>CM034534.1:40572735-40775235 GCA_020002185.1 Paraescarpia echinospica | reverse complement strand
CACAAAACGTTTAGTAGACAAATTTTGAAATTAACATATTTTATAGGCGCGCATATTACAAGCATTCTGCAATTTTGTTTTTGGTAATCCCTCCACGTGTTTGTGTTTTATGCACATTTCAAAGGTGCCACCAAATTTGGCAAGGCATCAGAAAAATCAGCACTTCACAGTTGGACAATTTGTAATGAAGCACAACATTCTTAGATGGCACGTATGAATTCCTAATACAGTTTTCTAGAAAGTCCAATATGTGTTTTATGAGAATAATTATTCAATACAGCCGGTTGCTATGTTACATTCAAATGTATAATGATTTTTTGACCTTGTGCCCTATTTACAAAGGTAAATATCAACAAAAAGTCACCATAGGGTGTGAATTCCTCAAAGGTCAGACATCTCAAGCAGTTCAATTACATACCGTTGCACAGCCTAATTAGCAGTCATTAAGAAAACTGCCACTTGCCTGATTGGCCAGAAGGTCCAGTCAGTAGAGAGTATCTGAAAACATGCTCAGGCTGTGGCTGACTCCAGCCAGTCACTGTCCTCAGAATTCATTAGGGTCAATAACAAGATCTTCACGAGTGTTTAATTAGCAGAAGTAAACAAAAGAGATTGATGAGTCACCCTGCTGCAATGTCATTGGTTCATTTTCACCCAGATTTTCAAATTGAGGCCTAACTAGTGGCAGACGCACCCCACCCCCCTTATAAGACATGTGTTCCGTCACTGTGATTTAGACTTGCAGACTGATGAGATGTCTATAATATGCAAAATCCGTTTGTCCCATTCAACTGTAGTTTTACCATGCATATATTTTCAGTAATTGTTTCAAGATATTTGAAGTAAAATGCGTCCTCCGTGATTGTGCAATGACTACAGCGTGCTTCTATTGCCAGGCTCTCTAATAGGGGTCAGTGTACAGTTAGTTTTCCCATTTGTCGACCATGTTAACGTTTTGTCTCATTATAAGAAAATGTGACCTACAACATTTCTGAAACTTTTCACCTGCTGTTATCATTATCTCATTGACATGTTGATATATTTTTAATTGCATATTTCTAGCTCTCATAATATGTCTGTATGTGTGACAACCGTCAATATTTACGAATGCTGGCAAGCATTACTCCGCCAAAGGGTCAAACAGGCAAATTTCTGCCAAATACCATTCCGCTTATTCAAATCATCTGGAAATCGAACGTTTTACAGTCAACACCTTCTACAATCACACCTGAAAATATGCCTACTCATATGTCAGAACATGTGAATTTTGTATAAAAAAAAAATATTTTCAAAAAAATCTCTGCACTTTTTCGTAACGAAACAGGAAGTCTAACTGTAGCATGACCCCTACTGGAATAGTCTGAACAATGTTTAAACAATATCCCAGCGGGCAAAATTACGTTGAAAAACGTTGTTTCAACGTGAGGTACCAACGTCGTGGCGATGTTGGAAACTAGTTGGATTTGAAAATTGAATCAACGTCATGTTTCGACGTCGTGTCGACGTCGTAGCGATGTTGAAAACTAGTTGGAACTGGAAGTTGGATCAACGTCAGTTTTATACGTTATTTCCGTGTCTGGTTTCAACGTCGTAATGACGGTTTTGATTGGACAGCTGCATTAACGTCGACGTCATATTACAACGCCTTAGCAATTTTAAAACTATATATGGATTTCAGAGTTGGATCTACATCAGGTTTCCACATTGTTTCGGCATCGTGTATAATAACATGGCACGTTTTTGTTGTCACATCGTGGTGTGTCAGTTATTGAAATAGAAGGACATTTGGGAACATATTCTCTACCAATTATTACAATGTCGAGTGCACAACCACATAACTTAATGGACATGTTCTGTGCACAACCATAGAACTTAATGGACATGTTCTGTGCACAACCACAGAACTTAACGGACATGTGCTTGTTTTGTGCACAACCATAGAACTTAATGGACATGTGCGTGTTTTGTGCACAACCATAGAACTTAATGGACATGTGCGTGTTTTGTGCACAATCATAGAACTTAATGGACATGTGCGTGTTTTGTGCACAACCATAGAACTTAATGGACATATGCGTGTTTTGTGCACAACCACAGAACTTAATGGACATGTGCGTGTTTTTTGCACAACCATAGAACTTAATGGACATGTGCGTGTTTTGTGCACAACCACAGAACTTAATGGACATGTGCGTGTTTTATGCACAACCACATAACTTAATGGACATATGCGTGTTTTGAGAACTACGCATTAACAAAATACGGACATTCTGATCAGAGCAATGTCACTTTATTTCACAATGCACGTGTACAGACAAGCACATTGAAGATTCCTGTCTTCGTCCCCCTCCACTTCTATCGGGTGCAGAATTATTTCAAGCAGACAGGCAGAAACGGCTGCATCAACATGTGTTTTGGTCCCAGCTTGGATTTTTAGGACACTCGCTTAAAATACACGAAAATCACACAAATATAAACTTAATAACACTGGGCATAATGTTGAGTTAAGACATTGATTCGTGAGACATGATCAACAATGCTGCTCGCTCTTGGTTACACACACACACGGACACATACAATAAACCTCATTTGTCCATTCTTCAACAATCTGAATATTTTGACTTCACAGAAAGACACACCACAAAATATGAATCCATACATCTTATGATATAAAAATATAATATATATCTTATGTAAAACAATCAATGCACTATTGTATTGACAGATATATCGAGAGAAAAAATCCTACACATTTATAAACACAATTTAATTAGAATAGCAACAAAATTGCACAATGTCACTATCCAGCCTTTCCCCAACCGATGGCTACGAAGAATTCTACACATAAAACGTCAAGACAGAACCAGAAATGAGAAGCTGTGGAAAAGGACTAATCAGCATCGATTAGTATCGATCGCCAAGCAGATCCTGAGGAGAAAATGGTGCTGCATTGGACACACATTGATAAAGCCAACATCGAATATCCCTCCAACTTGGAACCTTCAAGGAAAGAAGGAGGAGATGACGACCAAAAACACCTGGTGAAGAGACAAAGATGCAGAGTTAAAGAGGAGTAGCTCCACGTGGAAGGTTGAGAGAACCGCACAAACTCGAATACGTAGGAGATTCGTCGTGGATGGCGTAATATGCTCCTCATTGAGCGAGGGGCATCAGTAATTAGGATAACTGTTCAACTTGAAATTATAATAGAAAGAAAACAACACGAAGATATATAAATAATACGTCCCTTTGCATGATTTTTTTGGCGTTGTCATTCATGCTGACTCCCCCAATCTTTGAGAGTTGAGCGATCTGAAACAATTTATGTAATAATTAATAATGGCAATGAATAATATTCATGCTATGCTATAACCTCCTTGTGGTACACTGCGGATACTGAGCACCTTGCGGCAACAGGCAAATGTGCTAGGGATCTCGGAGCAAGTTGGAGCCTCAAAGGTGGGTGTGCTGGGCCCACCTAGGGTGGACATGTCCCAACATTCACTATTCCAACCCCCAACTATGGGTAAATAGTACCTGGGGCAGATCAAGCTCATTAGCCATGCTAGGCAATTGATCTAGGGGAAGGGAAACCCCGACCAAAAATCTGGGTAGATGGAGCTCGTAAATCTTGACAGACAGTCCACCTAGGAGAAGGAAACTACCAAAAAGAAACCGCACTGGAGGCCAGCCAGGGCATCGCTGCAGTGGCTATCATGTCCCAAGCAAACGGAATGGCAAGGATACATGTAGTCGTAATAGTTACCGCGTCCGGAGCAGCCGACGCGCCACGCTTCCCGGCAGTGGTGGGAAATCAGCGAAGTCCAGGTGGGTCATTCCGCCCGCGAAGTCCGGCTAGGGAGTCTCACAGCATATAGAGACAGAGTGACATCAGAATATGAGAAATTGCGGCCAACAATAGGAACTGTGGAGGAAGAGTGGAAGCACTTTAAGGATGCTTTCATTGGAACAGCAGAAGAGCTATGTGGCAGAACATCTGGTAAGGTAGGAGCTTCCTCGAAGAGAAAAATCAAACATGGTGGACCGAAGAAATAGCAAAAGCAATTGGAGAAAAGAGAGAGGTATGGAAAGAAATAGAAGGGATCAAGGGGAATGGAGGGCAACCAGGCATTGCACTACAGCAGCTGTATGGACAGAAAAAAAAAGACAGCTAGGAGAGCTGTGGATAAAGTAAAGTGAGAAATGGAAGAGGAGCTATACAGAAAGCTAGATGAGGACAATGGAAAGAAGATGATATATAAGATGGCTTGAGAGAGGGATGGGGACAGCAAAGATGGAAAAACTGGAACGGTGATTAAGGACAAAAATGGAAAGCTAGTTACGGACAAGAAATATGTGATACAGGTCTGGGAAGAGTATTTCAAGACTCTGCTGAACCAACAAGAAAGCAATTAGAGAACTAGATCTGCCAAATGCAGTAGGGGGATAAGTAAAGGTGAAGGAGATTGTGGACGAAGAGGTAGAGACAGCAATGAAGAAGATGAAGAAAGGACGGGCGACTGGTATTGATGAAGTACGAGTGGACATGCTGGTGGTGGCCGAACGCGTGGGAATCTGGTGGACAAAAAGATTGTTTAATACCTGCATGAGAGCGGGAAAGATCCCAGAGGAGTGAAGAATAGGGATAATAGTTCCGATATGGAAAAGAAAGGAGATGTGCATGACCCAGGGAAATACAGAGGCATCATGTTGCCGAGCCACATGCTGAAGATGGTGGAGAGAATATTGGATGGAAGGATGAAAACAATAGTGGAAGGAGAAATCGGAGAAGAACAACAGGGCTTCAGAAGAGGAAGAGGTACAGCTGATGGAATGTTTGCGCTGAGACAGCTGATCGAAAAGAAGTTGGAGGGACAGGAGTATGGCTGTGGGTTTTATAAACCTGGAGAAAGCTTATGACACGGTACCGAGAAAGATGACAATGACGACACTGAGATGGATGGGTGTCCCAGAGGCAGAGGTCAGGATGGTGGAAGGGACATATGAAGAAACGAAAGGCAGAGTGGTGTGTGGACCCGGAATCTGGGAAGAATTCAAAGTGAACGTTGGCATGAGATATGGGAGTGCCCTGAGCCCACTACTGTTTATCGCAGTGATGGAACTGAAAAGTAGAAAGACCAGTACGAAAGATATTCTCCAGAAACTACTATATGCAGAAGATCTAGCGGGGGTAGCAGACGGGGAAACGGATTTACAGGAATAACTGATAGAGTGGAAGGATATCTTCAGCAAACACGAACTGAAAATGAATCTGGAGAAGAAAAGAGGGGAAGAAACTAAAACAAAGAGACAGTTTTGTATACCTGGGCGGATCGGTATGTGGAGATGGCTCCTCAGAGACAGAAGTTCGCAGGAGAATACAAGCAGGAGCGAAAGCATGGAGGAAAGTAGAAGGTGCGATGGGAGACAGGCACATATCGCGAAAACTCAAGGGAAAGGTACTATGCACATGTGTGACACCAGCCTACCTGTATGGCCTAGAGACTATAGCAATGACAGAGAAACAACAGGAGAGGGTACAAGTGTGCGAAAACAACTGTGTTAGGAGAATTACTCGGGTAACGAGAATAGAAACGCGAAGGGTGGAAGAGCTGAGGGAGGATGTTGGTGTGAAATAAAGTTTCAAGAAGAAGTTGGTGAGAAGTCGGTTGAACTGGGCAGGAAATGTGGAGCGATGGGGGGAAGAACGGATGGTACAGAAAGCAGATGCCTGGAGAGTGGAGGGGAAAAGAAGACGAGGGCGACCGAGACTGAGGTGGAAGGATTGCGTGAAGAGAGACCTGGAGGGATGGAAAGGGGAATGAAGGAAAAGAGCAAAAGACCGAGGAGAATGGAGAAGGGTGGTAGAGAAAGTAGTGCAAGTGCAATGAGGAGGAAGAGAAAGAAAATGTCGATGTATCCCAGCCAGCCTCACCCCTGAAGACAGGGAACGACGAGGAGAACAACAAGATGTTATCTCATAGCTCCCTCCACAAAGAAATGAAGCCATAAAGTTCTTGCACAGCTGTATTTCTTTCATAGTTGTTCTTTTAGATTTCTCCCTTGGAAATCCAGCCTTCCACTTTTTCTTCCTATGTCACTTTTATCTTCTTAGAACCTAATTGCGTTCTGTCTCATCTTTGCATGTGTTATAAAATGTCATGTCTATCGTAATTGCCTCTTACCTGACTGTGTTCTCGAGCAAGATATTTAGCAAACATTTTTACTACGCCTTTCATAGACATCGTCTTGCTGATGAAGTGCATTGCAGTGAGAAACAGTGTTGCATTTTAAATAGGATTATAAATAAATGGTGTGTCCTTCAAATACAATTTCTTCAAAGCACACCATAAGCCCCTGCTGCTGATGGTTGTCAGCGTATGACACTTCCAGTTGCTGAAACGGCAACCCAAAAACGCTACTGGTCAAGGAAGTTCAATTTTAATTAATAGGAAGCTCTGCATCATAAAAGGGGTAAGTGGGCATACCCAGATAGCACACCTACAGCGGGCCGACAGCGGCAAAGTCATCGGCCCGCTGTCAGCATCCGCCTGAAGGCCAAGCCAAGGCTCATAGTCGAACGCCGATACTGTGCCGATGGTTAGCCGCTCAAATGCCGACTGTGCCTAATTTTGGTAAATGTGTGTATTTTGTGTGTTTTCAAGTATTAAGACCAAATTATTCATATACACTTAACCAGATTTAACAAGATTTAACAAGACTGCCACCCAGATAATTAACTCTAGGTGGCAGGTGGACAAGGAAGCCCTTTGGCTTATCGAGAGTCCAACCCTTTTATCTATGTGTATCCCGCCCTTCTGAGGTATGTGTCGATTTTATTTTTAAACATATTCACGCTACTAGCACCCACACAATCAGCAGATAATCTGTTCCATTCATTTACAGTCCTTTGTGAAAATTAGAACTTTCTTATATCTAATCTGCACTGCTCCTTTGTTAAAGTAACTTCATGTCCTCTAGTCCTTCCATATTTCTTAACTGACAAAAAAATATTTCTATCAATATTTTCATAACCATTTATTATTTTAAACACTTCTATCTGATCTCCTCTCGATCTCCTGGTCTCTAGTGTTATTAAACCACTTTCTTTTAGGCGAATTTCATAACTAAGATCCCTCAGTTTTGATATCATTTTAGTCGCTGTCCTCTCTACTCTTTCTAGCATATCTATGTCCTTCTTGCGATATGGCCTCCATGCTTGTATACATTTTTCTAAATGAGGCCTCGCTATTGTGTTGTAGAGCGGTATTATTAGTTCTTTTTACTTATACGCTATATTTCGCCTAATTAATCCAAGGATTTGATTTCCCTTTGAAGCTGCAATTCCGCACTGCTCTGAAACCTTCATATCAGCACTAATGGTTAACCTTAAGTCATTTTCGTTTACAGTAGTACTTAGTACAGTACCCACCATTGTATATTCTACTCTTTCGTTACCATGTCCTGTGTGGAGGCATTTACATTTCCCAAAATTGAACTGCATTTGCCACTTTTCAGACCATTTGATCAACCTGTCAAGATCATCTTGTAAATGCTGTCTATCTACATAACTTTTAATCCTTCTAAACACTTTTGTATCGTCCGCAAATTTCAACACCTTGCCTGTTATTTCATCATTCAAATCGTTGATATATATTAAGAATAGTATAGGTCCTAGTACTGATCCCTGTGGTACCCCACTCAATACCGATTTCCAGTTTGAAGCCTCCCCATCAACTACTACACATTGTTTTCTTTCAATCAGCCATTTTTCTATCCAGTTAATTATACCATTACCTATGCCATGGGCCTTTAGTTTAAGCAGTAATATTTGATGTGGTACTTTGTCGAAAGCTTTTCGAAAATCTAAGGAGACGATATCTACTGGTGATCCCTCGTCTACCCACTTAATGATGTCTTCCAAAAAACATAACAGATTTGTTAAGGATGACCTCGCTTTTAAAATCCCCTGTTGAGATGGGTTTATCAAGTTATGTTTAACAAGAAAATCCACCATGTGATCTTTAATTAGACTTTGTAATAATTTGCAAATCACAGTTTTTAAACTCACTGGTCTATATTTGTCTGACTTGTTTCTGGAACCTTTTATAAATACCGGTATAATCTCTGCTTCTTTCCATTCTAAAGGAATCACTCCCTCACCTAACGACAAATTGAAAACTGTTGCAAGCGGTATTTGTTCTACACTTTCCAATAGTAGTTTGGGCGGAATCCCATCCACTTCAGGTGATGTATTATCCTTCATAGCCCTTATTTCCTTAGCTACCATTTCCGGGGTTACAATTACCTGTCCCAAATAGTCTGATTCTGCCCCCTTGAACTTAGCCTCTGGTACTGGCAGTGAACTAATATCTTCCCTGGTAAACACCGAACTAAAATACTAATCCAGGTCTTCTGCCATAAAGAATCCCTCTGATATTATATTTCCAGCACTATCTTCTAGAGGACCGACCTTATCCTGAACTTTCCGTTTGCTGCGAATATACGCATACAAACTCTTGCTGTCATGTTTTATATTACAAGCTAATTTTATGTTTATAGCTTCTCTGTGAATTTCTAATTTCAGCTGTAGCTTGGTTAAGTGCTTTTTTATAAATGTTGTAGTTTTCATCATTTCCAGTACATCTATATGACGTCCACATCATTTGTTTATACTTAATTTTTCTAATGGCTTCTTTCGATAAGTGTTTCTTTTTGGACCGTTTCCCTTGTTTTTGAAGGGTACAAATTTATCAGCTATGCACATAATTTCACTCTTTAATATATTCCAGCATTCTGTACCTGTTTTATTTTTCAGTGTGTTATTCCAGTCTATCTTTGTTAAATATTTCCTCATGTCCTTATACCTTCCTTTGTGGAAATTTCTCCTGTACTGCTTTTTACTATTCCTTTTTGGTTTTACTTTGATGGTAAAATGTATCTGGTTGTTATCACTACTCCCCAGTGGCTCACATATCTTGACATTTTCAACGAATTCATTCTGTGAGGACAAAACTATGTCTAACACATTCTCATCCCTGTTTGGTTCTAGCACAGTTGACAAAGGAAAGTATCTTGAACTAAAACTAAAAACTTCTGGCCCTCACTCCCCTGTAGAGATTTCCATTGTATATGCCCGTGGTTAAAATCCCCCATAATAATACAGTCCCGTTTGCTTACTTCCCTTATAGCGTTTTGTATTTTGTCATTCTCTTCTATGCTTATGTTTGGACTTCGATAAACTAACCCAACTGTTAACGTTGAGTTTCCTGTAACTATGTTACACCAAACAGCTTCTTCGCAATCTGCTTCTCTTTCTAATTTTATTTCGTAAGCCTGGACAGATTCTTTAATATTTATAAAATAACTCCACCTCCCTTTCTTCCTATTCTATCTTTCCTAAACATTACTGTAATGTATCGCGTATGGGTAAACGTAGGCTTTATTAAACACGAAAGTATACAGGCCAACGGGCTGAATAACCGGGAGCTACGAGGTGTCTCGTCGAATGATTGTCCCTATAATTAGTGCGTCGGAATTATAATGGGACGGCATTATGACATCTCCCTTCGTAAACATAAAAAGAACACACTATCTAAATCGCATTGGCGGGATGACCCTCCGTCCACATCTGGTGTGCGTCTGCGACGTAGCTGGGGCGTTCACCGCGAGCGGTGCGTCGGGCGCAGCGGGGATGTCGTCGGTCGACTCTGGTGCCTCGTCATCAGGTAGGGCGACGTATGACACACCCTGAAGATGTCGTCGATTTCGCCGATAGTCGATGCCATCCTCCGTCCTGACGATGTATGACCGGTTCATCGGGTCAGTTCGAATGACGGTGCTTGGCTGAGACCACGACTCGTTGTCGAGTTTTAGCAAAACTCGGTCACCAATTTGCAAAGGAGACAGACTGCGTACGCCGTGGCGTTTGTCGTAATTACGTTTGTAGATCGCCTTTGCCTTGCGATCAGACTCGCGAATGTCTGCGTCGCGGCCATGACATGGTTGCAGTTGTTGATTGATGACTGGCAATCTCGTGGCGAGTTGGCGACCCATCAAGGCCTCTGCAGGCGACACGCCAATCGCGCTATGAGGCGACGCCCGATAGTTCAGTAGGCCGATCGCCGGGTCGTCAAGGAGGAGCAGACGTTTCGCTGTCTGCACAGCTCGCTCTGCCATGCCGTTCTCCTGTGCGAAATATGGGTTCGTTGTCTGTTGTATGAACCCCCACGATTTGGCAAACCGACAGAATTCATTCGAAATGAATTGTCGGCCGTTGTCTGACACGACGATGTCCGGAATGCCGTGTGTGGTGAAGATAGCCTTGAGACGAGTAATCACACTGTCAGACGTTAGGCTGGTCAGCTTCTTAATTTCTATCCAGCGTGAATAGTAGTCAATGACCATCAAGTAGTCCTTGCGCTCGAACGTGAATATGTCCATTGCGATCTTCTCCCACGGTCGTTTTGGGATTTCGACAGGGCGCAGAGGTTGCTCGCGCTGTGACGGCCTGTTCCGTCGGCATGTTTGGCAATGCTCGACGAACGCTGTGATGTCTCGGCTGATTCCCGGCCACCAGACGGCGCCTGCTGCTCGTTCTCGGCACTTCGAAACACCCTGGTGGGACTCGTGTAGCCTGTGAAATATGTCGTTGCGCATTGTTGCAGGTATCACGATCTGCAGTTTATACACGACTACTCCGTCGACGGCTGATAGTGCTGCTCTCTCACGATAGTACTCTCTTACCGTTTGTGGGACCGATCGTTCGTGACGCGGCCACCCATTCTTGATGAAGTCGAAAAGTGATTTCATTGTCGGATCGCGTGACGTCTCGATTCGTATCTCAGCCAACTCTGTTCGATGGCGCCGACGTAGGCTGCTATCTCGTCTGAGAGTTCGATGTCGTCGCATTGAGGCTTGTATGCCTCCAGTGGTTTTCTCGACAGTGCGTCTGCGATGACCAGTTGCTTGCCCGGGACGTATTCGACTATTGGATTATACCGCATCGCTCTCATTAGCAGTCGTTGACATCTGATTGGTGTTTTGTCGATGCGCTTTGTGTTCATGAGTGGTACCAGTGGCCGATGGTCTGTCAGTAATTTGAATTCTGTTAGACCGGCCAGGTACCTTGAGAATTTTTCACATGCCCACACTCCTGCGAGACACTCCTTTTCGATTTGCGCGTAGCGTTGTTCTGCGGTCGTTAGCGTACGCGATGCGAAGGCCACTGGCTTCAAGTCGCCATCGGTCAACTGCAACAGAACTGCTCCGATACCGAAGCTTGCGTCCGCGCTTACTACAGTTGGTTTGGTAACGTCATAGTATGCCAGCGTCGGAGTGTTGACGAGCAGTTGCTTTGTCTTGTCGAATGCAGTTTGTTGTGCGTGATCCCATTACCAGACGACGTCAGACTTCAAGAGGTCTGTCATCGGCTTCATCACCGACGACAAGTCGTAGGCAAACTTGGGCAGATATTGGAACATCCCCAGTACTGTTCTCAATTCTTTGACGTTGTTGGGTCGTGAAAGTTCCAGCAATCCTGTGACCCTCTCTGGGTCGGGCCTCACGCCATCTTGACTGATGATGTGGCCAAAGTATTTCAGTTCAGTCTTTCTGAATACGCACTTTTGACAGTTGAGTTTCAAGCCAGACGCATCGATTCGCCTCATGGCGGCGTCCAGACGAGTGTCGTGTTCCACGACGTTGCGGCCGTAAACGAGGATGTCATCCACGAGGACTTCAACTCCATCCAGTCCCTCTAGGATTGATGACATTTTCCGCTGGAAAATCTCAGACGCTGACGAGATTCCAAACGGAAGTCGGCGGAATGCGTACTGCCCGAATGGCGTTATGAACGTGGTCAATAGCTGACTGGCCTCGTCGAGCGGAATTTGCCAAAACCCGTTGGCTGCGTCTAGCGATGAGAAGACCTTCGAGTCTGCGAGTCGCGGTGATATGTCATCTAGCGAGGGAAGCATCAGGTGTTCACGACGAACTGCGACGTTCAATTGCTTCAGGTCCACGCAGATGCGCACCGCTCCAGTCTTTTTGACGACGGGAACCATCGCGGAGCACCAGTCTGTAGGTTCCGTGACCACTTTGGTAACGCCTGACGCGACCATGCGGTCAAGTTCTGCCTTCACCGCTTTCATCAACGGGAAAGGGACACGCCTCGCTGTTGGCAGACAATGTGGCTCGACCCCAGGTTTCAGCTGTATTGTCACAGGTTCGGTCTTCAGAAGCCCAATCGATTCGGAGTTTGATGAGCCGACTTCATCGAGCCGACTGACTAGACCCATGTCGACAGCCACGTCGCGAGCCAACAGGTTTGTTGTCACCTTCAACCACGATTACATCGAACCGATAGACGGCGTGTTTGTGCCTAGCGGTGGCGCTAAATTGTCCGCAGGCCTTTAACTGCCCTCCCACACTGCTGAGGCTGGTGGTGGTTGGTTCCAGTGCTGCTTTCTCTTTCATTGTCAGCCACGTTTTTTTCGATATCACTGAGACGTCGGCACCTGTGTCGATCTTGAACCGCATTCTGGTTCGCTTGACTGTCAGCTTGACGAACCAGGCCTCGTTGCGTGTCGTACAGTCGACGACGCCGAGAAACGATTCTGCAGTGTCGCTTTTCACTTCGTGCGATGAACGTGGTTCAAAGGTCGTACTTCGCTTCGAACGACAGACAGAGGCAAAGTGACCCCTGACATTGCAGATCTTGCATTTTTGCCCCAAAGTCGGACACTTTCCCTCGCGACCGTGTCGCGCGTAACCACAGCGGTCGCACGTTTGACGCATGTTTTTTGTGCGCGACGAGTATGGACGTTGTTTAGTGTGCCGAGCACTCATCTTTGCTTCGGCTACATGTTCATTCACTTGAATGGTGTGTACTTGTTCACGCATTTGCGATTTTACTTGCTCATTTTGGCGAGCAATAGTCACAGCCTTGTCGAGACTGAGCTCTGTACACAACTGCAATTTTTGTTTCACTGACGAGTCATTGATGCCCATCACAAAACGGTCTCTGACCATCTCATTCGTGTCCGCATAGCCACAGTGCAACGCCAATGTTTGCAGGTCTCGTACGAATTCTTCGATAGATGAATGCTGCACTCTGTCTTGGAATATGCAGCGTTCGTGGATGATATTTCTCTTCGGGATGAAATACTCCGTTAACTTTGACACCAACGTGGCGTAATATGTATCTGTTTCAGGCGACACGAACGTCAAGGTACGATAGATGCGATTCGCCTCACGACCACCCATAGGCATAGCATATAGTAACGAGTCGCGTTGGACTTCGCCGTCTTCTTTATGTAGCTTAGTCGCCGTTCTAAATCGCCCGAATTCCTCGACCCACTCCAACCATTCACTCGGCTTGAACGAAAACTTCGCTGGCGGGTCGAATTTTGCCATGTTGGCTCAACATAGCTGTAGGCGTAGCGCCGTCTTGGCGTAGCGACGGACTTGTCGTGTGTTCGATTTCGCGACGACAATGTCGCTTTTCGTCGATGTTGCCGTACGTTATAACTTTTTTCGCTTAGTAAGTTAATGCATATTGCGCTTAACTCACCCGCAAACCGCTTCAGACACCATGTAATGTAACGTGTATGTGTAAACGTAGGCTTTATTAAACACGAAAGTATACAGGCCAACGGGCTGAATAACCGGGAGCTACGAGGTGTCTCGTCGAATGATTGTCTCTGTAATTAGTGCGTAGGAATTATAATGGGACGGCATTATGACAATTACATATCCTGTCAGTCCAAATTCGGCATCTGATATATTGGTGGTGGTCCAGGATTCGGTTATACCTATTATGTGAGGGTCAGTATCTTCTACCATAATGTTTAGTTCATTTCTTTTGTTAACTATACTCCTTGCATTTAAACAAGCACATTTATATCCAGCTTCCGAAGAGTTTTCCAGACTGTTCTTTGCTTATTTATTTGTGCTGTCTTTATCTATGCCTCCAGTTTCAGGCTTCTATGTCAGTCCCCCCTGCGAATCTAGTTTAAATAGATGCAACTTAATAATAATAATAATATATTTTATTTAATATAGCGCCAGATCCAATTATAAATTGTTCGTGGCGCTTTACAACATGTAGAACCCAGATAGATGTATTAATGATGGCTAAATAAGCATGCATTTTATAAAAGAAAATTTAAATATTAGTAAAATACGAATAAATACAGTAATTAAATAAATATATTAAAATAATGATCATAGCTACAGTTCTATGTAGAAATAAGACATTGTCAATTCATTTAACTGAACTAATGTACATGTAAGTATAAAATAAATATATAAATAGGTTAATTAATACATAAGAGATATAAAACAAATCAATGCAGAGAGTAAACTATGCCACATTGGACAAGAACGAGAGTCTAAAAAAATGAGTCTTTAAGCGTGCCTTGAAAGTAGAGAGACAATCAGACGTTTTAATGTCATTAGGCAAAGTGTTCCACAAAGTCGCTGCGGCGACCGCAAACGAATTGTCCCCAGCTTTGACATGAGTCCGCAGGACCGTTAACATGTTATTGTTGGTAGAGCGCAGGGCTCTTGTTGGTTTGTATGGGCATACAAGGTCGCATAAATATTTCGGGGCATCGCCATGCACAGCTTTATATGTAAACACTAATAGCTTAAAGTCGATTCTGTGTACTACAGGCAACTAGTGAAGAATGCACAACAGAGGCATGGCGCTGTCACTCCGTGGGCGGCGTAGGATCAACCTAGCAGCAGAGTTGTGCATTCTCTGCAGTCGAGCGATGTTATTGACAGAAGTGCCGTATAGAAGTGAATTGCAGTAATCAAGCCTTGATGTAATAATGGCGTTGACGACACGTTCCTTTGTCGACGTTGGGAGATAACGACTCATCTGGTTAATATGGCGCAGGTGAAATGAGCACACACAGACGATGCTTGAAACTTGCTTCTTAAAATCGAGGTGGCGATCCATAACGACACCAAGGTTACGAACACATCTTGAGGCAGTAATCGTAACATCTCCTACGCGTATTACACTGCCGTCAATAAGCGCAGCGGCAGTCTTTGGCACTACGGGAAGATATTCCGTTTTATTGTTTTCATGCACATGTAGTTTGATGTCATCCACTGATTGACAATATCTAGACACTCCTCCATACGTCGCCGAGTAGCAGCCAACGCAGTCGCAGTGAGGTCAAAATGGCAGTACAATTGCAGATCATTCGCATATTGATGAAAACAAAGTCCATGCGCTCTAATTATGTCGCCAATGGGTTCTACGTACAACGAGAATAACAAAGGACCCAGCACCGAACCCTGTGGGACACCCGATGTCACACAAGTTGTATTCGATGACGCATCACGAATGACCACACGCTGGGTCCGGCTCTGCAAATAGGATTGCAGCCAGCCAAGCGCCTTGCCAACAATGCCGTAACGCAACCGAAGGCGCTGGATCATTATCTTGTGATTGATTGTGTCAAAGGCCGCACTAAAGTCAATAAGAACTAGTGCCGTGCCTTGTCTATTGTCTATAGCGGCTTTCATGGCATTTGTTACACACAATAGTGCGGTTTCAGTTGAATGATTCTTCCGGTAGGCTGATTGGAAACAGTCTTCCATTCGCTGATCGGAAATATGAGAGATGATCCTTCGCGCAATAACTTTCTCTATGACTTTTGACAGATGGCTTAGGTTGCTGACTGGACGGTAGTTGTTGAATATGTCCTTGTTGAGTGATTGTTTCTTGAGCAATGGCCGGACAATTGCGTGCTTAAGCAGCACAGGCATGACTGCCTCCTCGAGTGAAGCGTTTACAATTTGTATGATGATAGGCACGATACTGTCCATGTTGTCATTTAGTTGCTTAGTTGGTAGTGGATCAAGTGAGCATGTCTTATTCGTAGTGCCAAGAATATTAGTGATTTCGGCTGTAGTAGTTGGCTCGAACACTTGAATTGGGTCAGTAAAACAACGTGTCTCGTCCTCTGTCGGGTCAACGGCAATGCGGTAGTGCAAGTTAATCAATAATTTATCGATCTTTTCTTGGAAGAAACGTGAGAATTTATCACATCCTTCCTTCACTGAACAGAATTCAGGAAGTTGCATGTTGTGTACGTCGAGTGATCTCAGAATGCGAAACATGTTCTTGTTATTAGCGTTCTGTAATTGTCCGCGATAATACTCGGTTTTCTTACTGGCTATCATTGTAGTGCAGTCGTCGCGAGCGGCGACGTATAATTGGCGGTGTATTTCGAGTTTTGTTCTTCTCCACAGATTCTCACACGTTCGCCTCTTCTCTCTTGCTTCGTCGACCTCAGCGTCATACCACGGATGCGGCGAGTTGCTCCTGACGTGTACGTAGCGCCAAGGAGCGTGCTTGTCTAAGCAGTTAGTGAGACAGGTGTTGTAGTCCGATGCTAAGACCTCCGCTTGCTGACGGTCAGCGTGGGCACACATGCCAGAACATACAGATTTAACGTCATCATTAAACACTGTAGCATCCATGATGCGGAAGTTGCGCTTGGCAATTACTGAAGTTTCAGCTGACGGTTTCAACACATTTAATGCCAGTTCTATGCGATAGTGGTCCGATATGGAGTCTGGATAAACAACAACAGAAGATACTAAGTTATCGCTGTCATGACTTATCACCAGGTCCAATGTATGTCCTGTTTTATGGGTCGGCGAATGGACGTGTTGCAGCAAATTGTAGGAATCAAGTAGATAGCGAAGCGGTTCTGATTTCGTTACATCATCAAAATGAATATTAAAGTCTCCAGCAATTACGGTTGGTATAACGGAAACAGATGCTTCTGTAAATAAGCATTCAAGTTCAGCATAAAATTCACACGAAGTTCCAGATGCCTTACTTGAAGCAGGCGGGTGGTAGATGACACACATGTCGAACGATATAGAATGGGCTGCAGAGAACTGCACACGGAGAAGTTCAATGGTATTCAAATGGAGAGTAGGAAAAATCTTCGTTGTAAATGTATCGCGGTGCAAGATTGCAACACCGCCACCACGACGAGAAGATCGTGCCACGTGGTGGAAGAGGAACCCGGGAGGGGTCACTTCAGCAATAACAACTTCGTCACCGCTCTTCCTTAACCACGTCTCGGTTATCGCCAAGATGTCGCATTTGTGTTCAACGACGTATTCGTTGATTTTGATAGCTTTATTACACACGGAACGAGCATTCAGTAATGCCACATTGACGAATGGCGTATCGTGTGGCATAACAGGGGCGGCTCTTAGAGTTACCAGATTCGCACTGACATTGCCTTGCCGACATACAATTCGTGAAGAATCTTTAAAACGGCTGGTAATCCGCGTTCGAATCGCGCGCTGTTTGCGGGTGCCCCCACGTCTGCCACGCAGAGTTGGACGCGCCGTGGACAGTCCTAGACGTCTAATCAATGAATACACTGTGTCTGGTAATCGCGGAGTGACACCCCTGGTGGCAGGACGGAAAGCCCGAAAGACGTTCTGTAGGCACATCGCCGCCAACGGTAGAACAATGCCTTGCTAATTATAGTTTACCAAATTAGGTCACACACGGGCGTTGTCGGTCTAAAGACCTGTAGTCCACCAGCTTCGTCAGCGACACGGTTGGCTGACGACATTAAAACATTTCAAGATTGTAGACAAAGTACGCTACCTTGTTGTATAAAAAGTTCAGCGAGACAGTCACTGCAGCATCACGAATAAATAGTGAAGTTATGATTGTTCAATTCTTCGTAAACAGGCAGAAAACATGTTAATATCACGAGCATGATTTGGCTTGCTGCCTGTCAGGCGCTACCGCTACAGAAAAAATTGTCCCACTGTCAACAGATCGCAGCAGGTTCTCTGAGAAAACTGCTGCCTCTTTCCACTAAGATGGAGGCCATCTCTCATGTACATGTCTTCCCTCCCAACAAAGTATCCCCATAAACCTGTGAATCCCACCCCCTCTTCTTCACACATCTGCTCAACTAGTGCGTTGATCGCCATCCTCTAGCAGTTTCCTATACGTTGCCTCCTTCCTCCCATTACTGACAAAATTCCTGAGAGAATAATCTGTTCAACTCTTGTCATCTTTAGCTTCTTCACTAACTTCTGTACTATCCCAGTTGTTCCCTCCCTGTCTGCATTATTTGTTCCTACGTGTACTAGTATAGACCCTCCCTTGCCATGACCCAATACGTTCTCTACCCTTTCAGTCACATGTTCTATCCTAGCCCCCGGTAAACAAACAACGACGTCCTTCCCCTCGCTTAGTGTCTTGTCCGTCTTTCTCATAATGGAGCTGCCCATAAACACCCTCTCTTTCCTCACTGCCCTCTCAATCACTGCCTCAGAGTAGCTCCTTCTCTGGTTTACATCTGTCTGGTTGTTGTCTTTTCCTCCTGTCATCTTCTCTCCTGTCACATTCTCTTCCGATTCGTTCTTTCCTGTCGCTTTTTCTCTTGTCACAGTTCCTCCTGTCATCGTCCCTTTTATTGACTTCTCTTATATCACATTTGCTCTCACTTCCTTTCGTCCCTTCATCTTTCGTCCCATCTCATTTTCTTCTCTCCTCTCCCGTCCCATCTTCCCTCCCTCCTTCTCTACGGTCATTTTCTTCCCTGTCACCTTCACACTTGTCACGTTTTCTGTCGTCGATTTTCCAATTTCTTCCCCTCCAATCACCTTCCCTCCTCTCAATCTCGTTTCTTCAGTCTTCTTGCCACTGCTATTCTCCTTCAGTCTTGCAGTATTCCCACCTCTCTCCCTGTCGTCTCTCCCCATTCCACCAGTCTCCTTGCTAATTCCCATCTCCATCCCCTTCACAATATCTGTCAACCTAACTATCTCCTTCTGCAGACACTCCACCTTCCAACACCACATGCACTGAAAGGTGAATCCCTCCATGACTTCCCACAGCCGGACAATGCAACATCTACCCAGCTGTGGCAGTGATCGCACACCAAGTGTCGCTTTGCCTTGACTTGCCGCTTGCAAGGCCCTTACACAGCTGACTATCTATCCTATCACGAACGCTAACATTACAGGTAGTGACATAGTTTAAATATAATCAATTACGTTATGTCAATTATGCCAAGCACCTATGTGTATTGGTGTTATAACTTGAACATATCAATAGTAACCATCGTGCATTTTCACGTTAATGTTAAAATGAACATTACTTGATACATGTTCATCAATTTATGGGGATTAACTGGAATTTTGAAGTTCAAAACAATACAATAATCTAGTAATATAATTTAGGAACATAACAAATGTAATTTGCTTCAAAAAGAGAATGGGTGTCGAGTATCCCACATCCAATTATTATAAACTAAAATTAAATACGCAAACAACTCCAATGCGCACAACAAACACATAATTTAATACAAGGAAATTAGTTAGTGTCCATTGATTAGTGCGGCACAAGACAACTCGAATATTTTATGAAAATTAAGGCTGCTTAATTTTTAATGTCCATAAATGTTTCTGCTACATCCAGCTGCATTTTTCATCCGGTCCTGTCTAACATCATTCCCGTTAGATTTTTTACAAATTGATCAACAAGCTTATACCAGAATACTTCAGTCGTATTCCATACACATGCAACTTTGCAATATACCAATACAACACTCATGGTAAAAACAATTTATTTATTCCCAGAGTTAATCATCAATATGCAAAAAAGTACATCAGACATAACATTATACAAACTGTTAACAATACTCCAAATATCATCCTTGATAACATTTCTACACATACAGTTTGTATGGTTTTTCCACTGTTATATCTGTCATTCTTAAACTAGACATGACTTTGCATTTG
Organism: Paraescarpia echinospica; assembly: GCA_020002185.1. Classification (NCBI taxonomy): domain Eukaryota; kingdom Metazoa; phylum Annelida; class Polychaeta; order Sabellida; family Siboglinidae; genus Paraescarpia; species Paraescarpia echinospica. The sequence goes on along the minus strand of CM034534.1, from coordinate 40,755,423 downwards.
TTTAAACTAATTTATGTATATACTATGTATACACATATATGTCTGTCTGTCTGTCAGTATGTCTGTCTGTCTGTCCGTCCGTCCGTCCGTCCGTCTGTCTGTCTGTCTGTCTGTCTGTTCTCCTGATGTTGTAGCCAGTGGTAATGTTGCCACTTCATTTTTTCTGACAGCAACTGGAATATTAACGTACAAATATTTAATTTCTTCAATGCAGGTACCGCATTGTACAATGCCTAGTATCTATTAGATGTATAAAATAGTAAACATATTTTGTCCCACACTAAAGTAACATAAAATAATTTTACTTTACTTTTATAAAATAATTCCCGGTTTCTCTTCAGCACAAGCATTTAAAAATAGTTTCCACAAAACTTTATTTTGAACTATAATTATCCTTTGATTAAAGATAAATGCAATAATTCTGACCAAAAAAGAGAAAACTATATTTCACACAAAACCAAAGGAGTGTGCCTACTTGTAAGAAATACATTCAGTAGACATCTTAAGACTTTTAAGTAGAACATTTTGACGATAAGTTGCATTGTTAGTTGTTAGTACCGTCATCGGGATCAACATAGACACATTTACCATAAATCGAACCCATCCTTTACATTTTAATAACGTTCTGATGTGAAACCTGGAATTGTTTCATATAACCCTAAAGTAAAGCGACAGAAATGGCAGAAATTGTGTGGGCCATAAACTGACAGAAGGCGCCTATAGTGTAAGCACTTCATCCATCACACATTTACCCTGTCACACTAACAAACAGGAAAACGCAACACAGGGACAGCATTTGTTATTGATGAGACACGTTCATCAACATTATATCATGGTCATCCATAGCCTATTGGGCAGCCACAATCATGACATCAAGTTATTCTGCCCCACATTTTATTTAATGTTTTACGCATAAATAACAAGTTTCCACACAATCAAATGTGTGCTTATAAAGTCGTGCCAAAATTAATGTATTTGAATAATCTAGAAATATACAAAGATTTAGAACAGGATGTCTAAAAACGTACCTTTTCCCCGGAGCTCTGCTTATACTGTTTCCTCTAAATGTCAGTCTGGATTCTGTTCAAAAATGGCGGTACAGCGTAGTGTCACTACCACAGTGCTCCAGCAGAGGGAGGCCCGACTGATGATAAATGACTAACAGACCCTGTCACTGGGTCAACAGCGGCTGGAGAGCGGCTGGCAGACGGTTGTCGTGCGCCGAAGGTGCCGCTTCCCAGTCGCTCAGATCCGCCCTCGGGCCGAGGGTGGCGTGCTGGCTGGGCAATTGCATGTTACACAATATAATATGTATAAGCAGATAGCTGATGGGCAGATATATAAGCAGTTAGCTGATTTCTTGCACCAAAATGCACGATGTAGTATTTGCAGCAAAAACAAGACTCTGATATTTTTGGCATAACTATTAACATTACGTAGATAAAAACCTCAGACAGGCATTTCATTTTCAGATGTTATTTGACATAAGAAAAAGTACATAGTAGGTTAATATGCATTTCTCCAGCATGTGTTTTAGATGCCTAATTACTGCTACTAAGAGCAAGTCACGTTCAGATACCTATAACTGGTATCAACCCTTTTGTGACTTTATTGGGAGGCATAAATGTTAATGTTTCTGCGATGTCTTCCTCGATTTCATAAACTTTCGGCATTTTGTGGATGTGTGTAGACACTTCTGAAATGGGTGAGAAACATTATATGAAGTAACACGACATTTTGTAAACTGTGTGTATAAAGTTTGTCTATCGCACTTTGGGAGGTATTGTTGATTGTATGTGGTAAAATGTATTTAAGACATTGTTTTGCAAATGTATGGTTTGTACCGTGAATGTGAATTTGTTTTTGGTTGCGTGTATTGTGACCATTAATCATGGTGTTAGTTGCTATGTGCCAATGTTGTAGATATGTACATAATTTATTATGTATAAATTTATCATAAAATTTTAATTTATGAAAGGCTAACATATCATTCACTTTTAGTTTTTTTATATATAAATAACGGGTCAGTATGTGCATAAAAATTACTCGGTGAGTTTACCCCGCTCCTCTGACTTCAGTCATTGTTTAGTTTCTCAAGTTAATTTCAGCATTAATTGTCGTTTGGAAAGCAACTATTCGTCTGTTTTAGATGTCCATGTTAAAGCCGAACATATTAGCCATGTGCACCTGTGTGTGCGCACGTCTGTGTGTGTGTTCGGGCACATGTTTGCATGCGGGCGTGCTTGAGTGCGTTCGTGTATCTGCGTATATACGTGTGTGTGTGTGTGTGTGTGTGTGTGTGTGTGTGTGTGTGTGTGTGTGTGTGTGTGTGTGTGTGTGTGTGTGTGTGTGTGTGTGTGTGTGTGTGTGAGTGTGCTTGTTTGTACGTGGTCGTGCGCGTGCGTACATAATTTAACATCGGGTTTTAATGAAGAAAAATATGTTAGAAAGAATTTCACATTAGTATGTATTTAGTCTATCAGGCGGCGCCACTGACGCGGTGTTGTCCAGGGACTGGCATGGTTTGTGTTTTGATGTGCTATGATTAACTCCTCTGCTTCGGGATGAAGATTTCCTCACTTTTTGAACAGTCTCCTTTTATTAGCCAAGTATACTTTTTTACGAATGGTGGCTACAGAACATATAAACGCGCCCCAGAAATTCATCTTCTAAAAGAAAGTACATATAGGTTTACGTACTCTCTCCCATGCACATACTCGATCTTTCCCTTATTTAATCTGTCGCAAGCTATTTTTTATCTGGTTCCTGTGCTATTTGAAGTTAAACTGTATCCAGTCACATAACATAATTTCATAATAAAATACGGCATGACACGTGCATGAAAAGATGTGTCGTGTGTGACTGAATTAAAACCATTAGAAACACAAGTGAGTTGTCGACACATTGTCTTCATGAAATACCAACTTATTTTATTTCATAATTCCTGTCACACCAGTATTCTAATTATATTTACTGCTCGTCCAAGATGCGTTTGTAATTTTTAATTCGAAACCAAATATATTACATCATATATATTTACATGATATAGTAATGAATGCAAAAAAGATGTTAAATTAAGAATAATATTCAAATTAATTACAGCTATTTAGACAACATAGAAACCATGATCAATAACTAAAATGTAAATTAATAGCCCTAGCTTAATATAATTGGGTCTTACAACGGAGTTTTGAAATGTTTGAAGAAAAACATTTTAAAAGGAACAAATAAATAAACAAAACTAATTACAGCAGTTCAGAGTTATATTAAAGTTACTTAACGAAAGCTACAATCCTTTGCATCCTTAATAATCATAGTTTTATTGAGTCATAAAATATATTTCATAAACTGAAAAAATTACTTCGTCTGCACCGATACCCGGGCAGTGCGCTGCGACCAATCACCACTCGTGCTTACAGGGAATCTCCGTGACGTCACATGGCGCTGGGTAAACCAACATGGCAGTCGACTCGGTGCGGTGATGAATGGTTTGGCTATGGTTGTCAAAGTTTCGGTAAAGAATTCGTTCGGAAGTTCGCATTTGCGGCGATACCACCGCCGTAGAAAAGTGGGTAACGTTGTATCCGTTCGACGAGTAGACAGTGTTGCATGTGTGTCGTTCATATTGGCTGGACATTGGTTTTAGCGAACGGGAAATTCGTCTTGGGACGGCTGCGTTCCGAACTTTGATACGGCCGGAATGAGTGATCTATTGCCAATGTTGTTTCGGCGTACCGCCAGCGGTCCTCCGTTTCAGAACTATCGTTGCGACTGTATTATGCACGGGTCTGCTAGTAGATTTGCGTTGCTTGTATACTGTTTGCAGTTCAGTTTCGATAATGGTTGTAGTAAATCTAAAACCATGCGCTTCTTTTCGAGTTGAACGTAGTGTTGACTGTTGTGCCTGGCCTGGGGCCATAGGCATAGCTGCCGCATTCGTCGGTGAATGTCTTAACTCAAGCGGACTGTGGTTCTGGCGTATGTCGGGTATTGTACTCAGTGCTCAACAGAACTGTACTACTGGGCTATATAAACAACGCGGTCACACGCTCTCATCTTGAGTCTGAGCCCCAGTCATTTGTTTTCTAAACAAACAGCTTGGTAATAACTCACATAATTAAGTGTTGGTTAAACCGTTAATTGGTTGTTTGGGTCATTGCATGACAACAATGTCAATGTGACCAGCTCAGGACTCAGTACTAGGATGGCTCCAGTTGGCAAGTCTGAATAATTAGTAAAGGTGTGTTTACAAATTACAGTGCAAATCTATGACTTGTAGCCCACATGTATGACTTGTGGCCCAAATGTATGACTAGTGGCCCACATGTATGATTTGTGGCCCACGTGTTTGATTTGTGGCCCAAATGTATGACTAGTGACCCATGTGTATGACTTGTGGCCCATGTGTATGACTTGTGGCTCATATTACTTCACATATTAAGTTTCATACGGTACAGTTATACCAACAACAAACCAAATTAGCAATGTGCTACACTATAAATGAAATGTGCAAACTGCTTTAACCTGTGTTTGATTATAACAGTCTTGTATTATAAAGATACAGTGCATGGTTATTATTATAACAGTAGAACATTAAACAGGCAAAGTTATTTCTACCAAAGAAACTATTACAATACGGTACTAATAACATAAATGTATGAGGCCGCACTAGTGCAAAACATGAGTGAAACATAAAAAAATGTACATGGCTACTGGCTAGATCTTTGTAACTATTATAGATCTATGGGTAGTGATTGTGCACTTTAGCAGTGTTGAGTGCAATAAATAAGTTATATATATTTGATATAGATTGATGTAATTACATTTCAGACATTGGCATCATGTGACCTTTGTGTGTCAACATCCAGAGGGGATTGTTGTTGAAATGTGCTTACCAATAACTCACTTTAGATAGTATTCAGTAAGATACTGTACTTGATATCCCAAATAATAGCAATTTATAATGTCATGTGAGTACTGTAACTGTTACTTAGTATTTACAACAATGCCTACCAATGACAGTCTGTACAGTACAAGTAATAACATGTTTAGTACATATAATAAATGTTATGTACATAGTCTGTATAATCTGAAGAGATTATCCCTTGCTAAAGCTCTAGCTCAATCTTCTTTCCAAGAATATCAAAACCCAAATAATGGTAGGAGCTGAACATTAATATCTGAGTATTGTTGATGCGTTGTCGTAATTACTGGAAATAAACTAGTTATTCCAGTAGATTGAACAACTTATCAAGCAGGTAGATTTTTCACAAAATAATTCTGAAATAAGAACACAAAATTTGACAAAGTAGGCAGCTTTAATGGGGCATAGTGGCGCAGTGGTTAGAACATTGCTCTCACAATTACGAGAATCCGGGTACAAGTTCTCTTGCTGTAATTTCAAACCAAGGGCAATTTGCTTCATTGCCTCAGTTCACTTGGCTGCATTTATGAATTAGTACCTGGCATTAGACAGCATACAAGTGGATATATGTGAATGAATAGTCTGGTAGTGGTAGTAATTGCAACTTGGCTGAATGCTTCCCAGAGAAGCCATGATGGTGCTTGAATGAACATGACTGGCTGGGGATGAAGTGTAACTATAAGTGTTTTGAGCAATGTTAAGGACTGGATACTGCGTTATATCTATATTATAAACAGTATGTTTCTCTGTCTGTTTGTTTGTGGATCCATTTCTCCGTTAGTTTTGCATGTGTGCGGCTGAAATTTTGTATGTGATCTAGCAGGCCCATTCGGGTGGTTTGTAGACTTAGATTTTTTTTAAATTCGTTTTGGTGTGGGGAACTTGGGGGGTCACAATTTTAAAATAACTTATACATGTACTTACCGTAATTAAAATAACAATTTACGTACTGGAACCATTTAAAATTAATTCATGTTTTATTGTTTTCAGGTTCAGTGTGCATCGTGTTAACTCTCCTTGGATTACTTACCGGTCAGTTGTGTGACGTCCATTTCGGACAGACTTGACCAATGATGGGACGTTAGGCCCCCCTCATGACACATGAAACAATGTGTGCGAACCTACTAGCCATCTTGCTACTGCTGTCCATCTGTCTGGCGGTATCAGTCCATGGCTGTCCGGCCGGCTGCACATGTACTATGGTTGGAAGGGGGCGAAAGAAAGCTGGGGCGACTGACCTCGCAGCTAGCGCCCCGATAGGGCGCAGGGTCATATGTCATAGTGGTGACGCACTCACCACAGTGGAACAAGTTAGTCCTAGCACCTTGGAGACCGACACCATTGTATTGTAAGTAAACATTGTTACAAGTTGCAACTTACCATAATTACTCTACATATTCGGACACCTAGAAATATTTAAATAAACGGCTGTCGCAAAACATACAGTACAAAAAAGTTTGGTCTGAAATCAAACAGTGTCCGAACACTTACAGTCAATACGGACTGTACGTTCGGACATAAAAAAAATTATTCTGTCCGAAAATACGCAGTACAAAAACATATTTTTGGGTGGCCGAAATTGTGTCCAAATACGTATGTACCTACCTAAATTGATGTGCCATTTCTTCATCTATTTGTTTTTTAGGTATGTGTAAATATGAATTGTTATTTTGTGTTAGCTTGTTGATAATAAATGCGAGTGATTTGGAATTTGCTCTGGCTTTGTGTTAGACGAATTTAAAATATTACACAATCCTACCATCATTTAAAAACTTTCCATTTGTAATCTTGCTTATAAATCCACCAGATCTCCCTGGCGATTCCATCCATCTACTGACTACTTTAATGTTGCTTACCGATTTTGAGTTTGACTGATCCTTTTGTCTTGATGTGCCACTGTGTTTGGTTTCCAAGGATTTAGATGTGTGGTGTGATTGAATTTGTTAGTAAATATTTAGTTTCAAAGCACATTTTAATGTCAGTCCTAAATAAAATGTGCATTCTGTGTGACATAATATTGCTGTCAGATTTATTTCTGTTTCAAAAATGTTGCCATTGTGGTACTTTGTAGTAATCAGTACAAACATTCATACAAACTGTTGCATTTCTCATCAGATAAAGAGAGGTAACTAACAATTATAAACAAAGTCTCTATCTGGGTCACAGTACAATGTGCACCTGGCATGACTATCACTGTATCAGTCATAGCATGCATGACTTGAGCTCAAGTCATGCATGTCCCATATATCAAATACACAGTGGTATTTAAACATAGCATTAGCTGTGAGGACAGATCCGATTTATTTTTTATAAGCGACAGTGTTAACTTTTTTAATTGCAGTTTGCAAATTAATGGTTCAAATTATATCACTTTTTCATTAATTAGTTGCTGCTTGTCATGTGATTGATCTGCTGCACGGTGTTTTCGTCAAATCATACAATCATACAACAGAAGATGCTGCCTATCATTATACGTGTATGGAGTTTTGTCTACGGTTGCAGGGATGTATACCCATCACACATGCCCATCACACATGCCCATCACATGCTCACCTCACATCACATGCCCATCACACATGCCCATGACACATGGCCACCTCATATGCCCACATCACATGCCAACCACACCTGCCAATCACATGCCCACCTCACATGCCAACCGCACATGCCAATCACATGCACACCTCACATGCCAACCGCACATGCCCATCACATGCACACCTCACATGCCAACCGCACATGCCCATCACATGCCCACCCCACAAGCCCATCTCACATGCCCACTTCACATGCCCATCACATACCCACATGCTGTCAACTATACACCAGGGCAGTTCCGCGATCAGGTAAACCAGCAAGAACAAGTCATTTTTAGTCTTGGGCCGATGGTCTAACGGACTTATGTCATCACTCTGCATCTGCGGTGCGCCACCTGCTGTCTGCCGTGCGCTGTTAGCTGTCCTAACTCAGAAACCGTTCAGCATCTTTTCTCTAATTTTACATAGACGTATCTTAGGGTACTGGCACTATGCACACAAAATCTGTATTTGATTGAATCATTCTATGGGCCCCCGAAACTGGTAATTTTTCACATTTTACCTATTTTTTTCAAAAACTCTTCAGTAACTTTTTCTCTGATTTTGCATAGACATTTCATGTGGTAGTGCCACTATACGCAAGAAATCTGTATTTGATTGAATCATTCCAAGGACACCTCAGAGCCCCCCAACATGCAAAATTGTCCTGCTATTTCCCTTCTGCTGTAAGCCTCCTGCAGCCACTGATCTCTATTTATAACTGGATAGTGGATTTTGCCCTGATCACTGGGGTGGCTGAGTGGAGCCGCCAGGTGAAAACCTGTGTATTGGACTAGCCTTGGCTCACTGCCTGCCATTGTCCTAGTGTCAGACAGAATGCCTCCATGTGGGCTGTAACTATAATGTGTAAATGGAATCCCTACTGCACTGGCAGAACCTGAGAAACTTTAAAACAACAATAGACATAATTATCAATGCAACAACGATATGATCTAGGGTTAAAATAACTTAGGTATAAAATAATATATAAAATAACTTAGGTATACTCAAAAAGGTTAAAGCATATTTAACCAAAATTATAAGGAATATTAGTTAGATGTTTTATTATACATGTTGCAGCTATTACTTCACTCCAATTCAATCAGTATTATGTCATTAATTGCTACTGTTTTTAAGTCAAAATGCATGCTATGTGTGTATGTACCTTGTGAACAAATAAAGTTTTATCATAGTTCATCCCTTTCTTTCCATTCTGGGGGAGGGTGGTAGGGGTAAAATAAAAACAGAAAATGTGTGCACCTTTTCTTAAACGACCTTTAACTGTGCTACATGCAAGATTGCAGCTCACCAACTCTCCTGCAAGGTTTCTACAACCACTGGAAATTGGCCTAAATAGCACAGTATCGGGATAATTAATTAATACATACAATCTTCACAAAACGGTCTACTTTAATATTTTATTCCCAGTTGTATCTTCACTGGTATGCATATAGTCTCCACTAAACATGTCAATATTTTACTTCCATCATAACCCTTAATGATCTGTAACTATGATTCACCAAACCCATTTCATTAATAATTACAAACTCCAAACATAGTCCAAAGGGCAAGTTTTAGATATCATAATTCATATTAATCCTTTTTCAATAGATACTATATTTCTTTTCTTGTGTTTGCTTATCCATTTCTGGATTTTACAGTCTTGATGGATTGTCTGTAGACAGCTCTTTCGTTTGCCAGTCTCCCCACTTACCAGGTGTCTGCTCCTATCCATTCCTCTATGTCCTTTCCCCATTGTCTCCTAGTTCTTCCTCTGCTTCTGCTGCCTTCCATTTTCCTTCCATTATTAGTCTCTCTAGAGACTGATGCCGTTTCACATGGCCGAAATAACTTAGTTTCTGTTTCTTTACAAAGTTCAATAAAGTCCCGGGTATCACACCAAGATCATCTGCGATGGATTTGTTAGTTCTACGTTCAGTCCACGAAACTCGCAATATCTTTCTATAACACTTGTTTTCAAATGCATTTATACGTTTAGTAGTGTTCTTATTAAGAGTCCAGGTTTCGCATCCATATGTAGCCGTTGGAAATATGCAGACTCGGATAATTCGTAGTTTCATATATTTGTTCGTTGCTTTCCACAGCTTCTTCATCTCCGTCAACTTTTTACTCGCCATTGCCAACCTCTGCTTGATCTCTTTCGTCCCATCTCCATCCGCTTCTCTCAGTGACCCCAGATATTCAAAACTTTCCACTCGTTCTATTTCCTCGACATCTACTGTGACTTCTGATGGTTCTCGACATCCCTTCACATCCATAATCTTAGTCTTCTTTACATTTAGTTTCAATCCTTTCATCTCGCAGTGCTCTTTAACAGTAGTTATCAGTTTATCCTTCTTTTGTATCGGATATTAACACTGTCATCGGCATATCTCAGTTCATATATCTCCTGTCCATTCACTTTCAGTCTATTAAAAAACTTGCTTCTCGTGTCAGTCTCGACTTCTCTCATAATATTCTCTGTGTATAGACTAAATAGGTGGGGGGACAAAATGCACCCCTGTCTCACTCCCTTGCCGACTGGGAACCAATCTGTGGTACCACACTCTAATCTCACTGCAGACTGCTGTCCAACATATAAATTTTGGATAAGTGATGTAATTTTCTGGTCAAATCCCATGTGTATCAAGATTTTCCAGAGTTGTTGATGACTAACATTATCAAAAGCTTTTGAATAATCTATGAAACAGATCCTAAGGTCATCGTTTAATTCTCTGCATTTCTGAATTAACATCTTCAGGTTGAAAATGTGATCTCTTGTTCCTCTTCCAGTCCGGAAACCAGCTTGTGTTCTGTTGACTTCACATTCTAATTTTGTTGTGATTCTCTTCATTATGATTTTTAGAATAATTTTGCTCGCATGGCTGATGAGGGATATAGTCCTGTGGTTTGAGCATTCTTGTATGTCACCTTTTTTCGGTATTGGTATAGGGATGGCTCGTTTCCAGTCCATGGGCCATGTTCCACTTCTCCATATTTTCTTGCATAATGTGTGACAGATATCCACGCCTGCTTTGCCACTTGCTCTTATTAGCTCTGCAGTGATGTCATCACTGCCAGGTGATTTTCCGTCTTAGACTTTTTATTGCCCACTCCACCTCTGAACACAAAGGCTCAAGTTCATCTTCTGGTTCTCTCCTCTCTCTGCCTTCATCCATGTCTACCTCTTCTGTTTCTTCTTTCTTAAACATGCTTTCACAATATTGCTTCCATCTTTCAAGGTTTGAACATAGTTCCATCTTTTCGCATTTCTACTTCTCTAGATATTTCTTCTTGTCTTCCTTACACATTCGTTTAATTATCTTGCACTTCTCTCTGTATTTCTCATGATAATTCTGACTCATTTCTTTGTTCTTCTTTAACTCTTTCCTTTCGTCAATCATCTGCAGTGTGTCTCTGCTTGTTGTTTTTGCCTCCTCTTTTTAATGAAGTGTTTGTCAGCTGATTCCATAATGATGTTCCTAATTTCTACTGCCAACTCCTCTGGTTCTTTCTCATCAGCCACTGTCTGGAATACTCCGAAACGGTTCATATCCTCTACTCGGTATCCTTCTGTGATATCACTGACGTCATACCTCACCATCTCTTTCCCTCTCTTCATCTTTCTTACTTTTATCGCAATCTTGGGGCTTAGCAATTCATGGTCAGAGCCACAATCGGCTCCCCGTAATGTCTTTGCATTAAACACAGACGTCCTCCATCGTTTTGGTATCAGTATAAAGTCGATTTGATTTCTGTTCAGACCATCTGGTGTTGTCCAAGAGTACAATCTTCTCTGATGTTGTTTGAAGAAAGTATTGGTGATCATCAGTTCATTCTCTATGATAAACTCAACAAGTCTATCTCCTCTCCCATTTCTCTCGCCTAGTCCATATTTCCTGATATTTTCTTCTTTGTTTTGACAACTGCCAACTTTTGCATTGAAATCGCCCATCAGTACTGCTATGTCTCTCCTGTTTACCTCGTCAACTGTTCGTTGCAGTGTATCATAAAACGTTTTTATTACATCGTCATCTGCTGTGCTCGTTGGTGCATAAATTTGAATACATGTTATATTCGTGGGTTTTGCTCGTATTCGTATGGTACTAATTCTGTCATTGACTGGAATGTATCCTAATAGTGCATTTTCAGTTTTCTTTGACAGATAGAACGCAAGAGTTGCAGATAGAATGCAACACCACTCATCCCTGACTTAGTTGCTCCCGAGTATATAAACTTTCCTCGTGAATCCGGGCGAAAGTGTCCTTGTCTGGCCAACCTGTGTTCTGCAATCCCTAATATATCTACCCCATATCTTTCTGCTTCCGATGTTATCATTTGTAGTGTTCCATGACTCGCTTTTCTGATGTTCCATATTGCCACACGGATTTTCCCTTTTAGCTTTTTGTTGCTGGTTTTACCTCCCGCACAGTCGGGCATACTACCGTCATCAGCTCTGGCGCTACTTCCAACATCTCCAAGCTCTTCCCCAGTATGTGTCGTCCTATCCAGCCTGATATTATATAATATTATATAATCACTTAAAATGCAACTAACGACGAGTCAATGATACTGAGAATATTTTACGAAAAATTCAGCCAAAACATTTACCATTTCAACTACTATAAATTTAAAAGTAGGATTATCTATTTTACGTGATATACTCCTATATACACTTTACTAATGTTCAAAATATAAAAATTGTAACTAATTTGAACTGAGTTTTAATTAAAATAGTGACAAGTATTTACTTACAAAAAATGACATTTTAAAATCTCTACTGCTATTGGATGGTTGCAAGATTATACAAACCGAGATACAACGTTAATTTGATGTGATTGAGTTAACAAAATTAAAATTACGGTGTCGGACCTACATAAAAATGTACATCTGACACCCCCTATGTTCGACACCCCCTGTGTCCGACACCCCCTGTGTCCGACACCATATGTTATATTTGATTAGGTCCAATTTTTAAACAGTATTATAATATTTATACAATTTCTACGATGTTAAACATTATTCTCATCATAGCCATTATTAATTCGTACAGTGCCAAGATTTGCACAACATTATAAACATATAACTAACTACACCTGACTTCGCTCACTTTCAACACGGTCACAACGAATGAACATTGAACTGAACATTACAAAGCCTAGTACAATCTAGGTAAATTTGTTTGAAGAAGCAAAAACCTATGTAGTAATAGCTTTTCAATGTAATTAGCCTTTTGCCACTGGCATCATTTCCTGTCATCTGATGGGCAGCGGTCATCTTCGTTTTGCCATATATATATATATGTATATACACACACATATTATACAGATTGTCAAATTGTGTTAAAGTGAATAGTATAACATGACATTGGGTAGGAATCTGTTAGCAACATCAAATGGCAAGGGCTTTGTAGAGAGTATTTGTGAAATGGTCAAGTGAGCAGGCTGACACCATGGCCCAAGTGCAGAATGCCACATACAGTATCTACAATGGTGGCCTTAGTGTGGTGATTGTATTATGAGAGTATCCAGTAAGTTATGTCAAATATTCCCCAAATTACTATCGAAGAGAATGCAATTTGGAAGCACACCGTAAGTGTACCAAAGCATTACTGGCAGCCACTACTTGACAGTTGCACTGAATGTTCAAACTAAAATCAAGGGGATCAAGCACCTCAGTTAGTTGCCTAAACATCATTCACAGTCCTGAGTGGAAAATGTGAATTTGGCTGATCCGTTTGGCTATCATTACTTCCAAAATTCAGAGCACACCCACAGAAGTGCATCAGGAAATCAACATCAGTGAAACTGACTGGGTGGTCGTGACGTATGGAAGGGCAGATTACTGTGGTGAGGTCTAACATTTTGAAATCACAACATTTTAGAAAACAGAGTGGATGTTTTACAGAGGTTGTGAAAGTACTGGAAATAGCCTCACCCAGAAGATGACACCTACAACAATAGTGATGTCATTAAGAAGATGACACCTACAACAATAGTGATGTCATTAAGAAGATGACACCTACAACAATAGTGATGTCATTAAGAAGATGACACCTACAACAATAGTGATGTCACCCAGAAGATGACACCTACAACAATAGTGATGTCATTAAGAAGATGACACCTACAACAATAGTGATGTCATTAAGAAGATGACACCTACAACAATAGTGATGTCATTAAGAAGATGACACCTACAACAATAGTGATGTCATTAAGAAGATGACACCTACAACAATAGTGATGTCATTAAGAAGATGACACCTACAACAATAGTGATGTCATTAAGAAGATGACACCTACAACAATAGTGATGTCATTAAGAAGACGACACCTACAACAATAGTGATGTCATTAAGAAGATGACACCTACAACAATAGTGATGTCATTAAGAAGATGACACCTACAACAATATTGATGTCATTAAGAAGATGATACCTACAACAATAGTGATGTCATTAAGAAGATGACACCTACAACAATAGTGATGTCATTAAGAAGATGACACCTACAACAATAGTGATGTCATTAAGAAGATGACACCTACAACAATAGTGATGTCATTAATAAGATGGCACCTACAACAATAGTGATGTCATTAAGAAGATGACACCTACAACAATAGTGATGTCATCAAGAAGATGACACCTACAACAATAGTGATGTCATTAAGAAGATGACACCTACAACAATAGTGATGTCATTAAGAAGATGACACCTACAACAATAGTGATGTCATCAAGAAGATGACACCTACAACAATAGTGATGTCATTAAGAAGATGACACCTACAACAATAGTGATGTCATTAAGAAGATGACACCTACAACAATAGTGATGTCATTAAGAAGATGACACCTACAACAATAGTGATGTCATTAAGAAGATGACACCTACAACAATAGTGATGTCATTAAGAAGATGACACCTACAACAATAGTGATGTCACCCAGAAGATGACACCTACAACAATAGTGATGTCATTAAGAAGATGACACCTACAACAATAGTGATGTCATTAAGAAGATGACACCTACAACAATAGTGATGTCATTAAGAAGATGACACCTACAACAATAGTGATGTCATTAAGAAGATGACACCTACAACAATAGTGATGTCATTAAGAAGATGACACCTACAACAATAGTGATGTCATTAAGAAGATGACACCTACAACAATAGTGATGTCATTAAGAAGATGACACCTACAACAATAGTGATGTCATTAAGAAGATGACACCTACAACAATAGTGATGTCATTAAGAAGATGACACCTACAACAATAGTGATGTCATTAAGAAGATGACACCTACAACAATAGTGATGTCATTAAGAAGATGACACCTACAACAATAGTGATGTCATTAAGAAGATGACACCTACAACAATAGTGATGTCATTAAGAAGATGACACCTACAACAATAGTGATGTCATTAAGAAGATGACACCTACAACAATAGTGATGTCATTAAGAAGATGACACCTACAACAATAGTGATGTCATTAAGAAGATGACACCTACAACAATAGTGATGTCATTAAGAAGATGACACCTACAACAATAGTGATGTCATTAAGAAGATGACACCTACAACAATAGTGATGTCATTAAGAAGATGACACCTACAACAATAGTGATGTCATTAAGAAGATGACACCTACAACAATAGTGATGTCAACAATAGTGATGTCATTAAGAAGATGACACCTACAACAATAGTGATGTCATTAAGAAGATGACACCTACAACAATAGTGATGTCATTAAGAAGATGACACCTACAACAATAGTGATGTCACCCAGAAGATGACACCTACAACAATAGTGATGTCATTAAGAAGATGACACCTACAACAATAGTGATGTCATTAAGAAGATTGATTCACCAACAATTACAGTTTATGTTTCGATGCATTTTAAAGGTCTGCGTTGATCTTACACAGTGTCTGGACAGTGGAGCGTAATTGTTTTGGCATTTTTAGTGTCAGAAGCCATGTGAATCAAGCAAGCTTAGCTCCAATAGTGTTTGTTACTGTTACTATCATACTTAGAAAATATATAATGATAACTGTATCTAGATCTAAGTACTTGTTATATTGTAATTCACACGCATGCGTCCGATACCAAACAAATGCACGTCCAACATGGTTACATCAATGGCAATTTGAGGTCCATGTGAATATGTCCAACTCCATGAATGTTTTCATTGCTTGACCACAATTACTACAGGAGAGAACACAGTCTATATGTGATAATGATGTCAAAGTTGGTTCTTACAATATATGACAGTTGTGGCACTTTCTGTCCCAAGATGCAATGCATGACTTAAGTGTCCGAAATGTATGTCCGACACCGTGGAACTGCCCACCAGAAATTTAAGGGTAGCCACTACCTGAAAATGGCCATAGGCCACATCTCTGTTAATACTGAACATATCTTAGCTAAATTTGGAGTAGTAATTGATTAAATGAATAGTACATGATATGTGGAATATGGGCTCATTTGCTTGACAACCATGACAATGAACATGTGATAGAGGGGCCTGCATCCTTGAAAATTATTCTGAGCTAACAACTGTATGTGTGATCATACAATTGTCAAGAATCATTAGCCAGAATGCCCCTCTGTCAGATAAGGTGGTTTTGGGCAAGGGAATCTGACTGCAATGACTCTTGTGAGATGGGACTTTAGGTTTGAGCTTTTTTCAAGGCGTCTTAAAAAATGCTAAAACCTGAACAACAGTCACTGAAGTCAGATAACCTTGCCCAAAACCACCTTATCTGACAAAGGAGCATCCTAGCTAATGATTCTTGACAGTTGCATGATCACACAACACGTACAGTTGTTAGCTCAGAATAATTTTCAAGGATGTGAAAATCTGTCTCACTTGAAGCGTTCATTGCCATGGTAATATACAACCAAATGAGCCCATATTTCACATATCATATGCCATTAATTTTTCTAATCAGTGCTCAAAATTCGGTTATGAGATGTTCAGTGTTAACACAAATATGGCATATTGGCATATTTCGGGTAGTGGCTAGCCTTAAGACCCTGATCAGCATATTAGATGTTGTAGCATCAATTATGAAATTTTTCCTGTTTATAAAGTATGATAAATTTTGATTAATTTAGCATAAATCCTAGAAATAGGGCACAATCTCGAAACCACTGGCATTTACAGACTGCGTTCTATATCAAGTGTGTGACACATTCTGATTCACCCTGGAAGTGTATCATGTTCTTGACAGTGTTCAAAGGTTAACTAATTGGTGCTGGAAATCTACGTACAGCAAGTCCTACTATTACTACGCCTGACAGAAATCTTGTATCTTGATGATGGATTATATTTTAATTTAATCTAACTGTCGGCAGTTTCCGTTGAGCTTGGTCCTTGTATAGGGCAAGTTTTTATGCTCTTACATCTTCTCTGCTGTTTCTTGTATAGCAGAGGTCTTACAGGTTGTTGGTGAGAAAGTAAAGGTGGTCATCATATGAATACATTATATTCTCTCTTCAGTGTTTCTGCCAGCAGGGTAAAAGGGTAAAATTACATACCCAAAACTATTTCTATGGTACAGATACCAAAATAAATCCAGATTTTTAAATATTGTTTAACATTCTGTGCAAAGAAACTCATACATGATGACGTTTTTAATGGTGAAGAATGAGCCCATGCCAACACATTTATGCTAGCTATTCTGTGATTGACTAGATGTGGTACACGCTGTATTCACTGCGGGATTGAAGCCTTCACCTCGGGATAGAACATGACGTACCGGTATATTGGTAGGCTTAGTGTAAAGAATACGGCAAGCTGTCATGGCTATACATTTTTCCCGATGTTTTCGAGTACCCCCGGTATTAATTGTTTCTTGGTGAAGAAAAATAACAAGTTATCATACTACATCATGAATCGGACTATTTATTCTAAATTGTGAAGACAAGTTTACAATTTTCCTGCTGACTGTTACATGTGTCATTAATTCTCTTACGAAACATGGAAATGATCACTATGAGCCGGGCGGGATTTCACCCTCCAAATGCCAGGAAATCGCTTCTCCGAGCATCTAGAAATCCAATTTTGTTCTGGATGAGGACCCCCTGACCCCCCACCCATCTGAGTGCCTACGGCACACGTGACAGGTGAAGCCTGTCAGTTCCATAGCAAAATAACTTTCTGGCAGAAACCCTGCACTTATTTTCTGAACCTCAGTAAAAATTAAACAACCATTTAAAACATGTTTTTTTTAAATTTAATTTACTACTGGTTCCTGAATGATAGTAGATCTCTTGCTGACACTGTGACAGTAAATTTGCTTGCATACCTGTAGTTTCATATGACAGTTAATCTATTTTAGGTACTACTGTGTAGTTAGCATTCTGCAATACCAGTAATATTTGTGACAAGTTATGAAGATTGAATACTTTGATTAATAAATCACCATGATAGGTTTAGTACTAAATTGTAACTGGAATATTTAGAGATCATAAATTCACATCATTGTGGAAATAATCCCATTCTAATACTGTACCTATACATGTAGTGGTGTTAAAATTCCCTGTCCCATGATATTCCCAAATGTTGGTAATTTCCAATTTCAGTATCCCATGTTTTAGTGTCCTATAAATCATCTAATTGACACAACTTATCTCAACAGAAGTGAATATCTGGCATTTTCGTGTATGAAATACTTAATCCCAAGTCAAATGTTGCATATTGCTACACACACAACAATAGTGCCAGGATTGTGTTTAACAAGTTCTGGCTGAAATGCCACTCAGTTATCAGGACAGGAAGCTGCTCTGGGGAAACAGTTCCCTGTTTTTTCCCCCCCAGATGTAGGGTGTAGGCACCACAGACCAAATAGAAATGTTTGGCTGTGGCACATTCTAACACATGTTATTAATGTGCAGATGTGGTTATTGAATTTAATTTATTTAACATAATCGAAGTACATTTTCTAATATATGGTTAAACATGCGCATTTATAAGTTAAACCACCATAACAAATGGAACAATGAAAAATATTGTACTTTAAGCATTGAACAATAAGAAAATGTTGAAGGGAAATCCAAGAAGTTATATAATTTTGTAAACAGCATTCCCCAACCTATACAAATGACTACAAATTAAGCCAAATTTAAGCTGCCTAAAGGTAGGTGTTCTCCTTAAATTCCAGTTTTTGTCTCTTTAGTCCATGGTCCAGCTAGTTTCAGTGCTGGTCTTTGTCTCTTTAGTCCAGGGTCCAGCTAGTCTCAGTGCTGGTCTTTGTCTCTTTAGTCCAGGGTCCAGCTAGTCTCAGTGCTGGTCTTTGTCTCTTTAGTCCAGGGTCCAGCTAGTCTCAATGCTGGTCTTTGTCTCCTTAGTCCATGGTCCAGCTAGTCTCAGTGCTGGTCTTTGCCTCTTTAGTCCAGGGTCCAGCTAGTCAGTCTCAGTGCTGGTCTTTGTCTCTTTAGTCCAGGGTCCAGCTAGTCTCAGTGCTGGTCTTTGTCTCTTTAGTCCAGGCTCCAGCTAGTCTCAGTGCTGGTCTTTGTCTCTTTAGTCCAGGGTCCAGCTAGTCTCATGGCTGGTCTTTGTCTCTTTAGTCCAGGGTCCGGCTAGTCTCAGTGCTGGTTTTTGTCTCTAGTCCATGGTCCGGCTAGTCTCAGTGCTGGTCTTTGCCTCTTTAGTCCAGGGTCCAGCTAGTCTCAGTGCTGGTCTTTGTCTCTTTAGTCCAGGGTCCAGCTAGTCTCAATGCTGGTCTTTGTCTCTTTAGTCCATGGTCCAGCTAGTCTCAGTGCTGATCTTTGTCTCTTTAGTCCAGGGTCCAGCTAGTCTCAGTGCTCGTCTTTGTCTCTTTAGTCCAGGGTCCAGTTAGTCTCAGTGCTGGTCTTTGCCTCTTTAGTCCAGGGTCCAGCTAGTCTCAGTGCTGGTCTTTGTCTCTTTAGTCCAGGGTCCAGCTAGTCTCAGTGCTGGTCTTTGTCTCTTTAGTCCAGGGTCCAGCTAGTCTCAGTGCTGGTCTTTGTCTCTTTAGTCCAGGCTCCAGCTAGTCTCAGTGCTGGTCTTTGTCTCTTTAGTCCAGGCTCCAGCTAGTCTCAATGCTGGTCTTTGTCTCTTTAGTCCAGGCTCCAGCTAGTCTCAATGCTGGTCTTTGTCTCTTTAGTCCAGGCTCCGGCTAGTCTCAATGCTGGTCTTTGTCTCTTTAGTCCAGGGTCCGGCTAGTCTCAGTGCTGGTTTTTGTCTCTTTAGTCCAGGGTCCAGCTAGTCTCATGGCTGGTCTTTGTCTCTTTAGTCCAGGGTCCGGCTAGTCTCAGTGCTGGTTTTTGTCTCTTTAGTCCTTGGTCCGGCTAGTCTCAATGCTGGTCTTTGTCTCTTTAGTCGTTGGTCCAGCTAGTCTCATGGCTGGTCTTTGTCTCTTTAGTCCAGGGTCCAGCTAGTCTCAGTGCTGGTCTTTGTCTCTTTAGTCCAGGGTCCAGCTAGTCTCATGGCTGGTCTTTGTCTCTTTAGTCCAGGGTCCAGCTAGTCTCAGTGCTGGTCTTTGTCTCTTTAGTCCAGGGTCCAGCTAGTCTCATGGCTGGTCTTTGTCTCTTTAGTCCAGGGTCCAGCTAGTCTCAGTGCTGGTCTTTGTCTCATTAGTCCAGGGTCCAGCTAGTTTCAGTGCTGGTTTTTGTCTCTAGTCCAGGGTCCAGCTAGTCTCATGGCTGGTCTTTGTCTCTTTAGTCCAGGGTCCGGCTAGTCTCAGTGCTGGTTTTTGTCTCTTTAGTCCATGGTCCGGCTAGTCTCAGTGCTGGTCTTCAGTTTTTGTTCTCCTTATGCAATTTTGTTCCCGTTCTGTCATTGTTTACTGCTGTCTCCACCGTCCTTCTCCAGTTTTCTCCACTCCTCATGTCCCAGTCCTGCCAAGTTACTCTTCCAACATTCCTTCCATCTCAGTCATGGTCTTCTTCTGCATTCCACTTGTTCTTCCTCCGTGTTCCCTGTTGTACGCGAGTGATGGTCAGGTGCAGTATTGTCGAACCAGTCTTAATGTACTTTCTTCCCAAAGTTTTCTATCCATATCCTCCTCTCTCCATCTTTCATCCTCCCCCGATCTTCTCAGGTTCCTTCTCAAGTTTTCCTCCCATCTAAGCTGTGGCCTTCCTTTTTTCTGAATCCTTGATGTTTTTCTCCCTCTGCTAGCTTTGTTAGTGTACCTGCGTCCATCCTTACCAAGTGGCCTGCCCATCTCATCCCGCTGCTCACCAATCATCCTGCTAGGCTGCATTGCATCTCACTGTCTTTCCTCAGGTATTCATCCTTCTTCTGACCTCCATCTTTGTTTTCCACTCTAAGTATTTAGTCTCGACTGTTTCTTTCAAATACATGCACATGTTGGTCTGTTTTCTCTTTTATGCCGTGATTTATTCAACTTTTATATGTTCAGATCATGTGAAGTTAGCAGCATCTGAACATAACAGTTTATAAATTCATTGCCTATGGTATTTTTGTTATAATTGTGTAAAATGTGTTGCAGGGATTTAAGCGGTAATGCCATCAAGGTCATCCGCAGTGGATCATTTATGGGACTCTCCATGCTACAGAAACTGTAAGTGTTTACGTTTTATATTATCTTTTAAAAGTATAAATCTCGTTCATTTGTAGCAGTGCTTACTGCAGAGTGGACCGGATGTCTGAAATGCCGAAATAAGCATCTGTATACACAACGCTTACAAAGTCTTTTGACATACAAGTGAATGTTTATGAGAAAAGGCTAACCAAGCAGAATAATTATGAAACTGTTTGTTATTGTGATCATTATTTATGAAAAAGATGTAATTCGCTATTGCCTATGTTTGACCATGTAAGCTGATGTATTTGGGATCCAGTTTGGAGAGCTTTTAATTTTGCTTGTGCACATTTAATTGCTTTTAATATGATGGTATATTGACTGATTTGGAGTAAACAGCAAGTATCAGTTCAGATCACAAACTTTATGTCAAACGTCAGCAAAATGACAATATTAATATTGTGTGACATTTTATCAATTTACTCTTTTAGCCCATTTAAGAATCCAATGTTTATTAGCTAAGTTTATGGTGCAATCATTCCGTTTGGTCTTCTTTGCAAGAATCTTTGTTTTTGCACATTGATAGTGGGCCATGCTACTTTCAATTAACGTTGCTCATCATGGCTGATGTAATATAGCAAATACACTATGCCATTTATGGTGATTAAGCATGATGGAGTATATTTTATAGCCCCACAGCTTGGGCATTTGGTTTATTGCAGCAGTTTTATTTATTCCAGTTACAACAAATCGCATGCATATGTGCAGTAACCTGTACGTTTAATGGTGTCTGCCACGTTGCGTAAAATAACAACAGCACAGAAAACTCTTTGTTGATTTATTTAATTACCAATGCAGCTACGTATGTTATGATATGTTTGGTAATAAAAACAGATCATGGCTCTTTCCGGTATTTATTTAAACACCCATGACTAGTCACTTTTAAGCAGACGTTTGCTAGTACTTAGGTCCCGCAACACTGGAGTATAGCACGTTATTTGATTATATCATTTAAAAGCCCTTTTTCACATAATTTTTACTAGATCTGATAAAAAATAACCCAATAATTTCTCGGATGATTTCACTGAAATGTAATTACAAATTTGCACAAACAAACTATTTCATAGTCGATACTACCACATGGATATATTCAATTCTTGGCGAAATGAGTCTGAAACGACACAAACAGAATTGACGGGAATAATAATGTCAGCAGAGTAACTAGAAGGAATTGATGATTTCTAGTTTTTAAAGAGACTTATAAAAGTGCAAGTGCAGCATCTTGCATTATAACATTTTACTATTCCTTATTAAAGCATGTAGATATTTAAATACACGAATATGCTTAGAACTAGATAGCTGCATTTGTGGTATCAGTTTTATGATTCATTAAGCAAAATGATATCTAGAAATATGTCAGTGAAGATGCATTCAAATAAATAGCATTTTGGGCTGATAGATTATTGTGTGAATATTACATACTGTGCATGCTACATCAAAACTGTTCTATTGAACATCAACGAATCTAAAACAATTGATGCCAGAGCGAGTTTAAAAAAGCACAATTAATTTATATAAAAACTATGCAGATAGTGATTCTGTTCAGGTGGTGTGGTTTCAACAGTGAGTTGATAAGCGAGTTTTGAAAAAGCACTATTAATTTAAATAGAAACTATAGAGATAGTGATTCTGTAGACCGTGGTGTGGTTTTCATGTTGAGTTGCCCAATCCTACCAACAGATGTAACTAACACAGCCTTGAGCCTGCGGGAAAAACCACATCAATTGGTTATTCTAGTCTGTCGTACAAGAGAACAGTCGAATTAACTCCCGGAACAATATCTCTTGTAATTGCATTATCAGACTGTAAGCACAGCGTCTTAACTTAAAAGTGAAAAAAAACATGCAATTCATTTCGAAATAATTCCACCACAGTGGGCCATAATGATCACTTCTTTGTCATGCTGAAATGAGTTTCACACCAACTGAAGGAGATTCAAATTCTCATTATTGGCTACCCTTGTTGTTGAACAACATCAGATCAGAGAAGTGGTTTGGTTTGGGGCTGTGGTGTGACAGGGCCTTTATGGGTTCTTGTGAAGGCTGTGAAATGGATAGCTATCAAACTGCACCTCACAGAGAATGCAGCATCAGTGGGTGATTGTGAGAGGTGCCAGGGTGGGCTTGACACTAGGTTGTAAACCATAATGAGATGCATTCTGCTTGTGGTGTGTGTCACACCATTAGGGTGGCAATATACCACAGGGGGCACTTACGGACATCCTCCATAAAGTATGTAGAAAGAATCGTCTTGATATGTTGATTAATTTTATTTTATTTTTATGGTCTAATACATATATTTTATTTTCAATTGTCCATACATATTAATTACGGAAATACTATTTTAATAACTTTTTCATGGTCTACATTTTAGATCTATATCCATGTACACATACATTCAACATTCATTGT
Source organism: Paraescarpia echinospica (assembly GCA_020002185.1). Classification (NCBI taxonomy): domain Eukaryota; kingdom Metazoa; phylum Annelida; class Polychaeta; order Sabellida; family Siboglinidae; genus Paraescarpia; species Paraescarpia echinospica. The sequence continues at coordinate 40,731,915 of CM034534.1, read as the reverse complement.
TATTTCATATATTATTATAGTATTGTTTTTATATTAAAAAATGTTGGTATGCTTTAACACAATTGTTACCAACCTGTTAATGTGAATGAATCAAATTCAACTCATCAGCGAGTGGTAGCTTAGGAAAGGCCAGTAAGAAATGACATCATTTGATGCATCAGGACAAGAATCCCATGGGGCTATTTCAACGTATCAGGTTGAATAGACCTGCATAAACTGATCCCATGCCAGGATGCATCTAGTTTTTTAATGCCAAATGTTATTTTTCCGTGATGATTTCATTGTTCACTGTGTAATTGTATCCTCTGTCAGGGAGGTTTAATTGTCTCCAGTGTTGCTGTTTACATTGGAAACGTATCATTGGACCTTGACTTTAATGGGAGAGGGTCGTGAAATGTGAGAACTAGGAAATCCCAGGTTATGTTTATTTGAGTTTGATACCTGGTTTTTTGAGATGGCCTCAGTCATCATACGTTCACATTCATGCACATGCTCGCGCACACGCACACACGCACACACAATCAGTTTTCACAAACCCGTCGTGCGTCAACCAGTAGAAGGTGTAAGTCAGTAAATGTCTATGGATTCTTAGACGGAAACTGGAATTCATTGAATGTAAGTTTTACCAATATTCGTTCATGTCGTTGTTTCAAAGCACCCTATAGCAGCAAACAGTTAGAAAAAGTTATTGTGAGCAGATGTAATTTATCATTATTAATGTAGAATGTACAGATTCATTATAATGTACCAAAGCACACCTGTAACTATACGAATGAATCTGCAACAGTTTTTAACAAAGGAGTAACACAACATGATGCATAGTCTTACTTTAATGTTACTCCTTTCAAATATTCCGTTAATATATTTTGTATACTTATAGTTATATGCACAATGTGTTTGTCTGATTTATTTGAATAACCGCTTATGATGGTGATCAAGTGACAATGTTTTTAACACAAGGTCTTCGCAGAGTCCAAGAGAGAACACCAGTTATAGTACATTGCCAAGTTATCTTGCCAGACCTTTGACATTTCTAACATCCTCGAATGAACGGTTCCATCCATCATGTAATTTTCGTCCTAATCACCTACTGAATCATCTGTGATGGGTTTTTTCCTCCAAAGCAATTGGTGTCATTACGTAGTAACACTGTTACAGCCCTAGTAACACCATTACAGGCCTAGTAACACCATTACAGGCCTAGTAACACTATTACTGGTATGTTACCACCCACAAGCAATCTGCTGAAGTAACACAGTGATAGAACACCCCTCAAAGTTTCTTAGCTGACAGTTTTTCTTTTCAACGACTACATTATTCATGAGGGTAATCCACCCTGACATGAAGGAGAACCCATGTATATGTGAAAGATTTACAAAATTGACAAGTTCAATTTTAACCTTATTTTACGTGTGGGGGAACGCTGTGTATTTCTCAGTGTGATTTAAAATGCTGCTATTATAAGGGATATTTTGAGGTGCACTTGTTGGCAAAGCCAGTGATTTCCCTGGAGTTCTAGGCACCATGGAACTGTGTATTGTTTCATTAACATTGTTATGAACGCATAGTCATGTATTGTTTAATTCTTTAAACTCATATTTACTCTTTAAGAATGATGTTGTATCCTGAAATCTGTCGCCACCAGGGCACGCCACCAGGACACTTTTGCCGGTGTGTCAGGGAAATAGTGTCCTCTGTGATATTGCAGGGTCTTTTCCATTTATAAATGCACCTTTGAGTTTGGATTAAGTTTAATTATGAATTTTACTGATGAGCTTGTTATCTTGATAAATGGACCCTACTCCCCAGTACCTTCAGTAAGGCCTAGTCACCTTGGAACTGGGCTGCATGTAGCAACTTGGTATGTTATTTTAGATAATTGTTTCTGTAACATTTAGAAGAGTCCCAATACTGTAGGTACAGCCTGATGTAAATACTGCAGGTGCTCCAGTGCCCTTGACCCATTATGAGAGCGACTAAATCACTTTAGGTGCTCTGTGTTATAGGTTTGACCCCTAACTTCAATCTAATAACATTTCCAGCTTCCAGGACAATGTATTATAATTAATATCAAGAGCAAAACATAAATATAACTATAAGGTCAAGTATGGTTTATTAGGAAACAAACATCATACCCGCACTCCTGTGGACTGTTTCATACTAATAATGATTTCGATAGAACAGTGAAATCCGAATAGCTACTGATTGGTCCTTTGATGTCTTGTTGCCTGCCCACAGCAACATAGCAGGTGAAATTTCAATTCCGATCACTAGATTACAGTTAATCACTTCTAATATTTGGTGATAATTTATAATATTTAATAATTTCTAGCGTAGTTGATACTGTGGACATTGAAGAACCTATTTGGTAGGATTCAACTGTGTCCTGAAAGCCATAAATAGTGTCATTTCAAGAGAGTTAACACTATTTTTAAATGACTATTGTCAGTGTATTGATTTGTGAACGTAATCTGCATAATTAAGGGAGCTAATTAAATACCAAATTTGCTTCGATTATGTTAAAATATAATTGTGCTGATGACTGAATTATATTGTAAGTTGGACACAACACATTTATAAGTACCGGGTAACCATATTTCAGCCGATCTTTCACTGCATATGTGATATGTAGCAATGTGTCTTGAGTGAATTGTCATTCATTTATCCATCTGTCCACCCACCCACCCACCCACCCACCCACCCACCCACCCACTCATTCATCCAACCAGCCATCCATCTACCTACCCACCTATCCATCCACAAAATCCATCCATCCATAAAATCCATCCGCCCACCCACCTATCCATCCATCATTAAAATACATCCACCCTCCCATCCATACACCCATCTATCCATCCATCCAATCTCCCACCCACTCAGCAACCCATCCACCCACCTATCCATCCATCCATCCATACACCCATCCACCCACCTATCCATCCACCCACCTATCCATCCATCCATCCATCCATACACCCATCCACCCACCTATCCATCCACCCACCTACCCATCCATCCATCCATCCGCACATTCACCCACCTATCCATCCATCCATCCATCCACCTAATCATCCATTAATTCATGCCTGGGGAAACAAGATTTTCTTGTACTGAATTGTGCTGAACACACCTGTGGAATATGAACCCTTGAAGTGTGACAGCTAAGGTAAGAGTTTCCTCAGTTTCAGTGGACCCACAGAAATGTGTGTTTAGCCATGAGGGCAGTTACTGATGACTCTCTGTCTTCCTACCCCATCAAGGCATGCCTCATTACTGTCCTGAGGGTCTAGTTGACAGCCCCAGGGGTCTCACCAAGGTGTCTACCCAGTTATGTTCACCTGTGATCACTGGAGTGTGACAGACTATCATGGTACAAAGATGACACAGAAAGCTGTCCTGTTCTCAAGTTTGCCATGGCTGCTTTTTCTCTAGGTCACCCGAAGTACGGTCCAAGATAATGTTACCTGTTCATTGCTTGGCCAGAATAAAGGACATTGTCCCTTTAAGCTGACCTTGTTTGTTCTACAGTTTCTAATATAATGCTAGAATAAATATGATGAAGGAACACTGTCTTTCAAATTTGTTCACCCAGAAACATTGTTTGCAATTTCAATGTTGCACAGGCATCTAAAATGTCAACAAAACATTCCAATAGTAAAGAACCACTATTGGAACTTATTGCTAAGGTAAGCATCATTACCTGCAAGGGCCCTTGAAGTTGACTGGTTCCCACACTCCAGAGCATAATTGGGATGAAGTATGACTGATTCAGTTGGCTTCTTGTTCAAATGATTACTACCCCTGCCTGGAGAATGGAACAGACAAGATTGCTTTCAAAGACATAAGTCTGATTGTTTTTAATAAGGAAATCCGCACTGATTTAAAATAACTTGTCTGTTATAATCTGTGAATATTTCACTTGGAAAAAGATGTTTTATCAGCTGAAGAACAACAACATTGACTTTTATAAACAGGAAATAATTAAATTATATTATTAATAAAATTGTGGCCATGCGACCAATTGGTTTTCATCTTAAAATTATGCTTACCCTTTGTAGCTTCGTAGAATATTGATCCATCTAATGACAACTTTAATATTGTTAGACAGATTTCTCGATTGCCTAACCAATTTGTTTTAGTTCGCGTAGGTCTGAGTTTGGTTTGTGACGATGTAGATGTAGTGTTCTATGGTTTCTTGTTATTGTGTTTATTTGGAATGTACACACAAACATAACGTTTGATTTACTGTCACTCTTACTCTAACAAATGTAACACAAATTGTTTTTGCACACCTGTCCTGGCTCGTTACGTCGGTGATAAAGCTGATGTTTGATGTATGTTTCCTGCCAGAAATGTCAGTTTTGCTAGGTTTATGGAAGTGTCACTAAGCAAACAGCCATAGCACACTGTGTTGATCACTACCGAACAGCTTAGAATCTACTACAAAAAGTCTACATTCTACATTTGCATGGCTGAGCCACGATCAGCATGTCAGGCACTTTTGTCAAAGGTAAAAGTGTAGACCTAATTTCTATGAAAGGGAGTTTTTCTGTTTAATTTTTATATTTAAATGTTATACAGTATAAACAGTATATGTTAAATATAACATAGTAACCATCCAAATGTGTTTTAATGAATCGTTTTTGTTGTTGAAATTTGAGCATTTCAGCAGGAAACAATTTGTTTATATTGACCTGTTCGGAGATTGGTTCATTTCGCCTCTACGCAAAGGGTCCTGAATAAAACTGTGTTCAGCTGCATAGCACAAAATTCAATTTAATTTACATATACCACATTTGCAACACAAAGTACCTAATATAGATCTGATTTTCCAAGAAAACTAATTCTACTGTTATTCCACTACAGGTGCCTTTTTATTATCAGGAGCAAAATCGATATTTTTACAGCAATTTTGCATTAGAAAATTCTGTTAAAACACAGAAATTTTATTTAAGTACATCCTCTACCACAAGATATCTGTCCTCTCTCCTTTTATTAGCTCAATAAAATTGCCAGATGATGGATAGGCTGTCAATGGGCATCTGTTGTCCTCTACAAACTCTACTGTTAGGAGAATGGATAGGATTACCCAAGATGTCAGTTTTTAAAACCAAACGTGGCCAGTTGTGTTTGAGATTGTCAGTGCCTTGTGACAATCTTGTGACAATCTGCACATGACTGGATTAAGACCATAGCCTTGTCTAGAGTGGGTTTAGGAGATTAGTCTTATATAATCAAGGTTCATTAAGTACTGAGTGACCCTGCTGATCACTGCTTACAGGCCAGGAGAATTAATTTTATTCCAATCAGACTTCATGTTGATGTATATTTATATCGTACTTTACATATTTAGTAGATTATAAATTTATGCTCTTTATAATTATTTATATATTTATAATCTGTTCATTATTTTTACTTGTTTACTTTTTAAAACTGATATAGTTTGATTACCTGTTTGCAGTGGAACGTTATTATTATCAAGATAACTTTCGGGACTGGCCAAAAGTTACCTTAATGGTGAGGGGACTACATTAGCGAGACTCACTTCCTATGCTTTATTGTTACAGAATCATTTGGGACTGTCCTAGTATGACCTTAATTGCAAGGTGGCTGTATCTCTAGGGCGACTGTAAAGCGAAGTTCGACCGTACTGGTATATGGATTTTACCCCAAATCAATCTGTTCTTATTCATAATGGCTGACTGAATATTTGTTTTTCTAAATTAAAGCTGAAATTTACACAGCGCCACATTCACTTGGTGCTCTGTGGCGCTTTACATTGTACGTTCAAAACACATTGATATATATTTAAATTAAACGATACATTTATAATTAAAACAAAAATGTAATCTATAAAAATAAAACAATGATTCCCAGCGACTGCCATCGCAGTAATCAATTTCCCTTTTTCACCCATTTCCCAATCTTCCCTCTATCCCCATTACAACTCTCCGTTTATTCGCATGTACAATTTATATTTATCTAACTGACTTGAAATGAATGACACTTCAACTGAATATCCTCCTCACTCTTTCTTCCCTCTATTTCACCCTCCCCCTATCCCCTATTCCACCCCAACACCCGTCCGGTTTCTCCCAACCGATTTTGAAGTCACATTTGTGTGGGAGAAATGATCAATATGCCACTGATCGACTCTGACAAGTATTTCCATGAAACCCACAAAATGGTGATTCCTCAAATGAGCAGCAATTGATGGTCCTCTGAGAGTTAGTTGTGAATTTATGATGTCCTCCACTTTGCCTGTTATGACAGCTATCTACTCTTCCTGAGCCTGGCGATCGCCAGGAAAGGGTTAATGTGGTCCAGCACTAGAAATCATGCAATATATTTAGTTACAGAGATCAATGGTTAAAACTTGCCATTTGATCTCTGACATCTGAATAAGTCTGCAGTATCTTCAGTTGTCAGGCTAGATCTGTGAGGAAATAGGTTAATACCCCCAGTGTGAATTAATGACCCCAATTACAGGGTTATCCTAGCCCTGGTTTAGCCACCCACATGGCTTCTCTCTTACATTGCCCAGAATCTGCAGGAGACATTATCAGAATTTATTATAAATCTGTTTGCAGTAAAAACTTGATATTGAACTGTGAAGGATATTTCTATTTCAGCATAAGCCTGTTATGTATCGAGTCTAAAATAAAAAACGGTAACAATTTTACATTTGTTTCTCAGCTTTAAATTAGAAAAACAAATTTCACATTATTTACGTCTGAAGGAAGTTCTCGTTTTCCCTTTGGATATTTCAAAAAAATGCCTCGACCTTCATAGCAGACTGTATCACATGATCAGGGTCATGTGATACAAGCTTAGATAAAAAAAATTTGCATTCAAATTTTTGTTAACACATCTTAATAATTTACCTGTGGAAATTTAAGGGGACACGGTTGCATTCTCAGAACACCCACAGTCATCCCTCCAGGATTAGACCATTTCTATTTTGTTTTTCGGAGTTTTTGAAAAATGTTGAAATATTAGGTTTGTTGAATATTTAGTAAAGTGGACGGTATAGAGAAATTTTACAATTTATTGAAAAATTGTGGATCTGCCGTTGTCTTAAGCTAATACCAATTTAGCTCTCCTCTGTATATTTTTCATCTAGGTAAGTTTGCAGTACTTTGTACCAAGTTTAAACAGTTTGTTCTGTGGTTTTGAATGAACGGAAGGAGAAAGTGTAAAGGAATTGTACAAAACCAGGAGCTGGGAAAACCGAAATCTTTTGCTCAGGCTGAGTTGCATGTTTCTTCATTAATTAGATTAGATTGGAATCCTAGTTAGCCGAGGTGAAGTGAGGGTGCCTAGGGCAGAGGGGCAGCTGTGGGCAGGGTCAGGTGGGGGGGGGGGGCTGGTGGGGGAATTGGGGACAAAATCCCCAAATGGACTAGTCAACACCCATAGTGTCTGGCACAGAGCAATACTTGAATTTAAAGTTTAGATTAACATAAACTGTAAATTGATTGCTGCTGCTGTGACTCAGATGTTTGGGTTTACTTAAATATGAGGATCATGTGTGTATGGTTGAGTTAAATGTGTAAAAAGTTGGTTAATTGTATAAAAAAATAGATATTATTCACTGTGTCAGTCAACTGATCAGTGTAATGTTATGGAATGTTCAAATCTTACATTTACCCTAAAACTTAGAGTTTCAATGAGTATAATTCATAAACTTGAGCTATGTTTCACTAATAATAACCCAGACAAAACTAAATTTTAACTAAGACGTAACTAATATTTTAATTAGTAACTATTCATATTAGACTACTCATTAATTAAAAATAATAACTTACTGCTGGCTTATTATTTGGTGCTTTGGAGAATAGCATTTTATGCCCTGTAATTTGATATCTCTGTAATTTTTTATGTTATTGAGCAAGAAATCTGTTGTCTGTTCCTGTCAACTTTATTACCCCCAACCTGGGGTGTATAAGCTCCAGTGATGATATATTTATTACCCCACCCCATAGCCTCCATAAGCCACATCTGGCAACTGGATATTAGCCACATTTTTATAGTTCAGAGAAACATAAACCTATTGTTTTATCTTTTTTCCCAATTTATATTACGTCAGATGACAAACAAGAAAGTTGTAATTACAAGGCATTAATTACTCCAATGAAATATGATCTGTCCAGGATTATTTTCATGGGTTTTGCGGTTAATTTATTCCGTGTGTTCTGGATAAAGGATCTGCATTGAATTTGATGAGAAAGAAAAAAACACCTTTGGGGATGTTATAAAGATTTATCTCTGCAACAGTATTAATCATTAAATATTTTAGAGGTTATAAATTACATATTGTTGTTGATCTACGACCTGTAATGTTCAATGGAGAAAATCCATCTTCCAAAATTATCTATACCAAATTTCTAGTAAGCCAATCAACGTTGTAAAATAGCAGTGTTCGTAGCATTTTTAGCTTATTTTTGTTAAGGTCATGCAATTACATCCACATTCTAATGTTATATATATATATATATATAAATCATAGGTGTGCTGTTTGATGGAGAAAATACATAGATCCCAAAATGTTCTGGATTTGCACATATCATTTGTAGTAAACAATTACCATTTTTCAAATTTTCCAGCACTGTATTCACTTATGTAAGATATTTTATAAACTTATGTAAGATATTTTATAAACTTTTCTTTTATAAACAATCTACTTTTAGATCTACAAATGTAGTGTGTAGATCAATTTGACTTGATTTGAATTCAAGCAGTAATGTTGCTAGCAACACATCTAAAAATAACATTTTGATAGACGATGATTATAACCCATACAAACATGGCTACCAAAATCAATCCCCTTCCATGTCACTGCCATGTTTTGGGCTTGATACCCTTCTGGGAAACACTCAACTTTTTTACGCAGATTGGCATCTCCATTATGAGGCTGGATTTAATTTACCTGGTTGCCATGGTAACAGAAATTGGGACAGACTAACCACACAGGCTGAGACTCAGTTTGGGTTAGATTGAGTCCTCCCAGCTGTATATTGCTCCATGTTGTATCTCCTGCTGATGTTAACAGGAAAATGTTTTTTGAAGCTTTGTGACAGTTTGATGCTGCTCAGGGTCTGTGTTGGTGAGGTTTTGGGTTTCTTAGAATGGTTGTTTGGCACGTCTAGAGGAGATTGGGCGTTACATAGAAAGTGGGTCCAACACCTCACCTGTTGGTTCCACATTACAACATCACCGTGGGTGGTCCTCTCACCTTTAGCTATTTTTTGTTTACCCATAAATGTTTTGTTTGATTTTGCTTAGCAGTAATATTAACGATATCACTGATAGTGATACACTGTCTGGTTTTTAACATCGAAGCTGTGCTTTGTCACTGTATTAAATCAATCTTTATCAGTTTAGTTTTTGCGAGGAGTGTGTTGAATACAGAAAAATTGGTCTTGTTGATTCCTGCCAATGTTGGAGCACTCAATTTAGGCCAACACCTCTATTTAATTAATATGATTATTAATTAATTATAACATGTCACATAATCATATTCATTCTCCCATGACAGCGAACTTGCAGACCTCTGGTGACTGTGGAGCAACTCAATGTTACTTCATGAGAAGAATGCTTTCTCACAGGTCGGCCATACCTACCTCAATGAATGCACGCAATATATGCCGTGATATATCTGCTGCCAGAATATCCGTTGGTGTTCTGTTAGCCACTTCAAACGGCCGACGAATAGACCCTTTTCTGTTACATTGTGTAAAGTGCAGTGTGTCCACCGGTACAGATGATTAGTGATCGTTTTCTGTCTTCAGAGTGATTCAAGAAAGCGTTTTTTGTTTCTTTAACAAGGTCGCCATTCTGTCTGGTACGGTTGAGTGATAGAGTGGTGGTTGTGGGGAACTGTGCCAGGACACGAAACATTTGGTGTTGTCCGGTGGTCGTAGGCAGGCTGGAGGAATGGGGTATTGAATATAGGGATGTAGGATAATATTTTCCTGGTTAAAATCCCCCCTACATTGATATATGTTTTTAAATAAACTATTTTCCTGGCTGACATATTATTCAGTGGATGTTCTGTAGTAGTTCTTGTTCTGTATTTTCATGGATATCATATTTTCATTGGTCAGTGTTTTCCTGGGTGTTCTGTGGCCATTGTTTTCCTGGGTGTTCTGTGGCCATTGTTTTCCTGGGTGTTCTGTGGCCATTGTTTTCCTGGGTGTTCTGTGGCCATTGTTTTCCTGGGTGTTCTGTGGCCATTGTTTTCCTGGGTGTTCTGTGGCCTTTGTTTTCCTGGGTGTTCTGTGGCCATTGTTTTCCTGGGTGTTCTGTGGCCATTGTTTTCCTGGGTGTTCTGTGGCCATTGTTTTCCTGGGTGTTCTGTGGCCATTGTTTTCCTGGGTGTTCTGTGGCCATTGTTTTCCTGGGTGTTCTGTGGCCATTGTTTTCCTGGGTGTTCTGTGGCCATTGTTTTCCTGGGTGTTCTGTGGCCATTGTTTTCCTGGGTGTTCTGTGGCCATTGTTTTCCTGGGTGTTCTGTGGCCATTGTTTTCCTGGGTGTTCTGTGGCCATTGTTTTCCTGGGTGTTCTGTGGCCATTGTTTTCCTGGGTGTTCTGTGGCCATTGTTTTCCTGGTTGTCCTGTTGTCCTTGTTTAGTGCATGCCCACATGTATGCACACACATGCACAGACACACACATTTACAGCATACATACATGCACATATGCATCTGCACGCACACACACACGCACGCACACACACACACGCACGCACACACACGCACGCACACACACGAACGCACACACACACGCATTCTAAATCCTTCAACAAAATGCACTGTGGTAAACTTCTAAATAAACCCACCATGGCGTTTACCAGGAATCACCGATTACAAGTGCCAGGTAAAAGAGCTCACGGGGAGCATAGAGTTAACGTGAACCTGCGCCATCGCCAAATGACAGCTCTTTGATGTGGCTTATGAAAATTGAGCTCCCCACAGATATAATAATAGGTGTAGCACTGTCCCGCCATTCATATCAGATATTGTGTTAAACAAATAGTGGCTCCTCTTACCAACAGCCATATTGTTGACAACGTTGGTACACACGCCCTAGTGTAGAGGTCATAGAGGGTCTCACTGCCGCCCAAAGAACACCACACCACCAAGGGGGGTTACCTGTCAATTATAGCGATTATGACAATAATGCCTTGTCATCATTCAGAAACCAGCAGAAATAGACAGGCATGTGTATTTCCATAGCTAGGTACACATTGTGTGGCTTCGTTCTGTCACTCCACACTGTCTTTAGGACTATTCCTTAGTTTCAACAGAAAATGATAAAAAATATATATTTTTCGCTGTGTTAAATGTAAGTTGTTCTGGTCTTTGTTTATTTTACTATACCTGAGCAAGTTACTAATGTTGGCCCAATTATGCGTTACGGTACAATATTTGGTGTTTCCCGACTGATCCTACTAAATCATGTAGCAGACCCAGGAAGTTCTTCTTACGTAACAATAAAGATATTTTATTTGTTTACAAACATGGATTTAAATCCAAACCGAAGGTAAAGCAGAAGTCTTTGCTGCCCAGTCTATAGCAGTCAAAATACTAGAGATGTGTTTTTGTCATATTGGATTGAAGAATATGCCAAGCGTCATCTTCTTTTGACATACTCCAAATGCCTTATCATTCTGACCTTCATTTTTATAAGATTCCCTGGAAAGTGGGCGGTAATTGTTATTTCCCTGGCTGTCTTCGACCAGCCTCACGCAGGATGAAAGATGCACTTTGCCAACATTAGTCTATTAAACAGGAATGCTCAGAGGAGGTTATATTCAAGCACGTCATCTATATTTTATCAGACTTATTATGGGTAGAGCCTGAGACAAACGCATGACAGAAATAAAAAATGTGATCGGAATCAGTTGTGTGAGTCGAGGTGATGTGTATTTACAACGTGAGGGCGTCTCATAAATATGGCATTTCACAGTAGTAGTAAATGTTTAGGTTAGGGCACCTAAGTTTATGTTTTCACGTGCGGAAAAAAGGATTTGTGATTGGTTGATACAACCAGGTTTGGGGGTGAAAGACTATTTGATGTGCGAGTTCTAGTGATTATAGTCATGCAGATGCGCACATGTTAGTGCCCTGCATGTTACATGTTTTTGCCGAAGGTATGGCCCAGCCTTATTGTGGCCAACCAACGAGACCGATCTCTTAATAAATTTCTTGGGCCGGGCTGGACGTGGGTCTACATATTTTGGGCTTAGGTGGAAATTAGCATGCATGTGTGTGTGCATATGTGTGCATGCCTTCGTGTGTATACATGCATGTGTGTGTGCGTGTGTACACGCATGCGTGTGCTGCATATGTAGGCATGCCTTCGTGTGTATACATGTGTGTGCATGCATGTGTGCGGGTGTGTCATTGTATGGTATGTATCATGTGATTGTATATACATATTCATACATATGTTTAATTAAATGGATAATGGCACATATATTTTAAACAAAATAACAATGTAAATAGAGGCAGTGTCAGAAGAAGTCTCACAAGGACAAGCCAAGGATGGGAGAAAATTGCTGCAAATTGTAACAGATGAAGGGAAGTATCTTGGCGAGGATGGAATGGGCTATACTCTGCTAGAGGTCAGCCCCTGTGTAGGGTGGTCAAGGCCCCAATGTCCAGACAGTTCAAGGCACTAACACCTTTATCTTATCACTTGTAACCAATTTCACCTGTGCCAGGAATGTCAGAGCAGGACATTCTGACAACCCACACTTCGCACACCAATTGGCCAATCTTGCTCTAGTTCAAATGCCGTGTTCTGTCAAATTCTTGGTCATGTTAGTTTTGCTGTTGGTACTTAAACTTTACTTTTCGAAATAATGTTGTTAATAATTTATAAATTTTGTTATCACTTTTGATATGTTCCCCAAAATGTGGTTAGGGCTGATGTGAGTGAAGAACATGGAGTCTGTTGCAAAGGGGTCATCTCAAACTGACTAAACACAATTATGATAATTCCATGTACATTTACTGGGTGTGTGCTATATTTCCTGTGTTTTTATCACATCGCTGTACGATTTAATGCATTTCAAACAACCTTGGTTGTGTTCCAGTGCTGAATTAATGATGCACTGAACATGTAGTAACTTTCACCTCGGTGTAAATTATAATATCAAGTTAATAATCTTTATCAGTTATACTGAAGCATGTTATGGGCAAAATCAGTATTGTAATACATAAAATTTATGACATAACGTTTCCCGTCGGATAAAAGCAATAGTAGAATTGTCATGATTACCATTCACAATACAGCGAGACTGGTACATAGATTAGGCCTTCCGGATTAATATTTGTGTTTCCTTTTACATTCTCGCAATCTTAGCGATGGTAGGTAGGACATAGTTTCTTTCTTGTATTAGTTTTTTGTCCTGGCGGTGATATATTACAATATATTAAGGTTTTTTAGTCAGCTACATTTCCAAGGTTAATCCTGTAAACCGGAAACACAAATATTATTCTGGTCGGCCTCAGCGTCATTCTCATCTCGCATCTCTTGCTGTTTGAATAATTTCTAGGTTTGAATAATTTCTAGGGAAATGTCTGGGGCCTGTCTCAAGAGGCCCTCATTAATTGTGGCCAGCCAGGAGTAATGACCTGGTGTGGGCCAGGTGTCTGGCATGGAGGCCAGTCTGGATGATTGGGGTGGTGATAGGGAGTGCATTTGGCTAGGAGGCAAGGTGTGATGTGATGTTAGTGCTGGCAGCAACAGCTGAAGTGGATATGTATTGCCTGAGGCATCTTCAGATGCTCCTGTTTCCTACACCATTTTAATTACCATATAGAACCTGATAAACACCCGGTTTGTTTATTGTGCGGAAGTCTGGGTTTTTTTGTAAAAAAATTAAAGTGACCTTGCCTGGTTACTCAGAATTTATGTATTCAGTACATCATGGTTTGCGTACGTAACAAAAAAAATGGTGTGCGTGACCTCCATCAAGCTTTACCTTTGCCACCAGTGTTGATAACGATTATGTGAATTATAATACTAGTGCTGCATCTTATAAATCAAACATTCCCGCATACAGTTGTCACTTATAAAAAGTTGTCTTATATTTTTGTTATAAAGAAAAATTGTCTAGCCACAATTTCAGCAAAATATACGACGGAATGTCCGAACCCGCCACGTGTTCGACATCCATATTTGATGGCTGACAGAGCTTTTGCATGGCAACATGTCATGTGATGGTAGGTCAGTTATCCTGTCAAGCCAGCAGTGGTAACAGTACTAGCAGGACGTTTGCTGAATAAGTACTTCATCCCACTTGCTCTGTTGATTGTGGGAAACAGACATGGATGTCCTACTTCAAAGAGCAATGTCAGAAGCTTGTGGTTAACCATGCATGTCTCATGCATGCATGCATTCATGCACACACACATGCACACATGTTACAGTTACTGTGGGGAAAACATCTCTGTTCTATTGTTAGGCGCACACCTACCGACTAACACCGATTTGGGGTTCTAGTCGGCGTAAAAAGTAGTCGGGGCTAAACAACGGCAATTAATTCCACCGACTAGCGCCGAGTGCAACTGGCGCAGACCAACCAGCACACACCGACTGACGACTGCCGGCGCTCTGCGTAATCTTGGTGGAAAATCCACTATAACCATGCATGTTTACTCGATGGTGTTTGCCCGATGTATAATTTACACGAGAAAGGCGATTTTCCAGCAACAATGTCCGTCAAGCCATCATTTGGGGCTACTGATTTTCCGTTTCAAAATTCCATTGATGAAAAAGGTAAATTCTGTTTTTATTAACAAATTTTCCATTTCAAAAGGGAACATTTCTTTTCCTAAGAAGGCATGTTTTCTTTCAAAACTAGTTTTTGTGGCCCAAGTCCGTCACGGACAATCAGACAATGAATGGCAGGCAATTACTGTTGTATCCGCGTAAACGTAAGTTGTTTACAGTTACACTTCGAAGAATGACAAAGCATCTTTCGAACTCATAAATGCTATTTAAATATCAGATAGCATTTTTTATATGAAAGGAAACAAATGATGACAATCCAGCTATGTTATTGTGATTATGAATTTTCTGCATCGACTGAAGCCGTGGAAAACGAAACTTGTTGCAACGTAATTCAAAGATTCGCCGTTAGGTGTCAGCATTCATGACGATTTGGCTTGTGCATTTAGTGAAACCTCCGGCAAATAAACACATGGCTTAGCAATTGTTTTTATTTATATAAAGAACATTATATTTAACCATCTTAGTGCCATGAGAAATCAACAGTTCCGAAATCACATTTATTCCTCAAACGTTCCTCACCGCAAGCATCGCCGTGCAGATTTTTGAAGCTAAATATATGCACCTGGTAGTGGCACCGCCAACTGTAGTGTTTCTAGTAAAACAAGATGGTGATTATTGGAAGTGGGAAACATAGTCACGTGGAACTTAAGTTTATCTGTAGCGCTGATTTTAAGGACAAGCAATATAAAATGATGACGGTCAATGAGGGCAAAAAAATGATTTACTATGATCTGTAACGTTGGTGTCCCGTCGGGCCAATAAATATGAAAGTAAAATATGAAAACATTGGCTCGAACTGGCTTGACAACTCAACAATGTCGCCGGGCTTATGTCGATGTCTGTCATATGATCATGCTATGCTCTCTTGTTGGTCATCTTACTGCTGACCATCGTGTTAAGAGAGAAAATCATCGCACACCGGCCGACTTGTCATCAGATATGTGCCTACTTGTCACTGGATACTTGATATATTTGTGCCGACTACACTGACCGCTGATTCAAAATTTGAAACGACATCAGTTGGCGGAATAAGGCCAATCCAGCGTACACCAACCGACTGATATCTGCTGACGGCTTTAACTAGTCGGTTGGTGTGCGCCGAAAATCAGTTGGTGTGCACCTAGCATTTTGCACACAGCTAAGTTGAACTTAGTGCATAGCAATGAATGATCCTTTGAGAAAGATATTAAATTACCTATCAGATGAGATCAGTACTGTTGTCATAGAAAGTAACAGGTGGATTGTACAACGGACTGTAAGGCATCAGTCAGTATTCTACAGAGATGACACATTCACATCACAGATAACACTGTCGTTTAGAATCGCATTCCCCAGGTGGGTAAACCCTGAAGTCAGGTTTGAATCCTTGTGTTGCCATTTAAAAGATTAAACAATTTCATTCAGTTGACATTGCTTCAGTTCACTCAACTGTATGAATGAATGAATGAATGAATGACATTTAATTTCTACCACTGAACAGTGGTTGAAATATGTGCACAAAGAGTTGCTGAAATTGCGTTAGCATTGAAAGAAACAAGTCTTCCAGGGCGTGAAGTGCAAAACATCCGAGTTGTCCCTAGAACCAGATACTGCACTAAAATGATAACAACGTACCATCATTTTTTATGGAAACAATAATTACAGAGTAAGTTTGAGCTAGTGGAAATATTATGTTCCCACGAAGTTCCTCCCTCACTGCAGTATACGCTAAACAAGTAAAATGTTAACTATGCAAATGGAAAGAGGAAATTGCTGCGAAACTCCAAACTGTGCCTGCTCATAAACCATGGTCGGTCTTTTAGAAGTAGACTGTAGGAAGGAAATGTTATCTACTCAAATAACCTCCAAGGTCGCAGTTGATGATGTATTGCAATGTGGACAGTGTTGACTAGTATTACCTTCCAAGGTGTCCCTAAAGTGTCACCAAATGTCATCAATGTAGACAGTGTTGACTAGTATTACCTCCCAAGGTGTCCCTAAAGTGTCATCAATGTAGACAATGTTGACTAGTATTACCTTCCAAGGTGTCCATAAAGTGTCACCAAATGTCATAAATGTAGACAGTGTTGACTAGTATTACCTTCCAAGGTGTCCCGAAAGTGTCACCAAATGTCATCAATGTAGACAGTGTTGACTAGCATTACCTTCCAAGGTGTCCCTAAAGTGTCACCAAATGTCATAAAATTATCAGTTTGATCTAAAGTGGTTATGACGTCTCTGACAGCTAGATCAGTGACAATGACATTAGTGATATTGACTCAGTGACACTGATATAGTAACACTGACGTAATTGACACTGACAAAGCAGCACTTACACAGTGACAATGACACATTGACAGGGACACTGATACAGTGACACTGACACAGTCACGAAAAAATAGTGACACTGACACAGCAACAATGAGACAGTGATAATGACACGGTTATACTGACAGTGACATGGAAACAGTGACACTGACAGAGTGAAACAAGTGACAGAGTCACAGACACTGACACAAGTAGCACTGGTGCTGGACAGTTACATTGTGACACTAACACGGCACTTAACATGGACACAGGAAAACAGTGATACTGACACAAGTGACATTCATACAGTGACATTCACACAGTGACACTGACGTAGTGACACTGATACAGTAACACTGACACATCAACCAACATTGATACAGTGACATTGATGTGACAACACTGACATAGAGACACTGACATAACGACACTGACACTATAACCTTGCTGTAATTAAAGTGGGTGAGTTTATTCTGAAAAGTGGATGCAATTAGAAACAAATCAACACCGGATATGACTGCATTGAAAATGTCCTGTGTAAATGACCTTATTTATCTCCCATTGTCTCCAAATCAACCAATGAGATTTAGATTACTGTTGGACATGATACATGCACATTAGCAGAAAACTATTTTAATAGGTACGGAGGCGTTTATTTTCAGTTAAATGGAAAATGAGTTGTGGTGTGTGTTACAGACCCCTGCGTGTGACCTACATAAGTGTTCAGAGGTCAGCCCTGCACTCATAACTGGCTACAAGACAGATGGGATAATAAAAACAGAGTTATGTTACTAATAAAAAGCTAGTTCATGGACTTTATTGGTGATTATATTCATGTTTATAACTGCTCTTCAGGAAATAACTACAAGCTGTATTGGTTACCTGACACACAAACGTAATTACTTTGTGCTACGATGTATTCTATTTTATCTCTCCACTTGTAAGTAGGTTTTTTACTGTACTGAAAGGTAAATACCATGAAGAGCTAAATACACAACCCAGCTACTTGGATAGAAGACCTCGAGAACTTGGAGACAGCAACATTACTGAAAGAAGAGTGGATTGGATGTATCTAAGAAAGTATTCATTATCACGGTTGAGGGAGTAATGCTTTGAATAACATTTCTATAAATAAATGGAACAAATGTTTGTGGAATTGCATGCCAGATATGTTTAAAAAAAGAAATATCTCAGGAGGGCACGTTACACATTTAGACAAAAACTGTTGATAAGCCAAATGTTTCTGTGTACACTACGCATAGATCTGGTATTTTGCTCTGATTGGCAGTTTTGTTAAATTTTATGAAACTACCCACGTTTATCCCCATATATGAAAGAAGTATAGTGGAGGAAGACTTTTATGTACCAGTAGCTGAGTTACACTAGCATTCACAGCGAGAAAATACCTATTAATATTTCCTAGTTAAAGCCGCCTCTAGATTAGAGATTTACCAATGCCCATGTATAGTTACAAATTACAATGTTACTATATAATCATAATATCAATAAATGATACCAAGCCACTGTTTGTTGGCAGAAATAGCATACGATCACTCCACTGTTCATTTGAGCCCAAGATACCCCACCCATCCCACCAGGGTATCGAGTGAAATAAAAAACTCTAAATCTACAAATAACCCTAACGGGCCCACTAGTGCACTAACATTTCAGTGCCACACATACAAAACTAACCAAGTTATGCTCAGACATACAGACAGAGACTTACACACTGTTTTATGATATATCTCAGGCATGTATTATGAGGCATACGGTAGTATTTTTTGCCTGATGTTTCTCACAGGGATGTCACCTTCACTCAACAGCCTGCTTCCTGAAGTCCCTGTCTCCTCCTTGGAGGATCAGGTTCTCTGCTGCTGTCAGCCCCAGCCTACCTCCCTCAGCCTCCCAGCTGCACTGCCCATTA
The DNA here is from genome assembly GCA_020002185.1 of Paraescarpia echinospica. NCBI lineage: Eukaryota > Metazoa > Annelida > Polychaeta > Sabellida > Siboglinidae > Paraescarpia > Paraescarpia echinospica. The sequence goes on along the minus strand of CM034534.1, from coordinate 40,712,901 downwards.
ATCACTCCCCAGTCCTCCATGCCCATGGCTGCAATATTTACCATACATCATTGTGTATAGGAAAATACTAGGTTTTCTTCCACCAATGATGGTAACTTTATATGTCTGACTTTTCTGGATGATGTTGGATGATAAATAATAATTGAATATGTATTATATATAGTATGTACATGCTGTTTTCATGTACAGGCCATAGGGACAGCAGGTAGTTTGCTTGAATTGTTTCTGTTACAAGTACAAATTCTTCATATTGAAAAAACCATGCAACAGCTCCCCGTGTAAATAGAAGATGTTTAGAGCAGTTTTTATTTTACAGATTTTTCACCAGTTTAACATATTTTGGTAAATGTTGAATGTCAAAATGTTCATGAATCATTGAATGCCACATCAGTATCCTGGGTCATTTAGTCATGTTACTAATCATCAGAGATACAAGACTTATTCTGCACTAGTATCATTGAATGCCACATAAGTCTTCTGGGTCATTTAGTCATGTTACTAATCATCAGAGATACAAGACTTATTCTGCACTAGTATCATTGAATGCCACAAGTATCCTGGGTCATTTAGTCATGTTACTAATCATCAGAGATAAAGACTTATTCTGCACTAGTATCATTGAATGCCACATAAGTATCCTGGGTCATTTAGTCATGTTACTAATCATGAGAGATACAAGACTTATTCTGCACTAGTATCATTGAATGCCACATAAGTCTCCTGGGTCATTTAGTCATGTTACTAATCATCAGAGATACAAGACTTATTCTGCACTAGTATCATTGAATGCCACATAAGTATCCTGGGTCATTTAGTCATGTTACTAATCATCAGAGATACAAGACTTATTCTGCGCTAGTATCATTGAATGCCACATAAGTATCCTGGGTCATTTAGTCATGTTACTAATCATCAGAGATACAAGACTTATTCTGCACTAGTATCATTGAATGCCACATAAGTCTCCTGGGTCATTTAGTCATGTTACTAATCAACAGAGATACAAGACGTATTCTGCACTAGTATCAATGAATGCCACATAAGTCTCCTGGGTCATTTAGTCATGTTACTAATCAACAGAGATACAAGACTTATTCTGCACTAGTATCATTGAATGCCACATAAGTCTCCTGGGTCATTTAGTCATGTTACTAATCAACAGAGATACAAGACTTATTCTGCACTAGTATCATTGAATGCCACATAAGTATCCTTGGTCATTTAGTCATGTTACTAACCATCAGAGATACAGGACTTATTCTGCACTAGTATCATTGAATGCCACATAAGTATCCTGTGTCATTTAGTCATGTTACTAATCATCAGAGATACAGGACATATTCTGCACTAGTATCATTGAATGCCACATAAGTATCCTGTGTCATTTAGTCATGTTACTAATCATCAGAGATACAGGACTTATTCTGCATTAGTATCATTGAATGCCACATGAGTATCCTGGGTCATTTAGTCATGTTACTAATCATCAGAGATACAGGACTTATTCTGCACTAGTATCATTGAATGCCACATAAGTATCCTGTGTCATTTAGTCATGTTACTAATCATCAGAGATACAGGACTTATTCTGCACTAGTATCATTGAATGCCACATAAGTATCCAGGGTCATTTAGTCATGTTACTAATCATCAGAGATACAGGACTTATTATGCACTAGTATCATTGAATGCCACATAAGTCTCCTGGGTCATTTAGTCATGTTACTAATCATCAGAGATACAAGACATATTCTGAACTAGTATCATTGAATGCCACATAAGTATCCAGGGTCATTTAGTCATGTTACTAATCATCAGAGATACAGGACTTATTCTGCACTAGTATCATTGAATGCCACATAAGTATCCTGGGTCATTTAGTCATGTTACTAATCATCAGAGATACAGGACTTATTCTGCACTAGTATCATTGAATGCCACATAAGTATCCAGGGTCATTTAGTCATGTTACTAATCATCAGAGATACAGGACTTATTATGCACTAGTATCATTGAATGCCACATAAGTCTCCTGGGTCATTTAGTCATGTTACTAATCATCAGAGATACAAGACATATTCTGAACTAGTATCATTGAATGCCACATAAGTATCCAGGGTCATTTAGTCATGTTACTAATCATCAGAGATACAGGACTTATTCTGCACTAGTATCATTGAATGCCACATAAGTATCCTGGGTCATTTAGTCATGTTACTAATCATCAGAGATACAGGACTTATTCTGCACTAGTATCATTGAATGCCACATAAGTATCCAGGGTCATTTAGTCATGTTACTAATCATCAGAGATACAGGACTTATTCTGCACTAGTATCATTGAATGCCACATAAGTATCCTGGGTCATTTAGTCATGTTAATAAACATCAGAGATACAAGACTTATTCTGCACTGGTCATGTTCACAAATAGTAGAATAATGCAAGGTTTTACAGTGTCAAATTTCATAAAATTACACAAATAAACTATCTAGAATGTTTTTTTAAATACACATTTTACAACATGCTTGTTTAGTTTACAGGGTACTCTAAAAGCTAGGCAGTTATAAAACTAGATACATTTTAGCAATAATTGTTTTTTGCCAGTTTAAAAAAACAGTTATCAGTAACATGTATCTAGGTCATCTGCAAGAAAATTCCAAACTCCTAACATGTTCACATACCGGTAGTCATAGGCTGACAAAATACTATATGTCAGTAAAATCTGGTTTACGTTTTAAACAGCAAGTAGTCAGGGCTGTAGTTAGCTTGGAATGATAGTGTGAGTAGACCTTGGCACTGTTTCACTGAGATAAAATCACCTCATAATAACAAACCACCGGTAAAACACTACCCATGGTTCAAATTAGGGAGCGTTGTCAAAATGCGAAACGACGCTGACGTTTCAAAGAGGACACTATTTCCGAACACACCGGTGAAAGTGACCCGTGAACAGCAGAATGGTAGAAAATGGAAGAAGATGGAGACAAGGCGTTGAGAATGTGGGTGAGAATGGGGGTTGTAGCCCACATCCACAAGGGGTTACGGTGAAGAGGATGTCAGGATTCCAGCTTATTTCTATAATTTCACAGTTGACCTACTACCTGAGAAATGTACCAGACAGCAGTGTGTTCTCTTCCTGAAATGTACAAGTTGCGTATTTGAAACATCCTTAGAAGTCCTTTAGCATTGTTACTTTGCACCAAGCGGCGTTAGTGCTCGCACTCAAAAGTCACCAGGTGGAAGATTGTGGTGATTTTTTGTCATAGGGCGGTGGTTTAAACAGGTCGCTGCTAAATCAGGCAGAAAGGAAATGGCATGCAAATTAGCACTGGGATTGTGTTGATAAATGAAAATTAATGGAAACAGTGAGCATGCTTTGACATCCTACTGGAATGGACCTGTTATTAAGTTTTGCCTGTCTAAATTTACAGACCTGTCACAAAAAATAGATTGTACTTCCGAGTTCCGATGCGTTATTAGGAATATTATCCACACAAACAGTGTGTTGTTCTGTATCCAGTGATTGGGGTAAACAGCCATGTAGTTGACAAGATGTAAGGGTATTTACTGAGACTGTGAGAGGTGACCTTTGTGCAGTTTCTGCCTAATGGTTGAACGCTTCTTCCATCGTGTCATTTTAAGTTGGCGGCAAAGTTTTTTGAAAACATTTTCCATATTATTTTACCTTCAACTGATGTGAATAATTCTTTTGACAAAATATGTTATTTTAGACAAATGTAATTTTTTAGGTGTTTGGTCAGGAGGGATGTAAGTAGATTATGGACAGATTTTGTCATAATTTGGACAACTTCTAATGTTGAGAGTGACTGATCGGGCAGGAAATACTTACAATTTTACCTCCATTGTAGAGATCTATATCACTGGTCTGAATTATCGGAATTATTAAATTAATTAAATTTATTAGACTGAATTTAAACAGGATAGCCCAGGCAACATGTGCCGGGTATTTAAATGTAGCAGTATTACCAACCTTTATATAGCGCCACATATGCAGGTCCATCCCATTCAAAGGCAAGTACAGACATTGTAAAATGTACATTGAATCAAACAAAAAGCTTAAGAAAAAATATGCTGGTAAATATTATATTAAAATAAGATTAAAAGCACTAGTTATATATATATATATATAAAGTAACTAAAATACATTACATAGTTTCTAAAATATTAAAATAAAATAGTTATAACTTATATTGTATATTAAAGTTTATTTAAAATACATACGTTATATAATAAATAGATCAATTAATAAAACACATGTTGATAAAAAAGCGTCCTAAAGCAGTTAAAAGCACCGTTTCTCAGTGGAAGTAAACTGGCTTAAATAAATTAGTTTTAAAGAGTCTTGAATTTAGTCAGCGTGTCTATTTGACGCATGTTTACCAGATTGCACTGACTAGTTAGGGCAATGGACAAGGCCAGGTAATTGATTGGAAAATTCTGAGTATAAAGAACTAATTATGCATTTCTTGTCCAGTGAAGTCAGCCAGAAAGTTCAACATTGTTGTTTCTCACGATATGTCTAATAAGGGAGGTTGGTGAGTTATGACGTGAGTGTGTGTCGAGCCATACTACAACTTGTACAAGGCTGTTTCATCTCACAATTGGTATCATAAAGGAAATTTACTCGATTCACCTTTGTTTGTTGGCTACTATTTGCATTGTGTAGGGTTTAAGCGGGCAGGAAGTGACTGTTTTATTGCTGAATACTACTGTTCTCTGCTTGCGTGAGGCTCTGTGTGTGTGTGCTGGTGCATTGTGTCAGTATCGTGCATAGAACCTGGACATTATACGTGTGTGATGGTATTCATGTTATTTGTCTGTGTGAGTGATATTTAATATACATGGCACAACCTGTTATATATTACAAATTAAATCTTGCTATGTTCCCTTAATTAACATATGATTAAACAATATCTGAAAGTTAAGTTTAACTTTGTTGTTGTACACAGGCTCTAGAAACACTGTACATCAGGTTATTAATTATGCTGCTTCAAGTTTTGATATTACATTGTGGTCCTTCATATTAAAATGGTCTTCTGATATTACATTGTGGTCCCTCATATGAGAATGGTCTTTGATATTACATAGTGGTCCTTCATATGAGAATGGTCTTTGATATTACATAGTGTTCCTACATATGAGAATGGTCTTTGATATTACATAGTGGTCCTTCATATGATAATGAACTTTGATATTACATTGTGGTCCTTCATATGAGAATGAACTTTGATATTACATAGTGGTCCTTCATATGAGAATGGTCTTTGATATTACATAATGGTCCTTCATATGAGAATAGTCTTTGATATTAGATTGCGGTCCATCATATGAGAATGAACTTTGATATTACATAATGGTCCTTCATATGAGAATGGTCTTTGATATTACATTGTGGTCCATCATATGAGAATGAACTTTGATATTTCATAGTGTTCCTACATATGAAAATAGTCTTTGATATTAGATTGCGGTCCATCATATGAGAATGAACTTTGATATTACATAGTGATCCTTCATAAGAGAATGGTGTTTGATATTACATAGTGGTCCTTCATATGAGAATAGTCTTTGATATTACATTGTGGTCCTACATATGAGAATGGTCTTTGATATTACATAGTGGTCCTTCATATGAGAATGAACTTTGATATTACATAGTGGTCCTTCATATGAGAATGAACTTTGATATTACATTGTGGTCCTTCATATGAGAATGAACTTTGATATTACATTGTGGTCCTTCATATGAGAATGGTCTTTGATATTACATAGTGGTCCTTCATATGAGAATGGTCTTTGATATTACATAGTGGTCCTTCATATGAGAATGGTCTTTGATATTACATGTTGGTTCATCGTATTAGAATGGTCTTCAGAAATTACACAGTGGTGCAACAAATTAGAATGGTTTTGTGACGACATTACATGATCATGATGGTCCTTCATATATGACAATGATCTTTTTTTACATAGTGGTCCTACATATTAGAATGGCCTTCTGGTTCTCCACGAGGATGCCTTAGATGTGAAGTCTTACGCTGTAAATCATAATGTTGCAGCAACAACATCCCTGTATATATATAATACGTATATATATATATATATATACATATATTGCAACAAATTGACTCGCCAAGACAACCCATTGACATGGCCCCTTGATGAAATGAAATGCCTTGCTACAACGGAATGGCCCCTTTGCAATAATGGAGTGCAATTTCCACATTGATTCGCCGTTCTCTGTTCTCACTAATGTAATTGTTTGATAGTGGCGGGTTTGCCAGTTTCGAGGCATTGGAGACTTGGTCAGACCGACAGAGTGGTGTCAGTCAATACTCCGCCAAGAGGCTCCTATCAATAATGTTCTTTTGACAAATTATTATTGTTATTGCTAACAGTTATACAGCACCATATATCCGGAACAAGTCCGCTCATAGACGCACAGAGTGTCATACACGCATTGTAAACATACATGGAATCTAACGAAAGTACGTGACATAGTGTGTGAAATATTAAAAAAAATTTAAATAAATAATGACGATATATTAAAATTAATTAAAATGTATTATATATAGTATAGTAAATACAACAGTAGATTAAAAATGTACATACATGTTCATAAATTGTTTTCCTATAACACCGTTCCTTTGTAGTTCTAAGAAAGCCCGCTTAAATGAGTTTTTATTTTAAGGAGAGTCGATAAACTCAACAGCTTTTTCATATAAAAACATATCTAATTGTTCAAAAACAATTTCTTCAAACAACCAGGTTTATTAAGAACACAAACATGTTTCAAAAGACAGATGTTTCTAAGTCAGTTGAAAAATACTGTTGGTGTGTTATGTGACAGTAGTTAATGAATTGTAATCAAGTAGTGGTATTACTAATGCATGGATATTGCAATTTAGTGTCAATATTTCTCTGAGCTGTACATTTGTTGACCCATTCAGCGTCTACATAAGCTATTACAACCCACGTTTAGACGGGATGAAACCTTCCCGCCGGCACGTACATGTGGGCACATATTTTACGGGCACTTCACATAGAGACCTTCCTGTCCGTAATCAGATCTGGTTAATGAAGCATAAACCAATTTGCATGTTGTATTGATCCACTGCACCACCGATCTCGTCTCGCGCTCGAAAACCTGACAGAGACCGAACAGTCGCACACGAAATAGAATCTAGGTAGGCTAATCCGACCATTTGTTAGTGACAAGAAAATTGCTTACAATTGCGTCGTTGTTGGGGCCTTTTTAGGTGTATTGATATAGCAGTGGTCTTTTTTTGAAGTGCCTTCGTTATGTGAAGTGAATGTGCATTTTCTTGGATCCAAGTTTATTTTCATCAGCGAATGTGTCGTGCTGTTCCTGAAAAGCTATGAACAGAATTGTCTCTAGGTATTTACATTTATTTTGATAAATAATACATTCATGTGTTCACTTTCACACAGGATCCTATGTCAATTCATTCATTTGGGGTATGACATTCACAAAAATAAAATTAATCTTAATGTGGTACTTACAGCAGCAATTAGGAAATAAGTTTTAATAATGTTGGTGTGGTAGTCAATAGTTATTGTATTGTTTGGTGAATTGTTAGTATCTTTCTCCTTGTAATTCGGGGTGAAGCTGACTTTTATACTTACCCTCAAATGTTTTTATTTAAAAACTATTTAAAATGACATTTGTACAAGTTTATAAATAACAATATCAGTAAGATTAATAAAAACAATGTAGGTGGATAAATACTGATAACACAGACAGCAAAATACAGTAAAGTTACAATACACACAATAACAATAATACCACACACATACCTGGTAACAATAATACCACACACATACCTGGTAACAATAATACCACACACATACCTGGTAACAATAATACCACACACTTACCTGGTAACAATAATACCACACACATACCTGGTAACAATAATACCACACACATACCTGGTAACAATAATACCACACACATACCTGGTAACAATAATACCACACACATACCTGGTAACAATAATACCACACACATACCTGGTAACAATAATACCACACACATACCTGGTAACAATAATACCACACACATACCTGGTAACAATAATACCACACACATACCTGGTAACAATAATACCACACACATACCTGGTAACAATAATACCACACACATACCTGGTAACAATAATACCACACACATACCTGGTAACAATAATACCACACACATACCTGGTAACAATAATACCACACACATACCTGGTAACAATAATACCACACACTTACCTGGTAACAATAATACCACACACATACCTGGTAACAATAATACCACACACATACCTGGTAACAATAATACCACACACATACCTGGTAACAATAATACCACACACATACCTGGTAACAATAATACCACACACATACCTGGTAACAATAATACCACACACATACCTGGTAACAATAATACCACACACATACCTGGTAACAATAATACCACACACATACCTGGTAACAATAATACCACACACATACCTGGTAACAATATTTCATATGCTATGCGTATTGTATGTGCTGTTTATGTGCACGATAGAACCAACACTTGACAAACCTGTTTTACCATTCCCAGTACCGTTTGATGTGTGCAATAAACATGTGAATAAATGTTGCCCTGGCATTGTTGAGACTTGAATACACATTATTTGCATTGTTAATAAACTATCGACTGTTTACATCGCTAACAGACCCACTTGCCATATTGGCCACTACTACTTCACATCTCAGCCTACTTAAAGTAACCATGTCTGATCAGTTGGCTGGAATTATCCATAATAGTATTAGACTATCACTGGTATACATTGTCAGCACAAATGTAGGAAAATTCACTGAAGTTATACGTCTTTGCACTTGTTTCACTAGTCCAGATTGCGGGAACCACCCAACATCAGAGAGCAATGCCAGGAACTTGTGTTTCTAAAGCACCCTGCCTAATATAACTTAACGTAAATGCTTTGTATACAATTTAAATATTTTGTGAGCGAAACATTAATGTAACGAACTATGTTTCAGGCTTATTTTACATGCAAATTTGGTGGGCAATATACCTTAAAGTATTTATTCAAGTATTATGAATGCTACAAATATGAATGTTTTGTGGGGAGTATGTATACGCTGAAGTAAAAATATATTTCTAGTAGAATGGTATAAAAACGAATGTTAATAAATGAGGATCAAACATTGTACGTTTAAATTATTCACACACTACGGACATATGTGGACATATTTGGATATCATAGAACTGGATACGTGAAGGGGTAAACCAGTTGAGGGCACAGCTGTGAAGTACGTGGCTGTACAATTAAACATTATGTTGCTGAATTCCACTGCATTTATTTGTTGATTTATTTGTTGATTTATTTGTTGCAGAGACTTGAGTGACAATCAGATCAGTCAGGTAGAGGCTGGAGCATTCCTTGGACTCGACAACCTGCTCAGACTGTGAGTGTTTCAGATCTGTTGTATCGACTCGATGATCAATTTATTTTGATTGTATGTCTGTAATTCACATGTGTATATACGTTTCAGTAATATGACATGCAATTGCTGTAGCACTTAAATACTCAGCAATCCTGGCTTGAACAAATCAGAGCGTTAATCATTGGAAAATAAGAAAATATGTCCATATCTAACTATCATACAACTTCAGAGCATGTAATAACATAACTATTTTTCTGAAAGGCCTAACTTGTAATCAACTAACTATAGAATTATACATTTTTGTTACTTGTGGAGTGGGTGGTGTTGTGGGTTAATGTGTCGGACATTCGATTGAGAAATTATATATTTCTGTTACTTGTGGAGTGGGTGGTGTTGTGGTTAGTGTGTCGGACATTCGATTGAGAAATTATATATTTCTGTTACTTGTGGAGTGGGTGGTGTTGTGGTTAGTGTGTCGGACACTCGATTGAGAAATTATATATTTCTGTTACTTGTGGAGTTCGGTGGTGTTGTGGTTAATGTGTCGGACACTCGATTGAGAAATTATATATCTGTTACTTGTGGAGTGGGTGGTTTTGTGGTTAGTGTGTCGGACACTCGATTGAGAAATGATACATTTCTGTTACTTGTGGAGTGGGTGGTGTTGTGGTTAGTGTGTTGGACGCTCGATTGAGAAATTATACATTTCTGTTACTTGTGGAGTGGGTGGTGTTATGGTTAGTGTGTCGTACACTCGATTGAGAAATTATATATTTGTTGTTACTTGTGGAGTGGGTGGTGTTGTGGTTAGTGTGTCGGACACTCGATTGAGAAATTATATATTTGTTGTTACTTGTGGAGTGGGTGGTGTTGTGGTTAGTGTGTCGGACACTCGATTGAGAAATTATACATTTCTGTTACTTGTGGAGTGGGTGGTGTTGTGGTTAGTGTGTCTGACACTCGATTGAGAAATTATATATCTGTTACTTGTGGAGTGCGGTGGTGTTGTGGCTAGTGTGTCGGACACTCGATTGAGAAATTATACATTTCTGTTACTTGTGGAGTGGGTGGTGTTGTGGCTAGTGTGTCAGACACTCGATTGAGAAATTATACATTTCTGTTACTCGTGGAATGGGTGGTGTTGTGGGTTAATGTATCGGACATTCGATTGAGAAATTATATATTTCTGTTACTTGTGGAGTGGGTGGTGTTATGGTTAGTGTGTCGTACACTCGATTGAGAAATTATATATTTGTTGTTACTTGTGGAGTGGGTGGTGTTGTGGTTAGTGTGTCAGACACTCGATTGAGAAATTATATATTTCTGTTACTTGTGGAGTTTGGTGGTGTTGTGGTTAGTGTGTCGGACACTCGATTGAGAAATTATATATTTGTTGTTACTTGTGGAGTGGGTGGTGTTGTGGTTAGTGTGTCGGACACTCGATTGAGAAATGATACATTTATGTTACTTGTGGAGTGGGTGGTGTTGTGGTTAGTGTGTCTGACACTCGATTGAGAAATTATATATCTGTTACTTGTGGAGTGGGTGGTGTTATGGTTAGTGTGTCGTACACTCGATTGAGAAATTATATATTTGTTGTTACTTGTGGAGTGGGTGGTGTTGTGGTTAGTGTGTCAGACACTCGATTGAAAGTATATATTTCTGTTACTTGTATGGGGATTTGGTGGTGTTGTGAAGTTGGTGTGTGGGACACTGATTGAGATATATATTTGTTGTTACTTGTGGGTGGGTGGTGTTGTGGTTGAATTGGTATTAGGACAGCACTCGATTGAAATTATATATTTGTTGTTACTTGTGGAGTGGGTGAGGGTATTTATTGACTGGTGGTAATGGGACACTTTCGATTGAGAAATTATACATTTCTGTTACTTACAATGGAGTGGGTGGTGTTATGTAGTGTGTAGGTACCTCAGGTGAAATTATATATTTGTTGTTACTTGTAGGGAGTGGGTAGTGTTGTGGTTGGTGTGTCAGACACTTTCGATTGAGAGAGGAAATTATACATTTCTTGTTGCTTGATGGAGTGGATGGTTGTTATGGTTAGTGTGTCGTACACTCGATTGAGAAATTATATATTTGTTGTTACTTGTGGAGTGGGTGGTGTTGTGGTTAGTGTGTCAGACACTCGATTGAGAAATTATATATTTGTTGTTACTTGTGGAGTGGGTGGTGTTATGGTTAGTGTGTCGTACACTCGATTGAGAAATTATATATTTGTTGTTACTTGTGGAGTGGGTGGTATTGTGGTTAGTGTGTCAGACACTCGATTGAGAAATTATATATTTCTGTTACTTGTGGAGTTCGGTGGTGTTGTGGCTAGTGTGTCGGACACTCGATTGAGAAATTATACATTTCTGTTACTTGTGGAGTGGGTGGTGTTGTGGTTAGTGTGTCAGACACTCGATTGAGAAATTATACATTTCTGTTACTTGTGGAATGGGTGGTGTTGTGGTTAGTGTGTCAGACACTCGATTGAGAAATTATACATTTCTGTTACTTGTGGAGTGGGTGGTGTTGTGGTTAGTGTGTCTGACACTCGATTGCGAAATTATATATTTCTGTTACTTGTGGAGTTTGGTGGTGTTGTGGTTAGTGTGTCGGACACTCGATTGAGAAATTATACATTTCTGTTACTTGTGGAGTGGGTGGTGTTGTGGTTAGTGTGTCTGACATTCGATTGAGAAATTATATATCTGTTACTTGTGGAGTGCGGTGGTGTTGTGGCTAGTGTGTCGGACACTCGATTGAGAAATTATACATTTCTGTTACTTGTGGAGTGGGTGATGTTGTGGCTAGTGTGTCAGACAGTCGATTGAGAAATTATACATTTCTGTTACTCGTGGAATGGGTGGTGTTGTGGGTTAATGTATCGGACATTCGATTGAGAAATTATATATTTCTGTTACTTGTGGAGTGGGTGGTGTTATGGTTAGTGTGTCGTACACTCGATTGAGAAATTATATATTTGTTGTTACTTGTGGAGTGGGTGGTGTTGTGGTTAGTGTGTCAGACACTCGATTGAGAAATTATATATTTGTTGTTACTTGTGGAGTTTGGTGGTGTTGTGGTTAGTGTGTCGGACAGTCGATTGAGAAATTATATATTTGTTGTTACTTGTGGAGTTTGGTGGTGTTGTGGTTAGTGTGTCGGACACTCGATTGAGAAATTATATATTTGTTGTTACTTGTGGAGTTTGGTGGTGTTGTGGTTAGTGTGTCGGACACTCGATTGAGAAATTATATATTTGTTGTTACTTGTGGAGTGGGTGGTGTTGTGGTTAGTGTGTCGGACACTCGATTGAGAAATTATATATTTGTTGTTACTTGTGGAGTGGGTGGTGATGTGGTTAGTGTGTCGGACACTCGATTGAGAAATTATATATTTTTTGTTACTTGTGGAGTGGGTGGTGTTGTGGTTAGTGTGTCGGACACTCGATTGAGAAATTATATATTTGTTGTTACTTGTGGAGTGGGTGGTGATGTGGTTAGTGTGTCGGACACTCGATTGAGAAATTATATATTTTTTGTTACTTGTGGAGTGGGTGGTGTTGTGGTTAGTGTGTCGGACACTCGATTGAGAAATTATATATTTTTTGTTACTTGTGGAGTGGGTGGTGTTGTGGTTAGTGTGTCGGACACTCGATTGAGAAATTATATATTTTTGGTTACTTGTGGAGTGCGGTGTTCTTGTGGTTAGTGTGTCGGACACTCGATTAAGAAATTCCAGGGGTTCAAATCCATTTGCTGCTGTTTCGAATCTCGGGGAAATTGGAGTACCTGGCTGTAGACAGTGGTTGGTATTTGTGTACGACTAGTCTGCACATTAATTGCAGCATGGCTGAATGCTTCCCAGAGAAGTCGAGATGGTGTTCGATTGAACAGGTCTGCCAGGGAGTAAAGTTTAAAGCACCCTGAGCAGTCCTATTGACTGAATGCCGTGCTAGATATGAACTTACCTTTACTTGTTTACCTTTTTAACCTTGTAAGTGGTTAATGTCAACTTATCATTATGTGTATTGTGTAGGAATCTCAGTAACAACCAACTCGGTCGACTCGGGAAGGGAATATTTGATGGAATACCCAAACTAGAAAGATTGTGAGTATGACATATATGCACTGGAAATTAAACACAAGGTTCTGTTTGAGAGCATCAGATAGTTTATTCCCATCAAAGTGAAAACTACATCATAGTTATAGTGAAGATAACAAATGGAATTTAACCAAGTCATCATTATTGAAATATTACATTAATGGATGGAGAGATAAAGGGATGGATGGATGGATGGATGGACAAGCAGATAAATGGATAGCTAGATACATGGTCCGAGGAGATAGAAGGACATATAGACAGACAGACTGACAGACTGACAGACAGACAAACAGATGAATGTACATGCAGACTGATTGTTTATTACACAAAATAAAAATGATGTCTCACTGAAATACTGCGTAGTAGTACTGTACGCTGTCTCTACACACCTGTAGGCTGTTGAGCTAGTTCCTTACAAAACCTGTGGGTAAACTTGTAACCAACATTGACAGACCCATGTGTGTTTAGACCACAGACAAAGCCCCCATCTTATGCCTGTTTATCTTCTCCCAGCCTCCCACCCACCTTCCCACCTACATTATTAGTACATCCCACCAACAAGGCAACAACCACAAATAATTCCATTGCGCATTACTATTATATTCATAACCGACAGAATAATGCCAATTTACCCCCAACAGACTCGCTACCTTTGTCCCAGTTCTTGAGGAGAGCCGTAGGGATGGCACTCCCTTCCAACCTATAATCATCCTGTTTGTGGATCCCTTACTGGGAAGGCCTGGGGAGATGAAACACTGTTGGAGACTCCATAACAGGTCCGACTGGCATTTGTGGCTCATGTGACAATGTGAGGTTGCCTCGGGCAATCCCTGTTGCTGAGGGTGATCATGAGCTGGTGTGGGTCTGTGGTTGTGTGGTGTCTGTCTGAGGCCAAGGGCAGGGGGGGGGCAGGGGGAAGATGCCAGGGATGCTGCTGTTTTAATTACCAGTGAGCAGGGTAGTTGCCTGAAGCAGGACAAGTGGCTGTGTGTGATGTCATTGTGGCTGAGAACTAGTTCTCATAGGATTGTATGTCTGTCTGGCTGGCTGACTGACTGGCTGTCTGCATATCTGTCTGTTCGTCTGTCTGTCCGTCCGTCCGTCCGTCTGTATGTCTATCCTATTGTCTTTATCTCCATCTAGTTGTCCGTCTGTCTGTCTATATGTCCGTCCGTCCGTCCGTCCGTCTGTCTGTCCATCTGTCACAACATTGTTTACCTGGCTATCGCCATTCATTTGTCAGTCTGACAGTTGTCCATCCACCCATCATAGAATCCATGCCAGTTGTGTCCAATCATCAACTCTTTATCATACAGAAAACACAATACACAGATCTGTACAAACAACTGTACACAATGTTGTACAGTTGTGACCAGAATCATTGTTCGTGACAGTGCCACATTTAAATCATCTGGGTGCCTGGACACGCCTAACACCTCTGTATGCCGTGTTTACATTTCCTTTCATTTGCCTCCTTCTGTTGTAGATCACTGTCTGGCAACCAAATAAAGGGTCTACCCCAGGGCATATTTGACAACCTTCCAGTGCTGAAGAAAGTGTAGGTGTCAAGTTCTTCATGTGCTGCGTTCACACCTACAGAATAAAAACGGTTTAGTTAAACCGTTTTAGTTAAACAGGTTTATGTTTGTAAATTGAGAGCGTTCATACATGCATTTAGCTCAACCATTTTAAGGAGGAAGTTGATATGTGCACATGCGCAAACTAGCATAGCAAAATGGCTACATTGCGGTCAACTCCTTCCAATTCAGCTCACACCCGATCGTCCCCACACAACTCAAATAACAATGTAATTTCTCCATCATCCCAATTGTCGCGTCGCAGTTGCGTTTCTTTAGCTTGGATCCATAGAAGACATGTTGCCGCCAAAATCTTGTTGATGTTGTAAACAGGAAGCGACGAGGCACAAGATCGAATGCGCATGACTGTGACGTACTTAAAACGTTTTAGCTAATACGCTTGCGTTCACACTTGCACACTGAACCGTTTTAGCTAAAACGGTTTAACTAAACCACCTACTGAAGCAGATTAGTTAAACCGTTTTAGCTAAAACGTTTTAGCGCTAAATCACATTCACACGTATGTTTTCTGACTGGATTAATTAAAACGGTGTAATTAAACCATTTTAAAGTGTAAATGTGAACACAGCTATGGTGTAGGGGTTTGTTTATCAGGGGTAACAACTACCATTAGGTGCTGGTCTAAGACTCCACAAAACTGGCATCTTGTGTTTATTTGACTGGTTTAGCCCGATTCGAAAATCAAATCGTAACAACGAATGTTGCGCACAATTGCGCTGACTCAAGTACTTAGGCCTGTCCATTGTTGTCATGGCTACTCGGTGCACACCATTTTTTTAAATGAATAAAAAGCTATGTTCACAGTACAGTTCAGGACACCCTAAAATCTACAAAACTAATAATTTGTTTGTTCCCTATGTTTTCCAACACCTAACAAACTGTCTTGTTATTACTGATATTTTATCAAGTTAACTTCTCACCAATGATGTCATAACACTTCCTTCACAGTGTGGGTAATCAAATGAGACGCAATGTCAGGATTTGTTTATGTTCGTAAATGCGCATACTGTGTTTCTGTGAATTTTTTCTGTATACATGTTTTCAGTCATCCGAAAACTTAATTATGTTTTGGTGTGCGAATACATATACTCGTTACCGTGGTGAGACGAGTGAAATGCAAAAATAAGTGTATGTCAGTGTGTGTCTAGTTTTATAGCATGCAAATGATACAGTAGAAACTCTCTACTGAGGACACCCTTGGGAGTGACAAAAGGTGACCTGAATAGTAAGGTGACCTTATTAGAGGGATTAATTTCTTATACTATGGCAATTAATAGGGACTATCCTAGGGTGACCTTAATCTTGAGGTGACTGTATTACCCAGGGACCGTAATGCGAGGTTTGACTATAATAATTTATTGTTATTAAAATGTCCATGTATATTGCCGACAGAGACTTCCAGTCAGACTTGCTGGTGTGTGACTGCAACCTGCAGTGGATAGTCAAGTGGCTCAAGTTGACCCGTGTCCAACTGCGGTCAAGCACAGTGTGCGCTGTGCCGACCCAACTGAAGGGCAAGACAGTAAAGTCTCTCAAGAAGAAGGACTACCACTGCAGTGAGTCTTAACGTCTTCTTTTTTTCTCGTAGTTGGTTTCGTCTCACTGTTATCTTCTTCTTCCTCTGTTTGCCTTCTGTACTTTTTTTTCCATCAAGACCCATCTCCTTATGCAACGGTCTCCCACTCTTGGCTGTCCATCCCTGCTCTTTCGATGTCTCTCCACGTTCTCTTTACATCTTCATTTTAGTCCTCCATCTTCATCTCTTTTTCATGATCTCTTTGTCAGTCCCTCGTCGCTCATTGGTACATGTCCTGCCCAAGTAACATTAACTTTTAAAAACATTTGCAGGTTTCAGAACAAAACTAGACGAGAAAAACTCACTTGTGTTCTTCATTCTCAGAGTGTAAATGAAAACTTGTACATGATATTAAACTATCTTGAGAATTAAACAAATCTGACTGGTAGCTAGGACTAAAATCATTATTGCAGGTTTCAGTTCTGAAATCTCATTGGGAGCTGGAAACAGTTCTATGAAGAAACACTGACAGAATTTGACAAATTGTTTTCTAGTAGTTTCATGAAAGAATAATTACTGACATGATTAATATATTCAGAATGCAAATTTGCAACCATGAGTAAAACGTTAACATTGTCGCTAATGGGAAACTAAATTGTGATCTGAGCCTAAGGTGCATATTCCAAGGGGTACCTCCAGATGGTAATATAACTACCCCTAGGGGGTGGGGCACCAACCCTATGGGGCACCTAACAGCCAATATACCCCCTATGCCTGTTAGCAGACATCCCTCCAGGCAGTAATAGAAAAATAACAACACTCAGCCTGCTTTGTGTGCCCCCAGGCCTGCTGCAACCCCTTCACACATTAGAACACCAGACTCAAATTATGAGAATCCGGGTTTCCCAGCCATTCTACCATTTCAAATTAAACAATTTTGTACACTCCACATTGAGTTAATTAACACTGATTTATTAAATGAGTACCTAGTTATAGACAGTGGTGGATGGATATTTCTGTAAAAAATACAATTGAGTAGTAATTTCAATATGGCTGAATGCTTTCCAGAGAAGTCAATGGTGTTTGAATGAATAGGCCTACTAGAAGTGTAAAGTGCTTTGAGCTGTCCTAAGAACTGGATACCAAACTATATTCCCTTACTTTTTTTAATTTACATAGCTGTCTAAGTTCCAGTTAATTTGAACTAGGGAACACACCCATCCTGTACGTGGTGCTACATATGTACATACACAGAAGATGGTTCTTTTCCCAGAGTATTCATCAATTACATTTCTTATAACATTTAAATGTTTTTCCAGTTAACACAAGTTACATTAAATATCTCCACCTGATCTCCAATTCTTGCGACCTTGGAACAGTCACAGAAAATATGCATACCATTATGAACTTATTATGAATTTATGTCCATCTAACATACAGTTTGAACAATAAAACCATAACAAACGGAGATTTAACTAAATTAATGCACTACTTTTCTTCTGAAGTGTTGTAGATTAATGCGTGAAAGCTCGGCACTCGAGATGGAAACCATCTAGGAGAAAAACATTAACATCATCATCATCATCATTGTGCAGTCCTAGTGTCTCGTGGTTGGGCAAAGGCTTCAGCATGTCGTTTCCTAATCTGCCTGTCTTGCTTTATCCTCTGCCAGATGGTGCCCTTTCAGTACTCGTCTAGTTCATCTCTCCACTGTCTCGCTGGTCTTCCTCTAGATCGTTTCCCTTCGTAAGGTTTCCAAGTTATGGTCCACCGGTTATCTCATAGTCTGCTGTTGTGCCCTGCCCAGTTCCACTTCTGTCTTCTGATTTGTTCTATCACGTCTATGACCTTTGTCTTCTCTCTTACCCAGATGTTTGTTTTTCTCTCCCGATATGTGATGTTTAACATTCTCCTTTCCATCTTTGTTTGTGCTTTGTTCTTTACTTAGATGGTGAGTGCCCACGTTTCTGCGCTGTATACATATCAGTACGCATGAGTCTACAACTCATGCGTACTTCATTACACATTAACCTACCCCCCCCACACACACTCACATATGTACTTCATTACACATTAACATACCCCCCCCCACACACACACTCACATATGTACTTCATTACACATTAACATACCCCCCCATACACACACACTCACATATGTACTTCATTACACATTAACCTACCCCCCCATACACACACTCACATATGTACTTCATTACACATTAACATACCCCCCCACACACACACACACTCACATATGTACTTCATTACACATTAACCTACCCCCGATACACACACACTCACATAGGTACTTCATTACACATTCACCTACCCCCCCATACACACACTCACATATGTACCTAATACACACAACCTACCCCTCCCACACAATAATACCCACATATGTACTCTATTACACATTAACCTACCCCCCATACACACACACTCACATATGTACTTCATTACACATTAACATACCCCCACACACACACACTCACATATATGTACTCTATTTACACATTAACCTACCCCCCATACACACACACTCACATAGGTACTTTCCATTACACATTAACCTACCCCCCATACACACACATATGTACTTCATTACACATTAACCTACCCCCTATACACACACTCACATATGTACTTCATTACATATTAACTCTACCCCCCATATACACACACACACACTCTTCACATATGCATTTATTACACATTAACCTACCCCCCATACACACACACTCACATATGTACTTCATTACATACATTAACCTACCCCCACACACACACTCACATATACTTCATTACATTAACTCTACCTTCCATACACACACACACACTTCACATATGTATTTAATACACACAACATACCCCCATACACACACACTCACAATGTAATTTTATTACATTAACTACTCCCCCCACACACACACACTCACATATGTATTTCATTACACATTAACATACCCCCACACACACACCTCACACATACATATGTACTTCATTACACATAACTTAATTTCCCCACACACACTCACATATGTACTTCATTACACATTAACCTATCCCCCATACACACTCTACTCACATATGTACTTCATTACACATTAACCTACTCTCCTATACACACACACTCACATATGTACTTCATTACACATTAACCTACTCCCCATACACACACACACTCACATATGTACTTCTATTACACATTAACATACCCCCCATACACACACACTCACATATGCATCAATACACATTAAACTCACCCCACACACACACTCATATGTACTTCATTACACATTAACATACCCCCCATAACACACACACACACACACCTACATATGAACTTCATTACACATTAACCTACCCCCCCATACACACACTCACATATGTACTTCATTACACATTAACCTACCCCCCCATACACACACACTCACATATGTACTTCATTACACATTAACCTACCCCCCCATACACACACTCACATATGCCAGCTTCTTTATAGTTATAGTTCACCAGTGATACAAAAATGTCTCGTCTATACAAAGTGATATCATTGCCGTGTCCATTACTGCATCTCCTGCGTGCAACAGTACACCTGCCTGTCTGGAGCACACACATCCCAGTAGCAACCAACAGTACACCTGCCTGTCTGGAGCACACATGTCCCAGTAGCAACCAACAGTACACCTGCCTGTCTGGAGCACACATGTCCCAGTAGCAACCAACAGTACACCTGCCTGTCTGGAGCACACATGTCCCAGTAGCAACCAACAGTACACCTGCCTGTCTGGAGCACACACGTCCCAGTAGCAACTAACAGTACACCTGCCTGTCTGGAGCACACACGTCCCAGTAGCAACCAACAGTACACCTGCCTGTCTGGAGCACACACGTCCCAGTAGCAACTAACAGTACACCTGCCTGTCTGGAGCACACACGTCCCAGTAGCAACCAACAGTACACCTGCCTGTCTGGAGCACACATGTCCCAGTAGCAACCAACAGTACACCTGCCTGTCTGGAGCACACATGTCCCAGTAGCAACCAACAGTACACCTGCCTGTCTGGAGCACACATGTCCCAGTAGCAACCAACGGTACACCTGCCTGTCTGGAGCACACATGTACCAGTAGCAACCAACGGTACACCTGCCTGTCTGGAGCACACATGTCCCAGTAGCAACCAACGGTACACCTGCCTGTCTGGAGCACACACGTCCCAGTAGCAACCAACAGTACACCTGCCTGTCTGGAGTACACACGTCCCAGTAGCAACCAACTCTCTATGGCAGTATTTCTATATTATAAAACAATATGGTTCTCTGTCCGTCTGTTTGTCTATCTGTGGACCCATGTATGGGGACTGAAATTGTGCATGTGGTCTAGCAGGCCTATTGGGGTGGTTCGTACACTTATATTTTTTTCAAAATTCATCCGGGGGGTTGGGGATGTTGGGTCATAATTTTTAAATGACACTTTCTCCATCATATTTTGCATGTATGGGGTTGAAATGTTTTATGTAATCTAGCGGGCCCATAGGGGTGGTTCACAGATTTAGATTTGTTTTAATTTCTTCTGTGTGCTGTTGAGATCTCGGGGGGTCGATACATACATATGACTGCCTTTTCCCCGGGTAACTTGTCTACTTTGCATATAATTGTTGACAAAATATGAAAGTGTATGTGTAGTTGTGTGCAGAACATGGGTCTAAATGTCTGTGTGCACAGACAGAAGAACATGGGTTTGAATGTCTGTGTGCACAGACTGAAGAACATGGGTTTGAATGTCTATATACACAGACAGGAGAACATGGGTCTGAATGTCTATGTGCACAGACAGAAGAACATGGGTATGAATGTCTATATGCACAAACAGAACAACATGGGTCTGAATGTCAATGCACACAGACAGAAGAACATGGATCTGAATGTCTATGTGCACAGACAGAAGAACATGGGTCTCAATGTCTATGTGCACAGACAGAAGAACATGGGTCTGAATGTCTATGTGCACAGACAGGAGAACATGGGTCTGAATGTGTGTGCACAGACAGGAGAACATGGGTGTGAATGTATGTGCACAGACAGAAGAACATGGGTCTGAATGTATGTGCACAGACAGAAGAACATGGGACTGAATGTATGTGCACAGACATGAGAACATGTGTTTGAATGTATGTGCACAGACAGAAGAACATGGGTCTGAATGTATGTGCACAGACAGAAGAACATGGGTCTGAATGTATGTGCACAGACTGAAGAACATGGGTCTGAATGTCTGTGCACAGACAAAAGAACATGGAACTGAATGTCTATGTGCACAGACAGGAGAACATGGGTCTGAATGTATGTGCACAGACAGAAGAACATGGGTCTGAATGTATATGCACACACTGAAGAACATGGGTCTGAATGTCTGTGCACAGACAGAAGAACATGGGTCTGAATGTATGTGCACAGACAGAAGAACATGGGTCTGAATGTCTGTGCACAGGCAGAAGAACATGGGTCTGAATGTATGTGCACAAACAGAAGAACATGGGTCTGAATGTCTGTGCACAGACAGAAGAACATGGGTCTGAATGTATGTGCACAGAGAGAAGAACATGGGTCTGAATGTCTATGTGGACAGACTGAAGAATATGGGTCTGAATGTCTGTGCACAGACTGAAGAACATGGGTCTGAATGTATGTGCACAGACAGAAGAACATGGGTCTGAATGTCTATGTGCACAGACTGAAGAACATGGGTTTGAATGTCTATGTGCACAGACAGGAGAACATGGGTCTGAATGTCTATGTGCACAGACAGAAGAACATGGGTCTGAATGTCTATGTGCACAGACTGAAGAACATGGGTCTGAATGTCTATGTGCACAGACAGGAGAACATGGGTCTGAATGTCTATGTGCACAGACTGAAGAACATGGGTTTGAATGTCTATTTGCACAGACAGGAGAACATGGGTCTGAATGTCTATGTGCACACACAGAAGAACATGGGTCTGAATGTCTATGTGCACAGACTGAAGAACATGGGTCTGAATGTCTATGTGCACAGACAGGAGAACATGGGTCTGAATGTCTATGTGCACAGACTGAAGAACATGGGTTTGAATGTCTATGTGCACAGACAGGAGAACATGGGTCTGAATGTCTGTGTGCGCAGACAGGAGAACATGGGTCTGAATGTATATGTGCACAGACAGAAGAACATAGGTCTGAATGTTTATGTGCACAGACTGAAGAACATGGGTTTAAATGTCTATGTGCACAGACAGAAGAACATGGGTCTGAATGTCTGTGCACAGACAGGAGAAATTGTAAATTGAGAAAACATCACTTTATTCAGCATATCTATATAATTGTATATTTTTTTACAGTGCCCCATTCAAACAATTTTTCAGTGGGTGCTTTACAGAGTTTCATGAAATATAAAAATTATTTAAATTTTATAAATGAAATATTTGTTTTAAAATATTAATATTTAAAATTGATAGATATATATATAAATAATAATTTATATAAAAGGTAACACTGTTAGAGTTAGTGATGTTTACCGACCCCATTTTTTGCCATCAAAATTTCCAGGTTAGACCTAACAGTAAAACACTGCAGATAAATCTTATTTTAAAAATAAAATCCAGCCCAATCTACTTATGCTAATTAAACAAAACAGAGATTAAATTATTTGTTCCAGTCAGTGATTCTTCTTAACCAGACAAGCCTAGGAGTAGGGAAGAAGAATTCATTCCATTTAGCCATCCTAGTTCAATTCCCTAGGGAGTTCCTAGGAGTCATTCATCACTTCCCTCTTCCTGTTATCTGCCTGGCTGGAGGCTGGGAGATTTCCCAGGGAAGATTCCTGCCAGAATCACAGCTGTGAATTATTCTAATCTTGTGTGTCATTTATTTGTGTTACATGAAAATATTCAAGGCAGACTAGTGTCTTAGTTGTATCTTCACCAGTAGATTAATTTTATTTGAAATGACGGTGAAGTAGATAAGTTATAATCAATAGTGAGTGTTTGTTTATTAATTAAGAAAATTGTACTTTAATTTTTCCAATTTGTTTACTCCAAGCATATTGTCTGTTTAAGTTTATATTTCAGTTTTGTTTTATATAATAATGATAATTATAATAAATATAATTGATTGAACAAACTCTAATAATCTGTATATTAACTAGGCCAGCGCTGCCGATCGCCAATTGCACCATAGGCGAAACGGTTTGCTATTTGGCGAAAATAAATTTGAACTCTTCCATCAAATTGGCGTTATTACGGTCACTATTATTGATATTATCAGCAGTATATCACTGGATTATTCACTGCCCGCCTCCCTTGGACTTGTTTTAAACGACTGCTCATCACATGGACCCAAATAACTAGTGATCATGTCAGACAGGCAGAGTAAACAATAGGTCACTAATCTCTCCATTCATCCACGTCCATAGGCAATAGTTAGTTCAATCAAGTTTTGTGTTGCCTGGACAAGGGAAACCTGCCTGACCTACTGTTAACACTAGTTATAAGTTTGAGACGAATACAGCACTGTACAAGACAGATTCTCCATTATCACTCACTCTAAACGAAGTCACATGACCATCAATCGATGTGCCATCTGTTAAATATTCATCCAAATGCCAATGTACGTTTGATCTATGGTAATTCATGCATGTTTGATAAGTGTCATCATCAGAACACATTCCAAATGGATATTAAAGGCACGTATTAAAACATTTTACAATTTAGAGCCTTTATCACCCAGGCCAGGACTACCTTCCATCTAGTACTACAGACATTAGTAATTTTGGGAATGAGTTTACTTAAATATGTAATCAGTTACTGAACAAGCAAATAATGTTTTCAAATAGGTTATATGTTTATACTAGGTTTTAATCACTGGGCGGCAACAAGAGTAAGTGACAATATGTTTAGGCCTAGATTGTTTTGAATTATTTGGCCTTGTAACCCTTGTTATTTTCTCTATATTTCAAGTAGTGTTATTAGTTTTATTATAGCAGACTCGTGTGATATTAGTTGTACAGATGGTGTTTGGCTTTTAATAATTGAAACATGCCCCTTAATTTATTTTGGGTGTTTGCTAAATTAACAGTGGGTGTTCGACTGTCGTTTTTGTAATTAAACAGTTTTTAAATTATAGTAGCTTTATACATGTTTGGCTTTCTTTTATATATTAATAGCATTATGAATGTTTAATTTAAATTGGTGTTTGGCTAAACAAATTCTTACCTAAACAAATTTTAGACCCAGCGCTAGCCTAGATAATATGCTAACTTTGGATGAAGTCTGGGAGTATCTCCCAGGTGCAATCATCAGCCAAACTACTAAATTAGATTTGACTAGTCACAGTTGACACTCAGCTAAAATGGCAAAAGTGAGGCAGCTGTATATACTATGACTATAATAGTATTCACACTTTCACAAGTTACTTGATGTAGTGAACGCTAGTCAGTTCTTTTGAAGATTTCAACAAAACGACAAAATCTTTTATTAAGCCTACAACGCATATATCTTAAACTATTCACATAGGCCTACTGCATATTCGAACATGAATAAACATGATTTGTGATTGCCAAAATTAGTTCCGAAGGGAGTTCTTACCAATTGTCACCAGAAGTGTGCTAATCTGCTACCATAAGCACCACTTGATGGATAATAACATCTGTGGTGTTCATTTGGTAATGTTGAAAAAAATGGAGGCATCCGTACCCTGGAGGCATCACAAGACATTCATGTGCCATTCGTGCCTCCTTTGTGAAGAACTTATGGTTATTTTTCAAATTGCCAGCTAATTTCAGCAGCATGCTTGGTGAATTCTCAAGTCATTAGTGTTTTCACTGCCTGAGGGTTATTTGGCAACCGCAGCGGTGCAGATGGTTTTGCAAAAAAATAATCAGCCGACTTCTAGGCGTGATACTGCCCTCAAGGCATGATGCCCTGGCACAATGTTATGCGTTAATTGCACATTCGTTATTCAGTTTCTTCACTGATGTTGTTCCTGGAAACGTAATATGTGGTAGTTAAGAATCTGTTAATAATATGCTTCCACGTACATTGTAACAGGTGAGACGATATTAATAACCCAAACCAATTAATCTGTATTGCACAATAGGACAATTATCATTATAGTTCTTCACCATAATTGCATTTGCATTGAGAAAAAATCTCTAAATAATGAAGTAGAACCTTTGATGTAGCGGCCGGTGACGTGAATTTTCATAAAGATTGCTGCTTTCCGTGATGTTCTTTTAATGCATTGCTAGCAAATTTATTTAATTCATCGCGCTGTTCATATAAGCAGCATCAGGTGTTATTGATACTTAATTAGAGTGAACTAAAAAGCTGGATATGAAATCAGTAAGGTCATTAAAACATTGTAACAATCCATGTTGAAATGGTCTGGTAGTATGTTTAAAAAGGAGATTGATTTTCTGGTGAAGAGATGTTGTTGCTTAGATTCTGTCCATTGATTTTTGTGGCTGAATCAGCTAATGGCCCTTGATACAATAAGATAGAGCTATATAAAATATTCTGTTTGTAACACCGGCAAATAAACAATAATGAAATGGGTAAATGGAAAACTAGGAATTGTTACACAGTACATAATAGATCAATGTAATGCCTGTAGTTGTGTGTATGCAGAATTAAAACAAGGGAAATGTTATTTTAAAGTACTGTTTGGAAACAATAAACTGCATGCAAGCATTTGGTTCTCTGAGAGCTGTGACCAGGAACATTTTACTAGGATAGTTCCCCTTAGAGTAAGGGACCCATGGGCAAATTGGTCCTCATAGAACCAGGGACCTGTTTACACTGTTTATCCCATAGGGAGAAATTACCATAGACCAGTGTACTCATTCATACAGCTGAGTGAACTGGAGCAACGTAGAGTGAACGAACGTGCCCAAGGTTCGACACCGCCGCACAGGATTCAAACTAAGATTCTCTCAGTAGAGTGTCTGAAACTCTAGCCACTGCAACACGGCGCTCCAGTGGGTTGGTCCTCTTTTAACTAGAGACCAATATAATTTTGGTTTGAGAATCAGAAATAAGGACCACAGTGCACAAAGTGTTTAGGATGCAACTCAATCAATACACAAACAGCTGTTGCATTGTTTATCCCCCATCTCCCAACCTGTTTCCCCACATTATCCCAAGCTCTCCCCTCCCCCCTCCCATTACAGCACATCTTCTTTGTCACATGTCCACTCAACCTTATAATATGGCCACATCCACCCAGTGGACAGTGGTCATTTAAGTAGCCCTCTGGACAATTGATCAGCTCAGGTGTGAATAATGGCTGCTCCCCCACCTGCTGGTGAAAGTGGTGGTCTATGGGGTGGGTAGCCCTGGGGTGTTTAGGGGGGTGTAACAAGGCCTGGGGATGGACATGTGTAACAATGGCTATGGCAAGTAGTGTTGCTCCACAAAATGGTTTAAGTTGAAATGGTGATGTTTTAAAGTCCACGTGTGACTTCTGTTCTGAGCTTCACAACATTTTTTTGCTAACTGTTTTCTGCTTTTCATCAAACTGATTGGTCATCTTAAATATTTAATTGAAAGTTGTAATTGGAAGTTTACTTCATAAATGTTAAATAAAATATGAAGCATTAAGATATCATAAAATCAAAAGTTCTGTCTTGCAGCTACTGTAAGATATCATATAATGTGTTTTAATTAAAAAATGAACAAGTCATTTTACTAAACATTAACCAATTGTTTTCTGTATAGAATAGTTGCGTGCGTGCGTGCTTGGATGTGTATGTATGTATGTATGTCTGCACATATCTCCATCAGTTTCATCTGTATGGGACTGAACTTGTGTAGCGAGCCATTTAGGGTGGTTTATAGATTTAGAGGGTTGTTTTTATTTCACCTGTGGGCCCTGGTGGGGAGGGATATTGGGTACTGCATGCATAGCATACAGCCTGACATTATATAGTAACATTGCAGCGTAGCATTATATAGTAACATTGCAGCGTAGCATTATATAGTAACATTGCAGCTATCCATACAATCTCTATCTAAAGGTGGCTTTAACAAGAAATTATAAACATGTGTCTTTTCTCTGTCAAGCCGGAAACCAATAAAATTTGTAGACATACTAAATATTGATATTGTTGCTTGTAGGGTGGGTATTTTTACCATTATAAATAACAATAAAATTATCCAAAATATTAAATGTTGGTATTGCTACTTTCAGACTGGCCATTATACAGAAACATTGTAGCTATCCATCATACAATTTGTTATAATCTTTTGCCATGCTAAGTCGGGGTATTTTTAAATAATGGTAAAATTTTTAGACATACTAAATGTTGATATCATTGCTTGTAGGGTGGGCATTTTCACCATTATAAATAACAATAAAATTATCCGAAATATCAAATGTTGTTATCGTTACTTTCAGACTGGCCGGTCGAGTTGCCTCTCTTTGAGCTCACACCGGCCACCAGCCAAGTCGTCTTCCAGGGAGACAAACTTCCATTCGTCTGTCGAGCCTCCGTCATCGATTTATCCACACACATGGTCTGGGTCCGCGAAGACAGACCGGTCCTCACAAACAAGACCGCCGGAATCTTCGTCCACACCCGCTACTCACCCGACCGGTCCGTCATGATCAACAGCCTCGTTCTGGAGCGGCTCGGATTGAAGGATTCTGGGATATGGCAGTGTCTGGTGCAGACAAATCGAGGAAATATCTCGAAGACAGTGAACATTGTCGTGATCTCGGCCGACACATTGTATTGTCGTAGGAAGGTCACGCGCACTAATAAAGGTAGGGCTGGTGTTTATGTTAATTTTGGATGGAAAGGGCGTGGTCTTCAGCTGTGTTATTAGGTATTGTTAACTTTGTATTTAGTATTAGTAAATAATTTCACACAAATGTTGTTATTCTCTGACAGAAATATATGTAATTTATTTGGTAAATAAGTTTATCTCATGTGGAATTATGTTATTTTCTTACTATATATTTGTTTTTAGGAGAATTATTGCCTTGTGTTGATCACTTAATGCAAAGTCCTTGCAACTGGCTTTGGAAATAAAATAACGGATCTTGGCCAGATTTGTCATACCTTTAACGTTTCCCAAAACATCTGTAAAGATCAAGGTCACATAAATAATCTTGGAAAATTAAAACCAATAATTAGTCCAAATATTAATCAAGTTGAAAGAATAATTTAAATCAGATTTTCATTATAACAGTTATGAAATGGAAACTCACTTGAACGTTTTGACTACCGAGACGAGCAGGGATACAGATTCGGCCACGTATGGGACAGCCTGTTCACCAAACCATCTGGCACGCAGATGAAGAACAGTCAGTTCCTGATGTTTACTGCCGACAGTAGTCGAAACGTTGACGTTAGTTTCAATTACATAGTTGTGTTGTAAAGAAAAGTCATTTTAAAACCAGTATATTATTCATAAAAACCGACATCTCTTATTTAGAAACTTGTGTGGTACAGTGGAACCTCACTATTAAGGTCAAAAGTGACCTGAATTACCAGGTGACCATATTAGCAGGACTGATTTTCTACACTTCTCTGTTACAAAGATAATTTGGGACTCTCCCAGAGTGACCTTAATTGTGAGGTGGCTGTAATAGGGAGGTTAGCGTAAAGTGAGATTCGACTGTACTAACAATGTATATTTCTGCTTGCGCCTCAGGTACCTTCACATGGCCTAAGACAGTGGCGGGGGTGACAGCGGTTGCCCTCTGTGAGACGGGGAGGGCGTCCGGGTACATCGCCCCCTCCCCTCCCCGCGCCTACCACCGGTGCAGCAGTGAAGGGCGGTGGGAGGACCTCACTGTCAACCAGTGTCAGTACGAGAGCGAGGTGACACGGGTCCTCGAGCAGTACGCCAAGGTCTGTCGACATTTATTTATTATTACAAACAAAAATGCCCATCCTCCGGACGTTAAGACGTCAACTTTGAAAGTTGGTACATTAATGCATGTTACATAACTGATTATCAGTTCTCAAATCAGTCGCAGAAACTATATGTAACATTGTGAATAATCGATTTGCGTACATCAAACGCACGATAGAAGTCATTAAACCAGTAAAAAACATTAAAGGTGAACAAAGGTATCTTTTTGGGCTTATGCATCTAAAAGAATAAAATAAAACTAATCATTATCAACTACAATCAAAGATATTACGCTAGCAGTTTACTAGAATAACCTTGTTGAAGACTACTAACGGAAATAGCATTGACAGAGCGCCATTGTGATAGAAAGTCTGATGTCACCAATTCCCAGTCTTCCACATTCTGCCCTATTTGCCAGTCACTAAGCTGAGAATATTATTCTGGTTTGCATCGCTGAATTTGTTCTGGTGCTGTAACTACTAAAAATGTTACATCCACCCAAATGTTAGACACTTCTAAATATTGTATAAAACGTTTAAAACAATAAAATAGTGACACAATTTGCACATAAAATGTTACTATTTGATGCTTATAATTAACCAATTAATTATGAATGTCCTCTGACCTTGCAGTTTGACCTTGAGAATATGACGAAGCTTGTGAGTCGGGCGAACCAGCTAAAGGGCTACCTGAAGACAGCAAAGACAATCACAGACAAGATGGACGTCATATTTACGTCTAGAATTGTGGAGCGTCTAGGGGGCCTTGTCAAAGACTACGAGCGGGTAAGTGTGCAAGGTCAAGGTTATTTGAGAGATGCGGTAATTTGGCGGTTGGACACCAGACTGTTAGTCAAGAAAATATGGGATTGAGTCGTTTCAAAATTTGTGTAATTGCATTCATAACTCTTTGTGTGATTTTTCTGTTGAGACACTGGAATCAGTTGGTCGTTCTATTTTGGGGTTCATGCCAGAAGAAGGAAAAGATCCTATACATTAAAATGGAAAAAACCTTGTCATGGAATCACAGAGCCAGTGGACTCAGTCTACAAGAACCCATTTGGGCATTGCATTAGCTACTGCAAATAATTGCTATGATAGTGAAATGATTGCTGTGTCTAAGTGGATACTGACTGACGTTGTATAAGACCACATATTATCATTTTCTAGCACTGACGGAGTAATAAAGTTTGCAAAATCCAATTTTGCTGACTGACTTAAAATTGTTTTGAGTATATATTAAAAAAGTAATCAGCTAATTATGACTGACATATGACAAAACTAAGGTTTTTCGATTTGCTTTTAATGGTTCTTAGAATTATAAGTGAATGGTTGAAAATTACAGTAATATTTATACAAATGACAATAAAATTGGGGGGTTACGATAACAAGTTATATTATAAGTTAAACTAAAATTAATAAAAATGAACAGTGAAATTGATAGTATTATCTAACTGAGCATGATTAAGGAATGTTTGTGGTACTGCAAATACTAGTTGTGGTCAAACCAAATCATTATAATGGAATGAATGATATGAAGCAAATGATTTCTGAAGGGGATTACTTCCTGTGTGCTTCATTATTGAATAATTGACAATATGGATGTTCATTAGCTGTAATGTACTCTAACAGCCTCGGGCGATGTTTGCAATGATGCCGCCTTGATACGTCCATGGTCTGTAGTGACAATAGATCTAATAATAGTAATTTTATTTATTTTTTGTGTAAGGGTTTATTGTTAGGTATTAAGACGGCAATGAAATAAAGGTGTAGAGAGCACGTGTGTAATTAATGTGTGGTCATGTGATATGTGCATTCATGCATGCATGCCTACATGCATTCATGCTGGCTTGCAGGAATCCAGTATTGATGGAAATATTAGTGTCACCGTTTCTGAACATGAAATGAGTGTCAGTTATATTGGACCTTTTCATACTTTTTGTATTATAAAATCATGTATTGTTTTGATGCAAAACTAAAAATTAGTAATTTCTGTGTAATAAAAACAGTTCACGTGGAATAAATTTATGTTTACAAATTGCTCTTTTGAAAAATTTACTTTCCAATAAATATATAATATGATGGAAAAATGTACTGAATGTGTACACATTTTATCACGCAAAATATTGTCAGAAACAGACATGTCTTCACACAAAAAGAATGTGCCTTTAAATATATGCTATTTGACTGTAGTGTTCATTTTATGACAGAAACTGTTTCATGGTGGTGACCATGTCACAATTACAGCATAATTTTCTGTGATTTTCAATGAACCATCAGAAAAACATACACCTACATATTAATATTATTAATCAGTTTACCGATTCTAGAAAGAAACAATAATTATTACAAATATGAAATTAATTGAAGTATATGTCATTATTTCAGCTGAGTGATATCATCCTGCACATTGTGAGCGTGATGATGAATGCGGACGACGCCCTACTACTGGAGGCACAGAAAGACGAGGCGGCATGCTCCAGGTGAGTCATGGTACCAGGCAGAGGAGGTGGCATGCTCCAGGTGAGTGGTGGTGCCATGCCAGGTAGATGAGGTGGCATGCTCCAAGTGAGTGGCAGTACCATGCCAGAAAGAGGTGGCGGCATGCTCCAGGTGAGTGGTGGTACCATGCCAGGTAGATGAGGTGGCATGCTCCAAGTGAGTGGCAGTACCATGCCAGAAAGAGGAGGCGGCATGCTCCAGGTGAGTGGTGGTACCATGCCAGGTAGATGAGGTGGCATGCTCCAAGTGAGTGGCAGTACCATGCCAGAAAGAGTAGGCGGCATGCTCCAGGTGAGTCATGGTACCAGACAGAGGAGGTGGCATGCTCCAGGTGAGTGGCAGTACCATGCCAGGCAGTGGAGGTGGCATGTTCCAGGTGAGTGGCAGTACCATGCCAGAAAGAGGAGGTGGCATGCTCCAAGTGAGTGGCAGTACCATGCCAGAAAGAGGAGGTGGCATGCTCCAAGTGAGTGGCAGTACCATGCCAGAAAGAGGAGGTGGCATGCTCCAAGTGAGTGGCAGTACCATGCCAGAAAGAGGAGGTGGCATGCTCCAGGTGAGTGGCAGTACCATGCCAGAAAGAGGAGGTGGCATGCTCCAAGTGAGTGGCAGTAGCAGGCCAGAAAGAGAAGGTGGCATGCTCCAGGTGAGTGGTGGTACCATGCCAGGTAGATGAGGTGGCATGCTCCAAGTGAGTGGCAGTACCATGCCAGAAAGAGGAGGTGGCATGCTCCAAGTGAGTGGCAGTAGCATGTCAGAAAGAGGAGGTGGCATGCTCCAGGTGAGTGGCAGTAGCATGCCAGAAAGAGGAGGTGGCATGCTCCAGGTGAGTGGCAGTACCATGCCAGAAAGAGGAGGTGGCATGCTCCAAGTGAGTGGCAGTAGCATGCCAGAAAGAGAAGGTGGCATGCTCCAGGTGAGTGGTGGTACCATGCCAGGTAGATGAGGTGGCATGCTCCAAGTGAGTGGCAGTACCGTGCCAGAATGAGGAGGTGGCATGCTCCAAGTGAGTGGCAGTACCGTGCCAGAAAGAGGAGGTGGCATGCTCCAAGTGAGTGGCAGTACCGTGCCAGAAAGAGGAGGTGGCATGCTCCAAGTGAGTGGCAGTACCATGCCAGAAAGAGGAGGTGGCATGCTCCAAGTGAGTGGCAGTACCATGCCAGAAAGAGGAGGTGGCATGCTCCAAGTGAGTGGCAGTACCATGCCAGAAAGAGGAGGCGGCATGCTCCAAGTGAGTGGCAGTTCCATGCCAGAAAGAGGTGGCGGGATGCTCCAAGTGAGTGGCAGTACCATGCCAGAAAGAGGTGGCGGCATGCTCCAAGTGAGTGGCAGTACCATGCCAGAAAGAGGTGGCGGCATGCTCCAAGTGAGTGGCAGTACCATGCCAGAAAGAGGAGGTGGCATGCTCCAAGTGAGTGGCAGTACCATGCCAGAAAGAGGTGGTGGCATGCTCCAAGTGAATGGCAGTACCATGCCAGAAAGAGGTGGCGGCATGCTCCAAGTGAGTGGCAGTACCATGCCAGAAAGAGGAGGTGGCATGCTCCAAGTGAGTGGCAGTACCATGCCAGAAAGAGGTGGCGGCATGCACGAAGTGAGTGGCAGTACCATGCCAGAAAGAGGTGGCGGCATGCTCCAAGTGAGTGGCAGTACCATGCCAGAAAGAGGTGGCGGCATGCACCAAGTGAGTGGGAGTACCATGCCAAAAAGAGGAAGTGGCATGCTCCAAGTGAGTGGCAGTACCATGCCAGAAAGAGGAGGTGGCATGCTCCAAGTGAGTGGCAGTACCATGCCAGAAAGAGGTGGCGGCATGCTCCAAGTGAGTGGCAGTACCATGCCAGAAAGAGGTGGCGGCATGCACGAAGTGAGTGGCAGTACCATGCCAGAAAGAGGAGGTGGCATGCTCCAAGTGAGTGGCAGTACCATGCCAGAAAGAGGTGGCGGCATGCACCAAGTGAGTGGGAGTACCATGCCAAAAAGAGGAAGTGGCATGCTCCAAGTGAGTGGCAGTACCATGCCAGAAAGAGGAGGTGGCATGCTCCAAGTGAGTGGCAGTACAATGCCAGGTAGAGGAGGTAGAATTTTAGGATTGATTATTTTAAAGCAAGATTTTCCATTCCACTACCTGAAGTTAGCCAAGTGTGGTCATTATTAGTAGGAAGTTCACTGATTCAGTTATCTTAAATGTAGGAAACATGTGAATACACTGAACATCAAAAGGCCTTGTGATTAGTCCAGCCAGTCTCCAGTTTTGCCAGTAGAGCGTGGTGAGAATCTGAATGTTTTGTTTACAATTTGGTTAATTCATAGGTGCAATATTCAAATTGTGATCACTGTTTCAAACGAGTTAAGCAAATTTTGGCAGGCATTGCCTTCAACATATTTATTCTTATATTATGAACATTACATTAGAAAACAAGACTCCTTTTGGAACTACCAGTGTGAAATTTTAAAAAATGTCAAAATCTACAAATCTCCTAAATGGGCCCACTAGCATGTTTAAAAAAATGTCAGCCCCATATTTGTGAAACTGGCATATGAGATATGCTCGAAACAAACAAATAGACCCACATTCAGTTCTGGAATATAACAATCATGGTTTATTAGAGAAACTGTGATACATTGCATTCGATTCGATTACATATATAGATTGTCATGGTTTCTATAATGAGGGTATAAAGCCACGAGTGGCTGATTAGCCCTCACAATACATGTAATATATGTGTAAATTTCATGGTGCGAGATAACTATTGGTGTGATTGAAGAAAGAAGAAAAACAGTAACATGAATCACAGCAGTACTATTTTCATATATACTTCATTTCAAATTGCAACAAAGAATGCTATTTATGTAAGTCATTAATATTATTTACTAACAAAAATGTTGACATTTAAACGTTACAAATGCATAATTACAATCCACTATTGTCGCCATGTAGTTCCATTATTTAACACCTCGATATCTAGTGGTTTTATATAATACATTAGTTTTTGAAATTGGCACATGCAATAACTTGGCATAGCGTGTCCTGCGTTTGTGGAGTTCGTTATTTCTAATGAACATAACCGACCGAATCATATTCTTAACAGTTGTATACAATCGTGTACACAGCACAACTGTGTATTCATAGATTTTTCTTGGTGAAATCGACAGCGTCTTGAAGAGTTGGTCTGTGCGCTCTGTGTGGAGCTGACATCATTAGCAGAATTGCATATTTTTGCAATTTGAATAGAGAACTAAGATGTGTATTATCTGCTCCTCCCCACACTTCGGTACAATAAGTTATATATGGATATAAAAATGTACAGTATAATGTTACAAGGGATGTTCTATTCAGGGTTTTTATAGCTTTACTTATAATCCCAACAGCTTTGGCTATTTTAGATTTTATGTATTGTATATGAAAAGACCAGGACAAATTAGTATCGATTAAAATTGCTAAGAATTTTGTGTTTTCTACCTGAGTAATTTGTAGTCCATCAATAAAGATGGCGATTGGATTGGAGACCTTTTTATTTACTGACTTGATTACAATAAAATGGGTTTTACTGATATTTAAAGATAGTTTAATTTTTGCAGTTCTTGATTCATGACAGTCTCTAGTTCGCAAAGATTGTTACCATTGACAAAAACATTTGTATCGTCTGCAAATATAATAGGAAAAAGAATAGCTGATACGTTAACAATGACGTTAATATAAATTAAGAATAACAGTGGGCCTGTTATTGATCCCTGTGGGACACCACAGCATGTAGACTGAATATTTGATTTTACTCCGTCAAATAAAACGTACTGCATTCTATTAGACAAATAACCTTTAAGCCAGGTAAGTGCTCTTCCTCTAATACCATAATGTTCTAGTTAATAATACAAATAAACAATATTTCATTATTATTATATTATCAATTAATGATCACTTTGTTGTACTTTTTCATCAAACATTGTCGCATGTACATAGAATTTTTGAATAACGGTCCCACTGACCTTTGAACTACCCTGATTATTATATTCAGAATGGTTCGCGCCGTGGAGTCGATCCCCAAACAACTACTGAAAGAGAAGAAGGTCATCAGTCGCTATGTCGACAACATCGCTCTAGAGGCTCACAACGTCAACTCTGAGACATTTCCCGGCATCACCTGCACAACGTATGCTCCCTTGAACAGAGCAGGGATCTACCACGAGGGTAGCTTCTTATGCACCGGCGCTGGTAACCATAGTGACAAGGTACCAGAGGGAAAAGTTAGTATTACATATCTTCTTATTACGTCTTAATCTTAGTCATTATAACAGTGAGCCGCAGCAATGCATCAACGTAAAGATATAAAAACATAAATTTATGTATCTGTCAATATACATATTTAACATATAAATGATATCTTTTTAAAAACTACCATTAATAACATTGTTGTTATTTGAAAAGCAAACGACAGTTATCTGAAACTAGTGTATAACTATTTATATATGCGGTGCAACAACTTTGGGTTAGAACATCGCATTCTCAGTCAAGAGAAGCTGGTTTTTAATCATCTTGTAGCCGTTTTGAAGCTTGGACAATTTTGTTCACAACACATTGCCTTACTTCACTTAGAGGTATAAATGAGTGCCTGTGGTAGATCTAAATGAATGAGCACAGTAACTCTGGTTGAATACTTCCTAGAGTAGTTGAGATGGTGTTCCAATGAAAATATCTGTCGGGGAGTGAAGAGTAAAGCACTTTAAACAGCTGCAGTGACTGGATATCGTGCTACGATAGCTCTATAAGAATATGCTTTTTAAAAATGTATGATATCTAAAATATCACAGAGTTAATAAACTATTTGGTTAATACATCATATGCTATAAATACATCTTCAAAAAATGACCTAAAGCACAATTCCTCAGTCGTAGTGAGCAAGTCAGTCGTAGTGTGCAAGTCAGTCGTAGTGAGCAAGTCATTCGTAGTGAGCAAGTCAGTCATAGTGAGCAAGTCATTCGTAGTGAGCAAGTCAGTCGTAGTGAGCAAGTCAGTCGTAGTGAGCAAGTCATTCGTAGTGAGCAAGTCAGTCGTAGTGAGCAAGTCAGTCATAGTGTGCAAGTCAGTCGTAGTGAGCAAGTCAGTCGTAGTATGCAAGTCAGTCGTAGTATGCAAGTCAGTCGTAGTGTGCAAGTCAGTCGTAGTGAGCAAGTCAGTCGTAGTATGCAAGTCAGTCGTAGTGTGCAAGTCAGTCGTAGTGAGCAAGTCAGTCGTAGTGTGCAAGTCAGTCGTAGTGTGCAAGTCAGTCGTAGTGAGCAAGTCAGTCGTAGTATGCAAGTCAGTCAGTCAAGTCAGTGTGCAAGTCAGTCGTAGTATGCAAGTCAGTCGTAGTGTGCAAGTCAGTCGTAGTGAGCAAGTCAGTCGTAGTATGCAAGTCAGTCGTAGTATGCAAGTCAGTCGTAGTGAGCAAGTCAGTCGTAGTGTGCAAGTCAGTCGTAGTGTGCAAGTCAGTCGTAGTGTGCAAGTCAGTCGTAGTGAGCAAGTCAGTCGTAGTATGCAAGTCAGTCGTAGTGTGCAAGTCAGTCGTAGTGTGCAAGTCAGTCGTAGTGTGCAAGTCAGTCGTAGTGTGCAAGTCAGTCGTAGTATGCAAGTCAGTCGTAGTGAGCAAGTCAGTCGTAGTATGCAAGTCAGTCGTAGTATGCAAGTCAGTCGTAGTGAGCAAGTCAGTCGTAGTGAGCAAGTCAGTCGTAGTGTGCAAGTCAGTCGTAGTGTGCAAGTCAGTCGTAGTGAGCAAGTCAGTCGTAGTGAGCAAGTCAGTCGTAGTGTGCAAGTCAGTCGTAGTGTGCAAGTCAGTCGTCGTATGCAAGCTTTAATAGATTAGTTTTAAAGAGTCTTATAATTAGCGTGTCTGTTTACAAAATCAACTATTTGTAGATTCTCGAGTCATCCATCCACATCCCAGCTGACATCTTCAAGAGCG
Source organism: Paraescarpia echinospica (assembly GCA_020002185.1). NCBI lineage: Eukaryota > Metazoa > Annelida > Polychaeta > Sabellida > Siboglinidae > Paraescarpia > Paraescarpia echinospica. The sequence continues at coordinate 40,674,855 of CM034534.1, read as the reverse complement.
TGCGGTGTATTCCCGTCTGCTCCCACCAATTCAAGCTGCAGTTTGTCGCCTACAAAAATGCCAAGTTGTTCCCAATGCTCGGCCCAGCCTCTTCCGACATGGCCGTCAAGTCCAGTGTCATCTCGGCACGCATTGGTATGTCACCGCCTTCAAGTGTCCTCTTGACATTCGTCATACGTCGCTCTCCTATTTTCTCTGTAAACTGGGGAGAGTTTTTAAAATTTAAGTTTTCCTTCTCGTGGTTCAAAGTTGATGGATCCGCTATGTCACGGTTTGCCTAAGTCACAATCAAAGTTGATGGATCTGCTATGTAACGGTTCGCCTAAGTCACAATCGAAGTTGATGGATCCGCTATGTCACGGTTTGCCTAAGTCACAATCAAAATTTTGCAAATTATTTTTTAATACGTACAATTTGTTTTCCGTCAATTACGGCAAAGCTGGTTTTTAAAGGTAGTTTTCCATAGGACAAGTGAATTCTTTATTCTTCTTGTCCATTGCACAAGTAGATCATTTAATGAATTTCTAGCTCTACTTTTGTGTTCCTTTCAGTGCTCCAGCACTGCCATCTCCATCTATTCCTGCCAAGTCTCTACATAATCCTCCCATCTTGGTACAGTTTTAGTTCTTTTTGCATCGGATTGCAGAACTAGCCAAGTCGGGATTTCTTTACACAAGATATCATCTTAAATGCGTTCACCCCTCCTTCATATCCTCAACTTTGTCTTTGTTTCACCCTCTCTCCGCTCCCGTCAAGTTTCTATCTTAATGCCATTGTTACCTCAAAATGATGCTGTTTGCCGGGCACTTTTTGTAGAGATCATCCTGTTTAGTGAAACAACTACTGTTATTTCTTGTGGTCATCTTCCCGCAGTGGGTGCGACAGTGGTCAACACGACGTCTCCCATTGTGGTCAAGCTACTGACCAGAGAGACCGGGACTGACCACACAGCCGTCCACTGGGACTTTGAAGCTCAGAGTAAGCAATGTTACCATAGTCCTCAAGTCAGCCAAAACTAATCATTTCATGACTTTCTAGTGGTACCCTCATCAGGATAGCCTTGAAAATATATGCCTATGCCACAAATTGTCCCTTGACAAATTCTTGTCAAAAGCTGAGGAAGTGGACTAGTTTTTGTTACCCCTGGTTTAAACTAGTTACCTTGTTAAATTTATTTGTTTCTGCCAGTGTGTAAATGTGATAAGTTTGGCCTGGTTGAACCCGGAAATAGACACTGTGATAGCTAGAGATTGAATAACAATTGATGTTATCAGTCCTGCTACTGGTCTATGGACCTGTTGGAAATTAATAATAGATAGTACAATATACATTTGCACTAATATGTTAGCATGTTGGAGACGGTACTTATTGAATTCACGTAAGGATTTCACTTATTTATACATTACGTAGTATGACATTAGACATCCTTAATTAATTCATTTTCTAATACGTTTTTTATATATATATATATATACAGAAACTTTTAAACTTTTTGTCAACAAATGTGATTTCTAACAATATGATACGTAATGAGCAAATGTTGCCACATGACCTGCATGTGACATCACATGACCTGACGTTACTGTCTGTATCTGGACACATCATTGAACCTTTCCATACCAGAGGGACTAGGTCAGTGGTCCACTCGTGGATGCTCACTCCAGTCACTAGGGGGCGACATCTCACTCATCCACTGCTCCCATATGAAAAGCTTCGCAGTCATGCAGGTAAGCAGTCATGGTTTGGTAATCGGGTAATCGCTCCAGTTCTGGGTATTCACCATAACTTGAGTGAGAAGGTGGTGGAGTAGCTTAAGTAATCGGACAATGCCATAGGCCCAACCCGATCATTTGTGCTACTCCACCAGCCATTGAAGTTGATTACAGTGGGATGCATATCCCAAAGGCATCATTTTGTATTTGTTTCACGTACCTGAAGACGTTAGCAAATTCAGACTTGTGGGCTGTATTGTGTAGCACAGTAGTCAGCCATGATTCTGTTGCATATGCAATTAGTGGCTTCGGAAAAACTGCATATATTTGGGGTGTGGAGGCTTTCAAATAAATTTCTTTCGCATAAGTAAGTCGTAGTTTGCCGCTTTTTCAATAGGCCACTTGCATGCAATCTTGATGGCAACATAATTAGGTCTGTCGAAATCACATACATTCTAGTACGAAGTAATAACTGCAGTTACTGCACCCCAGTATTAGATTTAGCACATTCCATGCATGTGTACAAAACTGACATTTTGTAATTATGTAATGTGTTTCGAAATAAATTAATTTAATAAAACACTGGTGGACCATTTCAGTAAGATTCTTGTGAGTTCACCATCGTTTAAACGCATAATTAATACAATGTGTTGTGCCCAAGTTGCAGAGTAGGTCTTACTGATTAAAAATATATTGACATTTTTTCTGCCAGACCCCCATTTCCATGGCAACAATCAAGGATGGCTGCCGGATAGGAAAAATATAGCATAATTCGGAAACATTGTAGCTCCCCCCATAATGCAGTAATCAATGTGTTTCTTTCTAGTTCTTATTTAAGGCAAGATGTTCTATGCAATGCCAAAGAGATAATTTATGTATTGGCATTATTTAATATTTAAAAATATATTTAAATTTTGTTGGTAAAATCAATATTCTTTATTACAACCACTATTTTCACCCCATAACTAAAATGAAAATAAAAACATCTCAACATAAAGAAGATAACAAGGAACACGTCAGTCAAAATGTCATTAATGTAGCGTCAGTGCTTCTAGAGATGTGACGTTTCCAAATTAGAAAATCCCCAGTTTTAGCAAACAGGTGTAAATGGCTGTCAAAGATTCAGTAATGGGATATATTACATGACAGAGGCACACTTTATCCGTGAATATAAGTTACTTAGAGGTATGTAAATGTTATAAAAGAGATCTTTATTATATAATGTTATCAGAATCACATTTTGAGTATTTTTGTTCAAAAGTGTCATTTTAGCAGCAGTGTCTGTCCTTAACTTATCTCGTATACTGAAAACAGTCAACACCAGGAGGCGCCACTGGGACATTTCACCAGTATGTCACATAAGTAATGTTCTCCCTGATATGGCAACGGCTTTTTGCATTTTGAAAAACTTCCTTAAGGGTAGCCACTACTCGAAAACGCTCATATAACCAATATGCCATATCTCTGTTAATATTGAACATATCATAACCAGATTTTGAGCACTGATTAGAAAAATGAATGGTGTATGACGGGTGAAATATGGGCAAGTTTGGTTGTGTATTACCATGGCAATGAACGTTTCAAGTGAGATGGATTTTCACATCCTTGAAAATTATTCTGAGCTAACAACTGTATGTGTGATCATGCAACTGTCAAGAATCATTAGCTAGAATACTCCTTTGTGCAATAAGGTGGTTTTGGGCAAGGATATCTGACTTCAGTGACTATTGTTCAGGTTTGAGCATTTTTCAAGACTTCATGAAAAAAGCTCAAACCTAAAGTCCCACCTCACAACAGTCATTGCAGTCAAACTTCCTTGCCCAAAACCACCTTATTGCACAAAGGAGTATTCTAGCTAATTATTTTTGACAACTGCATGATCACACATACAGTTGTTAGCTCAGAATAATTTTCAAGGATGCATGCCCCTCTGTCACACTAGAAATGTTGATTGTCATAGTACTAACAGAGATATGGCCTATGGCCATTTTCGAGTAGTAGTGGCTACCCTTAAATTTATAAGCAGCATATTGTCGTTTTTTTATTCGTTGATTTTCTTGTGAACTTATCTTAGTGAAACAGGTGATAATGTCGTTATGTAAATGTTATATTTATGATATATTGTGACAGAGCTGGCAGACTGCGTCGTCATCGCTGCAGTCGTGGCTGTGGGGCTGCTTCAACATGGGTGCTGCCATCTATGCGGGCACGAGTGTATTAGCCGTGTGTGTGATGGCTACACTCATTACCTACATCATCTATCATGGGTGAGTGATTGTGATGAAGTAACTTGTTTCTGTGGAGTCCAGAAATCACGAATAACTATACAGTCCAGATTTAAGTTCAAAACATTTTTGTTTGGATCAAATACTTTAAATTTCAGTTGTAAGTGTGCTATTTTAAAATGTCAAATAAGAATACACTTGATCAAGTACAAACACACTTATTAACATTTCAAGTGACAGCTATATAGTGTGTAGGGTAAGTATAATTTATTGCAGTACAGTTTGAAATCTTTATATTGTACACAATTATTCATTAATCTGTTAATATGACTAATTCATGTGACTAATTTATATAATTCTATTCTATTCTTCTATTCATTTATTTTATTATAATTATATTTTATTAAGCACAAACGACCATGACAATATCAATAAAGAATTGCTTTAAACAGTAACTTTGCTTTTGGGTTTTTGTAAGGTATTCTAATATACTGTACACTTTTACATTTTTAACTGGAGGATGAAGCACAGAAGTGAGTTTTTCAACAACAAAAACATAGTTATCTCTTTTGCACTGAGAACTTCAATTCCTTGTTGCCAGGTCAATAAAGATGCCGCGGAAGTCGCGCCATGCTGTAGCCAACCTGTGTATTGGCCTACTGTTGCTGTGTGTCACCTACACTCTCGGCATACACACGGAGCAACCCCGCCTCGCCTGTCACATCATAGGCATCATCATACACTACCTCTCTCTCGTCTCCCTCGCCTGGATCACCATACTCACATAGTAAGTGTCAACATAGGAACCTAGTAAGTGTCAGCATGCTCACTTAGTAAGTGTCAACATACAGTGTCAACGTACTCACATAGTAAGTGCCAACATATGAACATAGTAAGTGTCAACATATTCAATTAGTAAGTGTCAATATACTCACATAGTAAGTGTCATCATACTCGCATTGTATCAGTGTACTTACATAGTAAGGGTCAACATATTCAACTAGTAAGTGTCAACATGCTCACTTAGTGTCAACATACTCACATAGTATCAACATACTCATATAGCATCAACATACTCACATAGTATCAACATACTCACATATATAGTGTCAACATACTCACATAATTGTCAGCATATTCACATAGTAAGTGTCAACATACACAGTACAGTAAGTGTCAAAATGTACTCACCTAGTAAGTCTCAACATATGCAGAAAGTTTCTACAAACACACATACCGTGAGAGCCAGTAAGTGTGTGTTTGCCTAGTAAATGTCACTGGTATTACCTTGATGAATACCACATCCTTGATTGATTAAGGAACACAAAACTTTGTAAGAGCATATCCTAGCCAAAATACTAAGTAGATTTCATTACAGTCTGCACTATAATTTGTTTCATATTTTATATTAAAACTTTCTACGCAACTCTTTCATCCCAAATAATTTAAACTAAAATTTATACACAACTATAAATTTCAAACTAACTGTCAACTTTTTGACTACCATCAGCAGTCTTCATCAGGAACTGTTTTTCCTCTCTACTTCCTGCCAATGGTAATCAAAATATTAAAAGTGAGTTTCAAATTTAAAGGTGTGTGTAAAAGAAAAATTTATTTAAAATTCTAACTTGAACATTTTCACTGATTCCAAAACAAGATAGAAGCACAAATTATTATTCTAACTTGATAACAATTTTCACTAATTCCAAAACAAGATGGAAGCACAAACTATTCTTCTAACTTGATAAACATTTTTACTGATCCCAAAACAAGATGGAAGCATAATTCTAATTTCAGAAACAGGTGTAAATATGCCGTCTCTGGAGCGCAGCGGTGCAGTGGCTGGAGCTTCAAACTCGGGTTCGAATCCTGTACTGCTGTGTCAAACCTTGGACAAGTTCGTTCACTCTGCATTTCTCCAGTTCACTCAGCTGTATGCATTAGTACCTTGCTATAGACAGTGGCGGATATTTGTGTATGAATAGTCTTTGTGCATTAATTGCAGCGTGGCTGAATGCTTCCCAGAGAAGCCAAGATGGTGTTCGATTGAACATGTCTGCCAGGGAGTAAATTGTAAAGCGCTTTGAGCAGTCCTGGGGACTGGATACTGCACTATACAAGAACTTACCTTTTACTTTTCTGCTTCAGCACTATCTACAAGAAGTTCTCGAAGGCCGTGCAGCCCCCTCCCCTCCCGGAGGATCTTCCTGACAGCCCTCCCCTTCCCAAACCCATCCTGGGGTTCTACCTGGTGGGATGGGGCGTGGCCATGTTGGTGTGTGGCATCACCGCCGCCATCAGTCTGGAGCACTACATCACCGGCAACCAGTAGTAAGTGGCAACAACTTATTACTTTCACTTTCTGTTAAAAAACTTCTTACTTTTTTCCCTTAGTAGAATTCTATATAAATTTATGTGGTAATAAAAATTCAATAGAATATTCTATAGAATGCTACACAAATTGAAATGATGATAAAATTATACAGAGTTCCATCAAATATCCTGTAACATTCTGTATAATTTTATGGCCACATAATATATATAGAATTTTACATAAATTTATAGATTTCTACAGACTAACTGTAGATTTCACTAGAATTCTATAGCATTGTTTGCAAAGGGTTTTCTTTTCATATATTATAACAAGCCTACAACGGCAGCAACTATCACCAATACAGTGTTTTGAACTTAAACTCATACCTGTGACCATTTCAATTCTGGTGTCCCGAGTGACAGTGTTCCTTGCAGTAGATACTCTTAACACGACTACAGTGGTGCCACCTGGGGAATGACTGACAACTGAAAAGAGTGAAGCCTCAAAATAACTACCTTTGTGTGTTGTCAAATACATTGCCAGCTGGTAGATCAGAGGCCAAAGGTCCTAAGAACAGAAAGACTAGAGAAAGAGGCTAGTGAACCTCCGTGTGTGTGAGAGGAGATAGACTTAAAGTTAGCATATTATATGCGTTAACAAAACATCCTAAACTGATGGGCATTCCGCAAACAATCACATAAAACACATGTAAAGTTATAAATTGATCTATGTCACTCTAGCATAGTAAGTTATACGTTTAATACAACCCTCCATTGCAAACATATAGTGTGGGATTTGTTATTTTTTCAATACAAAATTGCTATTAGCGTGAGTTTGCATTAACACATTTTACTCGTTTAAGTGGCACGACTGTAGCAATATAAATATATTTCCTCCGTGATACACATGATGGTGATGACCAAGGCACTCTCCCACATGTAATGATTAATGTGATACACGATGGTGATCACCGAGGTACTCTCCCATATGTAATGATTAATGTGATACACGATGGTGATGACCAAGGCACTCTCCCACATGTAATGATTAATGTGATACACGATGGTGATGACCAAGGCACTCTCCCACATGTAATGATTAATGTGATACACTATGGTGATGACCAAGGCACTCTCCCATATGTAATGATTAATGTGATACACGATGGTGATGACCGAGGCACTCTCCCACATGTGATGATTAATGTGATACACGATAGTGATGACCGAGGCACTCTCCCACATGTAATGATTAATGTGATACACGATGGTGATGACCGAGGCACTCTCCCACATGTAATGATTAATGTGATACACGATGGTGATGACCAAGGCACTCTCCCACATGTAATGATTAATGTGATACATGATGGTGATGACCAAGGCACTCTCCCACATGTAATGATTAATGTGATACTCGATGGTGATGACCAAGGCACTCTCCCACATGTAATGATTAATGTGATACACGATGGTGATGACCAAGGCACTCTCCCATATGTAATGATTAATGTGATACACGATGGTGATGACCGAGGCACTCTCCCACATGTAATGATTAATGTGATACACGATGGTGATGACCGAGGCACTCTCCCATATGTAATGATTAATGTGATACACGATGGTGATGACCGAGGCACTCTCCCATATGTAATGATTAATGTGATACACGATGGTGATGACCGAGGCACTCTCCCACATGTAATGATTAATGTGATACACGATGGTGATGACCGAGGCACTCTCCCACATGTAATGATTAATGTGATACACGATGGTGATGACCAAGCCACTCTCCCACCTGTAATGATTAATGTGATACACGATGGTGATGACCGAGGCACTCTCCCACATGTAATGATTAATGTGATACATGATGGTGATGACCAAGGCACTCTCCCACATGTAATGATTAATGTGATACACGATGGTGATGACCGAGGCACTCTCCCACATGTAATGATTAATGTGATACACGATGGTGATGACCGAGGCACTCTCCCACATGTAATGATTAATGTGATACATGATGGTGATGACCAAGGCACTCTCCCACATGTAATGATTAATGTGATACATGATGGTGATGACCAAGGCACTTTCCCACATGTAATGATTAATGTGATACACGATGGTGATGACCGAGGCACTCTCCCACATGTATTGATTAATATATTTTCGATCTCTGAACGTATGCAGCCATCCCTAATTAAAAGTATTTTCTTCAAACATAAAGGCAGTAGAACCAGAGGGCAAAATGCAGCTTTAGTCAAGGACCCACGTATGTGGGATATGAAAAAGTACTCATTCTCACACAGGATAATAAATGACTGGAAGAAATTATCTAGTGATGTGTTAATGCTGGCAATGTGAATGAATTTTTAAAATAAATTTACAGTTATAGGATGAGGGTGGGTTATACATAGGTGGACAATTGTTGGACCGTTGATAATCCAAAGGCTTCCTTGTCCACACGCTGTCTGAACCTTGAAGGATTAAATGGCAATCTTGGCAGAACTTTATCTAGAAACTCATACTTTTGACGGGTAACAATTTTTGATGTATAGGTGAGAATTTGAGGAGCAAAAAAACTTCCTTATATGTCCATTATATACTTTAAAAATTTGCATCATACTTGTGGATGTGTGTATTATTACTATATATACTTATAAATAGTTATGTATGTATATATATGTATATGGACTATGTGTTTGTGCGCACAGATGCGCTCATCTATTGGGACATTTTTGGACTGGTAAAAATGTGGTCCTGCACGAAGGCCTGAGTATTGTTGAATTTTGTTGAAACTGTGCTGTGTGTTTCCAGCTGCTTCCTGTCGACGGAGGCGCGTATGTTCGCTCTCTATGCCCCAGCCGTCTTCCTCACCAGCATCTGCATCATCTTCTTCCTCAGCATGTGCTGCCTCCTACGAGAGGGGTCACATGACTCCGCTGACCTCGTCGACGACGTCAGCGACCATCTCACCAGCAACGAACTCGATTCGGTGACGCCGACGACAAACCTGACAAACACGACGACGCCAAGTTCGAGCGTCATGGATTTGGAGTATCGCCCAGTTGTGCAGTTATATGGCGTCGTGATGGTGCTGTTTCTTTACCTGTTCACCTGGATGTGCGGCGCGTTCGTGGTGGCGCTACCTTTTGAGTCACTACTTCCGCACCGACAGATGATCTACAATTATTTATACAGCTTCACAAGCACCGCGCTCGGGATTTTTATCCTCGTCTTTTACTGTCTGGCGCGGGAAGACGCCCGCGGATGTTGGCGGAACTCCTGCTGTAAAAAAGACGTCCACTCCGAGTCAGTTGCCACGGAAATGAACCCATCAAACGGGCACGTGTCACGTCATCGAGGCAGCATCGAACACTCAATCAGTGGAAAGTCGTCAAACAGCACAAATCGATCGCCGTCTGTCCGCTGCGGCGTGCCAAAGGTAACGAATATATCATCTCAAGCGGGAGGTGGGACTGCGACGGATCTGTCTCTCGGTAGCTATCAGGAATGCGCAACGTTTTATAATCCTCGCCAGAACGGCATCGCGAAGAAATACTGGCAGAAGAATCGGTTGCGGAATCAGCTACACAAGGGGCTGAACACTGGGAGTGGCCCGTTGATGCATGGACAGGGCGATGGAAGTCGGACGTTCTCCGACGATTCGTTTAAACGGCGTAGCTATGGCAATGGAAGTGACACAAACACTCATCTGAACATCGAGATCGAGCTCCAGCCAAAAAACCCAAATTTCTATCCGCCTGGGGATGGCGCGGATCATGTTTATGGCGGTTTAGCAGCCGCGGGAAAATACCCCGAAACACATCCGGGGGTTTCAGTGCAGTATTTACCCCGAGGGTGCACTCAGTTGACCCCCATCCCGGGGACCCAGTCTCCCGCCCCCGAAGTGCCAACAAACAGTTACCCTGTGCTTCCGTCTCACATAACTGCTATGTATAGTTTACCTCGGTCGACGTTACACGACGACCAACCGTTGCATGTGAACGAGTTCATGCAGCGGAATGGCTCCGTTCCGCGACTACGAGACTTTGACGGGCAGAGTCACGTGAGCAGTCATGTGACCAGCAGCCATGAACTTGGAGCGGCGTCGGTGAATTCTGACGCAAGAACTATGGATATGACAAACGACACCGCGGACGATCGCCGCCCGCCGTCACATGTTAACAATAAAGAACCCCCACCTCGGATTGCACCAAAACCGCCGCTGTCATCGTTTATGGATCAACTGCAGCAGCGTATTCCGCCGAGCAACGAATCCAGATCGTCAACGCCACGGGAACAATCGCATCAACCCGAAACGAGCACAGAGATGAAGGTGCTGCCCTCTGGTGAGAAACCTCCACGGCATCCATCTTCGAAAAGCCCACCGCCGCGGACTTCAGAAAGCGACCACCCACACTGTGTGCCTGTGGTGAAGGCGTCATACGCTTCAGTTTGTCAGTTGAGTCGGGAAGCGAGCGCAGAGAGGCTTCTTCCGCCGTCTCAACGTGCCGTTTCCCAAGACCCGCCGGACGAGTCTCAGAACCTCCTCCCTGAGGGCAACTCAAGTGGTTGCGACCCCGAGGAGGAGGGGTCATGTGGGGAGGTGAACTTTAACGACATCTGGGTGCCGCGGAAGGAGAAAGCGAAGAATGAAACGAGTGTATAGTTGAATGTCGTCAACTTTCGTATCAGTATTATTCTCTTACAGGGTTTGTAGTAGTGCTGTGTACTGTCTGGCATTACACCTTCTTCTTCCCCATTGGTCCCTTGTGTGGTGAGGCCATTTCACCCTCTCCATTCCGCCCTTTCCACAATATTTTTCCACAGGCCCTTCACCAGAAATTCATTTTGTCAGTCTTTAATTAATAAAAAAGTAATCTGTTCCTTAGCACATGAATGGCTAACATGGAGCTAACATGGCAGCCATTATCGTCAATCACAACCATCATTGGCCCATTTTCTTTTTTCAATGACAAACCAGTGTCATTTGAGCCATTTATTATACATTTTTCCTAGTGATAGGACTTCATTAATGTGGGCCCCTAGTTGTGCAACTATTAGCTCCTCCAGAGATCTCACTTGACACTGTCTCTCCATCTTAATTTCCGTCCGAGTACTCACCTACTCGAACGAGTCTTGACGTCATGACATCACCATTTTATTACCCTAGACTTTTGTAACTTAATTACAGTTACCTTCTATATTTATGTCAGATTACATAGGAACAAAAATATACTTATTTACAGGGGTGGCCGAAAACGTGTACACAAAATAGTTAATTTTGTAGATGTCCGAAAACATAGTATCCAAATACATACTGTCAGTATGGTATTGTATAATGTATAAAATATACAGAATGTACCATACACCGTGTACAGCCATATGATACACAGCACTAGTTTCTAGGTCATGTTGACCTCGTGAGGTTAGTTACAAGGCTGTCATTTGGGTCATATTGACATTACTTTATATTACCTGGGTCTCACTGACTCTACCTGTGTATGATCAGCTTAATTGCTTGAGTTATGACTTACAGTTACACTGACATTAGGGAGCAGCCATTGTTTATGAGGGGTTGGCGGAACGAATTGGCTGAAGGAATCCGGGGACACCCTGATTTGAAATCCACCCAAAAATCTTGTGCATTGAAAATGTGACCCACTGAAATCCAGCCCATCCTCAAATCCTTCGCACTGAAATCTGAACCCACCCTTGATTCTCCCCCCCCCCTGATAAATTATGACCACTTCCTTATTGCAACATGACAGCAGTTTGTAAGAAGAGTTGAGATTTGGTGGCCTATGTTGGTGTAACAAGGTTGGTTTGATATTACAGTGTTGTCAAATACTCATTTTGGTAAATCTCTAAAAGCTTTGACGACACATTCTAAATAATAGTATTATTTAAATCACAGAATGTGAAGTTAAGTATCAGTTGTGAAAAAGAAGCAGGTGTTGTTAATTATTAACTTCCGAAAAACTCATATTTTCTTGTTTGCAAGTAGGTAAATAATTACACAATCATCTTGCCAAAACTTGCAGAAATACATTTATAAACAAGAGGTGGCGTGGGTCGTCTCAAGAGAGTAGTATTGTTTGGAGGAAAATGCTGTCTTGCCAAGGAATTATAGTTTGTTGTTGAGCTATTTCAAATAGCACAATTGTTAGTTAAGATTTATTGCATTACTTTATTATTCAGGGAGCTCTGTGTACATGCAGTTATGTGCCTGCTATTTATTGTCGTTATAGTGTATCATTTGTGTGATGCTAATTTCTGTAGCGTAGTGTACAAAGTACATACTTAAGATGGTTTAGGCACAATAACGCATATTATCCTAATGACAGTACTTAGACAGTATGGTCAATTATCTTTATTATTGTTTAATCTGTCAAATTTTGGGATAACATTTCATAAATGTTCCCTGAGTTAGAATGAGAATATCAACGGTGAGGTTTAATTAATGTTATATTGGCAGCTTAAAAGTTGATGATAAACTTGATATCAATAGTTTTTGCATTATATGCCTTTCTAAAGTGTCAAGTAGAGGTAATTGCATGTCAAAATTTATTTGCTAACCAGTACTAACTGAATTCGAAAACATTAGAATATTATTTTTTTAATACAGTGTTTTAGAAATAATAATGATTGGGTTTTGAAGTTAACAGTAATATGTTTTGATAGCTTAACTGTTAATTAATGTTAATTAGTGCAAATATCTCTGTTAGATGAACATGTGTAACATGGATAATATCAGTAATATTTTATGTACGAAGGACACAATTACTGCATCTGTATACAGTGTATAACATTTCATTGCTGTACAAACAGTGTCAATAGTTGTGTCAGTTTAAAACATTATCCCCATGGTGCTAGGCAACGCATATAATATTGTTGCATTTTTAAGAGAAGCTGATATAAAGCTAGTTTTTTGTATGATTAAAATTTCCCAAATCTGTAATATTTATCACACCTCATCACAATTAACAGTGTTATACATCAAATTTTAATCTTAATTGCAGTGGTGTATTTTCTATCAGAAAATGATATGAAACCGGTTGTAGTTTACATTTAAAGTTTAAGTAGTTATATTCCCTGTAAAAGTTCCCTTTTAGCAGTTTATAAATGGCCCAAGCGACAGATTCACAAACACAGCACTTCCTGGTTGATGTTATCTAGATAAGATTGTAATTAGTGAAGTTACAACAGCAATTTATTAAATGTTTCTTCACAGTTGATTTAGCCCATTGTGAAATAACTTCATTGCTGATCCAATCTATAAATAAGACAGTTCGTTCTTGCTCAGATCATAGAACGAATTTACTTTACCCATTAGAGTAACTTGCAAAAATGTGAATGGCCTTACGTTTTAGTATATTATTACAATAGCCACTTTGCCTGTTTTGTCAAGTTTAATGCATGTTCGATCTGTGAAAATTACATAAGACATTTCCACAAATGAACTGGCAGGTCATAGCAGAGTTAAACAAACTAGCAAAATTAATAAGAAAGTGAAAAATGTAATTGTGGAGGGAACTTAATTTTATAGTAAGGCCTCAGTGGATTTGCTCATTGAAAGACTTGGGGCACTGAAGCATTAATTTGATCACTATTTATTTATTTGTGCAAAGGTGCTATAAGAACAACATGTGAATCATATGTACAAATGAGTGTTTGACCACAACGGAGTCATAATTATTATCGGATAACAGTGTCTCATAAATATCATAATAGTGTACTTATAACACGTTTAGCATGTATGATGTTTAGTCCATGGTATACAACTGCACGAGTTCCGTGGATTTTACAAAGATCTGTTGACTATAATGTGTACTAGTAGTTTTTGTATGTGTGTTTTCTTGTAAGCCCAATAAAGTGCAATATTTATTATTTTATTATCTACGGCGTGCTAGTTATTTGCTATTTGTTAAAAACAGGCATAAAGGTGATTTTGGCCAGGGGCATGTCTAGGATCAAGGAAAAGCGAAGGGAGTAAGGTTAGTAGTGGCGAAAACGATTACAATGTAAAAAATTTATCGGGAAAATAAAATTGTGACAATGCGATGGGGATCCAAGGACTATAAATATGCCCCTGATCACTGAATTGTGGGTCCGTATGTGTTGAACCAATGCACTTCAAAACTGAACCACTTATTAAATGATGTGATTACTTTTACCTAAAAAACATGGTTTTATAAGAATAACATTACACTGCTCCTATGGAACAGCGCAATATCCAGTCCTTAGGACTGCTTAAAGCGCTTTACTGCCTGGCTGACCTGTTCAATCGAACACCATCTCAACTTCTCTGGGAAGCATCCAGCCTTGCTACTGTTACTTCGTGAAGACTATTTGTACACAAATGTCAACCACTGCCTATAGCCAGGTACTCATTCATACAGATGAGTGAACTGGAGCAACGTGGAGTAAATGAACTTGCCCAAGGTTTGAAAAGGCAGCAGGAGGAATCGAACAGGGAATCTCTAACCAGTAAACCACCATACTTAATACATCATTACATAAATGTATAGCATGTGGCAATTAAAAAACAGCCTAAAAAACCTACAGAGTGGGCGGAGCTTAACATGTAAACATTTAGTGCGCATGACCAGAGCCTGCCAACCTCCTCTGGTCTAGTCTCGCTTACCGCTCTCGCCTGGCTGTGTGACTTCGCCAGGAAGATAGTCTGGCTCAGATTAGTCTTGCTTAACCGACTCTCGCCTGGTTGCGTGACTTCGCCAGGAAGATAGTCTGGCTCAAATTAGTCTCGCTTAACCGACTCTCGCCTGGCTGCGTGACTTCGCCAGGAAGATAGTCTGACTCAGACTAGTCTCGCTTAACCGACTCTCGCCTGGCTGCGTGACTTCGCCAGGAAGATAGTCTGGCTCAGACTAGTCTTGCTTAACCGACTCTCGCCAGGAAGATAGTCTGGCTCGGACTAGTCTCGCTTAACCTACTCTCGCCTGGCTGTGTGACTTTGCCAGGAAGATAGTCTAGCTCAGAATCACGTTTTGACTGCCCACTTGTTGACAGCCATGACAGCTGCCACCTAGTGAATATGCATGTGATTAAAAGGCACTAAACTATAAAAAAGTTTAATGTAGATTTTGTTTTGTGTGAGATGTTTCTGTATAATTTTAAAGTTGAATAATTGTTATAGTATAATATTATCTGATAAAAGTGTATCCTTATTTGATTTGTTATTTCATAGTTGGCCTGAGAGCCAGTCATCGTCTCTACCCAAATCTGGGGTAAAGCCCCCTACCGGTAACATTGGCAGGGCCTTAATATTCCAGGTCATAGTGAGGGACCAGTGCTGCCACCACATGGCGCCTGGGTAATCGATGCTACCTCTGGTCTAACCCCATCGAGCTGAATTCACGCCGATATTATCACAAGAGGGCGGCACTGATTAGTCAGCCTTTGCTTTTTTTGTCTACTGTTCTCGCTGTTACCAATCTTCTAAAACAAATTATATTTATCGATCTATTAATCTTTTTTAAAAAGATTTCTAGCTCGATGCTGTGGTTTTGTTAACAGGACGGACCGGTCTAGAATAAACACAATTAGTAATAGTATATTTTCTACAGATAACAGTTATTATAACAATTTAAATACTAATTATTTAAGCCACGGTCACGGTTCATTGATCGCAAAAATGGATGGTTCGCCCCACGGGCCGAAAAATCCAGCAGCGATGCCGACGTTATACAACAATCATGACGGCTAGCTAATTTCCTGCTTAAAATTTACCGTGGCATTACCAGCTAGTAAAACAGTAGTATTATTTAACTTTCAATCACGTTTGATTATGAAAAAGATCATAAATACATTTTCACACACGACAGAAACACAGAAGAGCGTAAACATATTCGTCTCTTAACAGGCCACGCGTGGGTGATTTAGTAAGCGTTTCGTGTTTCGTCGGCCGGAATAGCTCAGTTGGGAGAGCGTTAGACTGAAGATCTAAAGGTCCCCGGTTCAATCCCGGGTTCCGGCAACGCCGAGTTCCTGGCGGCCGACTTACATTTTTAGCCATTTTTTTTGTTTTTAATGTAACGATTTTAATCCTATCGCCAAGCCTTTGTAGCTCATCTATTTAAAAAGTATTGTATAAATATCATTCGTGTGTTATGTATGCTGAACAAAAATCTAATACTTAAACTTGGCGCAGGACAACACGCACTGTCAGCAGGTTTCTATTGTATTATCTTTATAGCATGAATGTGGTGAAGTTCCAATTCGCCCACGAACACTATACGTCTAGAATCCAGTAAATCCTCTGAACTATTCTTAAGCAGGTTTACTCAACACTTTCAACATCCTCAGCAACTTCATCATCCTCTCTGGCGTGAAGATCTGAGTAGAAACTTATTGATCTGGTAACTCGACACTTGACAGCACGTATAACATATTTTAGCTTCGGTATTTTTATGTATTTAAGTTATACAACATATGTATGTCTGTCTGTCTGTCTGTCTGACTCTCTTTTTCCCTCTCTCTCTCTCTCTCTCTCTCTCTCTCTCTCTCTCTCTCTCTCTCTCTCTCTCTCTCTCTCTCTCTCTCTCTCTCTCTCCCTCCCTCCCTCCCTCCCTCCCTCCCTCCCTCCCTCCCTCCCTCCCCCCTCTCTCTCCCTCGCTCCCTGTCTTTAATGTTAAAATAAATAAATAATATTAATAATATTAAGAACAATCAACACATGTAATAAATAAATGACATGTTCATAAAAATACATGTTCATAAAAAGTGACATCAATCATAGTTGGCGTATTGTTTGCCCGATGGAAATACCACATAGTCTAGCTTCGCTTTAGGCAATGTGGATTTGAGGATATTAGGTATTTTATACGTTCTGGCAATATATTATTGTAATAATTTATTTGCTTGTCATTTGAAATTATTACACTTTCAAATAACGTCTTGATAACTGGGCTAATTTTCCTCAAAATCGTTTTCTTTATACTTGTGGTATTGTGATGTACTACCTTACACGTTATGTCTACATTAAAATAACATTAAAGTTGTAGGCCCCGACTTTGTATAGTTATACCGTCTCTCCGTTGTGCGGATACGCTGTACTTCCGACATGCCCCCTAACGGTGATGGCAATTAGCGTTAAGCGGCAACCTGAAATGAGACGACATCGCAATAGCCCGGTTGTCAACTCGATCGCGTCACAATTGAGTCGAGTCGATAAAAGCGGCGAGACCTCTCAAAGCCAACACTTACTGGCTCCACGGAGATCCCGCAGATAAGGCGGAGACAAACACGAGGAATACTGTGACGTAGCACCCCTGATGAATATTCTTGTGAACAATGGTTCTGTATGTTGAAAAACATTGTCTTTAGTTCACAGTTGTTAGATAACATTTTGAATGTTCGCAGTTAATTTTTAGTTTGCAATTTTAATATTTGGAAGTTTTGCAGCTCAATATATTAACGTCAACTTTACTATTTTTGAAATGCTATATTGTGGCAACATCATTGGTTCTGCAATAGAGGGTTACATTTATTGGCATTCAACACAACTTATGAGAACAAAGAA
This sequence comes from Paraescarpia echinospica, assembly GCA_020002185.1. NCBI lineage: Eukaryota > Metazoa > Annelida > Polychaeta > Sabellida > Siboglinidae > Paraescarpia > Paraescarpia echinospica. The sequence continues at coordinate 40,657,045 of CM034534.1, read as the reverse complement.
TATAATTGTTAACGTGCAAAAATGTAATACTTCTCTTTTGTGTTCCAGTAACATGTATAAATATGAAGTAAGTAGAATTGTAGCTGGTGATACCAGATAGTGAGTTTACTTAACAAAAACCCACAGCCACATTGTTTTGTTCTTAGCAATGTATTGTTATGTCTATTCGTGCTTGTTTTTAACAACTGCAGCAGTCTTAATAGGAGACGCAATGCTGCAAAATGTGTCAATGAAATTTTAATGAAAATGTCATATATAATAAGTGTTTGACTGTTTTTTTTCTGGTGCACACATAATTTTTTCATTTATTTATTTGATTATTCGACCTATATCCCCATCTAGTCGTCGGGGGACAAGTTTCTCAATACGCCTCCATCGATATATTTCCTGCCTAACTATTACACGTTCAGGCACTGTTATTCCGAATGCAGATGTGAGTAGTTTGGGGTAAGTTTGGGAAGGTCTCCTTGATTTTGTCTTTGTCTGACCATGTCCTGTTTCCACTACTTTTTCACTTCGGGAACAGTGTCGTGCAAGTATAGGGCTCACGCAAACCCGCACGCACGGATGCACACCGCGCGCACGCACACAGTCACATGCCCAGCAGACACGCACACAGCACGTACACCACACACGCACACGCACGTCACTCGCACGCACGCATACACATCCACGAACACACGCACACACGCACACGAACGCACACACACACACACACACATATACATACACACGAGGCATGCCAAGGTATCGAGTAGCCAGCCAGCGTTACGCCGCGAGACGTCCACCCACGGGGCGGCAACAATAGCTGAAACTCAAGGCGATAACTGTGCATAATCGACCGCATCGTTTACTTCAGACAAATGGCGCGCGTCCGCAGAAAATCACCCACTTAATCGGTGCCGCTGACCGGTCGACTGGACGTTTCTCGGATTGCGAACAACAGACGTGGGCCACTTTGTCGTGGGCATAATCACTGTAGCCAGAGTCTTATAGACTGGCACACTCAGGACGCTAGGCACAATGACCTTATCTCTACACATCGCGCGCGTAATGTACGGCAAGACGTTTTCACGACATAAATGCCAAATTAAACGTGTGTCGTATAAATTAATTTCCAACTTTCGTAGAAAGGTTTCTCGCGTTTGAATCGTAGCTGTGCGTCTATGGGACGCCGCCTTACTTCGGTTCACGCTGTATTAATTATACCGTAAACGATCCGAATTAAAGAAATGCATCGTTGACAAATTAGTTTTGTTCTCAAATTTTATGTGCTTCTACAATCACACGGTGCTGATTTAATTTATAATTTAACGTTTTATATCAACGGATCTATCATAATGTGAATGATAAGTGTTGTATACGTGTAAATAGGTGACATGTAAACTTTTAGACTGTCACCCTCATCAATACAATACGCCAAGGATCAGTAGTTACTTTAAGAAATTTTAATAACTATCCAACTAAACCAACTACAACAGTTGTAGGCCTAAACAATTAACGTGTTTTTGTTATATAGACGTTTAGTAACAATTCTATTTAAATATGGGGAACACCTATACTATACCAATATAGAATCCGACTCAAAGAAAAATTTGTTAGCAATCGTGTTTGTATCAACATAAAATGAACGTGCATACATGTGTGTTTATGTAGTTAAGCAATACAGCACGGGTAGTGTAGTGGTTAACACAACCGTCTGGCATGCCAGCGCTCTGAGTTCGAACCCGGACCGGGCAGGCATGATATTTGGTATAAAAACTTGGCTCTCAACACTGGGGACTGTGTATCCCTCGTAACTCTGAGATCACGTTAATGTCGGTCCCGTCTCAATTTGGGACGTAAAAGAACGACTGAGGACGACAAGCACCCTGGCAGTAACCACCCTCAGTGCCAGCATATAAAGGCCGGTCGGCGATATTGTTCTAAAAAAGGCTGACTAGTTGAATGACACCTCATAAGACCATTACATTGTAACCACAATAATACAGTCTAGTAAGTTAATAGAACGATGCCGAGCGCTGGAAACAACTAGAACTAAGTCGTTCTTTTAAGATTGTGCATTGTAAAATAACTATGTTGGTTCGTGGGTGAACGGTGGATACACAGCATACCTGTGTTCAACCTCTTTCCAGCACTATGTTGTTTAGTTATTTATATTTACGCATTATTACAAGTTTTTAAACTAATGTTTTATTTTGTAATAGAAGTTCATACTATGTGTTCCTAAAAATAAATACTAATTGATTGACTGTTTGATAGCCGCTATAATTTGATCGTCAAACTGGTGAATGGTTTACTGCTCGGTTTTTGAGGCAGGGACATTTTGAAGAACATACATTCCAGTATTATACAATTAGAAGCCATGTTAGTGCTGAGTACAATTAATTCTAACGATACTAATTAGTGTCACGACAACAGGCAAATATAACCATTAATATTGCATTCTGAGTTTAACTACCATTTTAAAGAAAGTGTGTGTACAGGATTAACATTATTTTCCTATTTGGTCATACTGGCCACCATATCGTCGCTTTGGCATTTGGTAAGTTATTTAATAAATTAAGCTTTGGCAAACATTTTATTACCTGTCACCAGGTTCGGCCAGCGGAATAATTTATAAGCTTATGCGGATATAGTTTCTCATCTTTTGCGCCATTTTATCATAACATTGCAGTTATGTGAAAACATAACTGCAACAAAATAATGGAGTTGAGGAAAATTACATATAGTGAGATATATAGCAAATATAGGGCATACTGATTCACAGGAAATTTGTATTTAAAAGACTATTTCAGAATGCAACTTATTAAGTTATTCCTGTTTAGCAATAATAAATGATTATTTTGTTATAAATGAGGACTTCAACAAGATTGTGCCAACATTTATATTTCTATAATGAATGGCAACATATAATTTATATCGGTTTTATTCAGCCGCAGTACCCTACCTTTAGCCATCGTCGTCAGATGTTTTATTTACATGTATCTGAACTACTCCGTGTTTGTTTGGCGACGATGTAGTTTCCTCGTGATTATGTTCATGTCAGCATTTACCTGACGCCATTGTAATCTAGAACACAGAATACACACGTAAAGACAAAGACGCAAATCGCAAACACATTCGTTCGCGTCTAAATCTCGCTATCGTGTTACAAGACTTGGCAAACAGACAGTCATTTGAAACAAGCCTCCGAAAAATAGTAAACATTTATATTACGGCCATTGTTGAAGTATCGTAGCGGTATTGATGTTGCGGTGTCGACTTTAGGGTCATTAACAAGACGATGGAGTTACGTTCGACTAAGTTCGTGTACTCACTGTTAACAAGTTTCGGCAGCTAAACGGCACATATTTTAGCTTTGTTTGCTTAGCAACCAAACGCCATGTTTAGCGACCGTGCGTCGACAAAGACCAAATCGTGTTGCGGCATTTGCACTAGAAACCTTTTAGATGTTAAATTAACCCAATATTTAACAAACACTATTTAGTTTTCATTGTTCACAAGTACCCGGGTGTTGCCTCTTTACTGAGTATTTATTAGGCCCTATTATTTCGTATTTATACTCACATAAACACACACACACACACACACACACACACACACACACACACACACACACACACACACACACACACACACACACACACACACACACACACACACATATATATATATATATATATATATATATATTTAATATATATATATATACGTATATATATATATAATATATATATATATATATATTAAATATATATATATATAATTATGATAAATATATATAATATATATATATAATATATAAATATATTTAATATATATATATATGGCTGTTGTTGTTGTTATAATAATAATGATAGCGCCTAAATCACCAGGAAAATCTTAGCTCAGAGACGCAACATACAAGAATCATTGGGCACAATCGTGAACAAGGATGAGCTAGAGTCATCATTAGAGCACGGGACCGCCGAAGGTTAGGGTGGGCATGCAATATCAAATAAATAAGTCTTTAGTTTTTTTACGAAAGATATGTATAGTTTCAGATGATTTTAAAGCGACAGGGAACTGATTCCAGATTTTTGGTGCAGCTACAAAAAAGCACGTTTGCCGATATTAAGCTTGGTTTTCGGAACAAAAAGTTGTTATGAAACAGGTGATCTGAGATTCCTGGAGATATCGGAAAAACGAAGAGACTAAACAAATAGGATGTGTGTTGCGTAGAAAGGGTACGATATGTGATAGTGGGTAATTTGAATTGTATTCGATATGTAACTGGAAGCCAATGCAACTGTCTAAGTAGGGGCAGAGATGGTGAGAATCGAGGTGCTTTTAGTACTACACGTGCTAAACAATTATGTACACGTTGGAATTAAGCTAAGTCCTTTTTAGCAATATCGTTTAGGAGAGAGTTTCAGTAGTCAAGGCGACTGCCAATTAGAGATACTGATATTATTTTAGCAGCAGATAAAGACAAATGACGCAGAATTCGGCGGAAATCACGTATATGGTAGAAACAGGATTTACATACTTGAGAAATGTTCTGGTGAAAGCTGAAATCACTGTCAAAGATAATACCTAGATTACGAACAGTATCTGTTGGTGATGTATTATTACCAAGCAATTTAACTGGAAAGTAGTTAACAACCTTGTTTCGTTGTTGTTTTGTGCCAATAATAATTAGATCAGTTTTATCTAGATTTAGCTTCAATTTACTTGCTTCCATCCACAGCAAGATGTCAGTGAGACAGTCATTTAAAGTTGATAGAGATGTATGTGTGTCAGTTGGTGAAAGTGATATATACATATGTGTGTCGTTAGCATACAAGTGATGATTTATATTATAATTCGTTATGACTCGACTAAGGGATGTAGTGTATAAGCTAAACAGAAAAGGGGGCCAAAGACAGAACCTTGTGGGACACCAAATGGAAGATGTCCTGGACAAGCAGTGAGCCAGACATGTTATTGCTTTGGTATCGGTCTGAACAATCTGAACTAAACCACTGAAGAGCCGTGCCTGATATATCAAATTGTCTATTAAGGCGATGTAAAAGAATGTCGTATCAAAAGCAACTGATAGATCTAGTAAGGTGAGAGCGGTTAATTTGCTATTATCCATATTGCATACAATGTCATTGTGTATTTTAAGAAGAGATTGTACATCTTTTGGTAAATGCTGTGAATAAATGCGTTCATGGAGTCGATTTGCAACAACCTTCTCCAATACTTTCGACAGAAAACTAAGATTTGTAATTTGTAAAGTCATTTTTGCACAGACTTTGTTTTTAATAAAAGGATTGACAAAAACTTGTTTGAATTCGTGGAACAACACCATCTTTCATTGACATACTCATACTATTTGTAATAGAATAAACCAGTTGATCAATGCAACTCTTCACTAGAAATGTTGGAAAAGGGTCAAGACCACACGATTTGTTAATACACTTTTGTATGATAGTGCGAACTTCACTTGTAGTTGCAGGTGTAAAACATTGCAGTGTATTATCAAAAATCGGCTATTCTGTAAACTTGTAATCAACGTCATTAATAACAAAACGTGATTGAATGTAAGCAATCTTATCCGTGAAATATTTTGAAAACATGCTGCACAATGTAACCAGTGAAGAGGTATCACGCAATATTTTTGGTTTCTCCCGATGAAGCACACTGTTGATGGGTTTCCAAATTTGGTGAGGGTTTTTAAATTTGTTTGATATTAAATTCACATAATAGTCTGATTTTGCTTTTGACATCATGTGGTTGCACATATGTAACTACTTAGTATAGCGGGACCGAGCAAGGGGTGAACGGGTACGTCGCCAAATTCTGTCAAGATATCGACGTCGACGTTTTGCTTGTACCATGTCTAGTGACATCCATGGTGACGGTGGACGAACGTTTACTTTTTTGTTTGTTTGGGGGCATGTTTATCAAGAAGATTACTTAGTGTAACGTAGTACTGGTTTACTAGCTCACACAGTGTAGGTTTTGGCTGAATTAAGAGATCTGAATTTGCAAGGTACTCACGAAGAATGTCTATATTAATGTCATGTATCGGTCGGAAAGTAATAAATTGTTGTGCTGGTCTTGACTCGACTTTGAAACCCAGATCAAAAATTACAGTATGATGATGTGATAATCCGTCAGTAACAGATACCGCCTTGATGTTATTGTAGTTTGACATAGTGATAAACAAGTCGAGCCAATGCCAATGGATATGAGTAGGGAATATGACATGGTGTGGTAAGTCAAATGTTTGAAGTGCATCCATGAATAACCTAGTATTAAGGATAGGTAAATCAACGAGGATATTGAAATCACATATAATATATAATTCTTCATGTAATTGTAATGTTGTTTCAAGAAAATCTTGAAATTCATAAAAAAATGTACTTGTGTTTCTAGGAGGACGATATATGCAAATAAAATTAGCAGACATGGATGAACCTTTTATAAGAATACATACTGTCCGGAAGCTATGATTTACAGATGAATGAAGGGTTTCTACCTTGAACAAATCAGAAACCAGAAATGCGACACCACCACCCCTACCTGACTGGCGTGGATGATGGTGTAGAGAAAAGCCAGGAGGAGTGATGTCAGCAAGACAGGAGACAGTAACAATTGTTGTCAACCATGTCTCAGTCATTGCTAATATATATATATATATATATATATAAATATATATATATATATATATATATATATGTTTTGATGCTATTAAAACAGAAAGGGCAGCAGATTTGTGACGAACAGATCTAAGATTGGTAGTCGCAAAGCGTATATTATAAAACGTTTTTGGACCAGGATTAATTGACATACATCACCTGCCAGAAGGAGAATAATAGATAATTTAAAAGATGGAATACATTCCTTTGATTTAATATTTATATTTTGCTGTGATATAATAAAATGACTGAATGAAAAAATATGACTATGACTATACGTCTTCGCATGTATGTGCGCAACATCCGTATGTGTGTGTGTGTGTGCGTGCGGGCGTACGTGCGTGCGTGCGTGCGTGCGTATGTGTATCAGCTTTAGACATGTGGCTATGTTTAATGATCGTCGTAGTGAACCAATAAAACTTTATAATCGGACGTTTTCGATGTTTCCGTTTACGATATAATTAGTTTGTTACGTCACGATGCAGGCAACGCATATACATTCACGCGTGTGATGAAACTATTGCTGTTGTATTTATAACAATAATAAGATAACTTATTTCGCGCCTAAATCCCCAGAAACCAAGCTCAGAGGCGCAGCAGTACAAAGGGTTAGTCAGTCTCAAAATCGATAAGCCATATTAAAGTCGTCAACAGATGGATCGGTATGCCAGGGAGCTAAGGTGGATACGCTTGGTTATAAAAGTAAGTTTTTAAATGACGGCGAAATTGTATAATATTTTCAACTGATCTAACACTAAGAGAGAGCAAATTCCAGAGAGTTGTGTAGCAACAGAAAATGCCCTAGTTCCAATATTAGTATTGCCTATAAAAACAAGAAAGTAAACCAGAAATAGATGATCGAAGCTGGATAGGCTGTTTTATAGGAGTAAGCAATGAATATAAATATGCTGGTTGCTTACATGAAAATGCCTGGTAGGTAATGGTACAGATCTTAAAAATAATACGAGATCGTACACATAATTATTGAATAATTATTATTACAAATACCACATACGGAAGCCAGTCCAAGGACTTCAGAAGAGGCACTGAGTGAGAAAACAGCGGAATCCGAGTCACAACCCTTTCTTAGCAATTCTCTACACGTTGTAACCTAGTAATATCCTTAAAGGCAATATTGTGAAAATGGAATTGCAATAGTCAAACCTACTAGTGACAAGTGCAGTTGTAATAGTTTTTGTAACAGAAAGAGGCAAATAACGACGAATATGTCGTAAATCACGAATATGATAATATCAGCAGCGACAAGTTTGATAAATATGCCGTCTAAAATTGAAATTATTATCATAGATTACTCCAAGATTTCGTGCTGAAGGTGCAGGCGTAACATACTGGCTAAGCATAGGTGTGGGAAAAAACTGTTAATTTTGTCACGGTTATGATGGTTTAGATTATGACTGTTAATAACATAGCTTAGTTATATACCTTAATCCTTAATAGTAAGTAATTTCTCCACATACATTAGCCTATTGATTGGGATGCTGATGTAAGTTGTGGTACATTTGTATTAGTAAAAAGTGCAAATTCCTTGTTATCGCAGCCTCGTTGCGTTGGCATAACATTATCAATGACATAAAACGGAATGCACAGGTTGAGCAGTTGGTATGCCAGTTGCTGATGCTTGACATTGTTATTAACGGGGGTATTATGTACCAATTTGTAAGCACCTCGGAGTTATCCTTTAGCAAAGTGCATCATACCAACGGGATGTCGACAGTGGCGCCTGAGAAATGGCTTAAGATGACTACCAACCACGTTACACGGAACTGTCAAAATAAAAACTAAGGTTGACCTTTGCATAAACATCTCTCGTGTTACGAGTGTGTCGTTCCGATAAGACGACACCACAATGTTTGTAATGTCATAACTGCAAGTAGGCGTACGAGCACGCACGCACATGTGCACAAGCGCATACACACACAAATACTCACACACTCACTCTCTCTCTCTCTCTCTCTCTCTCTCTCTCTCTCTCTCTCTCTCTCTCTCTCTCTCTCTCTCTCTCTCTCACACACACACACACACACATACGCACGCACGCACGCACGCACACACACACACATAGCCCCCCCACACACACACATACACACACACACACAAAAACAAAAAAGCGTGCGCGCAATCGTATAACTTTGACATGTTAAATCCCAGCCAGCTAACTGTCGGGTACTTTTAGGTATATCCGCCTTTACTGCTTATCGTAACGTGGTACTCCAATCAGCCTTGTGGTAAATTGGCAATTAGATTTAATGAGGGCGTATACATGAAACTGACACTTAACGGGAAGAGGTGAACGGGCGGAAGGAAATGACTACAACTAAATTGTTAAAATGTTTTATATGGCGCGTTATCCGGTATTTTGGACCGTTTAAAGCGTTTGCACTTCACCCCCGGCAGACTTGTTCAATCCAACACATATACGAGTCCTCTTGGAAACATTCAACAACACTATAATAACAGCACGAAAGGTAATCGTTCACGTCACATTAATGCGTCGTTGTTTACTGTCAGATGCTCACAGCTGAGTTAAGTGAAGTAATGTTGACTGAACAGCATTATTCACGCTTCGGCAGGACAGCACGCAACAGGATTCGGTTGTACGAAAGACAGGAAAATAATGGACAAAAAGTAACGGGTTATATTTATCTGCATTACTGTTGTATATATACATATACAATACATTCGCTTCTTGCTGTGTTCATTCGCTTTCACGGACCGCTGGCCTCTGATTAACTAATTGATGTTGTATTAAAACACTCAAACGTAGTTATTAGAATTATTTAATTGTGTGTTTCAACTCTCACGAGGTGTTGAACCTCTTTCCAGAGGGCGCTACTATGGGATTTTATCAGAAAACAGCGTCACCGGCGATTGCAAAAATGACATGGTCAGGGAGAGCGTTTTAACACCGAATGACAACCGACTGAGACGTTACAGAACGACTATTAGGACTATCGTGATGCCAAAACCTAGCGGAAACGAATTGCAATAATAGTAACCGGTAACACCAAGAAGAGGTATTTGTAATAATAATTATTCAAGCGCGCGCGCGTGCGTTTGTGTGTGTGTTTGCGTGTATGTATGTGTGATTGTGTGTGCGTGCGTGCGTGCGTGCGTGCGTGTGAGTGTATGTGTGTGTTTGCTACCGTGGTGTTGGAGCAATGATAAGTATGTCACTAGCGATACCTATTCCATTACTGCATTCTATTTTTTTTTTTGGGGGGGGCATTTTTTACTCTTGCCCCCAGTGGTACTTGGCCTACTTACGCCACAGCCCGCGCATCCTTGGTCCAATTGCGTACTGTCCTCGTCACTGCGGTTCGTATAGCACGCGCGGTCTATATCGCGGCAAGAGGCTGACCAAAATTGTTTGCCATCAGACAAATTATCGAGAAGAAAAGAGAATTTAAAAAGGATGTAGCATTCGGTTTTGTAGATCTGGAAAAGGCATTTGACACCGTGCCGAGAGAAATCGCATTTGCAGTCATGAGATGGATGGAGGTTGGAGAAGCAGAAACCAGAATGGTGGAGGAAATGCACAAGGAGACAACAGCGGTAGTGAGAGACGAAGGAGAAACATCAGAACAATTTGGTGTGGAAGTAGGACTCAGACAGGGAAGTGCCTCGAGTCCCCTGCTTTTCATTATGGTGATGAACCTGATCAGTGGAAATATATCGGAGCAGGAAGAACTTAAGAATATATTGTATGCAGATGATCTAGCAGTGGTGGTTGATAACAAATAGGAACTGCAGAAAGCATTGCAAGAATGGAGTGACACCTCAGAAAACACTGCCTCCGAATTAATCTGGAAAGACTGAAGTAATGTAGATAGGTGAACAGGAGGTAGATCTGCATGTAGTTGTTGAGGGAAATACCATTAAACAAGTGAACAGCTTTGTATACCTGGGCGGTACAGTGTGTGAGGATGGAAGGAGTAGTAAATAAATACAGAGGAGGGTGCAAGCAGGAGCAGCCGGGAAGAGGGTAGGAGGCATTATATGTGACAGAAAACTGAAGAAACAACTGAAAGGAAAAGTGTTGGAAGCCTGTGTTGTACCAGCCTGTATATGTATATATGGGTTGGGAACACTGCCACTGACACATGAGGAGAAACTACAGGTAGCAGAAAACAACTGGGTCAAAAGAATATGTAGAGTAACACGAGAGGATAGAAGGAAAATGAAGGAACTGAGAGATTGGAATTAAAAACACCTAAAGAGGAAAGTAGCCGGAAACAGAATGAGATGGGCGGGTCGGGAAAGAACTGATAAGAAAAATAGAAGAAGCTATCAAGTGACGTGGACCCCACCCCGCGAGGGAGCAAGGGAAAGAAGAAGAAGGCTGACCAAAATTAATTATGGTTAGAGCGACCCAAAGGTGGCAGCGGGGCGGACGTGTACTCGCCTTTGATGCTACACTAAAACAAGTCAAGCGTGCCGTCACCATGTGTTGTACGCGTCATTTGTTGTTGGCAAAGCTTTGTTGAGATCGCAGTGATTAAGTTCACCCGTAACGATCTTGACCGCCTCGGGAGCACAGTTTTCGAGGTTGTGCACATGGTCTGCGATCACGTTCGCGGCCTCTTTTGAATTGGCTTGTTGGTGGTATATGTATACACATTGGTCACGATTACGTGAGAGAATTCACGTCACGTGGCAAGTATTATGGACTTGCATTTCCACCCCTGGCGAGCAATGTGTGTATTTCACTGTCGTGTTGTTTTGATGACACCACTTCTTGCTTACATAAATAGAACGTCCTGCATCTTGTTTCGTTCCCGACTCCGTCTGTCTGTCTGCTCTAAACTGTTTATGACATTCAACAATCGCACTAACACCAGTAATCGTGTCGTGCAACCACGTTTCTGAATCGTTCTTGTTATATTATTGTAAGGTATGCATTAAATTATCAAGTTAATTTTGTATTCTTCCGAGTTTCCTTTTCCTGGTTATAAGATATTTGCGTGCCAAAAATAGCGAAATGTTTAACATAACGTATAATGCCAACAAGTCGTATAGTATAGTCGTATTGTATAGTTATTAACAACATACTTCAAGAAATGAAATATATTCATATTGTAACTCTCAATAATCGTCCGTCACCTCATATTATTAAATGCAAATGTCTGGGTCACAAAATCAATAATAATCTAACTGGGACGTGTGATGAAAGTGATCCTGTGCGTGTTGTGTTCTGTTACTTTAACAGTGTGTATTTAATGTACTTGATCAGCTGACATCAACCTCGTTACGGGGTGAAACGTGGCTCCGCCATGATACTATATTACAGCCTGTTCAACGTTACAATAGTCTGGTGTTGTTTGTGATATTTCCGTGTTATCGACATAACCCCCACAAGCGTTTCTCGCTTCACCAGGCGAGCCCACGGTACCGTGGAATCGATTGTACGTTAATTTCCAGACATATCTTCATAATCTTGGGGCCAGTGGCCTTCAGGGCGCGAATGTAGCAGAGGCCCGGCGTCGAGCCTTACCAATCCACTGCCTAGGAACAGGGGGGCAGCGAGTGTTTGCCTCATTGGCAAACACGGACACGTACAACAATCCCATAATAGCGTTACGGAATCATTTCGACCCGAAGAGGAATGTCATGAAGGAGCGAAATGTGTTTCGCCAACGAGCACAACGTACGGGCGAAAACGTGCAAGCGTAACTAACGGCGCTGTGTGAACTGGTAGTGAACTGTAGTTAAGAGGATCTTACACAAGAACTAATTCGTGATCAGTTGATAGAAAAAACCAGCAATCCGCGAATTTACCGAACGATTGCTAATGGAACCGGACGCTTTCACATTAGCCAAAGCCCTAACACTGGCGTCTCCTATCGAAGTTGCTATAACTGAAAGCACACGCATTCAGAAAGAGGATGAACCAACAACAGACAAGTTCAAGTTGTAGACATCAAGAAAATCTTCTAAGGAACAAACAATCGGGAAGAAACAAAACAAAGGTAGAAGCAACCACGCGCATGTGCGCCGAACATATGGCAACTGTGGTGAACCAGATACAATGATCTTCACTGTTAACTCAGTGAGCGGAGCATCGAAACCATTTAAGACATGTGATCTGTTGCTGGCAGACACACCAGTAACACTAGTATTGGACAGGGGCAAATGTGTCAATTCTCAGCGACTCGGTGTACAGGAAACATTCCCAGGCCTATTCCCCTGTGCAAACCTGACAAAACATTATCGACATACGACGTTACGGAAATTCCATTGAATGGGATTGTCCACCTACCAGTGACACACCAGTCTGAAACTGACGAGTTTCTCATTCTTTGTCACACGTACCGGGTCTAGCCTAATGGGAATAGATTTGTTTAACCATCTCAGATTCACAGTCACAAGTAATGGCACTGCCATTCAGTCAGTTAACAGTGTTGCTGCCTTTCCCACAGTGTTCAACGGGTTTGGGGAAATTGTATCGTTTATACATCGTCCCCGAGTCAACCCAGAAGTTAAACCTGTGTCACAAGGTTTACGTCGTCTTCCACTCTCAGTGCGTGACGAAGTATCGCATGAACTTAAACGTCTACAAAAAGATGGCATGATCGAACCAATCAACTCATCACACCGGATTTCAAATTTTGTTGTCGCACGTCGGAAATCGGTTGAAATAAGACTGTGTGTTGACCTGAAAGCTGTAAATAAGGCCATTATTCCGAACAAATATCCACTGCCAACAATGGAGAAACTGTCTACCGAGTTTTACCATTCAACAATCCTCACCAAGCTGGACATGGCACGAAGCTATCTGCAAGTTCCCATGGCTGAAGATAGAAAGTACTTGACAGCAATCATCATACATGAGGGAGTTTTCCAGTACTGTAGGATGCCGTATGGACTTAGTTCAGGACCTACTGCATTCCAGAAGATTGTGTTTTCTGTATTGAAGGGGATAGGTGGCTGCATCAACCTCCTGGACGACATTGTCATCCATGGACATACACAGGAACGGCATGACACACGACTGCAGCTAGTGCTTAACAGGCTGGCTGAGTATCACATCACACATAATCGCGAGAAGTATCAGATGCCAGGACGGAAATCGACTTCCTGGGATACCATGTGTCCTCCAAGGGTGTCCCACCACTACATTCCAACGTGAAAGAAACTGATTATCTACAAGAACCGGCCATTGCAAAGGAAGTTGCTTCGTTTCTGGGCATGACGAATTTCTACCTGAAATTTGTCCCACGCTACTCGGAAATTGCTGAGCCACTTAGACGACTACTACTCAAATACGCTCAGTTGATATGGACAGCCGGGCAAGATCAAGCCTTCCGCGACTTGAAGCAGAAAATTGCTACTCCTCCAATTCTCGCACATTTCGATCCAGATGCTCCAACGATCGTGACGACGGATGCTTCAGGAATCGTCCTAGGTGCGGTATTATCGCAAGTGTCAAATGGCAAAGAGAGGCCAGTCGGGTATGCATCCAAGACGCTTTCAGCAACAGAACGGAAGTACTCCAGAGGAGAACATGAAACACTGGCACCGAAAACTCACACTGAAGGGGTCAGCACACTGTCAGTTTTCCCATTGGCGACCATGTTAATGTTTTGTGTGATTATAAGAAAACGTGACCTATAAAGTTTCTTGAACTTCTCACCTGCAGTTATTATCATCTCATTGACATGCTGGTCGAGTTTAGTCAAAATCTAATATCTCTAGCTCTTGCAAAATGCCTGTATGTATGACACCCGTCAATACTTACAAATGGATGCAGGCAGTAATCCGGCTAAAGTGTCAACTAGCTAAATTGCTACCAGATACCCTTCCGCTTAGTAAAATCAGCTAAAAAGACACCATTTTACTGTCAACAGCTTCTACAATCACATCTAGAAATCTGACTACTCAAATGCACTTATGTCAGAGCAAGAGAATATTGTAAAAAGTCATTTCTCAAAAATATACTGCACTCTTTTTCGTCTGTAACCAAGCAGGAAGTCTAACAGTGTCCTAACCCCAAATAGGCATGGTGATTTTGGAAAAAAAGTGTTGAAAACAACACACTTTATAGGCACCAATGTTATAAGCACTCTGCAATTTTATTTTTTGTAATCCTCCAGGTGTTTGTGTTTTATGCACATTTCAAAGGTGCCACCAAACTTGGCAAGGCACCAGAAAAATCAGCACTTCGCTGTTGGACAATTTGTAATCCAACACAATGTTCTCAGGTGGCACTATGAACACCTGATACAGTTTTCCAGAAAGTCCAATATGTGTTTTATAAGAAAATTCAATACAGCCAGTTGTTACGTTACATTCAAATTTGTATTTATTTTTTGACCTTGTGCCCTATTTACAAAGGTAAACATCAACAAAAAGTCACCTTAGGGTGTGAATTCCTCAAAGGCCAGACGTCTCAAGCAGTTCAATTACATAATATTACACAGCCTAATTAGCAGACATTCAGAAAACAATGCCACTTGCTTGATTGGCCAGAAGGTCCAGTCAGTAGACAGATCTGATAACAAACTCCGGCCATGGCTGACTCCAGCTAATCACTGTCCTCAGACTTCATTAGGGTCAATTACAACATCTTCACGTGTGTTTAGTCAGCTGAAGTAAACAAAAAACGATTGATGAATCACCCTGCTGCAATGTCATTGGTTCATTTTCATACGTATTTTCAAATTGAGGCTTAACTACTGGCATACGCACCCCACCCCCCTTATAAGACATGTGTTCCGTCGCTGTGATTTGAACTTGCAGACTGGTGAGAAGTCTGTAATATCCAAAAAAAGGTTTGTTCCATTCAACTGCAGTTTTGCCATAGACGTATTTTCAGTAATTGTTTCAAGATAGTTGAACTAAAATGCGTCCTCCGTGATTGTGCAATGACTATAGCGTGCTTCTATTGCCAGGCTCTCTAATTGGGGTCAGCACACTGTCAGTTTTCCCATTGGCGACCATGTTAATGTTTTGTGTGATTATAAGAAAACGTGACCTATAAAGTTTCTTGAACTTCTCAACTGCTGTTATTATCATCTCATTGACATGCTGGTCGCGTTTAGTCAAAATCTAATATCTCTAGCTCTTGCAAAATGCCTGTATGTATGACACCCGTCAATACTTACAAATGGATGCAGGCAGTAATCCGGCTAAAGTGTCAACTAGCCAAATTGCTACCAGATACCCTTCCGCTTAGTAAAATCAGCTAAAAAGACAACATTTTACTGTCAACAGCTTCTACAATCACATCTAGAAATCTGACTACTCAAATGCACTTATGTCAGAGCAAGTGAATATTGTAAAAAGTCATTTCTCAAAAATATACTGCACTCTTTTTCGTCTGTAACCAAGCAGGAAGTCTAACAGTGTCCTAACCCCTGAAGACGGACCACCAGACATTCGCAACGCTGTTAGCGACTTCCGGTTCGGGTCACAGGCCATTGCGAATCTACCGATGGTCTGATCGCCTACACCAGTATGACATTGACATTCAGTACACTGCAAGTTCCATGAACCAGGTAGCAGATATGCTCAGCAGTCAAGAGGCTGGTCAAAGAATAACAGTGTGAATCGACGACAGACGACTGTGTCATGGAAATTTAGTTGGACAACCTGGTTACTGCAGCCGAGTTTTAAAACGCTTCTTCCGAGGATGGCACTTTGGCGCAGGTTCGTCATATCGTACAGAATGGTTGGCCCAGACACCCACCCCCTGACATGGAAGCCTACTTCCGACTCAAAGACATGTTCAACGATGTGTGTGTCACGTGGCACACGTGCTGTAATCCCTACCACACTTCAGGATAAAGTGTTGAAAATGGCCCACGAAGGTCATCCCAGGATCATGCGAACTAAGCAAAGCTGTCGCGAATCGGTATGGTGGCCCGCCATCGATCGACATATCGAAGATCTCATCGGAGATTGTGAATCATGCGCGGTGTGTGAGAAATCAACCAAACCTACACAACCACCGATTCAGCCCATGGCAGCGGATACAAGTCGACAAATTCGGCAAGGTGCTGGCCGAATCTCACAGCCAACGATTTCTGGTTGTCATACAGGACCAAGATTCTAAATGGCCGGAAATAGCCGCAACCAGTCTTCCGTCATCATCCAAATCCTGAAGGACCTGTTCGCATGTTGGGGAATCCCGGAAGTTCTCCAAAGTGACAATGAACAATATTTCGTGTCTTACGAATTTGAAACATTTCTGCGGAAAATTGGTATCGAGCATCGTTGCAATGCACTGTACAACCTACAGAGCAACGGAGGAGTGGAGAGACTAAATCGCGTCATCAAAGAGTCTCGCAGCTCAACTTGTGGAGGGGAAAACGTTCGCAGATGCAGTACGAACAGTCCTGCAAACATACCGATCGACACCACATGCGTTGACACAGCAGAGTTGATGCTAGGTCGTAAACCACGGTTTCCTCTGGAAAACCTGAAACCACCTCAGGCATCTCCACCGAACATTTCAGCGTTAGCTGAATTGATCGCAAAGAAGCAGGAACGAATCAAAGCGTACACCAATAAATGACGTCGTTCGCGAAATACGATTATGAAACCTGGAGACTGGATCATGTCGAAACGACCTATCCGGAAACACAAGCTGGCATCGTCATTGTCGAACCCGAAGCGTATCGCCGCTAAAGCTGGTCCCAATACAGGCCCGTAGCCAGGGGATTCACAGGGTTAAGGTGAACCCCTCTTTGTGAACCCCCTTTCTCAAAATTACATCTTTAAAATGTGAACCATTAATTGTATTCCATATTTCTCAAAAGCGTTAACCCCCATCCTAGAAGTTGCTGGATAGTGTTCACGCATTACAAGGAATGCCAAAAAAGCCTGAATTGTGTTAATGGGAGGACCCTTATCTATTAAGTGATCATCACTGAATGTATGAGAGCCTGACTGAGGGGTCTGTCTCCAATGTCATGTGTGAAAAGGGCAGTCACTAAAGGAATGTGTGTCAAAGGACCTTTGCATCCAATTCGCCATGCAGAAGGACTTCACACTATCCCAGGGTCTCCTGTTATGTAAACGCATGGGGTAACAATACACAAGAAGCCACTTTTACACCAAACGTAAAATTATGAGTCCGAATTGTAGTCACGCGGAGGTTACATATGTAGACAAAAGACTGGTGAATGAACGGGGTGACGATGATTTAACAATTATTAGTACATGCATTAAGCCATATAAAATAATTAATTAAACATTCATTATTATTAAACGTGAGGTGCGGCTTTTTTATTTTAGTAATGATTAAGGTAACTACCGACTTTCAAAGAAGCTATTCTCAACAATCAACAACTTAAGATGTGTAGCGAATGTATTTCTTACAAGCTGCAAACACGGTAGACAAATTCAACTGGCTTAACACAAAGCATCATTTACAACTATTGTGATGGAATGCAAATATCGATGAATAATTATATTTAACCAATACACAATAAAGTTTAGCTTCACCTATTTTAAAATGCACGTGCTGATAAGAAATCGTGTAATTATGTGGCTGTATGTTTGCCAAAATACTGTGGTTGCTCGTGGCATGTTTGTAGACGTCAGAAGGGGGAGCCCTATCGCTTATGAAGAGGCAAGAACGTGTGAAGGGCCTTTATTATAAATTATTATACGTTATTACACGTTCGTGCTTGTTGAAGACGGGTCGCGCTGGAATTTACGGCGTTGTGTTCGATCGCGACAACCAGGAAACCAACAGCTATCGTCGGACGCCCACCTTGATGACCTTGACATCGGAGGTCTGCCTGCTCAACAATCCGGTTCCCGCAGTACGAACGGCCCAGGCGAAACAGACGTCGACCGCGGTACCTTCAAGACTACTTGACGAACTAGTGAAAGGTTGTTGTAACATTAGAACGTCAGTCAGCTGTTAAATTAGAGTGACTTTAAACATCAATGGCTGCATCGGTAATTTGAACGATTTGTGTGCGCATCTTTATTGTTCTGTTTAAGGTCTAGGGGCCCCCTGAATCCGCCTATGGTACATCTTGTTTTATAGTATTCTTACTAGTTGCGCTGTTTGATTACATGTGAATAATTGAATAAACATACCTCTGCTGAGTATAGCAGTTTATAAATGTATTCGAACTAGTAGGTCTGGTGTTGGTAAATGAACGATACCATAGAAACTAACTAGACATATTTAACTACATTTTGCTTGTGCAGTCATAAATCAAATATTCCCTTTATACACGAGTAAAGTCTTTGATTTCTTGACCTCCTGACTGACCCTCTTCGCGGTAGAGCACATCTGGACTATCCGCTCCCAATGTCCACGTCTCGGCGTCACTGACTGACGTGTTCACACAACGCTACCGTAGATGACACGGTAGATGTTTGTCCACCCCACTACATGTCAACAGCGGCCGTTTCAAGCATGTCCTCGACGACATGAATATTAACGCCTTATGCTAAGGGTGTTGGCCTTTCTCCTCTGGGAGGTGTCGCTTGAAAGAATGAGTTTGTCGCCGCCTTGTGTAAACCATCGGGTAAAGAGTAGAACAAAGCCCGTGTCCGCTGGGCGTAATGCATTTAAGGGCGTCGATGTTGAAGTGGCGTCTCACTTATTGAATGACCAGGGGTGCTGACTGCTGTCGTTTCCATGCATCTAGTGACCAGAGTGTAGTTGTTTTTGGAAATTGAAGTGCTTATTATCGACTAGTGTTTTTTTCAATTCTCCATGAAAATCGGTAATGAAAATAATTTTTGAATACGTTTTATTCAAATTCATGCACTGAACACGAGTTGACTTATTAAAAGGGCATTATACATTTTTTTAAGCTGCTCAAGTCACGGATGTCTTATTTTTTTAACGTAAACTGACATCCGTATAACGTCCGATTTGTTTTTACGTATTATAAATTGGTGACGCCGCCAACGCGGTTTAATAAATCAATTAAGCTTTACCAAGGGCGCATAATATACTACATTATAGTACATATAGTACATATACTACAGATAAAACACGACTATGTTATTGATGTACATCTTGTTTTTTCTCTTTTTAAATATGTATATGTTGTTTGTTTGTTTCACATAAAAGGAACAATGCTTTCTTGAAGGGAATGTAAGTGAAACATTTGGTAGTGGTATAAGTGAAATATTTGTAAGTGGTAAAAGTGAAACATTTGCAAGTGGTATAAGTGAAATATTTGTAAGTGGTATAAGTGAAACATTTGCAAGTGGTATAAGTGAAATATTTGTAAGTGCTATAAGTGAAACAGTCACAAGTGGTATAAGTGAAATATTTGTAAGTGGTATAAGTGAAACATTTGCAAGTGGTATAAGTGAAATATTTGTAAATGGTATAAATGAAACATTTACAAGTGGTATAAGTGAAACATTTGCAAATGGTATAAGTGAAATATTTGTAAGTGGTGTAATTGAAACATTTGCAAGTGATATAAGTGAAATATTTGTAAGTGGTATAAGTGAAACATTTACAAGTGGTATAAGTGAAATATTTGTAAGTGGTATATATATATATATATATATATATATGTATACTAACTGGCTCTGGTTTCAATTAATTTAATAGTCTTTCGTGGAATTGCTTTCTGAAACACTTTAAATCCTTGGTGTTGTCGTTTTTTATGATGCTTGTCAAAGTTTGTTCAAAGTTTCTTTTGACCTTCGAAGTTTACGTGTTTTGCATTAAATGCTTTTTTGTAAATATATGGTTTTGTCATTGGTTTCCTTATAAGTACCATTTTCATTTCAAAACTGTTTATTTTTGGATAGTTTATCTTGGTCTGTCTCAAAGGGATTAACTGTGCGCTTGATCTCGTATTTTGTTAACATTTGACATTGTGCTGCAATCTTGTTCTCCAAGTTGTTACTCCAAACAAACTTTCTTTGTGAAATATGTTTGTATTTGTTTTAAGAAAGTGTTTCCCGCAATGCTTTTATCCTTTAATATATTTTTTCATTAAACATTTCAAATTGTCCCAATTAGATCTAACCATTATTATAATTATTATAGTTGAAACTCTTATGAAGTGGGTGAGAGAGAGAGAGAGAGAGAGAGAGAGAGAGAGAGAGAGAGAGAGAGAGAGAGAGAGAGAGAGAGAGAGAGAGAGAGAGAGAGAGAGAGAGAGAGAGACCTTATGAAGTGTTTGGTGACAGGTGTCTGATATTGTCTTTATATGTTGCTTTGTTTTTATTGGGTTAAATTCCCTTTACGCACAATCTCAACCAATCTCCACGACTTCCTTCGACTGACAGCCCATTGACATCTACTTGTTGACAACCACAGTGGCGCCTAGCGGCAAATGGCACCAACGACTCTAGCAGGCGACATTCTGCAATCGCTGTTTCGGATTTCTCGGCGCCATTCTGAGCAGTCACTCACACAACCGCTTGCGTTATCTCCGTTCCGATCTACCTGAACCGAGGAACAGACCATAAAAACAGCGTCCGACAAGCATTTGGATGGCGACAGCGCCACTCCGCGGCGCCAAGGTTAAATAGTCGCTGATAGACGCAATTGTCTGACGGTGTTCTGTTTCAGCCTCCACTTAACCGCGGGTGCTTATGCGCCGTAGCGTTGAAGTCGCCTTATTAAATCCGCACACTGTTCGCACCGAAATCGCCTCAGCGATATTTCGCTCGGGGCTACTGTAATTTGTCCACAAACGACGCCATAACGGTAAATGTAAGTGGACAATTCCGGAAGGTGGGTGGATTAAATGACGCCCCTCTTTCTTTCTAAGTTCGATTAGAACGAAGACGGAGATAAGGACTGTCGGCAATTAATAGTAAATCTGGCGATGTTTTCTTATAGCCTTCTGGCAATCGAACCATACCATTGCTTGTGCAATATAACAACCTTTGAAACAATTACACATTTGTTAACAAAACTACTTGTTGTAAACTGCACCAAATGTAACTGTCGAAGCATCAACATATTCTAACTGGCACCTAATTCAGAACAACACATTCATGATGTTAAATTATAATCCCACCCATGAGCAGTTATTACGTTTCCACGATTTTCCTAGAATTTTGCCTAGAATTCCGCCTATCCGTGCATGTGACGATACAGGATGTATTGTGATTTACGCGATTTCGGCAAACTCTAGTTTACTTTCTGGTACCGCTGTGACTTCATGTTGTTTTTTAACATACTAATTTAGTTTGGTATTATGTTATTAACATGATACAAACGATGAGCAGTTGTTTGGAATATAATCATAATAAATAATATAAGATAATTTATTATGCGCCTACATCTGCGGAAATCGAGGTCAGACATGAAACGAAAGCGTTGGTCAGTCTCCATATCGATAAGCAGCTCAAACGTTTTCAACAGACAGGGAAGAAAGTGACCGTAGAGAAGGAGGGAGGGAAGATGGGACGGGAGAGGAGAGAGGAAAAGGAGATGGGACGAAAGAAGAAGGGACGAAAGGAAGTGAGAGCAAATGTGATAGAAGAGAAGTCGATAAAAGGGACGCTGACAGAAGGAAAGGTGACAAGAGAAAAAGCGACAGGAAAGAATAGATCGGAAGAGAATGTGACAGGAGAGAAGACGACAGGGGGAAAAGACAACAACCAGACAGATGCAAACCGAAGAAGGAGCTATTCTAAGGCAGTGATTGAGGGGGCAATGAGGAAAGAGAGGGTGTTTATGGGCGACTCCATTATGAGAAAGACGGACAAGACACTGAGCGAGGGAAAGGACGTCGTTGTTTGTTTACCGGGGGCTAGGATTGAACATGTAACTGACAGGGTAGAGAAGGTATTGGGACATGGCAAGGGGGGGGTCTATACTGGTACATGTGGGAACAAATAATGCAGACCGGGAGGGAACAACTGCGATAGTACAGAAGTATAGACAGTTAGTGAGGAAGCTAAAGAAGACGAGAGTTGAACAGGTTATTCTGTCAGGAATTTTGCCAGTAATGGGAGGAAGAGGGGCAACGTATAGAAACTGCAAGAGGATGGCGATCAACGCACTAGTTGAGCAGATGTGTGAAGAAGAGGGGGTGGGATTCACAGATTTATGGGGATACTTTGTTGGGAGGGAAGATATGTACATGAGAGATGGCCTCCATCTTAGTGGAAAGGGGCAGCAGTTTTCTTAGAGAACCTGCTGCAATCTGTTGACAGTGGGACAGGTTGCATCTATTTAAACTAGATTCGCAGGGGGGACTCACAGAAAAGCCTGAAAATGGAGGCATAGATAAAGACAGCACAAATGAATCAGCAAATAACAGTCTGGAAAACTCTTCTGAAGCTGGACATAAATGTGTTTGTTTAAATGCAAGGAGTATAGTAAACAAAAGAAATGAACTAAACATTATGGTAGAAGATATTGACCCTCATATAATAGGTATAACCGAATCCTGGACCACCACCGATATATCAGATGCTGAATTGGGACTAACAGGATATGTAATGTTTAGAAAAGATAGAATAGGAAGAAAGGGAGGTGGAGTTATTTTATATATTAAAGAATCTATTCAGGCTTATGAAATAAAATTAGAAAAAGAAGCAGATAGCGAAGAAGCTGTTTGGTGTAACATAGTTACAGGAAACTCAACGTTAACAGTTGGGTTAGTTTATCGAAGTCCAAACATAAGCATAGAAGAGAATGAAAAAATACAAAACGCTATAAGGGAAGTAAGCAAACGGGACTGTAATATTATGGGGGATTTTAACCACGGGCATATACAGTGGCAATCTCTACAGTGTATGGGGAGTGAGGACCACAAGTTTTTAGTTTTAGTTCAAGATACATTCCTTTCTCAACATGTGCTAGAACCAACCAGGGGTAAGAATGTGTTAGACATAGTTTTGTCCTCACAGAATGAATTAGTTGACAATGTCAAGATATGTAAGCCACTGGGGAGTAGCGATCACAACCAGATACACTTTACCATCAAAGTAAAATCAGAAAGGAATAGTAAAAAGCAGTATAGGAGAAATTTCCACAAAGGAAGGTATAAGGACATGAGAAAATATTTAGCAAAGATAGACTGGAATAACACACTAAAAAATAAGACGGCAACAGAATGCTGGAATATATTAAAGAGTGAAATTAAGTGCATAATCGATAAATTTGTACCCTTCAAAAACAAGGAAAACGGTCCAAAAAGAAACACTTATCGAAAGAAGCCATTAGAAAAATTAAGTATAAACAAAAGATGTGGAAGTCATATAGATGTACTGGAAATGATGAAGACTACAACAGTTATATAGAAGCACTTAACCAAGCTACAGCTGAAATTAGAAATTCAAAGAGAAGCTATGAACAACAATTAGCTAGTAATATAAAACATGACAGCAAGAGTTTTTATGCGTATGTTCGAAGCAAACAGAAAGTTCAAGATAAGGTCGGTCCTCTAGAAGATAGTGCTGGAAATATAATATCAGAGGGATTCTTAATGGCAGAAGACCTGAATGAGTACTTTAGTTCAGTGTTTACCAGGGAAGATATTAGTTCACTGCCAGTACCAGAGGCTAAGTTCAAGGGGGCAGATTCAGACTATTTAGGACAATTAATTGTAACCCCGGAAATGGTAGCTAAGAAAATAAGGGCTATGAAGGATAATAAATCACCTGGAGTGGATGGTATTCCACCCAAACTACTATTGGAAATTGTAGAACAAATTAGCATACCACTTGCAACAGTTTTCAACTTGTCATTAGAAGAGGGAGTGGTTCCTTTAGAATGGAAAGAAGCAAACATTATACCGTTCGAGAAACAAGTCAGAGAACTATAGACCAGTGAGTTTAACATCAGTGATTTGTAAATTATTAGAAAGACTAATTAAAGATCACATGGTGGATTTTCTTGTTAAACAAAACTTGATAAACCCATCTCAACATGGTTTTTTTAAAGCGAGGTCATGCTTAACAAATATGTTATGTTTTTTGGAAGACATCACTAAGTGGGTAGATGAGGGATCACCAGTAGATATCGTCTACTTAGATTTTCAAAAAGCTTTCGACAAAGTACCACATCAAAGATTACTGCTTAAACTAAAGGCCCATGGCATAGGAAATGGTATAATAAACTGGATAGAACAATGGCTGATTGACAGAAGACAACGTGTAGTAGTTGAAGGGGTGGCTTCAAACTGGAAATCGGTATTGAGTGGGGTACCACAGGGATCAGTATTAGGACTTATATTATTCTTAATATATATCAACGATTTGGATGATGAAATAACAAACAAGGTGTTGAAATTTGCGGATGATACAAAAGTGTTTAGAAGGATTAAAAGTGATGGAGATAGACAGCATTTACAAGATGATCTTGACAGGTTGATCAAATGGTCTGAAAAGTGGCAAATGCTGTTCAATTTTGGGAAATGTAAATGCCTCCACACAGGACATGGGAACGAAGAGGTAGAATATACAATGGGGGGTACTGTACTAAGTACTACTGAAAAAGAAAAGGACTTAGGGTTAACCATTAGTGCTGATATGAAGGTTTCAGAGCAGTGCGGAATTGCAGCTTCAAAGGGAAATCAAATCCTTGGATTAATTAGGCGAAACATAACGTATAAGGAAAAAGAGCTAATAATACCGCTGTACAAAACAGTAGTTAGGTCTCATTTAGAATATTGTATTCAAGCGTGGAGGCCGTATCGCAGAAAGGACATAGATATGCTAGAAAGAGTGCATAGGAGAGCAACTAAAATGATACAAAAACTGATGGATCTTAGTTACGAAATACGCCTAAAAAATGCGGTTTAACAACACTAGAGACCAGGAGGTTGAGAAGAGATCAGATAGAAGTGTTTAAAATATTGAAGGGTTATGAAAATATTGATAGAAATATTTTTTTCTCAGTTAAGAAAGATAGAAGGACTAGAGGACATGAACTTACATTAGCAAAGGAGCAGTGTAGATTAGATATAAGAAAGTTCTCATTCTCACAAAGGACTGTAAATGAATGGAACAGATTATCTGCTGATTGTGTGGGTGCTAGTAGCGTGAATATGTTTAAAAATAAAATCGACACATACCTCAGACGGGCTGGATACACATAGATAAAAGGGTCGGACTCTTGATAAGCCAAAGGGCTTCCTTGTCCACCTGCCACCTAGAGTTAATTCTCTGTGTGGGAATCTTGTTAAATCTTGTTAAACATATGGACGGCAGGGTGGCAAGGTTTAGCAAGGTTAAACGACGTAGTTAAAGGTGTGATGTCCGTTTCTCAATTATTACCGTTTATTTATAATATATCGAGTAGATGTATACGTTGAAGGTATACGGTTCGCCAAATTGTGTTTAATAAGCCCGAAAAAGTGAGCACGAAAAGCACACCCGCAAAATTTTCATCATTATTTGTAAACAAAAGATTACAATAAATGTAACTTCTTATATAGCACAGTGTCCAGTCCTCGTGACTGCTCAAAGCGCTTTACATTTTACTTCCTGGCAGACCTGTTTAATCGAATACCATCTCGACTTATCTGGGAAGTATTTGGTCACGGTGCAATTAATGCACGAAGGTTATTCGTACACAAATATCCACCACAGTCTATAGCCAGGTAGTCATTCAAACAGCTTAGTGAACTGAAGCAATGTACAATAAACGAACTTTCCCAAGGTTCGAAACCGCCGCACATGATTCGAACCCGGGTTCTCACAGTCGAGATTACGAAGCTCTTACGCTGCGCTACTGCGCTCCACAATATTAAACAGCTACTATTGCCGAGGCTTGAGTCCTACCTGCAAATAACGTTTAAGGTACATTGTTTCCATATACCAAACAAGTCGGGCTAGGTGCAACTGATTCAGCGAAGTTCCTGCAAATAAGTACCTACAGTAGAACACAATTCCTTTAAATGGCGGTGGTATTATACAATAACTTAACTGGTCTAACACAAAACGGAACACATCCAATAGAGTCGACGCAGCAACCGAGAAAGCCCCAATTCAAACGTTGATATTAATTTTAGGGGAAAACAGTTATTGCCTCTATTGAAAGAAACATGTTGTAATAGGAAAACGTTCAACGCCCCCGCCTCTATACTAGATTAAACCTCTAAAAGGGGATTAGTGTAAGCGTACTATAGATTCCTTAATCTTGTTTACAATATATCTATTATTTTCCTATGACGCCAATGACAGAGGCGTCAATTACTGCAAACAATCGACTATAGTTTCCGCTTGAGAATACCGTTACATTATGCTAAGCAATTATTTACCTGATGCTTCGTGCGTTTCACCGGAAATTCTACGTGTAATCTTGATAACACCACCTTCGATAAACGATGCGCAGGAACGTGTTCACTTTAATTATTGTTGACCGTTTTGTCATAAACTCATGTTATGTAACTATATATATCAACACGTTGACAATTTACTTTAACAAGTGTTAACAAAATCCGCACTGCCTACACCGACAAACAAGGTTTGTTTACATTGTAGGACAATACCACAACTTAGTAGTCGCTGTTTTACAGGGGAATATGCCTACGTTACGCAGCTTGTGAAATTAAATGCTGGATTTGTAAAACAATTGACCTGATTGAAAGCAGTGTTACGTTGGTTTCACTTTTCGGACCTCACCTATATATGCAGACGAACCCCGGACACAAAAGGATGATGAGTAATTTAGGCGAGGGATTGATTCCTAAGGTTTGTTTACAATACCGCTGCTATTTTCTGATGACGACAATGGCAGCAGCGTCAAGGACTGCAAATATAGTTTAAGAACACAGCTACTTTATGCTATGCAATTATTTACCTGATGCGTCGTGCTATTCACCGGAAAGGTGCAACATAATCGCTATAACTCAACCTTCGATAACTGTTTCAATGGCTTGCTCAGGAACAATTAAGTGCGTATTAAATCAATGTTTAACTGCCGGACAGCGGATGTGGCGAGTTTATTGTGTGCGTAATCTTTAGTTCGACATAGCATTCAGAACACGCTGTTGAGCTTAGCGTTTCTTTACCTAGCATAGCCACAGTGGCGCCACTCTCGGTCAACAAGGGATTTATTACTTTTCCCGGCAACTCCAACAAGCTTGAGCATACATGTATATGTCTAATCATTTCATTCGCCGGTTGGATAGCTATATCCGCCGTTTTGAATAAACATATACGGTTTAAGATTGTAGTCCTACACCGGTTCACCCTTACACTTGTTATCAGTAAAGTAATTTTTGCACTGAATACCGAGAAAGAAACCCAATATCATAGAAGAGAAGATATTCAACTACGGATAAGGATGGCCACCAAGAGTACCTCCATTACTTCAAAACATATATCAACTGGTATTACCATGAAATGAAACTAACTTGAACTAAATTAAAGCCAATGCTAATTAAATTAGTAATAGTTAGATACCGTGTCTTTGTATGTGTTTATAATATCAATATATGTCTTCGTGTCGACTTATGAACTACACATGCACGTTGGGTTGAAGTTGGTTCCGAGATTCAATGTGATTGTTTAAATTATGTGTTTACTTTTTGTACATAATTACTGGATCGTCTGCAATCTTGTCATTGTTAACACAGTGATAAATTAAATGCAGTTTGCTAGTTTATAATGAAGTACTAAATCTTGTATAAAAACAATTAAGTCAGTACAAGAAATCCAATAGTAAATCAGACTTAAAATCATAGCTATCAGTCAGTGTGCATTGTTTAGAATCGTGACGCAGTTGCACTGAAAAGACATGCTTTATGAATCCCACTATCGCTGTTTTTAAGTCAACGTATTTGGTCAGAATGTGTCATTTCAACAATTGTGAACACACATAAACCAGTGGATAGGCGCCGAAATCGGATGCTATGTTTTGTTGTTTTGGCGAGACTCAAGGGGGTGCAATTTGAGGTTTGTGGAGAGCCTGAAGGTGGTTTTTTTGGCAAGCCTCAAGTTGGGGTTAAAACCTAAGTTTTTGGGAGCTTCAAGGAAGTGCAATTGGAGGTTTCACATGAACTTCAAAACATCTTTAATGTCGCCACGAAAATTAGTTAACAGCCCCCCCGTTTTTCGATGTCATGAACCAACTGCGGAGTGGTGCTGAAGCTCCTGCTCAGCCCACCCAATATTAATTTTGCTCCGGCGCCTATTCATTGCATTACATATTGGAATAAATAATTAAGTGCGGTTTATATGAGTAATAATAAACCAGACTACCTTTACACCTGTTAAATGAAATGTTCAACGATTTTATTGGTTAACTTATACGCAGTTTGCTGCGGGTTTCATGTAATTAAAATGCCCAAATTATCTTAATTCTTCGATCTCTAATATACCTAAATTAAAAAGGTAATTGTTCGTGTTTAATTGTTTTAATTTATAGAAATCGAAAACTGCAGGAACTAGACTTCATCTGATGAAAACATATTTCATCATGAAGATTGATTTGTCTGCATTTGTTTTGCAAATCAAAATTTATATTTGTTAAATTGGCATATTAAATTTATTACCAACTATTATATTGCAAATAAGAGACGACAGTTAGACCTAACACGATCTGGGCGGGTATTGGGCTCTATATTAGTTATATGAGTTTGTTTCTAACTGAAATGTATTCTAATGAATTCAGTGTTGTTATGTACCTTGGTTAGCCGTTCGCTGTAGGTTCATCTGAACTCATGATCACGGTAACAGGGATAATACTGTTGTTCACGATAACTCAAAGTAACAATGTTAAATACATGCAGATTACCTAATATTAAAATTTGTAGCATATGTTTGCGTAAATGGAATAAACTGTTTCGTTTTGGATTGCGTCATTTAACGTATATCAACACTGTGAACAGTTATTTGTTAGAGATTTCCAATATTGTGATGTTACCAAATCCTTTGATGATATTGTATATACGCCAAGTCAACGTCACGTCCGGTCTCTCCTCACGTATGTTCCAATTGTTCGATTATGCTCTCCAACAATGGCGTCCCCCACCAAATCACTACGACTGCTTTCTGTATAAAATGATCAATACACATCACCACTATAACTAGACGGCCGGGGTGGGTGGGAGAATTTATTGGTTAACACGAGGCTATCAATGTTGTATACCGCTTGTTACGTCTTAGCAACAGCGCACTTGAGATACGTAAAACAGTTTCTAACAAAAACAAAAGTTAGTGCGTCTAGTCGAATTTGCACACAACATATAAATAACTGCAGGTTTGCAAAATCATAACATAAATGGATAAAATAAATAGCATAAAGGGACTATATTATATAGCAGTTGTTATTAATAAAGTTATTGCGTGGTCATTTGTCAGTATTCATTCATTTATTTATAGGATGAAACGATACAAAACACTTGGTTAGAGGGAAACCAATAATAGTTAATACATATGTTATCTTGGTTACACTGAAACCAATAATAGTTAATACATATGTTATCTTGGTTACACTGAAACCAATAATAGTTAATACATATGTTATCTTGGTTACACTGAAACCAATAATAGTTAATACATATGTTATCTTGGTTACACTGAAACCAATAATAGTTAATACATATGTTATTTTGGTTACACTGAAACCAATAATAGTTAATACATATGTTATCTTGGTTACACTGAAACCAATAATAGTTAATACATATGTTATCTTGGTTACACTGAAACCAATAATAGTTAATACATATGTTATCTTGGTTACACTGAAACCAATAATAGTTAATACATATGTTATCTTGGTTACACTGAAACCAATAATAGTTAATACATATGTTATCTTGGTTACACTGAAACCAATAATAGTTAATACATATGTTATCTTGGTTACACTGAAACCAATAATAGTTAATACATATGTTATTTTGGTTACACTGAAACCAATAATAGTTAATACATATGTTATCTTGGTTACACTGAAACCAATAATAGTTAATACATATGTTATCTTGGTTACACTGAAACCAATAATAGTTAATACATATGTTATCTTGGTTACACTGAAACCAATAATAGTTAATACATATGTTATCTTGGTTACACTGAAACCAATAATAGTTAATACATATGTTATCTTGGTTACACTGAAACCAATAATAGTTAATACATATGTTATCTTATCAGCTACAATTCTTCAATTGTACTATTGAAGAATTGTTTTAACCCAGAACAAAAAACCGTGAAGAAAGGTAAAGCTTCTTGGAACATTTTACTCTTAAATATGACAAATAAAATCCCGTATGGTACAAGTGAAAGTTTTCCTTACATGGTGTTCGTGTTTGTATAGTTGCACTAAGTCCATCGTCGTCATAAACGACTTGGTGTTGATTTCTGTATTTTTATCGAATATTTGTGGATATCTATAAAGAATAAATGAAAATTGTTTTCAAAGGGGATAGTTTATGAAACTAATTTTATTGTGAATGGCAGAGACTTGACCGTATCGCGCGTGACGATGGACATGAAACCAAGTATTGAATGACACTTGTAAAATGAAAAAGACTTGCACATTTTATTAAACAGAACTCAAGTATAAAGCTCTAAGACAGATTAGCAGCTGACAAATTGTTAAATTTCAAGCATTTTCATGATTCTTTGTATGCCTACTGTCACAAATGACAAATATAAGTTAACGAACTATTTTGACGTAGAATTAAAAAACAAATGTAACAGTTATCTGACTCTGCATAATTTTACACACCAAAGATACACAAAGAATATCGTTAAATTTAGATTAAATAGGTAACCCATTGTGGTGGCCTTTTGGTCACAGTCTCACGTGGGTCTTTGTTTGAAAATAAAAATATTCTATTGTATATAATCAAAACATGCTTCCCATAATTCACCTTCACAAAATGTATGTATCCAGTGACGAATTATGGTTGTCTCTTTCAACTGTGCGCGGTTAGAAACAAAAGGAACGATGTTTGCGTTTTGAGCGAAACAAATTAATGTTATACAGCTATATAATACTCGCTAGGAGTTGTTTAATTTGTGCGTTTGCACTGTACAGTACACTATACATGAGCGTGTCTCGTATAATACATTAAAAGTGTTTTTGCAATCATTCTAACTACTGATTATAAGTATAATAAACGGTCTTAATGCTCAAAAAAGTAAAGCAGTCAACATCATCAACAATAACCACTGCAACAACAAGTGTAGGAGGAATGTTTGAACAGTCATGATATCAAGACACATCACCACAGTGGATCCAGTCATCATCTCACCACAATTGATTACGTTTGTATATATCCGTCATTTGTATATAGCTAGCAGAAATGTCCGACCTATATGTCCGATGTTGGCATTACATCAAATAAAGATATGCAGATGCAGAATAAGGTTTTCCAAAGTATTCGAAGCTGCCATTTAACAAACAAATAAGAAGTTAATGCAATAATATTATTAATAACAATATATATTTATTTGTTTCGTTTTTCTCTCAAGTATTACAACAAATCCCAGCGAATTTTGCAAGAACAGCAGCAGCTACGCAGCTACGTCCACAGCAGCAGCGACGGTAGCAGCTAAATACACGATACGCAAATTTCGGAATGTTTCGGCGACATTCAGTGACATACGATCTTCACACCTGTCCCGTTAATCACGCCATTCTGCGATCACTGTCTGTCGGAGTGTGTGCACACAGCCAAGCCATATTAACGTCCGCGATCCGACAAGCTAAAAGCCCCGCGCTTACCAACAATAAGCCTAATAGTTAATGTACAAAAGGGCTATAAAGCCATTACACTGACGTCGATAAAGTGGCATATGGGTCGGCCACAGAGGCGGGGTATGACAGGGTAAACAGTGGTTGCGCGGGGTCCTGTTTGCCGGGCATGATACGCGAGCTCCTCGTCAAGTCGACGCTCACTGGTCTATCGCGTCCGGATATCGCTCGCGCTCAAGTGTTTGCGGACAACTGTTCTCCGGCGATAGGCTCGTGTAGCGGCAGATAGACGCGCTCGTCCGAAGACTCCCCGTCGGGCAGGCGACGAAATCCGACCGCGAGCATCCGCGGGAGTCACCCGCACGGAAGACCGACCAGAACAACCGCGTCCTGTCTGAGGCGCTGTTCCTCCAAGATTGTCTAAGTGGCGGTCACGTGAGCAGACGACAATCAAGTGCACGATAATCGGCGCCGATAGTTGCTGAGCGTCCGAGACGCCGGGGGCACGAGTTGGGGTGTCACCCTCTTGCCGACGGCGACGATCGGCCAAGTGTGGCACTTCGCCGCCGTCATTGAAGTCGCTTTCTCTAATTGACGTTTGTCGCCGCTAAAGAGCGGGGTGCTGGGAGAGAGCGGCTCAGTCGGTGTGTGACTCCACGCACGGCGCAAGGCATCACGGACAGTCGGTGACAACTCTGTCAGCGGATCAAAGATAACGTGACAACGCAAGGAACATTGCTGATGCATTACTGACATTCGATGATGCAACCGAGAATGTGGAAAACACGAGCGTGCGGTAATATTTAATATTTGTATGCGAAGAAGATTTAGTTTTACTACATCAAAACGTATCACAAGAGGTCATCGATCTGCATCTTGCAAAGTTCTATAATAATTGTAGTTAAACAATATATATATATATATATATATATATTTCTCACGCATGGGACCTGCGCATCAGCGGAGAGATATGGCGAAAACCCGGACTTGGACACACTTCTAGACAAAACATTTTATTTCCGGACTTTTGACGGGCAACCGGAAGTAGTTGTTCACCAACATGTTGCACCAGTCCATGGAGCCACTGCGAGCGCACATGGGGACACATGGACAGCGTCCAGCACAGCAACACGCTCCCACGTCCTTCATGATCGACGACATCCTGGGCGGAGAGAGGGACTCCTCTCCCCGGGCCGCCTCGCCCCCGAATGCCATGAGACCACCCGTCGTCTCAGGCGTATACCGGCCGGCGGCGACCGTAGCGACGTCCCCGCTACAGCTGTACAAGCCGACCGCCGTCTACGAGCAGGCGGCCCTCCTCGCGTCGCCCTACCTCGCCACGGCACACCTCGCCGCCTACCCTGGCCCCCTCACGACGAGCGGCATCTACGGCTTTCCCTACTCCAGACATGACCTCGCCTTGTACGAGAGGCAAGCCGCCTACCACAAAGGTACGGACAAGCTGGCTATGTTACTACAACTGATGATGATTACTTATTTTATTATTTATTTTAGTATATATTGCATTATTTATTTTATTAGTGGTTTTATTATTTATGTTATATATTTTATTTAAATTATTTATAATATTTTAATTTTTATTGTTTTACTGTATTTTATCATTTTATAAATTGTCTTTCATTTACTGTATTTAATTAATTTTATTTATTTATTTAATTTGTATCGATAGTTTCATTTATTTCATTAATATCATTCCAACGGGTTCGAGGAAGAAGTAACACGAGACTTTGCTCCAGCTTATTTAAGAATTTCCTTCTCTATAGTTAGGCAAATGCAGGGTTTTCCATTCCCTATATGGGATATTTACTTCCTCTGGCATACGCACTATAGGTAAAAGACACCAATGGTTTTCAGTGTCACTTCTTAAAGACACGGGTAATTGGTGTGAACGAAATTGCCCAAACTTCGAAACGACACCAGATGGAATGGAACTACCGTTCCCTCGATCAACAATCCAGCGCTTTAACTACTAGGCCATGGTTGTTTTTACAGTATGGCTTGTTGTACAGTAACTACATACTGATGCACTACAAAGGAAGTGCTTACATTAATAATTAGCTTTTTCAATTTAAAAAAAAAACGTAGACTATTTCAGTCAAATAATGCTTGCTACGACACGTGCTTTATTGTATTCTAATGCTACAGCGTGTATGCAATAATACATTAAACTACTTTAGCTGCTGTCATTGTGCCGACAGATTGCATTTTCATGGATAACTTGTTGCAACTAGTTAAATTCAATCGAATTCAGCAGGTAATATAACTTTCAAATAATCTCAACAAATCGCATTAGTTTAATAAATTAGTTACGATATTACGTAGGCAACGATCAACAAGGCTTATCATGTTAGCAAAAGGTAATTCATAATGTTACTAGGCACTACATTGGTATGAAGTCACTACCAAGTCGTGTATCATTAAATTATTGATACTTCACATGTATTTGTGAAATTCGCGACTGTGGTAATCATATTCACTATAACAATGTAATAAATACACGTTGCTTATCTGCACGTATATGTCCTTTCTATCACATGCCGGTCAACATAATGGTTTATTAACGCACCGATGTTAGAGCTGAGGAAACAGCGGTCTTTATTTATAATTATTTAATGTAACCTTCCGAAACAATATTACAGTTGCTATTTTACGTATGTATTAGTGACATAATCAATACTCGTCTTATGTATTAGTGACATAATCAATACTCGTCTTATGTATTAGTGACATAATCAATAATCGTCTTATGTATTAGTGACATAATCAATACTCGTCTTATGTATCAGTGACATAATCAATACTCGCCTTATGTCAAAATATATAATAACAAACGTAAGTAACAGACAGACAATTTAACATATAACAATTTAATTTATAATTGTAGATGCCATCTTTAATAAGTAAACTTTGACTTAGGCGTATGCCACTGCAATTTCAAATAACAATAATTTAGTTGCGGTTGTTGCTTTTTATACGGCCTGTTGAAAGGCCTTAACACTTCGGTAAATTCGCTTAGTAAAATATACAATTTAGAGGTATACTTACATATTTGTCGAACATGCACAAAAGGAGCCAATAAGGTGCATCTAAATCGTTAAACACAATAATAATTTGATGTTTTATGATATCATGAAAATAATCGATATTAAACGCTGATGCCCATATTCTATAACCTGGAAAATGTAATTGTTAAATTATGTTCTGCCCATACTATAAGCTGGAAAATGTAATTGTTAAATTATGTTCAGCAGGTAAACTAATAACTACACACTTTAGTACACAGCTATGAGTAATCAGAAATATAAACTGCTTTGTCTACATTTGTGTAGTACAGATTCATTTATGATAAATGACATTATTGTTTATGAAATTATTATTA
The DNA here is from genome assembly GCA_020002185.1 of Paraescarpia echinospica. Classification (NCBI taxonomy): domain Eukaryota; kingdom Metazoa; phylum Annelida; class Polychaeta; order Sabellida; family Siboglinidae; genus Paraescarpia; species Paraescarpia echinospica. The sequence continues at coordinate 40,621,392 of CM034534.1, read as the reverse complement.
ACTGTAAATATTCAATATACTTTAATCAAACATTTCGTCAATTACATTTGTAGCAGAAGGAAACCGTGGCGCAAAAATGCTGCATACATGTCCAGTCGGTCCCAAATTTTAATAATTATAAAATTATACTAAGATAAAATGGCATTCAATGCGGTATGAGCATTTCTGCGATTTGCAAAGAAACCATGCCGTATTTTATTGTGTTTATTTTTTACACATATACCTTGTGATTGTGCTATGCCCGCTTTGTCAGAACATATATGCGAGGATTGACACCTATATAATTCGACACGGCTACTTTCAAAACACGGGTGTCTTGACATTTCTGCATCGGCGAAATTTACTTGTCTATATCAAACCGTCCAACGATGCTCACATTGGGCGCGTTCTTTTCTTTTATGTAAACATGTATGCCCGTATTGTCAGTTAAAATGGCGGAGGTAAATTGTATCAATAAACTTGGAAAATAATCATACAAACAGTACAGATACTTGCGAAGAAATTCATATTTATTTTTTACCGAAGACATAAACTTGCCCTCAGTCGGAGCTATTTCGTAGCTAGACCCGCAACATTAGGACGAAACTTTCAAGGAACTCGGGCGAAGCGACCACATGTCTGCTAGATATTTCACACACACGGTCAAAACCAACAAAAATATTAACTGACTGAGTCATTGAATCCTACACCATATGTATGAGCAACATATAAAACCAGTTGCTTAAAAGATTGGGTTTATAAAAGTAAGTACTTAACAATAGTATTCGTTCTCAAAACTGTTTTAGTGTCGCACCGTTCATAAATATTTTTGTTTTCTTGCATCAGTTAACTTTATCTATAAACCCATAATCAGCAATACAATAAATGGTAAAACCGATCAAACAGGCACATTGACAACCCGAACAACGAAATGTTAACTGACAAAAATATTGGAGATCGTCAAATACAATTATCCACTTACGTGTCTCATGCAAATACTTGTCTTAATGTATATGCTACTTGTTTTTTTTTATTTAATAAAAAAATACGTTTATTTTGTTTATAGATAATGCAATTAATTGCACACAATTGACTGTATGCCATATATATGTGTCCATTTTAAATAGATAATTCGCGCCATATCGAAGCAAGATGTTGGTTTCATTGAGATGCTTTGCATCACTTTAAGAGTTTGATATGGCCGTTAGCTATTACTAGTTTATACTGTGCAACGGCGGCAACAAGAACCGTATAGCAAGAACAGAACGCCGCATTACTTTAACTGGTAACATGTGAAAATGGTGCTGTATTTAATTGACATATACTTCTAACCCCGTCAATTGATAAAGTATAACATAGTGCTTTACGGAGGACGTAGTACAAACCAGTTGTCAATAAGCTTATTGTTTTTAGAACTTAAGTATAAACTATTCCACAACGGTATGGTAAACGTACGTGGTATATATGCATGTCTGACAAATAGGACACAAGTATTATGCTTTTTGTGAACATCCTGATATAAAAGGATCTTAATTTTTTAATGAAACACTATACTGCTTTCTTCTGTAGAACATTTAATTGGTATTAAGAATAACCAGTGCAATTGTTGTTACTAAAAAATTTGCGAGCCAAGCGTGCTCCACACGTTGCCGTGACATTGATACCGAACATGTCTGACCAACACAAGACTGCGGTGCCACATGTATCGGTTGGCCGTGCAAGACATAGTTTAGTTGCGTATGGTTGCTTTTTTAGACGGCCTGTTGAAAGGCCTTAACACTTCAGTAAATTTGTTTAGTAAAATATACCATTTAGAGGTATAATTACATATCCGTCGAACATGCACAAAAAGAAACAATAAGGTGCATCTTAATTGTATTAAACACAATAATAATTTGATGTTTTATGATATCATGAAAATAATCGCTATTAAACGCCGATGCCCATATTCTATAACCTGGAAAATGTAATTGTAAATTATGTTCTGTGTTCTCCTCTTTATTCCTCAAGTTAGGGGTCACGGAAGTAACGATATTTGTCTGAGATATTGTTTCATTCTCTGACCATAATAGACCTGAAATTTTCTGTATCATATCCTTACATTTTTACCCATAGTTGAGTAGAACCACCGTCCTCATCATCGTACAAGAAGTGTTTCCAATGAACCATCGCCCAATGGAACAGTTTGCTCCAAGAAGTGGTGTCTTCAACCATCTTCGATGCTTATGAACAATAAAACAACTCTTCCACCCCTTCTCTACCTTTCGACATCTCCAGCCCACTAGTATTACACTTTTATGTTTCTGTTCATTTCCCCTGCTGCAACGGTTTTACTTACACAGAAAATACTTCAAAAAAACCTGAACCGCTTTCAGTTGATTATATATGGATGCGATTTTTATGGCCAAATGGGGTGCATCACTTTTCGGGATTGCAAGGCGTAAACATTATATCAGTCTCATTTACGACCATGTCGTTATGGCTTATGTATCTGCGGTCATATTGTTCGCAATAGACAATCTAGTCATCCATACGGCGTACCTCTTCAGTTCAGACGGCGGTAATAATTTACAGTGTATTCCTGCGATACCTTATCGACGTTCACTCTAAACCCAGCCGTAATTATGGCACCAAACAGTGCGAGTTATCACCATCGATTGTTTACAGCTTCTTCAGATCCGGTCGTTAGTCTGGAATTAGTTTGCACTGCCCGATTGATATAATTAATACAGATGCGACGCCAGATTGCGTTGTTTGCCAATATGGCCGACTCTGTAGCTAACCTGCAGCACGACATGCGATAGCAGTCAAGTGGCAGCGTTTGTTTCTGTCGTCGACGCTGCGATTATATGCAATTTCGGTTGCGGATTTCGCCGATAAAGCCGACAGACAAGACAGGTGTAAGAACAGAACGCCGGTGGCCACTTGAATGCAGGCAAAGACAAACAAATGCCAGCTGAATGATGCAATCCCACTCGAGTCGGTCTTGGTTTGCATGTGAACATACATGTCTACGCCGCGTCTTTATGTAATCTATAACGAGCTGTAGATTGGTCTTTTACAACAAAGCCCCCCGTGTGCGACTATAATTTTATAAAGTTATGCAAGTTGAATATAATAAATAAATTTTGCCTGGTTGCTTATATACCAGTTATAATATCTATGTGTCTACCATTCCCTGCGCGCGTAGAAGCTCTACGACATTATCTCATCCGTTCATAATTGAAATACTACTCAAATCCGTTCATAATTGAAATAATGTTGTAGATCCCTTAGTCCTAAATCGACTTCTTTTTCATTCGTTTCGTTTCACATCCATTTTGCGAAAAAAAAATTACAACGTAATGTATCAACCCAACATCAACCATCGTCAATCACAATTCACAATGTCACCGCACCATTTTGACGTCACACGTTAGTTAAGATTTGGTAAAACCTTTCCAGGCAATTCACTATTCATTGGTGTGCATAATATTGCATTCGTGCTGGGTGAAATACTTAATTTCCCACAGACCACTTCCTAACCTGACATCACTTAATTTCTGCTAAAACAGGACAGTGAGTTAACATGTTTACGTCACGCATCCTGTAATGCTCCCTATTTACACGCAGCCAATGACCGACAGAAAAGTGTCATAATTCGAACGCTAAACAAAACATAATTCCTGCTCAAAACTAAAAACCAAGACCAACTAAACTAACCAGAAGTAAGTTCTCTCAGAAATCCAAACATAATACACAATCGTAATTTCACTAGTGTTATGACAGACGGGTGCTAAATGTGGTATATGGTCAAATAGTCACGCACAGGTCGCCAACAGCGGAATAAACATCAGTATCAAGCTCACAGTAACACGGACGCTAGAGACGCCATTCTGGCGCTGGCGAACAACCGTTAATTGTCTAACGAGTGAGCGGAATCACTTACTCGCTCGTCACTCGGCGGGTGGTCGCTAGGGGGCGAGAAATGCACCTAATGAAATTACGACTGTTTGATGCTTTGAGTATCTCCCGAGTGCTTCCAAAGTAAACCGGTGTCGACTTGAAAGAAACCGACGCCGTTTTCGGCAATTCTCGCTAAGATATGTTTACGCCAATTGCTGGCAATGTCCTGTTACGCGGTTGAAGATTCCGGAGTGTTGTCACCATAAATTCCCCTGCGGTTTAGCCAACCGTGACGTGCAGTGGTAGCGTCTATGGTCGTCAAGAAAATCGAGCAGGCTTATTATATTATATAGGAGACCCACGGTTTATTGAGATTGTTATTATGACGTCGATATGACGAAATATGTGAACGCATGATTAACCGCAGCACCCATTAATATAAAGTAATAGGCCCCAATTAGCAAGTTTAACGAAGAAAAGAGTGTGCACCTGCTATTTATAGTGTGCGAACATATACATTTTATTATTATTATTATTATTTATTAGACTGCCTGTTTTACTGATTTTAAAATGTTGTGAGTACGTGCAAGTTCTGTATTGAATCTTTATCTCACACATCATTGCCTATGACAATCTTAACTGGTCCTAGTCAGCCCCTGCATCCACTCTTTGTAATAGCAAAGTCTGGTGAAAGGCATATCTCTGGACAAGCGAGAACAATGATATACTCGGACTGAATTGTTCCTTGTGCAATCAAGTTGTTAAACAAAATGGGGTGGTTCTGTAAATTTCACTCATGTCTTATTGATGAATATCTGATTATTCACGTCTGCTTGCCATATTCATACATGTGCAACATATTTTTTCTTCTTGAATTTCTTAAAATGGTTTATTTGTTCTCTACAACTGTGTGGTGTTGTACACGCTCGTTTGATCTAATATTTTTGCTGTGATATAATCAAATATATTTTCCATTACTGGAATGAATTAAATATGACTAAGACTATTGCATACCATTAGAGAATAACATGTATTGTCTTGACGACACTGTGGTATTTTAATTCCCATTAGGTCTGAACGAACATGTACACAATCATGATGGATTGGTAGACACAGACAGACACACGTTCACTTGCCTATATGCCATGCTTGCTTGCATGTGTGTGTGCATACGTGTGTGTGCGCATGCTAAACTGTCTTATCGTTATTTTAATGGTAAACATCTGGTTGTTTTAGCGTAAATTCACGTTAAGCCCTACATCATATTAACTAAAATATAATCTACCTTCTTCACCGCGGCACATATAGGTTTTAGCGAACAACAATTTAAAATAATAATTTGGCCGTTATATGTTTGTGAATAACAATAATAGAGCGGTCGTACTGTTCAGTATATAAATTATATTTCGGGCAAAATAGTATTACATACTAACGGTAACATTGTGATGCACAAGTGTGGTTCTTTAATTTACACTTGGGCGGTAAAGAATACATTTTACGAGAAAACATGATTTTACCAGAAAAACGACCAGGCAATAATTTAGCATAGCTGTAAATGCGCGGCCAATTCCAAAGTGGCGCGTCATGCAAAGTCCTTAACTATTGACCTTGGTGTAACCCCTGTGCGATATTTACCCCGCTTGCGCAATCAACTCATTAATGGGTTCTAAGAGCCCCCGTGGGAGGGTGATTGTGACACGCAATTGGAACTACCGTACGGGGTTAATTACGACAGCCATGAAACTAATAAACATAAAAGTTTGAAAGAAACAACAAGAACACGTATGTTATAATCTGCATTTCAACTTAATCGGTGCATTATGTTACAGTGGAAATAGTCTGATCAATCAGTGGAGTGACGTGGGTAAGAAAACGTTCACTAATCGCATACTAACAACAGGTAGTAAAAGCCGACAGTTTCTGGTATTCGCTGTGTATATGACACAGCGATATACTGCAACGTACACACAGTAATTACAGTTTTAATTGCTTTACGACTATACGCCAAACGCATGAGAACGAATCTTAAGGGTTGTTGGTATGGCAGCGTTTAATAGTTACATCTTATTCGCCTTTCTTTTACACTATGTCCGCGAAGTGTCATACATTTTAGTGACGAAACATGGAACTAATTATTAATGCTACGTCTGAGGTAATCTGTGTGTGTGCGTGCTTGCGTGCGTATGAGTCACTTGGGTTATTTGTTGAAACTTAAACAAGCCTAATATTTTACAATATATTTCAAAGCAGACATTTTAACTCAGCCGTGACAAAACAGAGCACACAGCGTTTGGCGATATACAATTAGAATGAAAAGCAATATGCATATGACGTGATATATTAGTATAGAACATTTCACTTAACTAATTTGAATAAATATGTCACCTACTTCTGAAAAGTGAGTGTCCGTGATTTCACATGTACCCGTGGCATAATAATATAGGTTATAGTCAACACTACGAAGTGGTTCCCTGGATGCATTCGTAGGACACAGACGTTATTTCGAACAATGCATAATCGTTGCATTCCGTTCCCACTTACGCACACAGGACTACAGCTTTGCCAACAATAAAACAACACACAAGGCACGCGTACGTGCAGGCCTGCATATGTGCAAACATACACGTTCCCGTGAATAATTCATGCAGTAAAGACAAATAATCATTGCGCTAATTTTGCGTGCAGACAGATTATTGTTGAAGAGCTGATCATACGAATTGATTTTTCGTCCCTGGATCCGTCTGTTTGCATTCGTGACCCTAGAAGTTTTTATTACGTTTTAGGGCCTCATTCATTTGCATACATGGTCCATCTAGACAATGGCATGTCTCTACATTCGCCCATTTCTGGGTCTTAGAACACAGTCGAGAGCCTCTGTACAACCTCAATCTTGAGATACCAGGCCTTCGAATGCGATCATTTACATGAAAAATATTCCTGTGAAGGTCCGGTTGCCAAATCCACAATTTCTCTGAAGTACGACATAAGAGTCGTACGTGACAAATACGAATATAATTCGAAAGGACGTTGCCGTGAATTCAAACACCCGCGATGTCTGCAGATTATGAAAGCAACGTGTAACGCGTTGTCTACGATTTGAGTTGAATTTCAATGCGGACCTTAGGTTCTCCTGCACAAGCAACATACTAATATAATAATAATATAATCAGGGATGTGTATTTGTTTACTATTTCCAGCAATTTCTAATCCCTACTCTTGCAAACAACGGTTAGTAAGAGAACATTGTCATTGTCAAACGATAGCAAAACGTATCGACGAGACACCAATATTGGCAACTTTCACCCATGCTTTGCGTAAAAAGAACGTAATAATTAATACTCGTATGGGGTATACGTTATATAAGAATATGTTATAAACAACATTTTATACTGATATTGTTTTTAGAGATCATAATTGCAATATGTGAAATGAAAGCATACCAACATATTTGTGGTACCCTTTGTTTATAAATTGTCCCAATTTGTAAACTACGGTTATGTTCAATGTTGTGGACCACACGCGCTCGTGCTTGGAACCCTTACATACGCAGATATCCGAGTAATAATGAAATTACATTTTCCGCTGAATGTTATTCAACACAAAAACGCACGCGCGCATGCACACAAGACTTTAGCGTGGCAAACATTGCAACTAGCCAACAGAACGCGCGGCATGACTGTAGTAGTGGTCAACAATTCAATTAGCAAACTGTCTTTGATCCATCGAGATCGGCTTTTACCGTGTGACCGCGAACTGTCGCGACACCTTGCGGAGACTACAGGAGCTACAATTAAAGGGAGATGACTAACGGGCTATTGACACGTCTACTGTTGATATGTTTGCGTTAGTTTCTCAACAATGCATCTGAAAGACTTTGATGCTACAGACGACCCTGACTTCGCAAAGTAAACTTAGACCTCATTAACTGAAAACACGACAGCTTGAGATTGGATTATATCGCGAGTCACAACATACATGTCAACAATGTTGACGAATGGTTTTAGTAATTTTGGTAATTAATACTATCTGGAATCAACACTATCAACAACAGTTTTGAGATTCAGATCGAAAACGAAGCAGATGTGTCGAGTGAGGGAATTTTGGACTTTAGCTGCTCCTAACATTTTTTTATGTAAACCTTTTAATTGGTATATGACTATACGCAACACGCATGGCAATGAATCGTAAACGCTGTTAGTACGGCAGCGTTTAACAGTTAACTTATATCTGATATTTCTGTCTTTGATAATATAATTTTATATCTGCGAAGTGTCATACATTTTGATGACAATACGTGGAGCTCTTTATCAATGCTGTGTTTGAGGTCATCTCGACTGGGAGGGAATTAACTGCTCGTAAAATTATTATATAAACAGTATTTTCCATAAAATATGTTACGATGCTTGTGGAGTGGAGTACTTTCTGGTGAACACTTGAGTTATCTGATCAGACCATTAGAACATGATTTCTGAGAACTGTTTTTTCTGTAAATAGCAAATCAAAAACTATAACTTTGCACATGATTAGGAATTATGGAATTGTATTGTTGGTGTCATTGGAAAGCATTATGTTTCCTCTTACTCATTTCGTGATGGAAGATTCCATATCGGTGTTGTTGTTGGCTTCAACCACGTGACCCGCCACAGCGAACCGGGTATTAAGTGGCACAGGCTTATTTTGCACACGGGTCAAAAATAACAGTTTAGATCATCTTCTATCAATTTGTGATTTGGGCAGAAATCTTATAATCTCATCTTTTAATGTCCGGTTTATTGTTCTCGACAAACAATCCACAATCAATAAAATAAATTAATTTACGAACGTATCTATAGATTTAAAAAATACAAAATATGAGTCAAAATTAACTCGTTTCACTCAACGGTTGTTTTTAAGTTTGCATCAATGTTAGCAATAAATAAAACAAACTGAATGTATTTCGACAAATGATGTATTACTTTAAAGCTTATAATCTGTGTAATCCCAAAAGGTGCAAACCTATATTTGACAATGTTACCACCTAAAAGGTGGCAGTCTCTTCCTAGATTTTCATTTATTAATTAATACAGTGTTCTTAAGACTATACTAATTATGCTGAAGGTATGCTGCACGCCAAATTGTGTAACAATTGCCCGTAACAACGTTCGCAATTTGGAAGGTACGACCTCGGAGCATGATCAAATAGTAAACAAACAATCCTGCTTCAAAACACGTTTTATTGGCATTACAGCCGAGTCAGGCTGAGTTAACTCTTATACCCTTTTTATATTCAACGATGTCCCATTTTCCCACGTTCAATACAACAGATTTAAAGATTCAGAGTTAGAAGTTACTACTCCAGCTAATTACGGGTAGATGAACAGACTACGTAGCTTTAAAACAGTTATAAATGGTAGTTTAACTCAGAATGCTACTTTAAGGTCTGAGCCGCTGCGACGTCATATACGATTGATGTAGTTGTTGCTGTTGTTGTTGTGTTGGTGTTATTGTTATTGTTGTTGTTGCTGCTGCTGCTGCTGCTGCTGCTGTTGTTGTTGTGTAGGTGTTCAGACATTGTTATTTTTTTGTTCTCCAGTTGGGCCGAAGCCCCTCTTCTGGACCCCCTTCCTGCAGCGGGCGCCGCACAAGCGCAAGGGCGGCCAGGTGAGGTTCTCGAACGAACAGACCGTCGACCTGGAGAAGAAGTTTGAGAGTCAGAAGTATCTCTCTCCGCCAGAGCGCAAGAGTCTCGCCAAGTCGCTGCAGCTGACGGAACGACAGGTGATAATAATGACAATAATAATAATAATAACAACAGTAATAGCAACAATAACAGTAATAACAACAGTAACAGTTATGATAATAATAACAGTAAAAGTAACAGTAATAATAAAAATAAAAATAACAGTAATAGCAACAGTAACAGTAATGTTAATAATAAAAATAACAGTAATAGCAATAATAACAGTAATAATAATAATAATAATAACAATAACAGTTATGACAACAATAACAGTAATAACAACAGTGACAGTAATAATAATAATAATAACAATAACAGTAATGACAGTAATGGCAATAATAACAATAATAACAACAGTAACAGTAATAATAATAATAATACAATAACAGTAATGACAATAATAACATTAACAATAACAGTAATAATAATAATAACATAAATGACAATAATAATAATGACAATAATAACAATAATAACAACAGTATTGCTAGTAATAACAGTAATACTAATAATAACAGTAATAATAACAAAAGTAATAACAACAATAACAATAATAATAAAAACAGTCACGATGGTAATTATAATAACAACAACAAGGTTTATTAGGTGCGAATCAAACCTGGATGTTGCGCTTTGGATGATTCATCTCCGCTAATCTTATCAAATCCAATAATCTTCAACTCCGCTAGACATGCTAACAATGATTAATAATAGCAGTGTTGTGGATTACAGTGGCGCCCACTTACGGATACATTTAAAACACAATAGAAACGAACACGCTGGCTTCAGTCTCCTGTTTCTGATCAAATAACTGGTAAACAGGGTCTTTGAAAGAGGCTAGGTTAAAAGGAAGCTATATTCACAAAAAGTGGCAGCGGCCGCTCGAAAATATCACGTGGTAGAAATACCGGATGTAGCACATTCATGTCGGCGACGTGTAATTATTTACAGTGTATATTAATACGCTGACTTGGAGGCTCTGTCAGTGTCTCTCCCATGTCCATTTGCCATTTTCTACGCTCTTTCGCGTCCTTGGACCATTGACCGCTGCTCTACCAATTGGCAATGTATTTAAAAAAACACAAACACTATTCTCTTGAGGTTTACTTTTTCAGTGGACAAATTAAGTGGTCAGCTATTAGCCAGGGTCGAAACCGTTTATTGCTCTACGGGTGGATGTCACCTAGTCTTGATTAGAAGGAGAAGCAAAGCGCGAGAACAGAATTGAAGTTAATGCTGCATCATAACACATGAACAAAGATAAAACAATGACATTGTAACACATTTGGCCGCAGAAGACAGACCAGGAATTCTCCGATATTTACTCAGCATATCCGGAACACATTGTAAACAGTCCGCCTCAGCAGCCAACGTTGGTCTTGTGTAGCGGTCTTTAGGCTTGTACATGTACAGCTGTATTTCGCCACAATAAACCGTATACTCTATTTGTTTGTTGCAGGTGAAGACGTGGTTTCAGAATAGGCGAGCAAAATGGCGAAGGTTAAAACAGGTAACTGGCGGTACTACTGACGGCGCAGTCAGCTTGTTTTTACTCGTAATATTATCAATTTTTGGTAACAAACGTTTCAACGGAAATTATGCACGAGCTATTCTGTCAAATAATCAGTAGATGCATCGATGAACATATTCATCCTATACAACAGGCCATCACCTCAATATATCAACGAATATACAACATACCTTCCGAATCTCCTAATATGGTGGGGGATGTTCCAGTTTTGGGTCCCGGGTAATGTATTAAGCACCCACCCAACACCCTACTTTCAATCAAAAGCTCCTGCTTTGTTATCGTACGGTAGAGCCCTTCTAAAGCGGCCACTCGACTGACTGACACAACATGACTCCACGATAGGAGTAGCCTGGTTAGAGAGGCCGGTCAGATATACATATGTGCAGTTCTGGCAAAACTGTGTATATACGTATAGTCTGCATTTATTATTATAAACATTAATTTGACTGTTCTTCACGCTGTAACTGTGAAAACGTATACCTGATTAAATTGTTATTCCACATTCCTAGGACACTTCAAAGGATACACCAGATGCTGATGGTGATGAAGCGGGAGTCGCTCATGATACAGGCAGAGGATCTGATACAGAGGACGTACTGTCCTCGGCCGATGATGACGTCACCAAAGACCCGGATGATAAGGATGACGACATCGACGTCGATGGCGTAGATGTGTGACGAAGACGAGGCTAAAAAATAATGACCGAAACGTGCTGCTTAGTGTCGACATAAAACTGTTGGTGTTGATATTGACAACACGTCTTGACAATGGGGCATCTGCCCTAACGACATCCGCGTGATTGTCAAGTACGCTGCTGTGAGTGGTGGGGAATACAACTGCAAGTTGTGAACTTCGTGAACATTTCAGACGCGAGAAAGGCAACATGTAAAGTGCGCCCAACCACAGCGAAGGCTAGCGTAATTAATTATTGTCATAACGCATAATGACAAATGATCGCTACGCTACGCCATCTCCCGGCATGCTCTGGACATACGCAAAATTGCGTCATCTGCTATGACCTCACAAAACGCCGGATCTAATGCCCGGCGCGCAGTTGTGCATACAAAATCTGTTCCTTTGCGTCGAAGGAAGTTCTTGCACGAATGACAATTGAAGGCTTTGCTTCAGCAGTTGTTTAGGACTGTATAGGACAAGTGTGTCTATGAACTGCTGAAGGTCATTCAGCGACAGATATTTCATTTGGTGCTAATGGGACAACGTGTTTGTCTTCAGGGTTGGTATAACCAAGCACACCTGCACCGTAATTGTGTTGCGATGGTTGAATTAGATGTATACAGTATACATATAGCGTTTGCTTTGAATGAATAAAGTATAAATTTTAGCAGAACAGAAGTTATTAGAACTGTTGTCTTTGCAACTACCATATGGTGCAGGGTCTAATAGTAATGGGTTAAATACAATGCACAGGGGTTGTTGCATGCTACAGACAGGGATATAAAATATGAAGGGTGTGTGCGTGCGTGCGTGCGTGCGTGCGCGTGTCTATGCGCGCGCGTGCGTGCACGTTGCATCGTAGCTGAGGCCAAATTAAGCATGCATCCGTTTATTGTTTGAAATACAAACGTGTCTAAAAAGAACATGAATTAACAGCTCAAGTTCTTCAACTAACAAACGTATACATATATAGGATATTATAACATTAATAAGTAACCTTGGTGGTTCTATCCATGCACTTAGATAATTAAAACTAGAACAACAGCAACAACTAGTCCTAATAGTTCCACCCACACCGTTGTGCAATCATATCATATCATATCATATCATATCATATCAAGAAGGTATTAAAAGCCCAATTGGTTCTTCCAACTTACACGCAATAGTTAGAACATGATTAAACCGGCGAACTGTTTCACAAACCACAAACACATCGATATCGATTCTATTATTGTTAACAAACTGAAACTATACAACATTATCGGCGATCACGCGACATCCTCTGGTATCTGGAAATTGAGCTACGCAAACGTAACATATTTAGATGCAATTATTCAATGGGTAATTGTTTCCAATCTTGAAAACGCCATGATTGAGTTGATGTTCACTTACTTTGAACACACGTCTCGTTTATAGCCGACACCACGTAATAATGGTTGTTGCCGTAAGCTTCAGTTAACTTCCCGTGGTCGTAGTTGTCTTTGTAATGTATCCGGCAACGTCCGTTTTGGAAGTCTACAGCCGCACAGCGGCGCACAATTTGCAAACACGCCTTTTGACACTTTTTCGGTGATTGCGCATTCGGCTGCTTTTCACCCTTGGGATGTCTTTTGTTACGGATCTTCTTCAAGACCACAACACACCTTGCAAAGGGAACATGATAGTGTGCTAGTACCTTTTCTGTTTCCTTCAGACTTCGTTAGCATCCACCTTCTGTAGCCCGTGTTTTAATCCGTCCGGTAGCCCGATTTTTGATCTCCTCAGCATTATACCACCAACACCCGTCCCACACGGGAATCACATTCCTGTTCACCCACGATGTTTTCCTACTGCGTACTATTAAAATACCATCAAAACAATTTGTTTTGTATTTCTCTGTGCTCAACATATTATCTTAACATGCGATTTCACGAAATGTCAAATTAGTGTAGCTGATGTCAAAGGTTTTAATTAAATTAGCCAGCCTTATAGAAAATAGTATTATTAAAATTCATCACAATGTCATCATAAACTACATATCAATATTGCATATGTTGCAACCAGTTTGTAATGGTAATTATTTTAATACTTTCATCGTCATATCGTGAAATTAAACCATACTAACTGTTGCATGTATATCCAAAGTAATTTTCCGTACATACACACTGGTGAGGGTGACGTGACGTCCAGGAGCGATGCTTCTGCAAATACCCCCATGTTCGTATCGATTTGTACCGTTGCAGATACCAAGTACTACAATCCAAAACTTAAAATAACTTAAACAATATCACAATTTGTAGAACAATAAAGCATAATGTATATAACCAAAAATACTGAAAGAACCAGTTTACACGGGAGTTACTCGCTTCCTCGACATGATATGACGCAAAAGAAAAACTTACCACGTCCCACGACTGTCACCTCGCACAGCGTAAGTGGGTTGCCTATGCCTAGCCTTATGATAATCAATTCGATTCCTTCTGGTCGAGATTTGCACATAAACGATCGTGTCTCTCCTGTTTTCACGGAATTGTTGTAACCATCACCGCATAGTTGACTATTTGTGTGTTTATGATGTCCTCCATGTAGAATTATGACGAGGCGTTGATCACCTGACAAAAATATAACACGGCCATATCGTTCACCTTACAAACATAAAATGCCAACAAACTATATGTGAAATGGATGTCATAATAATACTATTATTTATAATGTTTGTTACAACAAAATGTACTGATATTATTAACACTGCTACCTTTTGCACATTTGGTAGATACTGTTCGTTAGTTAAATTCACTTAGCAGTTACATGAAAAATTCACATTAAAGGCGTCAGATAGTAGGGTATTTTTTGAAGAAAATAGTGAACTAATGATGTCTTGTTGGAATAAAGCCTGATGTTGTTGACGTTTCTACAACGACAGCGCACAAAATTAGGTGTTTTAAAACGTGAACTTTCGAATGTGTGCGCGCGAGTTGAAAGCGGCATCGTTTCGCGGATAGGGCGAAGTGGAAATCCCATTTCATATTCAACACAATTAATACAGAGTTGTTTGGAAGGAAATGTTGGCTACATATATGATAATACGAAGTCGATTTCCTGTGCGATTGAGTACTTTTGTTGAACCGTTGCTGTGTAGGCCCCTATAACGCCTGCAGCGCGTCGTTTTGTCAGAACACTTTTGCAAGGTGACTTTTAATTTCGGCTTAGTACCGACACCATCTTGCAAAACACACGTGATTTGTAGAAATGCAAAAGTCGATAAATGTGAAAACCGCTGTCGCTGTTTATAAATGGTGGTTGATGCAATCCACCGTGTGACGTCACGACCTAGTTATAATAATATAATAGTAAGTAATTTATTTTCAGCAACAACATCAACAATCAGGAATAACCGAATTATACATCCCATTATTTAAAAAATGCACCATTTCAACGTGTAAACAAAATAATAATTGAACGTGTTGGTGGAAATGGAATGAACAGAAGTGTAATACTTATTTATGGTTCACTCCAACCAGTATAGTTACGTGTTGTACAAATACAATATATTACAAAATATATCAATTAGAATTCCAAAACTAATGCAATATAGTAATATATGAATTATCAGACAGTATCTTAGAGGCAAATTATTAATTTCTCCAACTAATTCGCGGAATAATATATTTTTCTTCTTACAATTAGTTTGTATTACATTGATCTATAAAATAAATATAAATCTACATTTCTTATTAACAAAATGTCTCTTTTATGTTGGCCACTGGGATCGAACATTAGTGGCTTCAATCATCCGTCTCCAGATCCCTCTGTCTGCCATTGCTGTCTTCAGCTCCTCCGTCTCTAGACCCACATCTTCATTTAAGCAGTCGATGTAAGTTGCTGCTGGTCTTCCTGCCTTGGTTCTTCCATGTGTCGGTTGCCACAAGATGGTCTTAGATGTCATTTCATCCTTAGGTCTGTAGCAGTGTCCAGCAAATCTCAGTCGCCTTCTTCTTATTTTATCAGTGACTTTACACATTCCACTGTATAGTTATATGTTTGTTAAATGCTGTTGCCAGTGAATGTTAAATGCGGCTCGAAGCATTTTTTTATAACATCCGTCCAGTTGTTTGTCAAGTTTTTCGTCATTGTCCGTGTTCGCATCCGTACAGTAGCACAGACTCTACTGTTGCAATAAACAATCGGTGCTTGATTTTGCCTGCAAGTGTAGATTTCCATATTAGATTTAGTTGGTTGAGTGATCTCCACGCCACTGCCTTCCTGGTTTTGATGTCTTTGTCTGTTGTGCAGACCCAGAAGCCAAGGTGTTTGTAGTCATAAACCTTCTCCAAATCAACTCCTTCCCTCACAACGATGCTGGTGTTTCCTAATTTGTTGAATGCGATATATTTGGTTTTCAAGGATTGATCTTTAAACCAATCCTTGCACATGATGTTTCCACTCGTGTTAGAAGCTCCTGGGCCTGATTCATCATTTCTGATAGTAGCGCAATATCATCGGCAAATTGGAAATCGGTGATCACCGATTTCTTTTTATCTGGAATGCAAGTTCCTCTTCTCTTCCGTTGATAGCTCGCCGCAGTGCACAGTGAAGGACTATCACGAAGAGGTCTGGGGCTAGCGTGTTACCCTGTAGCACTCCCGCCGTGATATCAAAAAACTCAGTTTCTCCATCCGGTGATTGTACTTTGGCACGTGTGTTCCTGTTCATGTTGGAAACAACTGTTACTAGCTGTTTGGGGACACCACAGGCCTCAGGAATCTTCATCATCTTGCCACGATGAACCATATCAATATATATATAATATCATGACACCCGTGAATTAAAGGCGAGTGTTCTGTTCCGTTACCTGAATCAACCAGGTTCCTAAGGATATTAACAAATAATTGGCTGAGTTTGTTTTCTTAAAAGAAGGAACATTGCGATCGCTCTGAACATCAAAGACATTTGCCGATAAACCAGCCAGCGTCCGTTATATGCCAAAATAGTTGTTTCGTTTATAATTTGAACATTGTTTTACATTTTGCGGAATACATACGCCACAGTAGTCGTTAATATTGTCATACCGAATAACAGCACCATTGGCGACAACCACACTAATATAGCGACAACGTGACACAGCGGCACTGTGGCGCAACGGTATCACGTCTGATTTCCCATCAGAAGGTTCTGTGTTCAAATCACGTAAGGGTCACCTTTGGTTATCTCTCATGACAGTGAAGTTATTCAATCTATCTGTGATTGTGAACTGCTGAAAATCGACTGAAGCGAATCACATACCGATATTGACAGTTCACTCACTCACTCACTCACTCACTCACTCACTCACTCACTCACTCACTCACTCACTCACTCACTCACTCACTCACTCACTCACTCACTCACTCACTCACTCACTCACTCACTCTCTCTCTCTCTCTCTGCCGTTGCCGTCTTCAGCTCCTCCGTCCCTAGACCCACAACTTCCTTTAAGCAGTCGATGTATGTTCTGCTGGTCTTCCTGCCTTGGTTCTTCCATGTGTCGGTTGCCACAAGATGGTCTGAGATGCCATTTCATCCTTATGTCTGTATCAGTGTCAATCGTCTTCTTCTTAGTTTATCAGCTACTTTACACATTCCACTGTATAGTTCAAATGTATAGCCAAATGATGTTGCCAGAGAATGTTCGAAGCTCGAAGCATTCTTGTTTAACATCCGTTTAGTTGTTTGTCAAGTTTTTTTGTCGTTGTCCATGTTTCGCATCCGTGGAGTAGCACAAATTCTACTGTTGCAATAAACAATCGCTGCTTTATTTTGTGTGGGAGTGTAGATTTCCATATCAGGTTTAATTGGTTGTGTGCTCTCCACGCCATTGCCTTCCTGGTTTTGATGTCTTTGTCTGTTGTGCAGACCCAGGAGCCAAGGCATTTGTAGTCTTCATCCTTCTCTAAAAGAGCTCCTTCCCTATCAACGATGCTGGTGTTTCCTAATTGGTTGAACGCGATATATTTGGTTTTTCAGGATTTATCTTTAAACCGATCCTTGCACATGATGTTTCCATTCGTGTAGAGGCTTCAGTGTCTGATTGATTACTTCTGATAGTATCGCCATATCATCGGCAATTTCGAAATCGGTAATCACCTCAGGTTTAACACGTTTATTTTTCCTACTTGTGTTCTGGAATCCAAGTTCCACTTCTCTTCCGTCGATAGCTCGCCGCAGTGCATAATCAAGGACTATCACGAAGAGGTATGGCGTTAGCGTTTCTCCATGTAGCACTCCCGCCGGCCCCAAGAATCTTCATCATCTTGCCACGATGAACCGTATCAAATGCTTTTCGGAAGTCCACGAATGTCATAATTGCAGGAAGATGCTTTGCTGTAATTCCTTCTATTAATCTTCTCAGGGTTAGTATAATTTTATGACCTACTGTTGTCCTCCCTGTCTGGAATCCATTCTGATTGTCTTTGAGGTGGTGGTCAATAATTAATTTCAGGACGTATTCTGCTCAATATCATCTCATTGAATGTCTTTGCCACAATGGAGCTCAGGCTAATGCCCCTGGAATTCCCTGCCATGCATAAATCGCCATTCTTACTTACTTACTTACTGACTTACTTACTTACTTACTTACTTAGACTTAGTTCCTCCTGTTCCTTTCGGGACATCGGGCGACGAGCTTTCTCCATCTAATACGGTCTTTCGCAATTTCCTTGGCCTCATTCCAGGTAATTTCCATTTCTGCCAGATATTCTTTAAATGTCTTGCGCCAGGTCTTAGTCGGCCTTCCCCTCCTTTTGTTTCCACCTTCAGGCACCCACTCCATTGCTACATGTGCTATTCTCTTTCTTGGTAGGCGTAGGATATGTCCCGCTAGTCTTCGTCGTCGAGACTTAACTATGTCATGTAGGCTATCCAGACCTGCCCTCGTCATCACTTCTTCATTGGTGATGTGCTCTCTCCATAATATGCCCAATATGAACCGGATACATCGCCGGTGGAATATGTCTAGTTTTGTTGATATCCTCGCCGTTGATAATATCGCTGTTGGCATTACGATTGACATGTAAAGACGTAGTTTTATGTCCTTTCTGATGGTGGTACTGGACCATATTGGACGTAGTCTTTGGGACACTGCTGATACCTTGCCTATCCTCGTTCGCACATCTACTTCCGCTTCGCCTTCCCTAGAGATGTAGCTTCCGAGGTAAAGGAAGTTCTCGACGCACTGCAAGTCTTGCTGACCGATCACAATGTGGGGGTCAGATCCATCACCAACTGACAATGTTTTTATCTTCTCATAGCTGATTCGTAATCCGACTATCTCTCTCCATCGTCTTTTAAATTATTTGTCATCTCTTGCAGGATCTCCGGCATGTGGCTAAGCAGTGCAATGTCATCAGCAAAGTCAAGGTCTGTCAACCTATTATAATTTTATCCACTTAACACCAAAGTTCGGACCTTTCATCGTTTTCCTTATGATGAAGTCGATAACAACAACAAAGAGGAAAGGGGACAGGATGCATCCTTGACGTACAACTGTCTCTATATCGAACATGTCTGTGTAGCCATCGTTGGTCTTGATGCAGCAGTTGGTGTTTCGGTATAGCGATTTCAAAATGCCTATACATGTACGCCGTACAGCTTCAGGATTTGCCATAGCGAATCTCTGTGGATACTGTCGAAAGCTTTCTTAAAGTCAATGAAGTTGACTAAAAGAGGTATCTGGAACTCTCTGCTTTGCTCGATGATGTTTCGCAATGTGAAGATCTGCTCACACCACGACCTTCCTCTTCGAAACCAGGTGTTTGGGTGTTGGTCAATTGCTGTCTTCAGCCGGTGTAGGATCACGCTGCAGAACACCTTTCCAGGTACTGGCATCAATGTTATTCCCCGTCAGTTATTGCACGTCCTTGCCATGTTTCAATAGTTCGGCCGGTACTTCATCGAGGACCGCTGCCTTGTTGTTCTTGAGGCTATCGATGGCTTTGGAGACTTCTGCCCTGGTGATGTCATTGGTGGTGACATCGAGCACTTTTGTGTTTGTTTCCTGTTCAAAGTTGAAGAGTGTGTTAGGTGTTGGTTTATTTAGTATTTCTCGGAAGTGTTCGATCCACCTCGTGGCTTGTTCCTCGCTTGTTAGAAGCACTCTGCCATCTTTGTCTTTTATTGGTATGTTGGAATTCTTAGGTATTGGAATAATGTTAAGAACTGTCCAATGTAGAGTTATTTTCCCTTCAGTCAAAGCTTTGTTGCAAAACTCTAGTATGATACTGCCCAGATCGCAGTGTTTTAGCACTTCAAGTGGTATACCATCATCCTCGCAGCTCTTTCCATCATTCAGAGATTTATTGTCTTTTCATACTCGTCTCTTTCAAAATGTCAGACGTCTTTAAGTAAAGTTAACTCCTGTATGCCTGACGTCTTTGAGTAACGTTAACTCCTGTATAGCTTGGTATCCAGTCTTTGGAACTGCTCAATGCACTTTACACTTCATTCCCTGGCAAACGTGTTCAATCAAACACAATCTCGACATATAAATTAAGAGAAATATTCAGCCACGGTGCAATTACTACGCGAAGTCAATTCGCACTCACACAAAATCCACCATTAACTTTCTATTGCCAGGTATTCATTCATACAGTTGATTATACTGGAGCGTCGTGGATTGAACGAACGTACCCAAGGTTGACAATTTCGGAATTTATATGTTATACTATATTCAAAGAAGGCAGTAGCGAGACTGTTATTAGACGAACGTTAAGTACATACCACAACAATCGGAACGACTCGCTATCACCACATAGTATAAGCGAACCCTGTTGTAGAAAGTCACCTTCCACCATGGATAATTTTGTTTGCGCGACATGGCACAACTTTGGTGTGCAAGGTTGCCGTTTGCATTGCAATCTAAGGCCTTCTCTGCCTTGTAGTTGAGATATGTTGAAGACACTGCCCCTTCAAGTGCGAGGTTTCTCAATGCGCCACTGTAGACTACAAACGTATAACTGTTCTCGTGGATTTCGAACAAACAGTCATGGCATGTCACGCGGATTTCCCGTATTTTTGTTAAGCAACACGGTCGTATCTGGCTTTCACTCACTCACTCACTCACTCACTCACTCACTCACTCACTCACTCACTCACTCACTCACTCACTCACTCACTCACTCACTCACTCACTCACTCACTCACTCACACACTCAACAGCTAACGTGTCTGATTTCGAGGTGAGTTTATTCAAGCAATGGCATTGTAAATAGGCAATTTGTAGACATATTATATATATTATATATATTGACAGCTATATATGACAGTGTAGGAAGCGTATGCATTGTTTATTTATTCTGCTTCCCAATGACGTCAGCCGAGTATTCAGTAACGTTTCGATTAAATAAAATTATAACATCCGCCGACGCAGACGGCTGCAGTCGGTGTCAGCTGCCGCTGGGACTGTCACTAGGTCTGTTGAGCCTCTACTACAGTAACTAACATACCCTTAGGCAAATGTATCGCCTTTCTAGTTAGTAAAACTGCATTGTCCAGTATTTGACATTTTGCCTAAATCTGGGATTTGGGTATGTGTGTCTACGGGTCTTGCCTTTCCAAATTTCAGTCAGCCGTTTTTAAAAAATTCACGTTTCCCCACTTATTTGTACCGAAACATAAAAATTTGAGATTCGTACGTTCACAAACTGTTTTTAATGCTACGGCT
The DNA here is from genome assembly GCA_020002185.1 of Paraescarpia echinospica. Lineage (NCBI taxonomy): Eukaryota > Metazoa > Annelida > Polychaeta > Sabellida > Siboglinidae > Paraescarpia > Paraescarpia echinospica. The sequence continues at coordinate 40,599,927 of CM034534.1, read as the reverse complement.
ACGATTGTTAGTAAACCTGGCTGGCATGTCATCATTCAATGTAAACGTTTTAGGTACACTAAAACGTACACAATACTATGTTGCAATGGGATTATGCGATGCACGAATTTTGGACACCAGCAGATCTGCCCTCTAGTTTACACAAGTTTTTTTATCCATGAATATATTTTTTTAATCAAGTAATATATCAGATCAAGTTGCGCTGCTTTATGTGAATAGCACATTTGATAATAATAGCACTCGCTAAAATTAAAATTAAACATTTATTTTTGACATGTTACTTTGCCATTACTGTAAATGTTTCACGAGAATGGCCCAAATGTATAATTGTATACAACATTAATTATTAGAGGTAGAATAAAGGAAAATATACAGTGCATCATGGATAAGGTCGAACTTCCAGGGACCCAAGAAACTGATAAGTGGAATTTCAGATAACTAGAAAGTTATCAGAAGGTCTCCTTATTGGGACCTTTGCCCTGGACCGTCGAAAAGATTGACTAAACTTAGCGAAAATTCACTTATGTAAGTTCGAGTTATCTGGAGTGCACTGTATATGACCAATGCATACACGTAATTATGTAGAAGCAAATTAAAAGTTGGCCAAAGTAATAGATTGAGATTTTAGTCTGACTGAATCAATATAACAAGGTTCTCTTGTATTTCTTTTTCAATTAGCCAACTGTAGACTTGGTGATAAGTCCCATAATCCAATATCTAAACTGAATTAATCTGCACAGTGTTGAATTAGTTAACTCATATTTAGGCTCAGTTACCTAAATTCAACTTCGTTTATTTGCAGGAACATTAGAAATAGCCGAGATGATAGAAAGAGGAAATTTAAGAGCTCTACTCAAAAGTGCCATTAATTGGACAATGGGTCACCTGACATAAGATGGTGCCTGACTTTGTTCTGCCCAATTCTGTTCAGCGCGACATCTACTGAGAAGTTGTACCTCACTTCAAGTTTCAAATGGATGTGTGCATCTGATAGCTTTGTGTATCAAAATGTATAGCAGTGTTATTAATAGGACAATATGTTAACTGACACAGCAGTGAAGAAGATGTCTTGACTTTGTTCTGCCACATTAGTTCCGTGTGACTTCTGCTGGGAATATGTACATCACTACGTTTCAAATGGATTGGTGCAATCGATCGATTTATGCATCCAAATGCACATCACCCGTCATTGTGTTGCAAAGTAGCAGTACATAATAAAGTTTATGGTTTCTTATGCTCATCATGTTTAGATTGTGTTCTACAGCATATACTTCCAAATGTGTTGAAACAAGTTTGTGTTAAGTGAACTATACTGGGAGTAGTGTATAAAAAGGTGTCTACAAAGTTGCTTTTACAATAATTTTGAAAATTCATAAAATATAAATCTTCCACAGCATTCAGAATGTTTTACGGATCTTCTTGAGCTAAATACACCAATGATGACTGAAAACAGTGTTTTAAAATATGCGCTACTTTTAATGTTTTGTAATTTTATAACTTTATTTCCATCATACAATGGCCATGTTATTTGTTATCGAAACAGGAGTTCGACAGAAACAAATTCAATATATTTTATTCTAAATGATGGGCAGAACAAATAATTATTGCACTCCCAGTACAAAATAAATCATGTGTTTACACTGATGCAATAATGTTATGCTCTTTATATATCTACATTTTCAAACTAAAAAAACCTATCTTATTTTAATATCGTAGACTGCTTCAGTGATGTATAATGTATTTATACTGCTTATGGAAATAGCAGCTGGATTTAAGGTGCAAATAAAATGGTTTCATTATTGAATGTTTCTCGGCTTCAGTAAGTTTCTGTTATCTAAACGTTTAATTAAAACTTTACCTCAAAATGTATAGCCACATGTACCGAGTGAAAAGGGAACATGATAGTACCATAGTTTTTATATTCCAACAAAAACAATGCCAATCATTCAATATGACATCGGCGTCGCCATCGCCATCGCGCATCGGTGGCTTCGTGCATGGAGAAGTGGTGTTTTTTCTTTTAAATCAATCCGTCTGTCATGAACTGTCGCCATGTTCATTCTCCGTTTATTCCATATATTTCCCTTCTTTTCTTTGCTGAATCTGTGACATAAACAGCAGCTGGTCCACGTTTCATTTTGATAATTTTATGGTCACGACTCATTCGCATGGCGGTGGCTAATCCAAATACACACATGTTGATGACGTACTTCTTGTATCTATTAACTCGGCGAAGCTAATCGAAGTCTGACGGACAGTCCCGAATAATCATGAGCATGCCTTATACGGATCGTGAAGGTGGACCCAAACTAGAAACTTCGCGTACGCGGTGTTATTTTTTCGATATATTGTCAGGGTCATTAGTGGTTAATAAAACACAATTCTAATGAAATAAAGGCATAGTATTACATGAACTAATCATATTAACAGAATTACCTATTAATTGCGTGCACTACAAAGAGATTAATATTCTCAAAGAATCTCTTTAAGAGCACTTTTTCGCTCCTCGCAACAGCTGGAGTAATACATAGGTTTGAAATATACAGCTTACCCAAAATCTGGGTACATATCACGATTGGCTCGCATGCGATCTATGATACAAACAATTAGCCCTTAAAACTCAGCCGTTTTTTTTAAAGTCCCTGTTTCCCCACTTACTTGAACCGTAACAATAAAACGTGATAACCGTACGTTTAAATATCGTTTCTGGTGTGTTTTCAAAACTATCCACTAGATGGCGCCTCCACACAATGGTGGTCAGAGCCATTGATAGATATCTAATTTCAAACTGACGAGGATCATTCGTCACTATTTCGACGATTTTCAACATGCGTCACCGTAAAATAAAATATAATAACATTTATTTATACACCACATATCTCAACAAAGCAGATTCAGGGGTGTTTACAAACTAAAACATGATGTAAGAATACATTACGTTGTCGTTATAATATTACAATACACGGGTTACATATGCTAACACAACTACACATTTCGATTATTATGTGGGCCATATATAACATTAAGATGTACATGTACGTATTTAAAAATACAATAAATTACGAAAAAGCCTGATTAAAGAGAAATGTTTTCAGGTGTCGTTAGCTTCTTAGCTCTAGTGGAAGAGAGTTCCAGAGAGTGGGATCTGGACATGAAAATGCGCGTCGGCCATACCGTTCCAGGTTAACTCAAGGAACAACCCTGAGAAACTGGTCGGCCGAGCGAAGAGTACGACAGGGAACATATGCACATATACGGTCGGCAAGGTACTGTGGAGTGTTTTCATTACGTTTTGATATATTTTAATATATCATTGTTAAGAATTATTGTGTTAAACTAATGTCAGTGAGATGGCTCTGTCTGTTTAGTCTAAATTTCAAAAACTTCAAACTGGCTCTGTCTGTTTAGTCTAAATTTCAAAACTTCAAACTGGCTCTGTCTGCTTAGTCTAAATTTCAAAAACTTCAAACTGGCTCTGCTTGTTTAGTCTAAATTTCAAAAACTTCAAACTGGCTCTGTCTGTTTAGTCTAAATTTAAAAAACTTCAAACTGGCTCTGTCTGCTTAGTCTAAATTTCAAAAACTTCAAACTGGCTCTGTCTGCTTAGTCTAAATTTCAAAAACTTGAAACTGGAGGGTTATAAAACTTATATCAACCGTGTCACTATTTCCGTTACGATTTGAAATATATTCAACTTGTGTCCATAAGGTGTGCGTGTGGGGGGGTGGATGTGTGCGTGCGTGTGTGTGCATGCGTGCGTGTGTGTGTGTGTGTTCGTGTGTGTGTGTGTCTGGGTGCGTGCGTGCGTGTGTGTCCGTGTGTGCGTGTGTGTGTCCTTGTGTGTGTCCGTGTCCGTGTGTGTGTGTGCGTGTCCGTGGGCGCGTGTGCGTGTGTGTACGTTGTTTGTGTGCTAACTTCTTACCACTAATTGAAAGTGTCTTTTTGTAACAATGCCACCTAGTGGATATTCAATAAAACCGCCCTGGGTAAGCACAACGATACCCGTTGGCCGGAATAGCTCAGTTGGGAGAGCGTTAGACTGAAGATCTAAAGGTCCCCGGTTCAATCCCGGGTTCCGGCAACGCCGATTTCCTGGCGGCCAACTACTATTTTAAATATTAATTTGTTGAACATCAAATTTTTGCCAATGCAATCTCTCAATGTTTCATTAAGTATCATTAAAATAATAGCCGTGCGCTCCTTTATTACTGTAATACTGATACTGTAAATAAACCTGCTGTCCCCAGTGCGTGTTGTGAAGCCTTTGTGTGCTTCGTACGTCATTGCTGCTTAATTTATGCATATACTAGGACGCCCGTTCAGTCGTGCACACTTGATTTCGCTGAACAGGGCAACGTGTTTGCCTTTGTGTGTGAATAGAACTCCAACACAACTGCACCATTTGATGTCACACTGGTTTGACTATGTGTGTAGAGTTTGCTTTGAGTTAACAAGTAACCATTTTAGCAGAACTTAAGTATAAAAGTACGAATTATTGTCTTTGGTGAGACTGATACAAATGCACACTATGAACCAGTTGTCACGGATTAGCGAGGTCTCCGTACACTAGATGGCTCAGTCTAGTAGGGTTCTTATATATCAAGGTCAACGCATATGATAAAGAACGGTTATCGTAAACAAGCAACAAAGAACGAGGAAAATTTAATAAACTTTATTACATGATATCTACCTTTTGGTAAATATCTCGATTAACTAAATAAACAGAATAAAGAAATCCCGTAACCAAATCTTAATAGAACATAATAAACAATAACACTGAATCTTTCGATTATCAAATTCCACTTCCTTTCTAAGGTGGATTATACCGCTATACGACCATACACTAGGCGCCAAGTGTTATCTAAGAATAACTCCCATAATATAAATACGCAGATAAGCTAGTCCTCGCGGACTCTCATCACAGTAATATGTTATAACACACACATATAAATATATATGTGAATACTTCAAGGGTAATAATACCTCACTTCAAAACACAGATAACTACCAATCATAATACATCAAATAATAGATACATTCAATCAGAAAATAGACATTGATACTGGGCTAGTCCCATCTCGAATATATACGAACGTTTGTTGAAGTCAACTCGCCGAGCTCAGAACACAATTATAACGCTGTATCTCGGCCGCACGAGTGATGATGCCGGGCAATTGACGATTGCCGACGTACGCCGCGAATTCTCGAGTCGCGTCCGTTCAATGATCGCACGATCGCAACGATTGCGAAGTCAGTTGAATACGTTCAACTGAAAGACGAAACCGGGCAGTAGACGCTTACCGCCGGCCGCTACGAATTCGAACGAGAGGTCTTGTTTTGTCGCAAACGATCGAGAAGTCGGATGAACGGGTTTGCGCGAATGACGACGCCTGGCAGTATACGTTTACCGCCGGCCGCTGCGAGTCGCATTCGGTCAAGCTTTCTGACGATGTCGCTGTGAGACCGATGTTCGAGGATGGCCCGTGCTGGGTGAGCGCGTCGCGATTATCGCTCATCGACGCAAATACGTTGGGGCCGACCGGAACGTTGTCTCAATATACCGCTGACGTGGCGGCATGGCTTCTTCGAAGCTCGATCGAACAGTCACTCTGGACACTGAATATTACACACACACACACACACACACACACACACACACACACACACACACACACACACACACACACACACACACACACACACACACACACACACACACACACACACACACACACACACAAAAGCTTGGGAACGTAACTCACGTTAACGATTCCCTCCACGCTTTACGACTTGACTTGCCATTCTCTTGGCAGCAGGGCAACCTGTCTCGTTCAACCTTGGATCTGTCCCAGTCTTTCGCCAGCGCCCAGATGGCGAAATGCGTATACCAAACGTTTATATAAGCAGACCTAATGACACATCATATGACAGGTTTCCATCATTTCTATTGGCTAATGTAATTAATATACAATTCAAACTAGGCATTGTGGAACACCCTCTCTACGATTACAGATTGCCTAGAAACACTAGCAACAGAATACCACGCTTCACTGAGCGCATCTGCAACCGAGTTGCCGTAATTACGTAACCAGGGCGGTTGGTCAACAATATGTCTATCTACTGGCTTAACATTCCTCATTTCCCAAATTAGACCTCAGGAAAGTAGAACAAACATTCAGAAATAGCAGAAATGCTACACCAGTCGATCGTGAGATGTTGATGAAAGCATGCGACTACAATGATATAACGTTGTGCGTGTGCGCGGGTGCGCGGGTGCGCGTGTGTGTGTGGATGTGTATGTGAATGAGTTTGTGCGTGAGTACGTGTTCATAATGCAGTTTGGATATATCTACATTTGAGGTGGTTGCAACGAATTCTCTCTGTTACATCCGGATGGATTACCTTCTGCAAATGGCGTGCGCTTAGATTTTTCGAATCGCAATTGCTCAAATTCTGCAAAACGCATATGCGCCGAGATTTTTGAATGAGACTTTCTCACTTAATTATTCTAGCATTAACCACATTACATTTAGAAATGAGAAACATGTGTACATAGTCGATCTAAACAGTGATATAGATCAAAGCTTCAGATTGCGCTATACACGATGACCGACGTCACACCAGCTTGCAATTGTCAACAAGACGATGCCGTGTTACAAATCGACCACAAACGGTTCGAGTTGGCGTAGCACCTACGACTACGTTGAATGGGGTAGTTACAGAGGGGATGCTATTTTGGGTAATCGTAGGAGAGACTTACTGCAGCAATGCGTATGTGGCTAGATGAGTTTTAGTTAGTAGTTATGTTTGGTGCGATATAATGAGAAAGGACCATTTTTTGCCACGCATATCGCCCAAATTATGCACTCTGCCCGAAGGTACTGTGACGGGTTATGCATGTTTGACATTTGTAGTAAGTTCCCGCGATTGTACACGGTGACTAGACCTCGAGCAAATCCATGGTGATTCTCTATATACACTTATGCTTAGTGCATTGTGTTTCCTGATATTCTGACTTAGTTGCTCAGTAAATGGATTAATAGTCAACAGACATCGCATTTATGGTAGTTTTAACGGTCAACAGACCTAAAAACATAAAACAATCCCGCCCGTGAAAGGTAATCGTTTATAAAGATGACGTGAATGACATGCACGTTTCGCCTTGATATATATTTAGTTATTATACTCGCAATTCTTACATTATCTCTGCGCAGCGTCCATCAGGTGATATATTCTTCTTCATCGTCCTACGTGCGTCGAGGCCACCTGCAAATTCAAAAGAAGGTGGCAGTTCGATACAACGTTGTTTTGGACTTGAACCCACACAATTAATACACTTTTATACGAAACCACATTGTCGCCGCTACAAACTGTTGCTACGTCGTTTAAAAATAAGATCAGTTCTATTTCAAGTGACATTGCCGCTATGCGTAGGGGTGTAGTTTATGCGTTACCATCTCACTCCAATCTGGTCGCAATACTCTGGCCACCAGGCAACAGCCATGCAGTGGAGTATACGCAATGTTATTTGGTGGATTACACCACTAGAAGTTCTACCGATTCAGAAACTGCATGATGTCACCGTAGTATCCTTGAAGAATTTGAAATTTCCAAGATGGCTGCCAATAAGTGAAAATATATAAAATTGACCTTGTTTCCATGGTATACCACCTAGATACTTATTTGTACGGTGGCTTTGGGTCCTATATAAAGACCTTGAGCTACTGTCTCACATACGTATAGCTCTAGACCAGTGGTTGCTTTCTTCTAAGAGCTGTACAGCACATTCTGCAACTGTAGGTGTGTGATAACTGACGCTAACTACACCAGTTTAATAAGTACGCCTCAATGGTAAATTGTTACTGTTATTGCCAACATTTTTTGACCACATTTTGTATCATATATATATATATATATATATATACATACACATATGTTCATATATGCTCTGGAGGATTAACGTTTTTACCCAATCGTTTTATCAGTCTATATTTGTAAAGGTTCGATAATCGACGTTTAAATAATTACTCTGCTAACTACATGCTTATATTATGATGCTACTGTCAATACTTATAGTTGTATTTTTTTATTCGACACATTTTAGATTACATATGTATGTATTCACTCAAACTGTGAATACATCTACAGCTGTATATGCATAATAACATACGCGCACACACTCGACATACGCGCAAGCACGCACGCACACGCACACACACACATACACACACAGTAGAATTTTAACCAGCTCTACTTTACTATACTGTAAACTTTACATTGATTCCATCCATTTGCATATACATCAACAAACATAGCAAATGTACATTAATGCCGATTATTATTATTTTCGAAGGAAAAGTTTTTTTCCTGTACTATTTTCTCTAATTGCTTCAAGATTTCAAGTTGGACCAATAGTTCGAATGGGTAACTGTTATTGACATATTGCCTACAATAGCCTAGGTCCGGCTAGGAGTTGGCGCTTACCTTGGCATTATATATTCCTTTGTGCTGTGTTGGATTAGTTATCAGTTATCGTCCAAAGTGGTCGCAGCCCAACATACTAAAATAACATTCTGAAGAATTCATCAACGGCGTAGTCTTTGAAAAGAGTGTGAGTTCGTATTTCACTGTCTCTGACTTCAACTTGTTAGTCGTTTTCGAAACTCGGTCTCGGCCGAGTCGTGACAGCCCGGTTGTTTAGATTGTTTTATTGCCAATATCCGAAAGTTGCCAAAACATAGATGGATGTGTTTCAATACGACAAGTGTTCACCAACGCAACTGATCTGGGAACTATTCAACGGCATTACAGTTACTGCGTAAACGTTATTTTGTCACACATATCCACAGCTGCCTGTACAGACAGAGAGATCAACACAAGTTTAAAACATCAACAACTGCGATACACATTTACATTTTTGTCCGTACTATTTTGTTGCTAACATCATCATATTTGTCACAAGAACCCACTTGGTCTATTTTCCCGTATGCACTTTGTGGGTCTTTCTTCAAACGCGTTGGTCACTTGATCATCATCATCTGGAAGTTCATTCACTTGTTCGTTCATCGTCGTGCATGGTCGATCGATGCCATCGTCCTACGCAATAGTTATGCGTACTTGCTTAGGAAGATACATACACAACGAAACAAACACGTACACACACTCTCACACGCATACACATACCACACGCACGCACACCGACACGCACACACACGCACACACGCCCACACACGCACACAGACACACACACGCACGTATATATATATATATATACATATATATATATATATGTATATATATATATATATATATACATATATATATATATATATTTACATATATATATATATATATAAATATACATATATATATATATATATATATATATATAATATATATAATATATATATATATATATATATATACGCACACACATACCCACATATGCTCAAACAGACGCGTGCACATACGCGCACACACTCGACATACGCGCAAGCACGCACGCACACGCACACCCACACATACACACACAGTAGAATTTTAACCAGCTCTACTTTACTATACTGTAAACTTTACATTGATTCCATCCATTTGCATATACATCAACAAACATAGCAAATGTACATTAATGCCGATTATTATTATTTTCGAAGGAAAAGTTTTTTTCCTGTACTATTTTCTCTAATTGCTTCAAGATTTCAAGTTGGACCAATAGTTCGAATGGCTGAATTGCAGAATGGTAAAGCACTATTTTACATATATTACTTTTTTCTTAATATTTTTTTATTATTACCTGTTTGTTGACACGAAGTGGCGTCCACATGGAAATGACGTCATTACGATCTTCCTAAACGATTTCCAGACTAAAATAGCGTCACTTGATAGTGACCTACGTCAATGCAAAGCTTTGGAATAAGGTATCAAGAGTGACTCAGATAACGCCATATGGTGGGTGCAATTAAGTGCTATTATTACGCTGCGTTTGAGAATTTGACTTATCGTTCTTATTCTAATGCACTATAGCGTTACATCGCTTTACCTCTCCGATTCATTCCGATAGCAAAACATGCTTCTGGGTGCTTTTCGAACGGTAGTGTTGCCTCCAAAACGGGAATTGTCATTGGAAACAGGCAGCAACATTACAAACTTAGAGCAACAGGTGGCGCTACCTGTCCGATTGGCATATCACGGAGTGATTCCGTTTCTTTCTTTCTTTCGTTGGTCAAAGAACCGCAATGAATGACAATCGATTCAACACATAAAGCATCCAATGTTTTATTTATAAACAAGTCAATAATTTACGTTAACCAAACAATTGTGAACGCAACTGAACAACCACTAGAACAAAAACAACAAACCCAAAACAATACCACAATCAGACAACAGTTCATAAAGTAAGTAAGTAAGTAAGTTACCTATATTTTTTATACAGACAAGTTCCAACCCTCCACATCGTAGAAAGTGGCAGATAACCATTTTGTATGCGTCAGATTCCTTTACAAACACCAATTACCGATCGTAACCACTGGTGCATAACTCAACTTTGTATACATTCTGAAGCCATTTAATATGTCGCATCACAGCCTGAGCAACATTTAACAATCTACATCGCTCATGTTCAAGTGTCAGATGCATCAAGACAATGTAACCGTCGCATTACGATAGTCAACGATGTCATAACAATGCAAACTGGATACTTTGATTTGTAAGTTTTGACCAATCTTCGACAAAATAATGTACACGAAGGCGGATCAGAGGATATATAGAACGCATGGTCGTTATGACAATGGTCCAAACGTCCTAATCGCACAGTAGCATACTAGCATACTCGCCCGGGACGATGATCCCGACGCCATATTCGTCCATGACGATAGTCATGACGTCATACTCATCTAGACGTCAGACTCGTTCAGAACGATGATCATGACATCGTGCTCGTCCATGTGTCCTCATATTCACCCAGGGTGGTAGTCCTAACCAGCATCTCTGTGACACTGTACGGGTCACAGTTGGACGACGGGCGCCGGTCCTCCAGGTAGCCGAAGCCGTCCTCGGCCACGGTTCGCGGGATGCGTACGCTGGCGTTGCGGTTGGCGACACCTGACGAGAAGTCGAGGATGGTCGACGTCTTGTGCAGGCCCGTCAGGCGGCGCTCGTTGCCCTTTGCCTCGTGGGGGTCGTACACGTGGATGTGACGTTGGTGAGTCAGTGACAACTTCTTGATGACGTCGTTGATAACGCTGGATGAAGAACGAACGATCAGAATAATTTGTTTGACCATAAGATTACATTATATACAGCAACTATTTGTAAATAAATGTATGATCAGGGAGACTCTTATTAAGGCATGGAATATGGCGTTAGCATGAGAACCGGTTTGTGAAAGAACAATGGTAATACATAATTATAATGGCACAGTAATCACTCTAATAAACATATCATTAGCAGTGAGCATTAATTGACATAATACCATCTACTCATATTACATATTATAATAATACATCAGCTAAACTAAATAACTTATGCCGATGATTTTTTGTTCTTGTGCGTGCCGACTTCGAGCAGTTTTAGTTTTAAAAAAATGGAGGATTTTGTTTAGAAAGGATTAAATGTCTTCGAGCATTTACTTAATATTACAAAACTTACGTCGATGAAATTTGTTCTCTGTGTGTCGACTTTCAGCGGATTTTTTTATAAAGCATTATATCTCTTGGTGGAAATCATACCAATATTGGAAACGTTCACAGTTTAAATAAATTGAGTTACTCGATGCCGCCTTTTTCTCGCATCTCCTGCGTGCTGAAGTTGCAATGGGCACCTGCCCCGTTCCAGTCCCCCGGGATCGGTTTAGGGTCGAAGGACACAACGAGGTTGAAGTCCTCGGTGATTCTGTGGGGGAGGAAGCGAGCCATCCACAGCTGGTCCCCCATCTCAAGCCCCTCACACAGACCCACCTGGAACTCCCACTGAAAGCGAAAGTGAAAGTAAATTAGTTGTACATCATTTCTCTGGGATATCAGATATGTCGGTTGGTCATTTGCATTAGATATTTTGCTCCATGCGCCTTGATAGAAGCGTCACTCAACACATCATATCTGAGACAATGTGATTATAAATTTAAAATGGCGGCTGGCGAAGTGCTACAAACAATTGGTAGACTTGGAAAGACCGTGGCTGTTTACAACATGTGTTGCGTCATTGCAACGGTTCCCACATTCATCTTCCATCAACGAAACAAAGTTGTTGTGTTTCTAGTTAACACTTTCAATATGAGCATTATCCACGACTATATGCAATTGAAATCGAGATATGTCTTAATAAATATTAAAAGTTTATGAAATTATATACATATTTTAAGATCTACAAACCAAACTAAGTTGTGGCGTGGGTGATATGTTTCCCGTTTTCGCCGGGGCTGATTCTGTTCAAAGCATAACCATAATTACATGAAAAGAACAAGTTTAACGCACTGAACCGTGTTCTTTGTCCATAAATTTCCTCCTAGTAAAGTACGCATGGGTGAAGAGATACTAGGACCAGTGCACATCATCGCTTCAAGAAGAACTCACCTGCGCAGGCATCACTTCCGCTTTCGTGCCTGAGATCTTGATGCCGGCGTACAGACATGCGCGGTAGTGTGCATCCGCCACGCCACGACCTAGGATCTTGTCGGCGCCGTCGGCGCAGTAATACGGACCTGGAACGGAGTGTGCATGTTACACGTGTAGACGCACACAGTCCAGCACAGCATAACGACATGTGTGATGTAGAACACACGACAATATAATGTAGTGTTTACGTAGAAATGAACAAAACACGCAGGAAAATAGACGAGTATTAAAGGAGAAGAGAAGACCATAATCTTAAGACGTATCAAGAGAATAGAGTAAACCAGCCAACTTTGTGGGCCCGGGAAGCCGTTCTTGGGCCATCCGAACGGGTGTTTATCGAGACCGAGCAGAGGGTGTTTCTGCTCAATTCCGAACCATGGCTTCGCGTCCTTCGCTTTGTCCATGACGGCCTTGCAAGAGTGACGCCGGTTACTCTCTGAAGTATCATACGATATATATGTCACCGAGAACAGTACTGTGTGTCAGTGCAGTCGAGAGCGGAGCCAGGAGGATAAGTCTGTTCGTAATTTGTTAGAGAACGTTATTGTAAAAGTTACTAAATTATTTGAAAATCAAAGGTGTGGCCAGTTACTTTCTAGAATGAATGCAATAAGGTTGTGCAGAATATACCAAGTTAGTATTTATAAATAGTTGCATTGCAAATTCCTTAACTCTCTAATTATACGTGTTACATAATAAACGAGTCACCGAAGGAATTGTTTTCCAATTAAAAATGTACATATTAATAATATATTTCGATTGCTTGAGGAGATCGTTTCGTACACAACTGTTCCTCACCCGCGGCCTTCTTATCGTGCGTGTAAGTCTCACAGAGCACAAGTTTGTTCCTACCACCTCGGAACGGATCACGGAAGATGCTGACGGGATGCAAGATGATATCAGAATCGCAGCCTTCAGTTTGACCTGTGCTGGACCCGTCGAAGTTCCACACCGGGCAATCTACAATGCAGCACACAACGCAGTTTAACTCAGTACCGCCAATGATTTAACCATCCATAATATCATGAACTGATCCACTACGAATATTCAACAAATGGCCCCGTCATCTACATCACTCTGCATCTTCAAGCCAACAGCCCATCGTAAACCACACCTTCAGCGCATTTCGGTTCGGAGTCGAGCGTCTTCGTCTTGGCCCTGAGGCCCTCTCCGCTGCCGTCGATCCACACGTACATGGCCTAGGTGAGGGAGCCCGGGACTTCCATCCCCGTGTAGCGACCCATGGTCGCCGACTGGTCACCCTAACACTTTCAGTCTACTTAGTTGGACATCCTGAATTGGAATTAACACATACTATAAAGGATAGATAGAATCGATAGATGTCATTGTATTTAATACAAAACATATATAAATGGGGAGACCGGGGCGTCACGGCCACCTTACGTTCAGAAGCTGATAACTATAGTCTTTCACCAGCTTGGCTGTCCTATTATGTGGAATGTGGTGGCTTGTCTATCCCCTACAATGGGTCGACAAATCAGGCATGCTCAAATTGGAGGCAACAATGACCGTGATGCCCCGACCCCGGTGACACCACAAGCTATAATTTAAAGTGCAAGTGACCAGTCAATAAAATTACCGTTGTGCTTCAGTGTTCATGTTGCCCGGTCTCCCCATACATTTACATTATCGTGCATGCACGCAGTGTTTCAAACATGACTAACCTTTTTACACTCTAGCATGTGTGCGTACACACACCCGAGTTTTGTAAGCCTTGGAGAGAGAGAGAGAGGGAATTTAACTTATCTAGAAGAAAATGACTGTACACCCTTGTAGGGAACTGTGCGCGAACAGTGACGTAATACACACAATGTGACTGAAAAGTAAGACACATGTCAATGGCAAGTAAAAATTATGTAAAAAAGGTATTATATAGATTTAACAAGATTTAACAAGATTGCCATCCAGAGAATTAACTCTAGATGGCAGGTGGACAAGGAAGCCCTTTGGCTTATCGAGAGTCCAACCCTTTTATCTACATATATCCAGCCCTTCTGAGGTATGTGTCGATTTCATTTTTAAACATATTCACACTACTAGCACCCACACAATCATCAGATAATCTGTTCCATTCATTCACAGTCCTTTGTGAAAATGAGAACTTTCTCACGTCTAATCTACACTGCTCCTTTACTAATGTAACTTTATGTCCTCTAGTCTTTCTATCTTTCTTAACTGAAAAAAAATATTTCTATGAATATTTTCATAACCATTCAATATTGTAAACACTTCTATCTGATTTCCTCTCAGTCTCCTGGTCTCTAGTGTTGTTAAACCACATTCTTTTAGGCGTTTTTCATAACTAAGATCCCTCAGTTTTGGTATCATTTTAGTCGCTCTCCTCTGTACTCTTTCTAGCATATCTATGTCCTTCTTGCGGTATGGCCTCCACGCTTGTATACAATATTCTAAATGAGGCCTAACTATTGTTTTGTACAGTGGTATTATTAGTTCTTTTTCTTTATATGCTATATTTCGCCTAATCAATCCAAGGATTTGATTTCCCTTTGAAGCTGCAATTCCACACTGCTCTGAAACCTTCATGTCAGCACTAATTGTCAGCCCTAAGTCTTTTCCTTTTACAGTAGTACTTAGTACAGTTCCCCCCATTGTATATTCTACATATTCGTTCCCATGTCCTGTGTGAAGGCATTTACATTTCCCAAAATTGAACAACATTTGCCACTTTTCAGACCATTTGATCAACCTGTCAAGATCATCTTGTAAATGCTGTCTATCCCCAACACTTTTAATCTTTCTAAATACTTTTGTATCATCTGCAAAGTTCAACACCTTGCTAGCTATATCATCGTCCAAATCGTTTATATAGCACGGTATATCCAGTCCTTGTGAACGCGCAATGCGCTTCACACTTTATTCCCCGACAGACCTGTACAATCTAACACCATTTCAATTAATGCGCGAAGACTATTCGTACGCCATCACTGTCAATAGCCATATACTCATTCACACAACTGAGCGAACTGGAGCTACATGGAGTGAACGAACTTCCCAAGGTTCGAAACGGCAGCACAGGATACGAACCCGAATTATCTCGACTGAGAGTCTGGTGCTCTATTCACTGCGCTACCACCGCGCTCCTCGTGTAACACTGCACTACCAGCGCGCTCTTCGTGTAACACTGCACTACCACCGCGCTCTTCGTGTAACACACTGCACTACCACCGCGCTCCTCGCGTAACACTGCACTACCACCGCGCTCCTCGCGTAACACTACACTACACTACCACCGCGCTCCTCGCGTAACACTACACTACACTACCACCGCGCTCCTCGTGTAACACTGCACTACCAGCGCGCTCTTCGTGTAACACTGCACTACCACCGCGCTCTTCGTGTAACACACTGCACTACCACCGCGCTCCTCGTGTAACACTGCGCTACCACCGCGCTCCTCCTGTAACACTGCACCACCAGCGCGCTCCTCGTGTAACACTGCACTACCACCGCGCTCCTCGCGTAACACTGCACTACCACCGCGCTCCTCGCGTAACACTACACTACACTACCACCGCGCTCCTCGCGTAACACTACACTACACTACCACCGCGCTCCTCGTGTAACACTGCACTACCACCGCGCTCCTCGTGTAACACTGCACTACCACCGCGCTCCTCGTGTAACACTGCACTCCAACCGCGCTCCTTGTGTAACACTGCTCTACAACCGCGCTCCTCGTGTAACACTACACTACCACCGCGCTCCTCGTGTAACACTGCACTACCACCGCGCTCCTCGTGTAACACTGCACTACCACCGCGCTCCTCGTGTAACACTGCACTCCCACCGCGCTCCTTGTGTAACACTGCTCTACCACCGCGCTCCTCGTGTAACACTACACTACCACCGCGCTCCTCGTGTAACACTGCACTACCACCGCGTCTTCGCGTAACACTGCACTACCACCGCGCTCCTCGTGTAACACTACACTACCTCCGCGCTCCTCGCGTAACACTGCACTCCCACCGCGCTTCTCGTGTAACACTGCACTACCACCGCGCTCCTCGTGTAACACTGCACTACCACCGCGCTCCTCGTATAACACTACACTACCACCGCGCTCCTTGTGTAACACTGCTCTACCACCGCGCTCCTCGTATAACACTACACTACCACCGCGCTCATCGCGTAACTCTGCTCTACCACCGCGCTCCTCGCGTAACACTGCTCTACCACCGCGCTCCTCGCGTAACACTGAACTGTACTCCCTACCTACACGCCAGACGCGGAAATGGCGAGTATATTTTCAGATTATTTTTCTGAGAAGATCAGCAACATTTGCGACTAAATCACTTGTGCATGCTTTCGTCATGTCTAGATTGGACTACGGGAACGCGTTACTGGCTGGACTACCACGTGACCACATTCACAAACTCACGCGAATCCAAAACATGGCAGCCAGAATCATCACGTTCACACCTCGTTCACAACTCCGCTTCTAAAAGAATTACACTGGCTGCCAATCAAATGCCGAATCGAGTTTAAAATACTCCTTTGTGTGTCCAGATGTCTGAACGGGACGGCGCCGCTATATCTTGCCAACCTGTTAACCAGGCACTGTCCGGGACGCACACGTTCATCTAAACAACTTTTGCTTGAAGTCCACGAACGAACCTGGTCAGTTTCGGGGACAGGTTCTTTCGTGTGATTGGACCTCGACAATGGAATGCACCGCCCATTGCTATCAAGTGCAGCAGAACTCTGTCGGCATTCAGAAAGACAGTAAAGACGCACATGTTCAAAGCTCAATACTGCTGACATTTTTAACATTTCATTTGAAGATATTATACTGCATATCTTACTTTTATACATATATATATATATATATATATATATATTATTTTGAGTGCATGTATCAGTATTTATTTATGTACGCGTGCGTGCGTGCATGTGTGTGGGCAGTATGTATAGGTATTCATACATGTAAATACAGTAATAACAGGTATAATTTATAATTTATCTAATTTTATTTATTTATTTAATTAATAGTTTTAATATAACTTAATTTGTTCTACATTTTATCTGACGTTTCTTTTTTTGCAGTTTTTATAAGTAGACATTGAATCGCTTGATTGGATTTTATTGTACAGCGCTTTGAGCATTATGGATATTGCGCTCTATAAATATATTAAATATTATTAAATATTATTATTATTAAACAGTAAAGTCGGCGTTATAAGAAGTCATTAGTAATTAAAAGTGTCATGTTGTGTGTAGAACTTGACGCCGCGTGTCGAGTAAGAAATACACATTACTTTGTACAGTTACATTAAACTGACGTTATAATACCGCATGAAAAAGGCTCATCTATGCTCCGGCCGACCGATGATGATGATGACCGTTGGTACTGTATAATTTGAACAACATTATCATCCGTTGGGCGGCTACAATCATCTGGTTGACTACTCTGCCACACGTTTTGGGGTTTCGTGGAGGTAGGGAAATTGTTAATTAAGAGAGAAATACCTAGAAATTCAAACCAACATCTAAACTTAAAATTAAAAAAATTAAAAAATAAATAAATTAAATAATAATTAAGCAGTAGATAAAAATAACTAGGTTTGTTGCAACCTTAACTTAAAAGAAAGGTATACCAGCTGCCACAGCTGTTTCAGGCAGTTCGTTCCTATCTCGGATGGTGTTGGATAGGAAAGAATACTGTCTATACTGCGTTCTACGCTGAATCTGGCATCGTCACACAAGAACGACTTCATCCGCGACACCATGTAGATGAATACCAAATCACCCTCTACAGACAACTGCTGGATATGGATAGGAATAAGAAGTAGAAATACCGGCTAAGAACGGCATAATACAGAGAAGTGGAGGTACATGGTAGCCTACCTTCCAATATGCGATGGCACGTTGGTGACAATAACCACCATGGTCTTTGGCACGGTTGTAATGTTTTTGTCTTGCATCGAATGTGCACGTATGCAATCAAATGTCCTGAAGTACTACAGATGTGTCACCGTGTGCCATATATATGCCAATTAATAACTACAAATTTTCTCATGCTTTCAAATGGGATTCCGAATCACATCGAAGCAGGACTACCTGTACGTAATATAGCAAATTAATCCAAGTAAATCAAAAACTAAATTAATATTAATAGTTACAATAGTTGCAAATACGTTATAGTGGTTTTAATTCGATTTAGCCAACACTGCGTGAAACGTCGCGATCATTGAAAATAATATATACGTAACATCATGCCACGCCCATAAGGATTACCCGGACCCATTTCACATACCTGTCTTCAGTTGGGACAACGTAGCCAATTTGCTGCAACAATCATCGATACTCCCGTCTTATAAATAGACACCCCGTCACGTGATACTTCACAGGAGAATGGACCGAACCATTAACCATGCAGGGGTGATCATTTTATTACATAACACAAAACACAAAATAAGCAACCGAAGAATCGCATTCCGAAATCACGATTTCTTTAATGACATATGATAGCGTATACAAACTAAATAATAATTATTAATTTATTATGTTTGGTGATGAAAAACAAACTTGATAAATGTTCAGTCTCTGTCACAAAATGGTCTAACCCAAGCCATGGAGGTCGTTGTTGATTATGCGGCGTCGTTGCTCACAACAGGATAATAATGAAAGGGCGAACCTGCTAATTATGTTTGCATGGAACAATTGCTAATTGAAACAGCGCAATTAATTACTAGTTCGAAATGGGCACATTCTTACTGAATCTGTGCAAATAATTGAACCTGGCAAATACTACTACTACTAATAATAATAACTGTTCCACAGGTGACAACATCAATGTGTCCACACAATACGTAATCAAATCATATAATTTTGTTTTCGAAAAAAAATCGATAGAGAAAATGCTTCTCCTCAGATATTGCCAAAAGCAAGATGATTGTGCCTATATATGCATATTCACATATTCACTGATACGATCACACACTGCAACCTAGTCACGAAAGAAGGGCATGCGATACAAAGATGGGAGTCCCGACAACTGGTGGGAGGTGGCAAAATTGGTCACTCAAAGAGGTGGAAGATGGGATCGGTGGAAGATACTGTAAAATGGATTAGAGGTGGGAGATTGGCAGCTGATGGGAGATGTAAAGTGTCCTTCTCAAAAGGTGAGAGATTCGAGTTGAGAGCCTCGCCACACCCCTTATCGGAAATGTATGCAACTGGCCAACTTGACTATTGTAGTCGCCATTACCGTGTTCAACATTATATTTGTGCGTAGTAAAAATCCAGGGACCGTCGCAAATTAGCTGGCATTTCATTTGTATACAAAGAACCCGGAAATAAGACTAGTTTGTCTAGATGCGCCAGTGGACTTGATTTCCAAGGATTTAAGCACAAGACTAGTAAGAAGTTACTTTATTATTAGTATTATGTGTCTCCATCTGCGATCGTTTCGGTATGCGTGGTCGAGACTGTCACTCCGTGACAAATTATTGCCCGATTGGATGAAGGCGTCCCTTGAGTAGATTTAGATAATGACGTGTTTCTGCGTTAATGTGAGTGGAGTCTATTATTTTAAACTGTTAATCACATAGAACACAAGTTTAAGACATGTTGAATGTCAGTTATTTTACAGAGTTTATGTGTCTTTCATTATGATTCCCGGACATAAATTTCCATTACGTCAGAGAACGTAAATTACGATCTTTGGTTACGTCACGACTTCGATGACGTCACCGGAAGTAGTGCGAACCGAGTACAATCGATCATAGCAACGTGTCTCGTGTTATTTTGTTGAATCGGCGCCGAGTCCCAGTGACTTGTTACATAGGTGTGGAAGCGCAAACGGTGAGATTCAGTGATGACAAGGTATGTTGTGGAATTTACGTCAGTGTGATGTAATTTGCAACGTCGGAGCTACTATTCAAAGTCCACACTAGACACCACGCACCACAAGTAACGCATTAATTGATCGGTGTACAGAGGAAAACTATCCTTTCCAAATGTTTCCACAGACAGTTTAAACCGTTTGAATAAATGCATTGTTTCTATTTTTAAATATACAGATAGTACATTCAGATATAGGGTCCAACCGAAGTTCGGATATACTGTAACTAATTAATTGGCCGGTCTCGAACGATTCCTATGTCCGAAATTTATTGTACATTTAACACTCGACTTCTTGACAAACAATTATTTTATAGTATTGGTGAAAGGTACGTACGAAATATAAGAAATCGGTATAACAAATTGCGCCCGATAAGGGACTCGAACCCTTGACCCTCAGATCACTCTGAGACACGATCAGCTTTAAAAGTCTGATGCTCTACCGACTGAGCTAACCGGGCCCATGAGTCAGCGGGTCACCTTACCGTGACCGGTGACGGTGTAGGCTCTACGCATTATTAATCACGTTAATGGTATTAGCGTATTCAGTAAGCAATAGCCTGGTTTAATATTTATGTTCGTGTAGCATTTTGGACAACGATTGTACTCAATGATGGTAGTGATACTGATATTGATTAACTATTACGCACGCACGCTGTTCCAGTAGATTTTCGCTACATGTCCTATTAAATATACAAAGTGGCAAAATAAACGTAACACATATAGGCGTCGGAACCGAGAAAGCTATAGGCGGGATCCAACAATATTTAGGGAAGGGGTATGCATTTTAGGATGGAAATGTTTTGGTGGGCTCGAAACAGGATTAGTTCACCCCAGTATATAGGAAAGGGTTGCATTTTAGGGTGCAATTTGATGATTTTGGTGAGTCTGAAAGTGGTGTTTTGGCGAGCCCCAAGTCAAGCCTCATGTTGGGTGCTAATGGCGGTTTTGGAGAGCTTGGAGGTTTTTTTCGGCGAGACTCAAGGGGGAGCAAATTTTGCAGAGTCTCGGCGGGTGTGTGACTGGAGGTTTCTGGTGAGAGCTTCAAAAATTGAAGAAAAAAATTCAACAGTGCCCCCTCCCTCTTCCAATGTCATGATCCGACAGCGAAGTGGTGCTTAAGTTCCGGCTCAGCATACCCAATATTACTTTCGTTCCGGCTCATGGGCGGATCTAGAAAGTGCCCCCCCCCCCTAGACTAGGTACCCCCTAGTCTAGGGGGCTCAAAAACGTCCATTGGCGGCCAAACCAAATGGTGTAGAAAATATTTCGCTGCCGCGCCGCCTAACGTCAGCTTATTGTAACCTGAACGGGGGCACGTTTTCAAGGGTTTAGGAGAGCACGGACACGGACACATTAGACCTCCCCCCAAGACCGCCCTATATCCGCCCATGCGGCGCCTATGCAGATGTAACGAATATTGTTAAAGGGAGGCCATGCCCCATTAAATGCGACATGATGAGCTTACTCAAGCATGAACGTGGTAGGTCTATTTATATAGGACAGTCGTAGAGTTGCGAGAACTAGGTCGTAAATATCGTTACACCGAATAACAACACCGTTAGCGACAACGATAATGCAGCAAAGACGTAATACAGCGACTCTGTGGCGCAACGGTAGCGCGTCTGACTCCAGATCAGAAGGTTGCGTGTTCAAATCACGTCAGGGTCACTTTTGATCGTCTCTAGTATCAATAGCTATGTACACTAAATGTGTAGTGGATCAGCTTTTCCGTTAGCAGTTTCCCGCTTTTACACGAAAATAATGTTGACACCCGTGAATTAAAGGCGAGTGTTCTGTTCCGTTACCGGAATCAACCAGGTTCCTAAGGATATTAACACATAATTGGCTGAGTTTGTTTTCTTAAAAGAAGGAACATTGCGATCGCTCTGAACATCAAAGACATTTGCCGATAAACCAGCCAGCGTCCGTTATATGCCAACATAGTTGTTTCGTTTATAATTTGAACATTGTTTTACATTTTGCGGAATTCATACGCCACAGTAGTCGTCAATATTGTCATACCGAATAACAGCACCATTGGCGACAACCACACTAATATAGCGACGACAGTAGTATGCTCGCGATTTTGGAGGGGTAGTTTGAGGAGTTTAAGCGATATTCGGGAGGTTTCGAAAGCCTCCCCCCTGAGCAAAGTGAGCCTCCTCCTGAGCAAAGTGAGTAGTCATGTGATCTGCGCCTCCTAGCGGAAAGAAGTGTACCTAAGCGTCCGTAGTGCCATCTAGCGCTAAGCGTCCGTAGTGCTATCTAGCAACTCGGACTTTAAAACATACTCGGACTATAAAACATGTGATGTATGTATGTATGTATGAAGAATTAGTACTAAGGGAATAACTAGTAAAACCACAGTTTGAAAGTTGATTAGGTTGTTAATGATAACGAGGAGTGTAGAGAGGTATTAGTTGTGTATGAATGTACGTGTATGAGAGGAGAGAGAGGATGTGCGTGTGTGAAAGAACTAACGAAACACAAGAGTATATACGAGTACACATGTATTTTATTAACGAATGAATACAAGAATTTTTTTAACGGTCAATTTCAGCATCCCAATCTTCGACAACATCCTCCATCAGAGAAGGAACAGGGTCTGCGTCAAAGGGAGGCACGGTCTCTAGGAGGTCGCGTAGCACGTGGCAGAATAAGTAGGAATGGTTATCACGGAGCTCTTCCTCTCTGAAAACATATATGAAATGTTTGATATATATATATATATATATATATATATATGAAATGTTTGATATATATATATATATATATATATCAGCCGGGTGGGATAAGCCAGTGATGTAACCAGACACCGCATAGGGAATCGACATACGATAAAAGGGCAAGCTAGATCAACGGACTATGATACAATACGTAATGGAGACGTCTGCTGACGTAATCGGTAATCAAACACCGCATACCTAGTCGAAACGACAACAGGGTAAGAGAAAACATAAATAAGGTAGTAAAATATTGTTGTAATCATTGAACACTCACGTGCACTCCTCATCATCCTCAATACTGCTGGAGTCACTGACACTTCCTGTCAGACTCCAGGTAGCAGCAGGACCATCGGTGATACAGCCAGACCTGAAAGGTAATATAGATAACCGTGACACATAAAGAACGTAAGCATAAGGAATAATAGAGGTGAGACGTCACAGGTAGTTTACGTGAAGAACACTGTGATGATTATAGTATGATATGTATAGGATATCTATCGAATGAAACAGAGAATAAAAGTACTTACAGTTCGAGTTCACGCCATACCAAGTCAGCAGCAGCTTCGGTGATACAGTCAGCATTTAAGCGATATTCGGGAGGTTTCGAAAGCCTCCCCCTGAGCAAAGTGAGTAGTCACGTGACCTGCGCCACCTAGCGGAAAGAAGTGTACCTAAGCGCCCGTAGTGCCACCTAGCGACTCGGACTTTAAAACATGTGATGTATGTATGTATGAAGAATTAGTACTAAGGGAATAACTATTAAAACTCACAGTTTGAAAGTTGATTAGGTTGTTAATGATAACGAGGAGTGTAGAGAGGTATTAGATGTGTATGAATGCACGTGTATGTGAGGGGTGTGTATGAATGTGCGTGTATGAAAGAACTAACGAAACACAAGAGTATACGAAAACACCAGAAGAGATAAGACAACCTCAAGCACAGTACACACTAGCTGAGAAGGAGGTAAAGAAAGCCACCAAAAGAGATTAGAGAAGCTCAAGCACAAAAGGGAGACAGAGGATGATAGGAAGGCAGAGAAGGCGAGGAAAGAGAGGAGAGGGAGACAGAGGAGGATAGGAAGGCAGAGGAGGCGAGGAAACAGAGGAGAGGGAAACAGAGGAGGATAGGAAGGCAGAGAAGGCGAGGAGAGAGAGGAGAGGGAGACAGAGGATGATAGGAAGGCAGAGAAGGCGAGGAAAGAGAGGAGAACGAGACAGAGGAGGATAGGAAGGCAGAGGAGGCGAGGAAAGAGAGGAGAGGGAAACAGAGGAGGATAGGAAGGCAGAGAAGGCAAGGAAAGGGAGGAGAGGGAGACAGAGGAGGATTGGAAGGCAGAAAAGGCGAGGAAAGAGAGGAGAGGGAGACAGAGGAGGATAGGAAGGCAGAGAAGGCGAGGAGAGAGAGGAGAGGGAGATAGAGGAGGATAGGAAGGCAGAGAAGGCGAGGAGAGAGAGGAGAGGGAGACAGAGGAGGATATGAAGACAGAGAAGGCGAGGAAATACTTGGGAGGTCAATCGTATGTCAAGCGATAAAATACAAAGTTTGCAGCACTTACTTGTTGGAAACATATAATATTCATCTTGTCCTCGGGACATGCCTTGTCGTGAGCGCTCGCCATCTTCAGCAGTCGGAGTGAAGTTGCGTTGTTCGAAGTCGGTAGAAAGTAATATGCTCCACTAGAGTTTTGTTAGGTTTATATACACAAACCCGATAGAGGCGTTAAGTTTTTTCAATCACGAGACTGTACAAACAATGGAGTCACGAGTTGAACTCCGCTCTCTGCCCGTACTCGTTAGCGGGTGCAGTATGAGATAAGCCGCGTGACTCGACACTCACGAGAAGCCACTACGTAAGTCGATCCATACACGTGTTCCAACTTCCAACAGTTTACTTACCACAATTCTCATTCTTCAAACTGTCATATACATCTTGTGTCACAGGTGCTCGTTAGCGGGTGCATTCCGTACATGGTCTAGCCTGTTACATGTTTGCCTTCCATACATGGTCTAGCTTGTTACATGTCTGCCTTCCATACATGGTCTAGCTTGTGACGTGTTTGCCTTCCATACATGGTCTAGCTTGTTACATGTCTGCCTTCCATACATGGTCTAGCTTGTTACGTGTTTGCCTTCCATACATGGTCTAGCTTGTTACATGTCTGCCTTCCATACATGGTCTAGCTTGTTACATGTTTGCCTTCCATACATGGTCTAGCTTGTTACATGTTTGCCTTCCATACATGGTCTAGCTTGTTACATGTTTGCCTTCCATACATGGTCTAGCTTGTTACATGTTTGCCTTCCATACATGGTCTAGCCTGGTACATGTTTGCCTTTCGTACATGGACTAGCATGTTATATGTTTGCCTTCCATACACGGACTAGCTTGTTACATGTTTGCCTTCCATACATGGTCTAGCTTGTTACATGTTTACCTTTCGTACATGGTCTAGCTTGTTACATGTTGACCTTCCATACATGGACTAGCATGTTATATGTTTGCCTTCCATGCACGGTCTACCTTGTTACATATTTGCCTTTCATACATGGACTAGCTTGTTACATGTTTGCCTTCCATACACGGACTAGCTTGTTACATGTTTGCCTTCCGTACATGGACTAGCTTGTTACCTGTTTGCCTTCCATACACGGACTAGCTTGTTACCTGTTTGCCTTCCATACACGGACTAGCTTGATACATGTTTGCCTTCCATACATGGTCTAGCTTGTTACATGTCTGCCTTCCATATATGGTCTAGCTTGTTACATGTTTGCCTTTCATACAAGGTCTAGCCTGTTACATGTCTGCCTTCCGTACATGGACTAGCTTGTTACATGTTGGCCTTCCGTACATATGTTTGCCTTCCGTACATGGATTAGCTTGTTACATGTTTGCCTTCCATACATGGACTAGCGTGTTACAGGTCTGCCTTTCATACATGGTCTAGCTTGTTACATGTTTGCCTTCCGTACATGGACTAGCTTGTTACATGTTTGCCTTCCATACATGGTCTAGCTTGGCGGAAAGTGAAGGAGCTAGTGTCTGCTGCTGAGGGGGAATTAGCCTGTCACGGGACCGACCTCCTAGTGGAAGTAGTACCACCTGGCGGGTAATGAAGGAGTAATGAGGGAATATTAAAGGCTAATTGACGTAGACTGTGTCTGCTGATATATATATATCACTCTGGGCTGGAGCACTCATGGGGAAATTCTAAGATGGTGCCCGCCTCCACGTGACCTACCCCCTGGAGGAAAGAAGTGTAAGTAGTAAGGATATTTTATTTGCTATTTTGTTTGTATGACTGCCAGTTTAAATGGTTATTTATTATGATGCCTAAAAATTGAAATTGATGGCACATTCATTCTGTCATGCATTGTCCGACATGTCCTGTCTCCCTTGTAACACTTTGTCGTGATTGCCCAAAGACACACAACTCCCATGTAACACTTTGTGTCACTATTGCCCAAAGACCCCCACTCCAATATAACACTTTGTGTCACTATTGCCCAAAGACCCCCACTCCCATGTAACCTTTGTGACTATTGCCCAAAGTCCCCCACTCGAATGTAACACTTTGTGTCACTATTGCCCAAAGACCCCCAATCCCATGTAACCTTTTGTCACTATTGCCCCAAAACCCCCACTCCCGTGTAACACTTTGTCACTATTGCCCAAAGACTCCACCCCCATGTAACACTGTCACTATTGCCCAAAGACCCACACTCCCATGTAACACGTTGTCACTATTGCCCAAAGACCCCACTCCCATGTACCACTTTGTCACGATTGCCCAAAGACCCCCACTCCCCCTTGTCACTATTGCCCAAAGACCCCACTCCCATGTAACACTGTCACTATTGCCCAAAGACCCACACTCCCATATAACACTTTGTTACAAGTCCCCCACTCCCATGTACCACTATGTCACTATTGCCCAAAGACCCCAACTCCCAAGTAACACCTTGTCA
>CM034534.1:40555114-40571735 GCA_020002185.1 Paraescarpia echinospica | reverse complement strand
TGAAAGGCAAACATGTAACAAGCTAGACCATATATGGAAGGCAGACATGTAACAAGCTAGACCATGTATGGAAGGCAAACATGTAACAAGCTAGCCCGTGTATGGAAGGCAAATATGTAACAAGCTAGACCATGTATGGAAGGCAAACAGGTAACAAGCTAGTCCATGTACGGAAGGCAAACATGTAACAAGCTAGTCCGTGTATGGAAGGCAAACATGTAACAAGCTAGTCCATGTATGAAAGGCAAATATGTAACAAGGTAGACCGTGCATGGAAGGCAAACATATAACATGCTAGTCCATGTATGGAAGGTCAACATGTAACAAGCTAGACCATGTACGAAAGGTAAACATGTAACAAGCTAGACCATGTATGGAAGGCAAACATGTAACAAGCTAGACCGTGTATGGAAGGCAAACATATAACATGCTAGTCCATGTACGAAAGGCAAACATGTACCAGGCTAGACCATGTATGGAAGGCAAACATGTAACAAGCTAGACCATGTATGGAAGGCAGACATGTAACAAGCTAGACCATGTACGAAAGGCAAACATGTACCAAGCTAGACCATGTATGGAAGGCAAACATGTAACAAGCTAGACCATGTATGGAAGGCAAACATGTAACAAGCTAGACCATGTATGGAAGGCAGACATGTAACAAGCTAGACCATTTACGAAAGGCAAACATGTACCAGGCTAGACCATGTAGGAAGGCAAACATGTAACAAGCTAGACCATGTATGGAAGGCAAACATGTAACAAGCTAGACCATGTATGGAAGGCAGACATGTAACAAGCTAGACCATGTATGGAAGGCAAACATGTAACAGGCTAGACCATGTACGGAATGCACCCGCTAACGAGCACCTGTGACACAAGATGTATATGACAGTTTGAAGAATGAGAATTGTGGTAAGTAAACTGTTGGAAGTTGGAACACGTGTATGGATGGACGTAGCGTAGTGGCTTCTCGTGAGTGTCGAGTCACGCGGCTTATCTCATACTGCACCCGCTAACGAGTACGGGCAGAGAGCGGAGTTCAACTCGTGACTCCATTGTTTGTACAGTCTCGTGATTGAAAAAACTTAACGCCTCTATCGGGTTTGTGTATATAAACCTAACAAAACTCTAGTGGAGCATATTACTTTCTACCGACTTCGAACAACGCAACTTCACTCGGACTGCTGAAGATGGCGAGCGCTCACGACAAGGCATGTCCCGAGGACAAGATGAATATTATATGTTTCCAACAAGTAAGTGCTGCAAACTTTGTATTTTATCGCTTGACATACGATTGACCTCCCAAGTATTTCCTCGCCTTCTCTGTCTTCATATCCTCCTCTGTCTCCCTCTCCTCTCTCTCCTCGCCTTCTCTGCCTTCCTATCCTCCTCTATCTCCTTCTCCTCTCTCTCCTCGCCTTCTCTGCCTTCCTATCCTCCTCTGTCTCCCTCTCCTCTCTTTCCTCGCCTTTTCTGCCTTCCTATCCTCCTCTGTCTCCCTCTCCTCCCTTTCCTCGCCTTCTCTGCCTTCCTATCCTCCTCTGTTTCCCTCTCCTCTCTTTCCTCGCCTCCTCTGCCTTCCTATCCTCCTCTGTCTCGTTCTCCTCTCTTTCCTCGCCTTCTCTGCCTTCCTATCATCCTCTGTCTCCCTCTCCTCTCTCTCCTCGCCTTCTCTGCCTTCCTATCCTCCTCTGTTTCCTCGCCTCCTCTGCCTTCCTATCCTCCTCTGTCTCCCTCTCCTCTCTTTCCTCGCCTTCTCTGCCTTCCTATCATCCTCTGTCTCCCTTCTGTGCTTGAGCTTCTCTAATCTCTTTTGGTGGCTTTCTTTACCTCCTTCTCAGCTAGTGTGTACTGTGCTTGAGGTTGTCTTATCTCTTCTGGTGTTTTCGTATACTCTTGTGTTTCGTTAGTTCTTTCATACACGCACATTCATACACACCCCTCACATACACGTGCATTCATACACATCTAATACCTCTCTACACTCCTCGTTATCATTAACAACCTAATCAACTTTCAAACTGTGAGTTTTAATAGTTATTCCCTTAGTACTAATTCTTCATACATACATACATCACATGTTTTAAAGTCCGAGTCGCTAGGTGGCACTACGGGCGCTTAGGTACACTTCTTTCCGCTAGGTGGCGCAGGTCACGTGACTACTCACTTTCCTCAGGGGGGAGGCTTTCGAAACCTCCCGAATATCGCTTAAATGCTGACTGTATCACCGAAGCTGCTGCTGACTTGGTATGGCGTGAACTCGAACTGTAAGTACTTTTATTCTCTGTTTCATTCGATAGATATCCTATACATATCATACTATAATCATCACAGTGTTCTTCACGTAAACTACCTGTGACGTCTCACCTCTATTATTCCTTATGCTTACGTTCTTTATGTGTCACGGTTATCTATATTACCTTTCAGGGCTGGCTGTATCACCGATGGTCCTGCTGCTACCTGGAGTCTGACAGGAAGTGTCAGTGACTCCAGCAGTATTGAGGATGATGAGGAGTGCACGTGAGTGTTCAATGATTACAACAATATTTTACTACCTTATTTATGTTTTCTCTTACCCTGTTGTCGTTTCGACTAGGTATGCGGTGTTTGATTACCGATTACGTCAGCAGACGTCTCCATTACGTATTGTATCATAGTCCGTTGATCTAGCTTGCCCTTTTATCGTATGTCGATTCCCTATGCGGTGTCTGGTTACATCACTGGCTTATCCCACCCGGCTGATATATATATATATATATATATATATATATATATATATATATCAAACATTTCATATATATATATATATATATATATATATATATATCAAACATTTCATATATGTTTTCAGAGAGGAAGAGCTCCGTGATAACCATTCCTACTTATTCTGCCACGTGCTACGCGACCTCCTAGAGACCGTGCCTCCCTTTGACGCAGACCCTGTTCCTTCTCTGATGGAGGATGTTGTCGAAGATTGGGATGCTGAAATTGACCGTTAAAAAAATTCTTGTATTCATTCGTTAATAAAATACATGTGCACTCGTATATACTCTTGTGTTTCGTTAGTTCTTTCACACACGCACATCCTCTCTCTCCTCTCATACACGTACATTCATACACAACTAATACCTCTCTACACTCCTCGTTATCATTAACAACCTAATCAACTTTCAAACTGTGGTTTTACTAGTTATTCCCTTAGTACTAATTCTTCATACATACATACATACATCACATGTTTTATAGTCCGAGTATGTTTTAAAGTCCGAGTTGCTAGATAGCACTACGGACGCTTAGCGCTAGATGGCACTACGGACGCTTAGGTACACTTCTTTCCGCTAGGAGGCGCAGATCACATGACTACTCACTTTGCTCAGGAGGAGGCTCACTTTGCTCAGGGGGGAGGCTTTCGAAACCTCCCGAATATCGCTTAAACTCCTCAAACTACCCCTCCAAAATCGCGAGCATACTACTGACGACGTGACACAGCGGCACTGTGGCGCAACGGTAGTACGTCTGATTCCCCATCAGAAGGTTCTGTGTTCAAATCACGTTAGGGTCACCTTTGGTTATCTCTCATGACAGTGAAGTTATTCAATCTATCTGTGATTGTGAACTGCTGAAAATCGACTGAAGCGAATCACATACCGATATTGACAGTTCACTCACTCACTCACTCACTCACTCACTCACTCACTCACTCACTCACTCACTCACTCACTCACTCACTCACTCACTCACTCACTCACTCACTCACTCACTCACTCACTCACTCACTCACTCACTCACTCACTCACTCACTCACTCCCTCACTCACTCACTCACTCACTCACTCACTCACTCACTCACTCACTCACTCACTCACTCACTCACTCACTCACTCACTCACTCTCTCTCTCTCTCTCTCTCTGTCGTTGCCGTCTTCAGCTCATCCGTCCCTAGACCCACAACTTCCTTTAAGCAGTCGATGTATGTTCTGCTGGTCTTCCTGCCTTGGTTCTTCCATGTGTCGGTTGCCACAAGATGGTCTGAGATGCCATTTCATCCTTATGTCTGTAGCAGTGTCAATCGTATTCTTCTTAGTTTATCAGCTACTTTACACATTCCACTGTATAGTTCAAATGTATAGCCAAATGATGTTGCCAGAGAATGTTCGAAGCTCGAAGCATTCTTGTTTAACATCCGTCTAGTTGTTTGTCAAGTTTTTTTTGTCGTTGTCCATGTTTCGCATCCGTGGAGTAGCACAAATTCTACTGTTGCAATAAACAATCGCTGCTTTATTTTGTGTGGGAGTGTAGATTTCCATATCAGGTTTAATTGGTTGAATGCTCTCCACGCCATTGCCTTCCTGGTTTTGATGTCTTTGTCTGTTGTGCAGACCCAGGAGCCAAGGCATTTGTAGTCTTCAACCTTCTCTAAAAGAGCTCCTTCCCTGGCAACGATGCTGGTGTTTCCTAATTGGTTGAACGCGATATATTTGGTTTTCCAGGATTGATCTTTAAACCGATCCTTGCACATGATGTTTCCACTCGTGTTAGAGGCTTCAGTGTCTGATTGATTACTTCTGATAGTATCGCAATATCATCGGCAATTTCGAAATCGGTAATCACCTCAGGTTTAACACGTTTACTTTTCCTACTTGTGTTCTGGAATCCAAGTTCCACTTCTCTTCCGTCGATAGCTCGCCGCAGAGCATAATCAAGGACTATCACGAAGAGGTATGGCGCTAGCGTTTCTCCATGTAGCACTCCCGCCGGCCCCAAGACTCTTTATCATCTTGCCACGATGAACCGTATCAAATGCTTTTCGGAAGTCTACGAATGACATAATTGCAGGAAGATGCTTTGCTCTAATTCCTTCTAACGTAACGTTAAAAAACCGAAAACGAGCTCTGTTGCTCTGTTCAGCTGTCAATAATAATAACAATATTATTTCGGTTTTCATCGTTACGAATGGCTTGCCTAGAGACCCCACCCCATGTAAGGTTTCGTCCCCCCTGACCCGGAGACCCCCACCAATAAGCGGGACGTGCTCTATGGATGTCCCATAACAATTTGACATTGTGAATTCTCAACCCCTTTGTTATGTTGATGGTAAACATCGTATTTTATGTTTACGAAGTATATAACAGCATACCATAACTTGTCAGTTACTTCACAATGTGTGAATTTATAAGTAGAGATTTTGGTTAAACAGAAATATGAAAAACATTAAAAATATCACACCTAATATCATGTCACCGATTCAAGTTCACAAAATGATACTATGCAACATGGAACACTTCACTCTAAATCGGAATCATGCTGCTATGTATACACACGCACGTGTGTTTGTGTGTGTGTGCCTGCGCGTTCGCGTGTCCCTGCATGTGTGTATGCGAGGGCGTGCGCTTGCAGAGTAGCTGAACATTTCGGTACATTTCGAACCACTGTTTCACAAAGTTTGACTAAATTAGGTGCAATTGTTTGCGTTATGTACGTAAGACAAAACGTGCGCATCAACAGCTATATTCAATCCATTATAATTATGTTCAAATCTCTCATTCGAGTAGTCTGGACTGATACTTCATAATGTTAACAGTTTTGTTGGCGGTTGTCCGTGTGTGTATCCGTGTGTGTATCCGTGTGTGTGTCCGTGTGTGTGTGTGTGTGTGTGTGTGTGTGTGTGTGTGTGTGTGTGTGTGTGTGTGTGTGTGTGTGTGTGTGTGTGTGTGTGTGTGTGTGTGTGTGTGTTTTATGTTCATCTTTACCAATCGTGTGTGATATGTCGTCTGACATAACGGTTGTAGCGTTTTGCGTTTGTGGCTGTATCAATTTAATTATTCATGTGTGCGCGTGCGTGTGTGTGTGCGTGTGTGTGCATGTGCATGTGTGTGCATGTTATACCAATTGTACTGGTTGTTCGCTGTAAATTCTCGAAGGTTTCTAAATTGCGTATCGATATTACTATTAATTTATCTACATATAGAACGTTTTGGACCATTGCAACGTGTTCTTCTTAATGATAATGATAATGATAATAATATAAAACACGTATGTCAAGAACAACGATGGCAAAATTGTGAGAGCTGAAGCGAAACAACGGATAATGTGGATTATCTTGTGTCTGTGGAATGGGTGTGAATTCTTTCTCAACGACATTGAGACACTAGATCCACGTGTGCAACACATATATAACCGAGACAAGGCTGACATGTATTCATGTTTATTACAACACACAGCTCTAGTGTAAAACTTGTAGATGTGCGCACGGTGTTAATAAACAGGTTTAAGGCATCGAAGCGAACGCGAAAGTTGTAAATTGAAGAATGTTACATATTAATTTCACACTACACACTCGACTTCCTTAGCCGCTTCCTTTCCTGGTGTCGAGGCATTACCTAACCGAAGGGCCTTTCACATTTTTCTCCGTCTCTGATGCAGCGATCTCTCTAATACGTTTCTTCGTATCGCAGTGACTTTCCCACAGTTAAAGTCATCGCTATTGCAATACTGTCATTCATAGTACATTTTCTGGCAATTGACGTCGTAGTACACGTGAGTTAGATTTGAATCTCCCTCGTCTTAATTGATTGATGATCTTTCTTATCCATATGGTTGTTTTACGTGTCCCAAACGAAAGCATCTACCAGGTTAAATTAATTTGAATGTTCAGTTCCGAGTCTCTTAGACGTGTTTTAATGTGGTCGAAATCGAATCACATTATCATTGTTTTAATTGTTCAAACAGGGACGAGGGTTAAAAGAATGTTTGTCTTTTAGAATATATCACAGTAAGCACTTATTAGAAACATAACTAACCACGCATCTTGAAAACAACACGTAGAATGATTAGCATTTGAAGGCCAACGGACAACAAGACAAAGTTTCATGTTGTTTTTGCGAAAACATTTATTCACAAAAAACAGTTGCACTGCAAAGTACAACAAACGCAGCCATGCCAATCGGATACACGATGACTTGGTCTGGCATACGGCTGCTATTCTATGCAACACTGGATGTAGGACGGACCATCACAAAGGTTCCTCAAGTACGGACCCGCACAATGGTTGCCCGTGTGCCGACACGTGCCTCCTCTTATGATGCATCGGTGATCTGTCAGAGGAAAAGAACAAGGTGATCACCTCACAATATTCAGGAAAGTTTATATCCTTTATAATACAGCTCTTATTGTGAAAAGACAAAACGAAAACGAGGACCACTGTCAGGGCCAGCCTCACCCCGGACATACAGGGACCAGTGTCGAGGCCAGCCTCACTCCGGACATACAGGGACCAGTGTCGAGGCCAGCCTCACCTCGGACATACAGGGACCAGTGTCGAAGCCAGCCTCATCCCGGACATACAGGGACCAGTGTCGAGGCCAGCCTCACCTCGGACATACAGGGACCAGTGTCGAGGCCAGCCTCACCCCGGATATACATGGACCAGTGTCGAGGCTAGCCTCACCTCGGACATACAGGGACCTCTGTCGAGGCTAGCCTCACCTCGGACATACAGAGACCAGAGTCGAGGCCAGCCTCACCTCGGACATACAGGAAAAAGTGTCGAGGCCAGCCTCACTCCGGACACACAGGGACCAGTGTCGAGGTCAGTCTCACCCCGGACACACAGGGAAAAGTGTCGAGGCCAGCCTCACTCCGGACACACAGGGACCAGTGTCGAGGTCAGTCTCACCCCGGACACACAGGGACCAGTGTCGAGGTCAGCCTCACCCCGGACACACAGGGACCAGTGTCGAGGCCAGCCTCACCCCGGACATACAGGGACCAGTGTCGAGGCCAGCCTCACCCCGGATATACAAGGACCAGTGTCGAGGCCAGCCACACCCCGGACATAGAGGGACCAGTGTCGAGGCTAGCCTCACCTCGGACATACAGGGAAAAGTGTCGAGGCTAGTCTCACCCGGACGTACAGGGACCAGTGTCGATGCTAGCCTCACCTCGGAAATACAGGGACCAGTGTCGAGGCTAGCCTCACCCCGGACATACAGGGACCAGTGTCGAGTGCAGCCTCACCCCGGACATACAGGGACCAATGTCGAGGGCAGCCTCACCCCGGACATACAGGGACCAATGTCGAGGCCAGCCTCACCACGGACACACAGTGACCAGTGTCGAGGCCAGCCTCACCCCGGACATACAGGGTCCAATGTCGAGGCCAGCCTCACCCCGGACATACAGGGACCAGTGTCGATGCCAGCCTCACCCCTGACATACAGGGACGTCGAGGCCAGCCTCACCCCGGACATACAGGGACCAGTGTCGAAGCCCCAGCCTCACCCCTGACATACAGGGATCAGTGTCGAGGCCAGCCTCACCCCGGACATACACGGACCAGTGTCGAGGCTAGCCTCACCTCGGACATACAGGGAAAAGTGTCGAGGCTATTCTCACCCGGACATACAGGGACCAGTGTCGAGGCTAGCCTCACCTCGGACATACAGGGACCAGTGTCGAGGCCAGCCACACCCCGGACATAGAGGGACCAGTGTCGAGGCCAGCCTCACCTCGGACATACAGGGAAAAGTGTCGAGGCTAGTCTCACCCAGACATACAGGCACCAGTGTCGAGGCCAGCCACACCCCGGACATAGAGGGACCAGTGTCGAGGGTAGCCTCACCTCGGACATACAGGGAAAAGTGTCGAGGCTAGTCTCACCCGGACATACAGGGACCAGTGTCGAGGCTAGCCTCACCTCGGACATACAGGGACCAGTGTCGAGGCTAGCCTCACCCCGGACATACAGGGACC
This sequence comes from Paraescarpia echinospica, assembly GCA_020002185.1. Taxonomy (NCBI): domain Eukaryota; kingdom Metazoa; phylum Annelida; class Polychaeta; order Sabellida; family Siboglinidae; genus Paraescarpia; species Paraescarpia echinospica. The sequence continues at coordinate 40,562,979 of CM034534.1, read as the reverse complement.
AGTGTCGAGTGCAGCCTCACCCCGGACATACAGGGACCAATGTCGAGGGCAACCTCACCCCGGACATACAGGGACCAATGTCGAGGCCAGCCTCACCACGGACACACAGTGACCAGTGTCGAGGCCAGCCTCACCCCGGACATACATGATCCAATGTCGAGGCCAGCCTCACCCCGGACATACAGGGACCAGTGTCGATGCCAGCCTCACCCCTGACATACAGGGACGTCGAGGCCAGCCTCACCCCGGACATACAGGGACAAGTGTCGAAGCCCCAGCCTCACCCCTGACATACATGGATCAGTGTCGAGGCCAGCCTCAATCCGGACATACACGGACCAGTGTCGAGGCTAGCTTCACCTCGGACATACAGGGAAAAGTGTCGAGGCTAGTCTCACCCCGGACACACAGGGACCAGTGTCGAGGTCAGTCTCACCCCGGACACACAGGGACCAGTGTCGAGGTCAGCCTCACCCCGGACACACAGGGACCAGTGTCGAGGCCAGCCTCACCCCGGGCATACAGGGACCAGTGTCGAGGCCAGCCTCACCCCGGACATAGAGGGACCAGTGTCGAGGGTAGCCTCACCTCGGACATACAGGGACCAGTGTCGAGGCTAGCCTCACCCCGGACATACAGGGACCAGTGTCGAGTGCAGCCTCACCCCGGACATAGAGGGACCAATGTCGAGGGCAGCCTCACCCCGGACATACAGGGACCAATGTCGAGGCCAGCCTCACCACGGACACACAGTGACCCGTGTCGAGGCCAGCCTCACCCCGGACATACATGATCCAATGTCGAGGCCAGCCTCACCCCGGACATACAGGGACCAGTGTCGATGCCAGCCTCACCCCTGACATACAGGGACGTCGAGGCCAGCCTCACCACGGACATACAGGGACCAGTGTCGAAGCCCCAGCCTCACCCCTGACATACAGGGATCAGTGTCGAGGCCAGCCTCACCCCGGACATACACGGACCAGTGTCGAGGCTAGCTTCACCTCGGACATACAGGGAAAAGTGTCGAGGCTAGTCTCACCCCGGACATACAGGGACCAGTGTCGAGTCTAGCCTCACCTCGGACATACAGGGACCTCTGTCGAGGCTAGCCTCACCTCGGACATACAGGGACCAGAGTCGAGGCCAGCCTCACCTCGGACATACAGGGAAAAGTGTCGAGGCCAGCCTCACCCCGGACACACAGGGACCAGTGTCGAGGTCAGTCTCACCCCGGACACACAGGGACCAGTGTCGAGGTCAGCCTCACCCCGGACACACAGGGACCAGTGTCGAGGCCAGCCTCACCCCGGGCATACAGGGACCAGTGTCGAGGCCAGCCTCACCCCGGATATACAAGGACCAGTGTCGAGGCCAGCCACACCCCGGACATAGAGGGACCAGTGTCGAGGGTAGCCTCACCTCGGACATACAGGGAAAAGTGTCGAGGCTAGTCTCACCCGGACATACAGGGACCAGTGTCGAGGCTAGCCTCACCTCGGACATACAGGGACCAGTGTCGAGGCTAGCCTCACCCCGGACATACAGGGACCAGTGTCGGGTGCAGCCTCACCCTGGACATACAGGGACCAATGTCGAGGGCAGCCTCACCCCGGACATACAGGGACCAATGTCGAGGCCAGCCTCACCACGGACACACAGGGACCAGTGTCGAGGCCAGCCTGACCCCGGACATACAGGGATCAATGTCGAGGCCAGCCTCACCCCGGACATACAGGGACCAATGTCGATGCCAGCCTCACCCCTGACATACAGGGACGTCGAGGCCAACCTCACCCCGGACATACGGGGACCAGTGTCGAAGCCCCAGCCTCACCCCTGACATACAGGGATCAGTGTCGATGCCAACCTCACACCGGACTAATAGATGACTTCTCCAATAATCTACTTGATGTGCGTAAAATTATATACCGCAGCCTTCCATTCAGTGAAGGCCGGAGTGACGTTTGAGACTGTTGTTGTTATTCCAAGATGGCTTCTTCCTACGGCTTAGGAGACTTAGGTCATGACCCTTCATCCAAACATGACGTCAGTCATACTGAAGACGCCATCTTTGAAGAACAACAAACATCTGCACTGGTGTTTGAACTGTTTAACAAGATTTAACAAGATTGCCATCCAGAGAATTAACTCTAGATGGCAGGTGGACAAGGAAGCCCTTTGGCTTATTGAGAGTCCAACCCTTTTATGTACATATATCCAGCCCTTCTGAGGTATGTGTCGATTTTATTTTTAAACATATTCACATTACTAGCACCCACACAATCATCAGATAATATGTTCCATTTATTCACAGTCCTTTGTGAAAATGAGAACTTTCTCACGTCTAATCTACACTGCTCCTTTACTAATGTAACTTTATGTCCTCTAGTCTTTCTATCTTTCTTAACTGAAAAAAACATATTTCTATCAATATTTTCATAACCATTCAATATTTTAAACACTTCTATCTGATCTCCTCTCAGTCTCCTTGTCTCTAATGTTGTTAAACCACATTCTTTTAAGCGTTTTTCATAACTAAGATCCCTCAGTTTTTGTATAATTTTAGTCGTTCTCCTCTGTACTCTTTCTAGCATATCTATGTCCTTCTTGCGGTATGGCCTCCACGCTTGTATACAATATTGTAAATGAGGACTAACTATTGTTTTGTACAGCGGTATTATTAGTTCTTTTTCTTTATATGCTATATTTCGCCTAATCAATCCAAGGATTTGATTTCCCTTTGAAGCTGCAATTCCACACTGCTCTGAAACCTTCATGTCAGCACTAATTGTCAGCCCTAAGTCTTTTTCTTTTACAGTAGTACTTAGTACAGTTCCCCCCATTGTATATTCTACATATTCGTTCCCATGTCCTGTGTGAAGGCATTTACATTTCCCAAAATTGAACAACATTTGCCGCTTTTCAGACCATTTAATCAACCTGTCAAGATCATCTTGTAAATGCTGTCTATCTCCATCACTTTTAATCCTTCTAAACACTTTTGTATCATCTGCAAATTTCAACACCTTGCTAGCTATATCATCGTCCAAATCGTTTATATATATTAAGAATAATATAGGTCCCAGTACTGATCCATGTGGAACCCCACTCAAAACTGATTTCCAGTTTGAAGCCTCCCCATCAACAACTACCCGTTGTCTTCTGTCAATCAGCCATTTTCCTATCCAGTTAATTATACCATTTCCTATGCCATGGGCCTTTAGTTTAAGCAGTAATCTCTGATGTGGCACTTTGTCGAAAGCTTTTTGAAAATCTAAGTAGATGATATCTACTGGTGATCCATCATCTACCCACTTAGTGATATCTTCCAAAAAACATAACATATTTGTTAAGCATCCATCCACCATGTGATCTTTAACTAGTCTTTCTAATAATTTACAAATCACCGATGTTAAACTAACTGGTCTATAATTATTTGACTTGTTTCTCGAACCTTTTTTAAATAACGGTATAATGTTTGCTTCTTTCCATTCTAAAGGAACCACTCCCTCTTCTAATGACAAGTTGAAAACTGTTGCAAGCGGTATACTAATTTGTTCTACAATTTCCACTAGTAGTTTGGGTGGAATACCATCCACTCCAGGTGATTTATTTTCCTTCATAGCCCTAATTTTCTTAGCTACCATTTCTGGGGTTACAATTAACTGTCTTAAATAGTCTGATTCTGCCCCCTAGAACTTAGCCTCTGGTACTGGCAGTGAACTAGTGTCTTCTCTGGTAAACACTGAACTAAAATACTAATTTAGGTCTTCTGCCATTAAGAATACTTCTGATATTATATTTCCAGCACTATCTTCTAGAGGACCGACCTTATCCTGAACTTTCTGTTTGCTTCGAACATACGCATAAAAACTCTTGCTGTCATGTTTTATATTACAAGCTAATTTATGTTCATAGCTTCTCTTTGAATTTCTAATTTCAGCTGTAGCTTGGTTTAGTGCTTCTTTATAAATGTTGTAGTCTTCGTCATTTCCAGTATGTCTATATGACTTCCACATCATTTGTTTATACTTAATTTTTCTAATGGCTTCTTTCGATAAGTATTTCTTTCTGGTCCGTTTCCCTTGTTTTTTTAAGGGAACAAATTTATCTACGATGCACTCTATTTCATTCTTTAAGATTTCTGTTTCATATGTAATGCTAACTGTTTTATTAGTATTCAGCACACGTACGTGAGGTTCACACTACATAGCTCTGTGTACTGGTAGGGACTATTAACCATGACAAACTGGTTAATGACACCAAATGCTGTGATTCTGTATTCATCTGTCTGAGTGATATCAAGAATAAACCTCGATTACACAGAGGTTATGTTTTTGTCTGTGAAAAGGAAAATACACAAAACTGTTACGAATTTTCTCATCTGGGTAGCACATTGCAACCAAGATTATTGAAACGTTGCATTTTCTTTGTACAACTATGCCTTTCGTATCTGGCAAATATGTTCAAACGTATTTAAAATGGCTAGAATGATATAAGCCGGTAAACATTAGTAGTGATATAAAGCTGTATCACTAGTCATGTTCTACAGATAACCCTGCACGTTGAGTGTAGGTGTTGTAGGAACTACAAAGATGTCGTGTAGTGTTACCTTACATAGGGGTGGTATACATACCGAGAATGAGTGGTGATAATTTAACCAAGAGAGCATAGACAACAGAAAGGGTGGTAGAAAAAGTAGAGGAAGATAAACGTTAAAATGAAAAGACAGTGTTAAGAAAAATATTGGAAGGGAATAACAGAGGGTCCATGTTACGTGGAGACGAAACATCGAGAGGACAGAATAGATCACGTGATGAGACCCCCACTTGGCAGGGAATAACGAAAGAAGCCTTACTTGATGCCTGCACTCCGCTGATGGCAACCAACAGCACTATCAACGCAAACACTGCAACTGATGTCTTCATGTTTATGTATTTCGATTTCTGAAAACATAAGTATAATTGTTCGTGTTATGCTTTCGATTAAAGAATAAATACGCAAACGAAAGACTGACTGCACTATCATGTAGAATGCCTTTTCAATTGGGTCAACTTGAATTGGTTTCGAATAAATGCTACACTCGTTTAGCCGACACCTGCTCGGCTCCGTGAACACGCTGGGAAGACTGTCTAGTATGTACATGTCAACTTCCATTTTCCTTCTTTCTTTACTTTGCTCAATCCGTGACGTAAACAGCAGCTGGATATTTTGTTGCCCCATAAAACTCACCGTAGTTTGACGGACGATACCGAATATTCATCAGCATACTTTATGTGTGTCGTGAATGCTGGTGCGAAGTGGAGTTAAGCTACCTAGATATTGTCGTGTTTATCATTGATTAACAAAAACATAATTCTAATAAAATAAATGCATAAAATTACATCAATTAGTTATATTTACAGTATTAATGAATAATTGATTAGAATGCTTCGTATTAACTGAAAAAAACGGTACTCTTATTGGATGAGTTAGAAAGTCAGCTGCGTTGGTTTCCCTGATTCAGGTTCATTAATCATGGTCGCCACAACGCCAAGAAAACTTTGGATCCATTTTCTCTTGTTTTGCGACAAACGGTGGTGCTACATCGTGGGCCCTGGATAATCGAGGCTAAATAAATTGAACGAAGTGAATAGTTGTAAGTTTAACAATCGTAGAAATTGTTGTAGCAACTACTCGTCCGTGTGTGCGCTTACGTGCGTGTGTGAGAGTGAGTGTGCATGTGTTTGTGCGTGTAAGTGCGCATGTGCGTGCGCTTGCACGAGATCGTGTGCGTCTGTGTGTGCGTGTTGCGTGTTGCGTACGTGCGTATGTGGGTAAACTGAAATTTCAAAGAAATAATAATTTCGCCATGTTTCGGCGAGAACGAAACACAATCATTGGAAATAGTAGTTAAAGCAATGGCGATCTTACCGGTTCTGCTGCTTGCAGTCTCTGGACGAATTCGTACAGTTACGACACTCAGCGAGTAAGATGCTTTTCAGTCTGTACCTCGCCACTTTTATACTAAGCTCCATACAGTGTGTTTTATATGTTTGCGTCACAACCCAAGTAAAAACACGAGCGAACCTTCACTGCAGACTCACGCGTTCTGGATAAACACGGACTCGGCTACAACAAGATCACGCACAAACATAGCACAAACAAGATAAATATAGACTTACTTGTTTTCCTTCCTGGTTCCATTGGACATTGTACTATTATTATGCTATGGTTTTTATTTAGTTGGCAACACTCCCGTTTGTCTCCATCTGGCAACAAACTAGGCCACGTAAAGGCTAACCTCTATGTGCCATTAAACAGAATCGTTCTCTGAAACCATGAATGATGAGTATTAGAAGGAAGACTATTGAATCAGTCTTGCTTCGCTCCACTTGCTGTCTTGATTGTGCGAATGCAACGAACATCCTAGGGTAATTACAGCAACGAGCGCTTACTCCAGCGACCCTCCTCAACATTGCTGGTATTTACTCTTTGATTATTTCTTCTGTAACGTGAACGCTTCGTGGGCGCAACATTCACACTGCGAACACTGTTTCTGGCTTACTAAAAGCTATTTTGTCGTAGTACATTTTCAATACATTTATTATATAATACAATGCAGTAAGAACGTCAACAAATTAGAAACATACACGATCGGTTTTATGGATGCAATGCTGTGTTAAAAAACGTATCCCAAAACGAAACACATAAAAACTTGTATGTCAAATTGTTATGCAAATGCAAGCAGGATGCTAGGTGTAAATCGTTCTTGTTCCGGGTAGTGTTTGTGTGATTTTTAATGTTCTACTGCACGTGTCGACTTCCTATTTGTGTAGTGACACTTCCTGAAGCAGGAGAGATCTAGAACTTTAAGTTTGGGAAGGTTTGTAACGGCAATGACCAGTGGAATCGAATCCTACACCTTATTGGATTTAACTGACTTGGATCATTCCTATGTACCAGTTAATAATCGATAACTACTGGACAAACGTAGCGGAAAGTATTGTGTTCTTTAGTGGGATAGTAATACTTGTATCTATATATTATATTGACATCATAGTATCAAATACTGGTCATCCATAAAGTACGTTACACTTAGGGGACTGAGGGATTTCCCCATCAGCGTTACGTGACGATTAAAAACAAAAACGTGTTTGCTCGTTTAACTGTCATTATCGGACTGATAGCAATAATTACTCGGCCAATTGCACTCAAAGATGTGTTATTTTAGCAACATGACCGCATCAACACAAAACGAGTGACGTACTTTACGGACGACCCCTCATGACTGAAAAAAACTCTTTACGTATTACATTCTGGTAGACCTGTAGTCCAGTCAATTTAGGCCCAAAAGGCGTCTAACTTAGACAACATTGTAACAGAAACAATTTTTGTGGGAAACAAGCCCTAAATACATATCTAACTACATATAAAAAAATCGAATAAAATCGGAATGGGGGAAATATTGAATTTGCATAAATTAAAAATGGCCGCTCAAAACAATATTTTCTATCACTGTGACCCCATATTTAAGGAAGAACTGATTAAATGAAGTAAATATGGTATAAAAGTATAATGTACATGGTCACACAGATGTTACTACGCATGACTGGAAATCCAAGTTGGCTGCTATTTTCAAGTCTTCCTTCAATATCCACAAACAATACAAGAAAAGATATAGCAGCCTACTTTGAATAATCACCGACCAATATAACCCGGACGGCCAGCGCAATAGTTTACTGCGATTATTTTATAATGCGCATGCGCAAAAACCAGACAACATGTTCTAGCAACCTCTTGCTCTCGGACTATATATTGTTAGTAAATATTTGCAGACAAATTGGCGACCACCGTGAAAACGGCAGCCATGTTGAATTTCC
>CM034534.1:40143949-40554114 GCA_020002185.1 Paraescarpia echinospica | reverse complement strand
TGTTTCGCATCCGTGGAGTAGCACAAATTCTACTGTTGCAATAAACAATCGCTGCTTTATTTTGTGTGGGAGTGTAGATTTCCATATCAGGTTTAATTGGTTGAATGCTCTCCACGCCATTGCCTTCCTGGTTTTGATGTCTTTGTCTGTTGTGCAGACCCAGGAGCCAAGGCATTTGTAGTCTTCAACCTTCTCTAAAAGAGCTCCTTCCCTGGCAACGATGCTGGTGTTTCCTAATTGGTTGAACGCGATATATTTGGTTTTCCAGGATTGATCTTTAAACCGATCCTTGCACATGATGTTTCCACTCGTGTTAGAGGCTTCAGTGTCTGATTGATTACTTCTGATAGTATCGCAATATCATCGGCAATTTCGAAATCGGTAATCACCTCAGGTTTAACACGTTTACTTTTCCTACTTGTGTTCTGGAATCCAAGTTCCACTTCTCTTCCGTCGATAGCTCGCCGCAGAGCATAATCAAGGACTATCACGAAGAGGTATGGCGCTAGCGTTTCTCCATGTAGCACTCCCGCCGGCCCCAAGACTCTTTATCATCTTGCCACGATGAACCGTATCAAATGCTTTTCGGAAGTCTACGAATGACATAATTGCAGGAAGATGCTTTGCTCTAATTCCTTCTAACGTAACGTTAAAAAACCGAAAACGAGCTCTGTTGCTCTGTTCAGCTGTCAATAATAATAACAATATTATTTCGGTTTTCATCGTTACGAATGGCTTGCCTAGAGACCCCACCCCATTTAAGGTTTCGTCCCCCCTGACCCGGAGACCCCCACCAATAAGCGGGACGTGCTCTATGGATGTCCCATAACAATTTGACATTGTGAATTCTCAACCCCTTTGTTATGTTGATGGTAAACATCGTATTTTATGTTTACGAAGTATATAACAGCATACCATAACTTGTCAGTTACTTCACAATGTGTGAATTTATAAGTAGAGATTTTGGTTAAACAGAAATATGAAAAACATTAAAAATATCACACCTAATATCATGTCACCGATTCAAGTTCACAAAATGATACTATGCAACATGGAACACTTCACTCTAAATCGGAATCATGCTGCTATGTATACACACGCACGTGTGTTTGTGTGTGTGTGTGTGTGCGCGCGCGCGCGCGCGTGTGTGTGCCTGCGCGTTCGCGTGTCCCTGCATGTGTGTATGCGAGGGCGTGCGCTTGCAGAGTAGCTGAACATTTCGGTACATTTCGAACCACTGTTTCACAAAGTTTGACTAAATTAGGTGCAATTGTTTGCGTTATGTACGTAAGACAAAACGTGCGCATCAACAGCTATATTCAATCCATTATAATTATGTTCAAATCTCTCATTCGAGTAGTCTGGACTGATACTTCATAATGTTAACAGTTTTGTTGGCGGTTGTCCGTGTGTGTATCCGTGTGTGTATCCGTGTGTGTGTCCGTGTGTGTGTGTGTGTGTGTGTGTGTGTGTGTGTGTGTGTGTGTGTGTGTGTGTGTGTGTGTGTGTGTGTGTGTGTGTGTGTGTGTGTGTGTGTGTGTGTGTTTTATGTTCATCTTTACCAATCGTGTGTGATATGTCGTCTGACATAACGGTTGTAGCGTTTTGCGTTTGTGGCTGTATCAATTTAATTATTCATGTGTGCGCGTGCGTGTGTGTGTGCGTGTGTGTGCATGTGCATGTGTGTGCATGTTATACCAATTGTACTGGTTGTTCGCTGTAAATTCTCGAAGGTTTCTAAATTGCGTATCGATATTACTATTAATTTATCTACATATAGAACGTTTTGGACCATTGCAACGTGTTCTTCTTAATGATAATGATAATAATATAAAACACGTATGTAAAGAACAACGATGGCAAAATTGTGAGAGCTGAAGCGAAACAACGGATAATGTGGATTATTTTGTGTCTGTGGAATGGGTGTGAATTCTTTCTCAACGACATTGAGACACTAGATCCACGTGTGCAACACAAATATAACCGAGACAAGGCTGACATGTATTCATGTTTATTTCAACACACAGCTCTAGTGTAAAACTTGTAGATGTGCGCACGGTGTTAATAAACAAGTTTAAGGCATCGAAGCGAACGCGAAAGTTGTAAATTGAAGAATGTTACATATTAATTTCACACTACACACTCGACTTCCTTAGCCGCTTCCTTTCCTGGTGTCGAGGCGTTACCTAACCGAAGGGCCTTTCACATTTTTCTCCGTCTCTGATGCAGCGATCTCTCTAATACGTTTCTTCGTATCGCAGTGACTTTCCCACAGTTAAAGTCATCGCTATTGCAATACTGTCATTCATAGTACATTTTCTGGCAATTGACGTCGTAGTACACGTGAGTTAGATTTGAATCTCCCTCGTCTTAATTGATTGATGATCTTTCTTATCCATATGGTTGTTTTACGTGTCCCAAACGAAAGCATCTACCAGGTTAAATTAATTTGAATGTTCAGTTCCGAGTCTCTTAGACGTGTTTTAATGTGGTCGAAATCGAATCACATTATCATTGTTTTAATTGTTCAAACGGGGACGAGGGTTAAAAGAATGTTTGTCTTTTAGAATATATCACAGTAAGCACTTATTAGAAACATAACTAACCACGCATCTTGAAAACAACACGTAGAATGATTAGCATTTGAAGGCCAACGGACAACAAGACAAAGTTTCATGTTGTTTTTGCGAAAACATTTATTCACAAAAACCAGTTGCACTGCAAAGTACAACAAACGCAGCCATGCCAATCGGATACACGATGACTTGGTCTGGCATACGGCTGCTATTCTATGCAACACTGGATGTAGGACGGACCATCACAAAGGTTCCTCAAGTACGGACCCGCACAATGGTTGCCCGTGTGCCGACACGTGCCTCCTCTTATGATGCATCGGTGATCTGTCAGAGGAAAAGAACAAGGTGATCACCTCACAATATTCAGGAAAGTTTATATCCTTTATAATACAGCTCTTATTGTGAAAAGACAAAACGAAAACGAGGACCACTGTCAGGGCCAGCCTCACCCCGGACATACAGGGACCAGTGTCGAGGCCAGCCTCACTCCGGACATACAGGGACCAGTGTCGAGGCCAGCCTCACCTCGGACATACAGGGACCAGTGTCGAAGCCAGCCTCACCCCGGACATACAGGGACCAGTGTCGAGGCCAGCCTCACCTCGGACATACAGGGACCAGTGTCGAGGCCAGCCTCACCCCGGATATACATGGACCAGTGTCGAGGCTAGCCTCACCTCGGACATACAGGGAAAAGTGTCGAGGCTAGTCTCACCCCGGACATACAGGGACCAGTGTCGAGTCTAGCCTCACCTCGGACATACAGGGACCTCTGTCGAGGCTAGCTTCACCTCGGACATACAGAGACCAGAGTCGAGGCCAGCCTCACCTCGGACATACAGGGAAAAGTGTCGAGGCCAGCTTCACTCCGGACACACAGGGACCAGTGTCGAGGTCAGTCTCACCCCGGACACACAGGGACCAGTGTCGAGGTCAGCCTCACCCCGGACACACAGGGACCAGTGTCGAGGCCAGCCTCACCCCGGACATACAGGGACCAGTGTCGAGGCCAGCCTCACCCCGAATATACAAGGACCAGTGTCGAGGCCAGCCACACCCCGGACATAGAGGGACCAGTGTCGAGGCTAGCCTCACCTCGGACATACAGGGAAAAGTGTCGAGGCTAGTCTCACCCGGACATACAGGGACCAGTGTCGAGGCTAGCCTCACCTCGGAAATACAGGGACCAGTGTCGAGGCTAGCCTCACCCCGGACATACAGGGACCAGTGTCGAGTGCAGCCTCACCCCGGACATACAGGGACCAATGTCGAGGGCAGCCTCACCCCGGACATACAGGGACCAATGTCGAGGCCAGCCTCACCACGGACACACAGTGACCAGTGTCGAGGCCAGCCTCACCCCGGACATACAGGGTCCAATGTCGAGGCCAGCCTCACCCCGGACATACAGGGACCAGTGTCGATGCCAGCCTCACCCCTGACATACAGGGACGTCGAGGCCAGCCTCACCCCGGACATACAGGGACCAGTGTCGAAGCCCCAGCCTCACCGCTGACATACAGGGATCAGTGTCGAGGCCAGCCTCACCCCGGACATACACGGACCAGTGTCGAGGCTAGCCTCACCTCGGACATACAGGGAAAAGTGTCGAGGCTAGTCTCACCCCGGACATACAGGGACCAGTGTCGAGTCTAGCCTCACCTCGAACATACAGGGACCTCTCTCGAGGCTAGCCTCACCTCGGACATACAGGGACCAGAGTCGAGGCCAGCCTCACCTCGGACATACAGGGACCAGTGTCGAGGCCAGCCTCACCTCGGACATACAAGGACCAGTGACGAGGCCAGCCTCACCCCGGACATACATGGACCAGTGTCGAGGCTAGCCTCACCTCGGACATACAGGGAAAAGTGTCGAGGCTAGTCTCACCCCGGACATACAGGGACCAGTGTCGAGTCTAGCCTCACCTCGGACATACAGGGACCTCTGTCGAGGCTAGCCTCACCTCGGACATACAGAGACCAGAGTCGAGGCTAGCCTCACCTCGGACATACAGGGAAAAGTGTCGAGGCCAGCCTCACTCCGGACACACAGGGACCAGTGTCGAGGCCAACCTCACCCCGGACACACAGGGACCAGTGTCGAGGCCAGCCTCACCCCGGGCATACAGGGACCAGTGTCGAGGCCAGCCTCACCCCGGACATACATGGACCAGTGTCGAGGCTAGCCTCACCTCGGACATACAGGGAAAAGTGTCGAGGCTAGTCTCACCCCGGACATACAGGGACCAGTGTCGAGTCTAGCCTCACCTCGGACATACAGGGACCTCTGTCGAGGCTAGACTCACCTCGGACATACAGAGACCAGAGTCGAGGCCAGCCTCACCTCGGACATACAGGGAAAAGTGTCGAGGCCAGCCTCACTCCGGACACACAGGGACCAGTGTCGAGGTCAGTCTCACCCCGGACACACAGGGACCAGTGTCGAGGTCAGCCTCACCCCGGACACACAGGGACCAGTGTCGAGGCCAGCCTCACCCCGGGCATACAGGGACCAGTGTCGAGGCCAGCCTCACCCCGGATATACAAGGACCAGTGTCGAGGCCAGCCACACCCCGGACATAGAGGGATTAGTGTCGAGGCTAGCCTCACCTCGGACATACAGGGAAAAGTGTCGAGGCTAGTCTCACCCGGACATACAGGGACCAGTGTCGAGGCCAGCCACACCCCGGACATAGAGGGACCAGTGTCGAGGCCAGCCTCACCTCGGACATACAGGGAAAAGAGTCGAGGCTAGTCTCACCCGGACATACAGGGACCAGTGTCGAGGCCAGCCACACCCCGGACATAGAGGGACCAGTGTCGAGGGTAGCCTCACCTCGGACATACAGGGAAAAGTGTCGAGGCTAGTCTCACCCGGACATACAGGGACCAGTGTCGAGGCTAGCCTCACCTCGGACATACAGGGACCAGTGTCGAGGCTAGCCTCACCCCGGACATACAGGGACCAGTGTCGAGTGCAGCCTCACCCCGGACATACAGGGACCAATGTCGAGGGCAGCCTCACCCCGGACATACAGGGACCAATGTCGAGGCCAGCCTCACCACGGACACACAGTGACCAGTGTCGAGGCCAGCCTCACCCCGGACATACATGGTCCAATGTCGAGGCCAGCCTCACCCCGGACATACAGGGACCAGTGTCGATGCCAGCCTCACCCCTGACATACAGGGACGTCGAGGCCAGCCTCACCCCGGACATACAGGGACCAGTGTCGAAGCCCCAGCCTCACCCCTGACATACAGAGATCAGTGTCGAGGCCAGCCTCACCCCGGACATACACGGACCAGTGTCGAGGCTAGCTTCACCTCGGACATACAGGGAAAAGTGTCGAGGCTAGTCTCACCCCGGACATACAGGGACCAGTGTCGAGTCTAGCCTCACCTCGGACATACAGGGACCTCTGTCGAGGCTAGCTTCACCTCGGACATACAGGGACCAGAGTCGAGGCCAGCCTCACCTCGGACATACAGGGAAAAGTGTCGAGGCCAGCCTCACCCCGGACACACAGGGACCAGTGTCGAGGTCAGTCTCACCCCGGACACACAGGGACCAGTGTCGAGGTCAGCCTCACCCCGGACACACAGGGACCAGTGTCGAGGCCAGCCTCACCCCGGGCATACAGGGACCAGTGTCGAGGCCAGCCTCACCCCGGATATACAAGGACCAGTGTCGAGGCCAGCCACACCCCGGACATAGAGGGACCAGTGTCGAGGGTAGCCTCACCTCGGACATACAGGGAAAAGTGTCGAGGCTAGTCTCACCCGGACATACAGGGACCAGTGTCGAGGCTAGCCTCACCTCGGACATACAGGGACCAGTGTCGAGGCTAGCCTCACCCCGGACATACAGGGACCAGTGTCGGGTGCAGCCTCACCCTGGACATACAGGGACCAATGTCGAGGGCAGCCTCACCCCGGACATACAGGGACCAATGTCGAGGCCAGCCTCACCACGGACACACAGGGACCAGTGTCGAGGCCAGCCTGACCCCGGACATACAGGGACCAATGTCGAGGCCAGCCTCACCCCGGACATACAGGGACCAATGTCGATGCCAGCCTCACCCCTGACATACAGGGACGTCGAGGCCAACCTCACCCCGGACATACGGGGACCAGTGTCGAAGCCCCAGCCTCACCCCTGACATACAGGGATCAGTGTCGATGCCAACCTCACACCGGACTAATAGATGACTTCTCCAATAATCTACTTGATGTGCGTAAAATTATATACCGCAGCCTTCCATTCAGTGAAGGCCGGAGTGACGTTTGAGACTGTTGTTGTTATTCCAAGATGGCTTCTTCCTACGGCTTAGGAGACTTAGGTCATGACCCTTCATCCAAACATGACGTCAGTCATACTGAAGACGCCATCTTTGAAGAACAACAAACATCTGCACTGGTGTTTGAACTGTTTAACAAGATTTAACAAGATTGCCATCCAGAGAATTAACTCTAGATGGCAGGTGGACAAGGAAGCCCTTTGGCTTATCGAGAGTCCAACCCTTTTATTTACATATATCCAGCCCTTCTGAGGTATGTGTCGATTTTATTTTTAAACATATTCACACTACCAGCACCCACACAATCATCAGATAATCTGTTCCATTCATTCACAGTCCTTTGTGAAAATGAGAACTTTCTCACGTCTAATCTACACTGCTCCTTTACTAATGTAACTTTATGTCCTCTAGTCTTTCTATCTTTCTTAACTGAAAAAAACATATTTCTATCAATATTTTCATAACCATTCAATATTTTAAACACTTCTATCTGATCTCCTCTCAGTCTCCTGGTCTCTAGTGTTGTTAAACCACATTCTTTTAGGCGTTTTTCATAACTAAGATCCCTCAGTTTTGGTATCATTTTAGTCGCTCTCCTCTGTACTCTTTCTAGCATATCTATGTCCTTCTTGCGGTATGGCCTCCACGCTTGTATACAATATTGTAAATGAGGACTAACTATTGTTTTGTACAGCGGTATTATTAGTTCTTTTTCTTTATATGCTATATTTCGCCTAATCAATCCAAGGATTTGATTTCCCTTTGAAGCTGCAATTCCACACTGCTCTGAAACCTTCATGTCAGCACTAATTGTCAGCCCTAAGTCTTTTTCTTTTACAGTAGTACTTAGTACAGTTCCCCCCATTGTATATTCTACATATTCGTTCCCATGTCCTGTGTGAAGGCATTTACATTTCCCAAAATTGAACAACATTTGCCACTTTTCAGACCATTTGATCAACCTGTCAAGGTCATCTTGTAAATGCTGTCTATCCCCATCACTTTTAATCTTTCTAAATACTTATGTATCATCTGCAAATTTCAACACCTTGCTAGCTATATCATCGTCCAAATCGTTTATATATATTAAGAATAATATAGGTCCCAGTACTGATCCCTGTGGAACCCCACTCAAAACTGATTTCCAGTTTGAAGCCTCCCCATCAACAACTACCCGTTGTCTTCTGTCAATCAGCCATTTTTCTATCCAGTTAATTATACCATTTCCTATGCCATGGGCTTTTAGTTTAAGCAGTAATCTCTGATGTGGCACTTTGTCGAAAGCTTTTTGAAAACCTAAGTAGATGATATCTACTGGTGATCCATCATCTACCCACTTAGTGATATCTTCCAAAAAACATAACATATTTGTTAAGCATCCATCCACCATGTGATCTTTAACTAGTCTTTCTAATAATTTACAAATCACCGATGTTAAACTAACTGGTCTAAAATTATTTGACTTGTTTCTCGAACCTTTTTTAAATAACGGTATAATGTTTGCTTCTTTCCATTCTAAAGGAACCACTCCCTCTTCTAATGACAAGTTGAAAACTGTTGCAAGCGGTATGCTAATTTGTTCTACAATTTCCAATAGTAGTTTGGGTGGAATACCATCCACTCCAGGTGATTTATTTTCCTTCATAGCCCTAATTTTCTTAGCTACCATTTCTGGGGTTACAATTAACTGTCTTAAATAGTCTGATTCTGCCCCCTTGAACTTAGCCTCTGGTACTGGCAGTGAACTAGTGTCTTCTCTGGTAAACACTGAACTAAAATACTAATTTAGGTCTTCTGCCATTAAGAATCCTTCTGATATTATATTTCCAGCACTATCTTCTAGAGGACCGACCTTATCCTGAACTTTCTGTTTGCTTCGAACATACGCATAAAAACTCTTGCTGTCATGTTTTATATTACAAGCTAATTTATGTTCATAGCTTCTCTTTGAATTTCTAATTTCAGCTGTAGCTTGGTTTAGTGCTTCTTTATAAATGTTGTAGTCTTCGTCATTTCCAGTATGTCTATATGAATTCCACATCATTTGTTTATACTTAATTTTTCTAATGGCTTCTTTCGATAAGTATTTCTTTCTGGTCCGTTTCCCTTGTTTTTTTAAGGGAACAAATTTATCTACGATGCACTCTATTTCATTCTTTAAGATTTCTGTTTCATATGTAATGCTAACTGTTTTATTAGTATTCAGCACAAGTACGTGAGGTTCACACTACATAGCTCTGTGTACTGGTAGGGACTATTAACCATGACAAACTGGTTAATGACACCAAATGCTGTGATTCTGTATTTATATGTCTGAGTGATATCAAGAATAAACCTCGATTACACAGAGGTTATGTTTTTGTCTGTGAAAAGGAAAATACACAAAACTGTTACGAATTTTCTCATCTGGGTAGCACATTGCAACCAAGATTATTGAAACGTTGCATTTTCTTTGTACAACTATGCCTTTCGTATCTGGCAAATATGTTCAAACGTATTTAAAATGGCTAGAATGATATAAGCCGGTAAACATTAGTAGTGATATAAAGCTGTATCACTAGTCATGTTCTACAGATAACCCTGCACGTTGAGTGTAGGTGTTGTAGGAACTACAAAGATGTCGTGTAGTGTTACCTTACATAGGGGTGGTATACATACCGAGAATGAGTGGTGATAATTTAACCAAGAGAGCATAGACAACAGAAAGGGTGGTAGAAAAAGTAGAGGAAGATAAACATTAAAATGAAAAGACAGTGTTAAGAAAAATAACTAAAGGGCAGGAGTGACCAGGCGATATTGGAAGGGAATAACAGAGGGTCCATGTTACGTGGAGACGAAACATCGAGAGGACAGAATAGATCACGTGATGAGACCCCCACTTGGCAGGGAATAACGAAAGAAGCCTTACTTGATGCCTGCACTCCGCTGATGGCAACCAACAGCACTATCAACGCAAACACTGCAACTGATGTCTTCATGTTTATGTATTTCGATTTCTGAAAACATAAGTATAATTGTTCGTGTTATGCTTTCGATTAAAGAATAAATACGCAAACGAAAGACTGACTGCACTATCATGTAGAATGCCTTTTCAATTGGGTCAACTTGAATTGGTTTCGAATAAATGCTACACTCGTTTAGCCGACACCTGCTCGGCTCCGTGAACACGCTGGGAAGACTGTCTAGTATGTACATGTCAACTTCCATTTTCCTTCTTTCTTTACTTTGCTCAATCCGTGACGTAAACAGCAGCTGGATATTTTGTTGCCCCATAAAACTCACCGTAGTTTGACGGACGATACCGAATATTCATCAGCATACTTTATGTGTGTCGTGAATGCTGGTGCGAAGTGGAGTTAAGCTACCTAGATATTGTCGTGTTTATCATTGATTAACAAAAACATAATTCTAATAAAATAAATGCATAAAATTACATCAATTAGTTATATTTACAGTATTAATGAATAATTGATTAGAATGCTTCGTATTAACTGAAAAAACGGTACTCTTATTGGATGAGTTAGAAAGTCAGCTGCGTTGGTTTCCCTGATTCAGGTTCATTAATCATGGTCGCCACAACGCCAAGAAAACTTTGGATCCATTTTCTCTTGTTTTGCGACAAACGGTGGTGCTACATCGTGGGCCCTGGATAATCGAGGCTAAATAAATTGAACGAAGTGAATAGTTGTAAGTTTAACAATCGTAGAAATTGTTGTAGCAACTACTCGTCCGTGTGTGCGCGTGCGTGCGTGTGTGAGAGTGAGTGTGCATGTGTTTGTGCGTGTAAGTGCGCATGTGCGTGCGCTTGCACGAGATCGTGTGCGTCTGTGTGTGCGTGTTGCGTGTTGCGTGCGTATGTGGGTAAACTGAAATTTCAAAGAAATAATAATTTCGCCATGTTTCGGCGAGAACGAAACACAATCATTGGAAATAGTAGTTAAAGCAATGGCGATCTTACCGGTTCTGCTGCTTGCTGTCTCTGGACGAATTCGTACAGTTACGACACTCAGCGAGTAAGATGCTTTTCAGTCTGTACCTCGCCACTTTTATACTAAGCTCCATACAGTGTGTTTTATATGTTTGCGTCACAACCCAAGTAAAAACACGAGCGAACTTTCACTGCAGACTCACGCGTTCTGGATAAACACGGACTCAATGACAACAAGACCAAGCACAAACATAGCACACACAAGATAAATATAGACTTACTTGTTTTCCTTCCTGGTTCCATTGGACATTGTACTATTATTATGCTATGGTTTTTATTTAGTTGGCAACACTCCCGTTTGTCTCCACCTGGCAACAATCTAGGCCACATAAAGGCTAACCTCTATGTGCCATTAAACAGAATCGTTCTCTGAAACCATGAATGATGAGTATTAGAAGGAAGACTATTGAATCAGTCTTGCTTCGCTCCACTTGCTGTCTTGATTGTGCGAATGCAACGAACATCCTAGGGTAATTACAGCAACGAGCGCTTACTCCAGCGACCCTCCTCAACATTGCTGGTATTTACTCTTTGATTATTTCTTCTGTAACGTGAACGCTTCGTGGGCGCAACATTCACACTGCGAACACTGTTTCTGGCTTACTAAAAGCTATTTTGTCGTAGTACATTTTCAATACATTTATTATATAATACAATGCAGTAAGAACGTCAACAAATTAGAAACATACACGATCGGTTTTATGGATGCAATGCTGTGTTAAAAAACGTATCCCAAAACGAAACACATAAAAACTTGTATGTCAAATTGTTATGCAAATGCAAGCAGGATGCTAGGTGTAAATCGTTCTTGTTCCGGGTAGTGTTTGTGTGATTTTTAATGTTCTACTGCACGTGTCGACTTCCTATTTGTGTAGTGACACTTCCTGAAGCAGGGGAGATCTAGAACTTTAAGTTTGGGAAGGTTTGTAACGGCAATGACCAATGGAATCGAATCCTACACCTTATTGGATTTAACTGACTTGGATCATTCCTATGTACCAGTTAATAATCGATAACTACTGGACAAACGTAGCGGAAAGTATTGTGTTCTGTAGTGGGATAGTAATACTTGTATCTAAATATTATATTGACATCATAGTATCAAATACTGGTCATCCATAAAGTACGTTACACTTAGGGGACTGAGGGATTTCCCCATCAGCGTTACGTAACGATTAAAAACAAAAACGTGTTTGCTCGTTTAACTGTCAATAGCGGACTGATAGCAATAATTACTCGGCCAATTGCACTCAAAGATGTGTTATTTTAGCAACATGACCGCATCAACACAAAACGAGTGACGTACTTTACGGACGACCCCTCATGACTGAAAAAAACACTTTACGTATTACATTCTGGTAGACCTGTATTCCAGTCAATTTAGGCCCAAAAGGCGTCTAACTTAGACAACATTGTAAC
The DNA here is from genome assembly GCA_020002185.1 of Paraescarpia echinospica. Taxonomy (NCBI): domain Eukaryota; kingdom Metazoa; phylum Annelida; class Polychaeta; order Sabellida; family Siboglinidae; genus Paraescarpia; species Paraescarpia echinospica. The sequence goes on along the minus strand of CM034534.1, from coordinate 40,541,825 downwards.
AGAAACAATTTTTGTGGGAAACAAGCCCTAAATACCAAAAAATCGAATAAAATCGGAATGGGGGAAATATTGAATTTGCATAAATTAAAAATGGCCGCTCAAAACAATATTTTCTGTCACTGTGGCCCCATATTTAAGGAAGAACTGATTAAATGAAGTAAATATGATATAAAAGTATAATGTACATGGTCACACAGATGTTACTACGCATGACTGGAAATCCAAGGTGGCTGCTATTTTCAAGTCTTCCTTCAATATCCACAAACAATACAAGAAAATATATAGCAGCCTACTTTGAATAATCACCGACCAATATAACCCGGACGGCCAGCGCAATAGTTTACTGCGATTATTTTATAATGCGCATGCGCAAAAACCAGACAACATGTTCTAGCAACCTCTTGCTCTCGGACTATATATTGTTAGTAAATATTTGCAGACAAATTGGCGACCACCGTGAAAACGGCAGCCATGTTGAATTTCCAGTCACATATAATAATATCATGTACATTTTATTTGTATGTCATATTGACTTCATTTGATTAGTTCTTCCAAAATATGGAGTCATGTTGCCAGAACAATTTGGTTTTGAAGCCAAATGACTGACCTACTGGTCAATCGGATGCCATTGCAAATCTAAATCACGTGATCACAGTGATGTCGGTGCACTGATGATCCTCGTCAAATAAGCAGCAGAATGTGATTGACAGACTTCACGTTCGAATCTGGAAATTGGCATGGATTTCCGTAATTTGTCCGGGATGCGGAGGATGCAAATGGAGCAAGTTGACTCCATGTGAATTTTGACATTTGTGCAAATTTATGTTGGTTGGGCTTCCCGCCAATGGTCACTACAGGTGGCTACGTCACCAGCAGCCAGTAGTGATCGTCACGGGACCGTGATGAATACTTGTTGTGTTCGCCATTTCACAGCTGGCTGCCTGCCTGTCCAAGCGCGACCGATGGCAGTGCACTAACGTCAGCTGAGGTAGTGATTACGTCGGTCACGCATGACCTCCGTCGTGGAGTGAATAAGGTGCGACTTCGTGGTAAATTGCTGAGACTTATCAACTTCTCAACATGCCCAGGCCAAACTCAAAGGCAAAAAAATACTGTTCAAGCGAGCGAAGTGACAATGTCGACCGCAGAGACAGCGACCGCTACGACTACATTGAAACCATTCTGACGAGGCAACAAGATATGATGGAACTGATGCTTCAGAAACAAAATACCATGATAGCGGATATGATGAACAAATTTGTGGAATGCATCAGCAAAACGGTAGAAACAAAGCTGGAATCAATGCAAAATGAATTTTTTGTAATAGCGAATGATCATCAAAAACTAACCAAAGAAAACTCTTTGCTGAAAAGAACCACTGAAACTCTCACCGACAAATTACAAACCGTAACAAAACAAAACGTTGACATGTAAACACAACTGGACGAAATCGAACAATACTCAAGACGAGATTGTTTGGTTATAAATGGATTGCCCGAGGTAACAGCCGAGACAGATGAAAAAACTTTCGTAACTTTTGTCCAGAGCAAATTCCCAGATGTCACAATAAACGCGACATTAGCAAAGCCCATCGACTACCAACCAGAGACAACCGCTACAACCGCGACAACTGTGACAACCGACGCCAAGGAAGACCAATGGTCGTAACATTTTCGACTCATAAAAAAGATGAACTCTACTCTGGTCGAAAAACCCTTAAAGGCATCAACGTTTACATGAGCGAACTGTTAACAAAAAACGTGCTGAACTACATCGCTTCTGCATCAGCAACATCAAGGAGTGAAAAACTGTGTGGACGAAAGATGGCAAAGTCTTTGTCAGAGTGGGAGAGCAAATCGTTCACGGGAAAACAAAGGAAGACGTAAAGGCCTTTGTGTGACTGTGCGAACAATGCATCAATGCCAGAGTGTTATACCTGGCTATCATCAGGTATTTTATTCTCGTGTGACTGTGCGAACAATGCATCAATGCCAGAGTGTTATACCTGGCTATCATCAGGTATTTTCTTATCGTGTTACTGCACGAACAATGCAGCAGTGTGTGTTACCTGGCTATCATCAGGCACTATCTTCTTGTTTGACTGTGCAAAGAAGACATAATCTACTCTATGCTACCTTTATATATATATATATGATTTTTTTGGGGGTTTACACACTTTTTCTTTTTTTTCTTTTTGAAATGTTCATTTACACATTTTTACTTCTCTCAGTTATGATAAGTTTAAAATGCACTAATGGGGAGCATGCGGCATCTCCTTTAAATGTATTATTCAGATGCATGCGCGTTATATGCGTTATATATATATGATTTTGCCAAAATGTGTTGTTTTTTGTTAACAGTAACATTAGTCTTGTCATGATGTTTAATATTATTAATTTGACAAGCAATATATTGTTTTAAATATGATCAATACTGAACGTTTGTTATGAAGTTACGGTGGTATAGAAAATAATCCTTTAAATCATATATCAGATACAAATGATGAAGATGGAGAATTAAATATAATTCACCAGTCACCATATTTTAATGATGACGACTTAATTAATCACATAAAAAACAGGAGAAATTTACAATACTAAGTCTAAACTGTCAATGTTTAAACGCAAAAATTGATGAAATTGTTATTAAGCTAGACATACTTAGAAACAATAATTGTAAAATCAACGCTCTTTGTTTACAAGGAACGTGGCTTAAGGATCATTCTGTTACCTCCATATTACAAATTGATGGATATAATTTAATATCACAATAAAAATTACAACTATAAATTGTTAGATATTTATACAAAGTCAAACATATGGGAAGTACAATTTATTGAAATAACATCAAACACCGTCAAGAAAAAAATCATTCTTGGAAATATATACCGACCTCCTAGAGATGTCATTGAGAATTAACAAACATTCATGGAAGAATTATGCCCTAAATTAGATCATCTGCAAAACCTAACTGGTGAAGTAATACTAGCCGGAGATTATAATATTGATCTACTGAAAATAAAAGAAAAAAACATAATATGTGAATATTTTGATACAATCACAGCACATGGTTTCTTTCCTAAAATTACTTTACTAACATGTTTTTCAAATACTAACTGCACGCTTATTGATAATTTTCTATGCAAACTCTCAAAAGGTCTTTTTAAATCAACTGCCGGCATTTTAATCAGCAGTATTTCTGATCACTTTCCGTATTTTATATGCCTTGATTGCAATGCAACTGTTACAAATGTCCCTAAATTTATAAGAATTAGAAAACAAAAGACTGACAGCCTTGAACATTTTAAAATAGAATTGTTGCGTTCAAATATTTATAATAAACTAAATAAGGATAGATATACTAATCCCAACGACAATTACAACCTCCTCGATCTAACTATTACTACTGCTACTGGATAAATTCTTACCTACTAAAATCATTAAATATAATAAACACAAACACAAAAGTCATGTTGGATTACACAAGGTATCATTAGATCTATAAAATTTAGAGATAAATTGTATTCAAAACTTAAACATACTCACATAGGTACAGCAGAATATGTTTCGCTCAATACAAATTTTCATACATATAATACAATTCTTAAAAGAAATATTATATTAATCAAACAAGCATATTATCCAGTTTTGAAAGAAATAAGCACGATATTGAAAAACTTGGTCTATGATTAAAGAAATTATTCAAAAAAAGACAGGGAAAGAAACATTTCTTGATTTCTTTCAAATTGATGGGAAAAAGTAACTGACAAGACTATTATTGCAAATAAATGTAATTCATTTTACATTAATATTGGTTCTACACTTGCATCACAAATAACCAATACTTGAGATAACTCTTACAAAGACTATTTAACAGAGAGACGTATACAGACTTTCAACTTTAAGCCAATAGACAATAGTACAACGATTAGCATAATTGATAGCTTACATCCAAAATATAGCTGTGGTAAAGATGGTCTATCAACCAAACTACTAAAGCTAATAACAAATGAAATAAGTGAAGCAGTCACTCTAATCATTAACAAATCAATAACAACTGGCATATTTCCAGATAAATTAAAAATTGCTAAAGTTATTCCACTTTTAAAAAATGGTGATGAGACAATCTTTGATAATTATCGTCCAATTTCTGTCTTACCAGCTATTTCCAAGATATTTGAAATATTTATGTTTAATCAAATACACGAACATTTCAATTACAATAACTTATACTGTGAGAATAAATATGGGTTTAGAGAAAACCATTCTACGGAACTTGCCACTCTAGAAATAATAGACAGAGTTGTCCAACAATTTGACCAATCAGCAACCCCAATAAACATATACCTAGACCTCTCTAAAGCTTTTGATACAATTGATCAAAATATATTATTACAAAAACTAAATTATTATGGAATAAATGGTGCAGCACTAGATATATATAAAACTATTTACACAATCGTAAGCAATATGTTGAAATTGGCGATTGCCAGTCGGAAGAAGCTGCCATAAACACTGGTGTCCAACAAGGGTCTATTTTACAACCCCTTCTATTTATCACATATATTAATAACATAATATTTTCAAGTGATCATTTTAAATTCATAATGTATGCAGACGACACCACTCTTTTTAGTACATTGAATAAATTCCAATTTCCGGATGGCCAAGTCCAAAATCAAAATATAAATAAAGAATTAGAAAATATATGCAGGTGGCTAAAGGCAAACAATCTTTCTCTTAACATTAAAATAATAAAATTCATGGTATTTCATATGCCCCAAAAGGAAATCAAACTTCCTAAAATAGAAATAGATGGAACAAATATTGAATGTGTACATGATTTTAATTTTTTAGGTATCACCATAAACCAACACCTAAATTGGGACAGCCATATAAACAAAACAGCGAATAAAATCAATAAAATAATTGGAATTTTAAATAAACTTAAACATGTACTACCTAAGAATATAGTATCTATAATGAATAATTCGCTCATTCTTCCCAAGATTAACTCTGGCATATTGGTGTGAGGTTATCAAGCCCATCGCATTTTTAAACTTCAAAAGAAAGCAGTGCGATTAGTTACTTCAAGTAAATATAATTCTTACACAGATCCCATCTTCAAAGAATGTAAATATCTTAAGCTGGATGACATCTATAGACTACAACAGCTCAAATTGTATTACAAATTGATCAACAAGGTTATACCAGAATATTTCAGTCGTATTCTATACACATATAACTATGCAATTCACCAATACAACACACGTGGTAAAACAACTTATTTATTCCCAGAGTTAATCATCAATATGCAAAAAAGTACATCAGACACAACATTATACAAACTGTTAACAATACTCCAAACATCATCCTTGATAAAATGTATACACATAGTTTATATGGTTTTTCCACTTATACAAAAAAAATTACTTTATCAAGAACTATGAATCATGTTGTCATATTTCTAACTGTTACGTCTGTCATTCTTAAACTAGCCTTGACTTTGCATTTGTTTAAACTAATTGATGTATTATACTATACTTTAATATACTATACTAAACATACTATGCTTACACATATATATGCATATATAGTTGATCACCTGATAATCATATAATTATGTTACATCAGTAGGGTGGCTCCCATGATAGCGGCATATAATTGTCTTAATGGGAGCCTCCCTGACCTTACAATGAATTTTATATTGTAGTTTATGTACTTATGATGGTCAAAATAAATACTGTCTGTCTGTCTGTCTGTCTGTATGTCTGTCTGTCTGTCTGTCTATCTGTCTGTCATAGCGACTTCTCTGGGAAGCAGTCAGCCACGTTATAATTATTGTTAAGAGTATTCGTTCACATATATTTACCACTGTATATAGTCAGGTACCCATGTATATCTCATTGATCTGAAGCAACGTGAAATGAACGAAATTGCCCAAACTCCAAAACGGCAGCAATGAGATTCTACCCCCGTGTCTCTCAACTGAGACCCGTGTATTATTACCATTAGTCAACCGCGTTCAAATGTTAAATGATCTGACTGACTGAATGTTACAATAATTCTTCACAATCCTCAGGCTTGACGAACTTGTTCCGGGACAAATTAGATACAACGTAGTTATAACAGTTTGGCCAAAGTCTTCGCCGTCAGATGATAACACGTATTGCTTTTTAGGGTTCACCCTTTTTAGAACTATACCAGCTATTCTCACAAACACTATCCGCCGTGACACATCCCATGCGGATGATATTCAACCGACAGACCTTCGGTGGTACAGCAACAACAACAACAACAACAACAGCAACAACAACAACAACAACAACAACAACAACAACAAAAATACAAATACTATCCATTATATTAAATGCTCAGTAGTGTTTATTTTCTATTATGTCTTGCTTACCATAACGTCGACGGTCTCCGTTGTCAGCCATCGTATCATTGTATTTTGAATTGCATCATGGCTGAATGCTTCCCAGAGAAGTTGATTGAACAGGTCTGCCAGAGTAAAGGGTAAAGCGCTGGATATATATATTATACATTATTTTTTGAAGTTATATTCTGAGATCGTCCACATTTTAAATGCAAATTTACAGTAAATCAACATATTCCATGCACTATATATCATATTCCTCAACTCCATTTAAACTTCTTACATAATATGAAATTTTAATATAACACGGGGCAAAAGTCGAACAATTACAGCCTCGTACAATACGTTTTAGAACAGCGGCTAAGGGATATGACTGTGCACTTTTTGACAAAAGCATGAAAATTGGCACACACGTAGTTTATAATGCATAGACTCAATTAAAACTAGGTACCCATCGCTATCGACACGGTACCTAGCCGCCATCTTGATTTTATAAATGATCGCCACGGAAATCCATTATCCATATAGAGCCTATATCAGCTTCTAAGCAATATAAAACATGTTCTTGGTGTCTAATCCAACATTTCCAGGGACAAGGAATCCATTTCTGTCACGTGCAGTATCCAAGGACCGCCATGGAGATACAATCGATCACAACATACTACTACATAAATTAAATTATTATGGATTTAATGACAAGCACTTGGTCTTTGTAAGAGTTATTTACAAAATCGCAAACTGTATGTAGAAATTGAAAATGTTAAATCAAAAGAAATAGTCATAAACACTGGTCTCCAAGATTCTATTTTAGGACCACTCTTATTTATAATATATATCAATGAAACAACACTTTCTTGTGATCTTTTCAAATTCATATGATATGAATTGCTGACGACACCACCCTTTCCAGTACACTAAATAAATTTAAAAATCTAAAAGTTCAAATGTTAAATGAACATATAAACAAAGAATTAACAAAAATTAGCAATTAGCTAAAAACTAATAAACGTTCACTAAATACAAAAAAGACTACTTCAAGATTTGTCATATGCTTCAAAAGAAAATAGAATATCCTCTTTTAGAAATGTATGAGGTATACATTGAATGTGTACATTATTTAAATTTTGTAGGCATCTCGATAAATAACCATTTAAACTGGCAGAGTCATACAAATAAAATTGCTAACAAAAAATCTAAAAGAATAGGAATATTAAATAAACGTAAACACTTTTTAGACACAACCTATTAGAGACAGTAAACAATGCACCAAGTATTATCATTAATACCATTTACACCCACAGTCTTCATGGGTTTTCGACATACACAAAAATTACTTTATTTCAAATTACGAATCCTGTTGTAATATTCACAATTGTTATATTTGTAGTTCATAATACATGTTGTTATTAAGTTATTCGTTGTAATTCATCACCAAGCATCTCAGCTTCTAAACAACGTATAAACATGTTCTTTGTATCAAAATAAATATTTCCAAGTTCAAGGAATTCGGTTCTGACATACGCTATATCCTGAGATTACGCCTATTTTGAAATTCAAGATGACTGATCTGCATTTACGTTATACGAACATGATTTTAGTGCCTCTCGATGTTGAGGAATCCATACGTAGTTTATGTATGAAAATTGAATCGCAGCAACAAAAGTTCCGTAATGCACGATGGGGTCAGACGAGACATCGTCGTTGGTTGTTGATCAAACAGACGTCTCGTAACAAAAGTTTAGCAGTGTACGCCCGGCATCAGCCGCTGTACTGTATTATTCCGTTGGCCGGACATGGCGACTGGTAATTATGCAAAAAGCATAATCGAATAGCATATCAAATGCCTAAGTGGCATACATAATTTTAAGTATGATCAAAAAATAATCATTAAGTACTGTTCATGTTGTATATACACTTTCTTAAAAACAGTTAAAATGATAGTTTAACTCAGAATGCAACTTTACATGTATGTGCTGTGATCTAAAGAGGCAAAGCGTTGCTACGCCAAGAGTAAACAAAACGCCGTCCTTCAAACGAAAAGTGTAAAAAATGAATAAGTATACCTATGATTACCTTATCATTACAGCATTGCCACAGAAGATATCACCTACAAAAGGTGACTAATGGTTCTACGCAGCAACAATTCAACCCGAAATTCACAACAAGGCCAAGAAAAAAATATCTCCAACAAAACTCCCAACTGCAATATATCAAGAAGTAACTGAATATATAACAGGCTTGTTTACGCATTCATTGGAACGTTTGACTTTTTAGGGCGTATTTAAAATGCATCTTATTTGAATACGTTGAAACATTTGCATTCAAATGACTTGTACGTGTAATCGGTGTAGGGACGACGAACGCCAAAGTATCGGGTCACGGATCCTTGGGACACATTGACGCATGTTGTGAGGAATGTTTTGAGCGATACGAGCTAGTTCAGGAACGACGTTTGTGTCCCTATTTAACTACCCACATTCTGTGCAATCGCTGGTGGTCTCATCTGTTTCAGCTTTGTAGCTCCTAATGGCTAAAATAAAATGTACCGTAACATTGCATGGATGAGTCTGGACTTGAAGTCTTCAATGAAGGTTTGGCCACTCTGGACGTTTAGGCGCTCCGCTCTCTTTCTCTGTTAGAAGAAGAAGAAGAAGAATTTGTTTTATTTGACCCATACATTTCAAATAATTCATACAATACATCCATGTCAACAACAACGAAAATACAAATATATAACCTTATAGTAAGTGGACATATTGTATGATAAATAACGAAAAGTAGGGTCAGGAGACTCCTCTAAGACTGTGGTAGTCGCTATCGAGGAGCCACCTTTTGTAATAAAACTTTAACCGAATCAACACATCCCCTAATCAAATTCTTCCAGAATAAGAAGATCAAAACAAACAAAAAAACAATAATATGTATGCATGTGTGTAGTGTGAGCAAGCTTACATGCTTATTGAGTTTGTCGTTTAGGCACTGTTTTGTACTGTATCAAGTTGACAGGTGGTTGTCGGTTCTTAATTTTGCATACATGTATAGCAATTTTGCCTGGTGCATGTTACTTGATAGTTTTGTAAAAAATAAAGTTTAACATACTTGGCAAATCCTTGTGAACTGTGTGTACTAAGCTTTTCTTTGACAATATCAGGAATGTTATTTAGTAAAAGTGGTAAATTATGCCTAAGGCATTTCTTAGCAAATTCATGTTTAATTTTATAAGTGTATATTTTATTCTTGACTCTTGTATCGTGATTATGTACCTCATAGTTAAACACTATCCTCCAGTTTTGTAAATAAACTGGTAAGTTATTGTGTAAATATTTACAGTAAAATTTTAATTGTTATAATTTAAGAATGTCATCTACTTATAACAAGTTGAGTTTTTTGTGAAGTGGTTCTGTGTGGGAAGTATAATTACTTAAGGTAATACTTCTCATGGCTTTTTTTTAAAGTTTTATTATTCTATTTGATTGAAAGCCCCACGCCATGATGCAATAATTAATGTGTGGCACTATTAAAGAATTATATAATATTATTTTAATATGAAGAGGTAACACATGTTTAAATTTATTTAAAATGCCAATTTTTTTAGAACAAGCATTTGATATTTTTTCAGTGTGCTTTTTCCAGTTTAGATTTGTATCTATATTTAAACCCAAAAAATTAAATTCTTTGACTTGTTCAATATATACATTGTCTATCTTCAGAGTAAGGGTCTGTAAACTTTTTTGCCTTTTGAAATGTCATGTATTTCGATTTTGCTATGTTTAGCGATAATTTATTTATTTTGAGCCATTCATTAATTTTTAAAAGTTCTTCATTTATTAAGGATTCTAAATTTTCGTCATGTAGGTTATCGCTGAAAGTGTTTAGTGTACTTGATAGAGTTGTATCGTCAGCATAAATTATGAAATTAAACATTTTACTGGCTTGTGCAAAATCATTGATATATATGATGAATAACAGGGGTTCTAAGATTGAACCTTGTGGTACACCTGTTGTTATTGATAACATATTTGATTTTTTATTGTCAATTTCCGTATATTGTTTACGATTTGTTAGGTAATTGCTGAATAAGTTCAGATGTGTTCCATATATACCATAATATTTCAATTTGTCACTTAAAATGAAATGGTCAATGGTATCAAAGGCTTTGGAAAGATCTAGGTAAATATCAATGGGTATTTCATCCTTATCCAGTTTGGTTATTATTCTATCCATTAATTCTAGTGCTGCGTATTCAGTTGAATGTTTAGGTCGGAATCCATACTGATGGTCAAAAAAAACTTAGAGTCTTTTAAATAAGATGATAATTGGTCAAAAATAATTTTTTAAGTACTTTTGAAATACCTGGTAGAAGAGATATGGGTCTATAATTATTGAATATTGCTGGCTCACCTTTTTATCAATGGGAATTACCTTAGCAATTTTTAGTTTATCAGGGAATATTCCTGTGGTTAATACTTGATTTGTTAATAAAGTTAAAGATTTGGTTAGTGCAGGTTCAAGCATTTTTAGCAGTTTGGTAGAGAGACCATCATATCCACAGCTATTTTTGTTGGGTAGATTAATTATTGTTCTCTTTATGGTATCTTCTTCAACATATCTAAATGTCAAATTACAGTTTATTATTTTATTTAAGTAATATGAATGATCATGAATGCCTTTGTATTTAATATCATTAGCCAGATTACTACCTATATTGGTAAATAATGTATTGAATTTATTTGCAATTTCTAATTTGTCTGCCACAATAGAATCGGATTCTTTAAAATATTTTGGAAATGATTTATTAATTTTATGTTTAGACAGGATTTCATTTATAGTTTTCCAAGTGTTTTTATATCAAATTTAAATTGATTAAAACATTTCTCAAAATATGATTGCTTTGCTTTGCGAAAACTTCTTTTCAAAATACTATTGTATGTTTTTAGATTAATCAATAATACGCCATATTCAGAAGATTCAGGGTTTGTGATTTTTAATTGTTTGTGTAAAGTTTGTCTCTGTATCATATTGAGGTTAGCAAGCCTTGAGTTATCCATGTAGATTTTTTATGTTTATATTTATTAAATTTCACTAATTTGCTAGTCATATATTTATTTTTAGCTTGATTTATTTTCTTGATGATAATGTTATAATTATGGTTTGGATCAGCATTTGAACTTGTGTCTAATTTGTTATGTATTTGAGAAGAGATTATATAATTTCTGACTTTTGACATAGCCTCTTTATTTTGTACATTAACTCGTATAAAGTAGTATATTCATCTTTTAGAGCAGTATTTATAAGCATAAAATATGGTCGATGATCAGAAAATTGTTTAATTAATATTCCTGCTGTACTTTGTAAAATATGCTTTGTTAAATTACAAAAAAATTATCAATAAGTGTACCAGTATATGTTGTGAACCTTGTAGGAAGAGTAATTTGGGGGAAGAGACTAAATGAAGTTAACACGTCAAAGAATGTGCTACAGTGTTGTTGCTCGTTTATTTTTAGCATATTTATAATGTAGTCCCCTGCAAGAATAAGGTTGTTGTTTTGATGATGTTGCACAGATGACAGGACCATTGTAAATTCATTTATAAATTCGTTATAGTTTTCAGTTAAAGGCCTTGGTGGTCGATATATATTTCCTATTGTGACTGTCTGCGATAAGCCTCCTCCGTTTACTTGTATTATTTGTCCCTCCCATTGTTCATACATATTTAGTTTCATCTTTACTTCATAATCAAAGTGTTTATCTATATATATTAATAATCCCCCTTGGTGCTGCAACTTTTTCCTTGGGATATACAGTCATATCCATTTAATTGAATTAGTGATAAGTCATCATTATCAGATAACCAGCTCTCTTGGAGACATATTATGCTAAATTTAAAATTTAAGGAAGACAAGTCATTTATAAATGCCTCGAGCTCACTAAACTTTGCATTAATGGACTGTATATTTGAGCTTAGGATACTGAAATGTTTATTATTGTTTTGAACTAACAAATTAAATTTGTCAAAATCATAATATGACGATTGGCGTATTGTTGGCAATTCGTTATTTTCATCAACAGTATTACTGATGTTTAGAATATTATTTAGACAATTATTTGTAATACCACCTGTAAATTGGAGAAAAGTTTCGTCAGTTATCATTCCAGTGTATTTTAAATTTTAATGAGATCAGCATATTTTCTATGTGCAGTAATGTTTCACTAAGAGTGTGCAGTAGTGTTTCACTAGATTTTGTTTAATAATATTTGTATTTTGTTCCTGTAAAGCTAAAGCAATGCATGATAAGTAGCTACTTAAACTGTCAGAGATAGAAAAAAACATATATTTTTAGAACAAAATTGAACAAAAAAAGGCGATGTAATAAAAAAAAGTCAGAACCATTTGACAAGATGGCCCGAGAAAAAAACTTAATAATAAAACTGTATTTCTAGTGGTAGGAGCTAATGCATTATATTGCATTCTAACCAACACATTTCCAACATATATAAATGCAAAAAATGCAAAAAGGTTATTACATTATAACAAATAAAAAGTAATGTGTGGAAAATAAATAAACATTAAAAAAAAACGAATCACAAGTCACGACACAAGTGAGTGACAAATTGCACTAAGAGATTTAAAAAATTATTTAGAGAATACTGCAAATAGCAAAACAAGATATTGAAAGTATACGTACGTTAATACAAAAGCAAGGTACCCTTTAACTAACTTTTTTTTAACATACATATAGTGCCTATAGCTGACATTGCAAAGGCAATCTAATGCATTTTACCCAACGCATTTCCAATATATAAATGCATAGGTTATTATATTATAACAAATAAAAAGTCGTGTGGAAAATAAAGAAGCATTAAACAGAAAACGGATCACAAGTCAGGACACAAGTGAGTAAGCCAGAACTACAGTGTAGCTCTGCTTTTATCGAGAACGTAAGTAGCTTTTAATCATGTTATCCTGCACCACATCCATGTTGTGTATAACCGCCAACTTCATCCACGTAGTATATCATATTTTAATTTCAATGGATTTAAAGGTGTTGTATTGTTTTGATGCGTTATTTAAATGTTATGTGCTAACAAGAGCTTATGCTCACATATCAAGATTGTATTATACTTAACAGAACTGACCTTTGGTATGACTGGAATTGCGGCATAAGAATATGTTGGGGTGATTAGGAGTATTATTTATTTAATGTATATCTACCTGATCAATGTGAAGAAAACGAGGAAAGTTTATTGATTGTATGAATAAAATTGTTGCATGTACGTTGGTAAAATTAATAGCATATGAATGACAATTGTTGTTGATTTATTTTAATGTGGATATTTTTAAGAACTCAGTTTTGATTAATATCTTTCATGCAGAAAATTAATATCTTTCTTGCAAATAATATTCACTGGCTAAAATGTGATTATAATACTCTCTAGATAGATACATATACATATCTTAATTCAGTGTTGGCGTTATTCAGCCTATGTTCTCCATCATTGATGTTGACCACTTTTTGTGAGGTCATTCTCAGTATATCAATATAATTTTTTTATTTGATATAATATTGCCACGGCGCCATAAAAATTCGTTATTATAATTATTATTTTAAATAATAATTTGTCTCTTCGTATCGCAGTGATTTCTCCCATAGTTAATGCTATAGCTGTTGTAATGTCATGTTATTCACGGTTTATTTCTGGTCATCGCCAATGCAATTATTTCACCCACATACCATCTTTTATCATCGGTTATAGAGTGCTCTGTCTCGCTGTTCGTGTATATTCTCATCGTTGGTCAAGTGGTGGTCAGAATGCAGAATGTAACAAACAAAGAATACAATACCCAGAGTGTCAGGATGTGTACGTCCTTACGGAATTACGCAGTAACACACAATTTATGTATTCTCATAAATGTTCATTCAATGTGGTCGAAAAAAAATCAACATTAATTATTGCTGTTTTAATTGGTCAACCCGGGCACGATGACGAAAAGATCGTTAACTATTTTAGAAGATATACGAAGACCGTTAACAATTTTAGAATATATTATATTGAGCACTTATCATAAACAAAAGTGGACACACATCTTGAAAAACGTAAATCTACGTGAAATGATCAGCTCATCAAAGACAACGAACAACGATATCATCGTGACCTGTTTAATGTTGTTCTTGCTAACACATTTGCACATAAAAATGATGATCAACAACAGGTATCAAAGTTTTAAAGAGAAATTTGAAAGACAACGACCTCAACACTCTGCACTGCCATGCTGTTGCCGAGTACAGCCTGCGAGGTGTCAATCCAGTAATCAACCCATATGAACGCAGCTATGACAAGCATTTTTTTCTCGAGACAGATGCTGGCTACTACTATTACAAACAGCTACGGGCATGTTCATCAGGCACACGGTGGGCAGGTCTGGTGCACTTCTGCTGCTGCTACATACAGCACTGGATACTGGCGGGTCCGTCACACAGGTTCTGGTAGTATGTGTCGTAACAGGACTCGCTCCGGTCTTGACACCTGCCTCCATTTCCCGTGCATCTGTAATCTGCCTGACGAAGAGAACAAGGTAAAGGTAAGATCTTACATAGCGCAGTATCCAGTCCTTAGAACTGTTTAAAGCGCTTTAACTTTGCTCTCTGTTCCAAAATGCAATCTTATAATATCTTTTAGAAATATCCAACACTGTCTACAGCCAGGTACTGATTCATACGGCTAAGTGAATCGAAGCAACCTAGAGTGAACGAACTTGCCCAAGTTTCGACGTGGCAACACAGGATTCGAATCCGGGTTCTCTCGATTGATGCTCTAGCTACTGAATCACTGGTCTCCACATAAGGTAATCAGCTCGCAATATTGCACCATTATTTGGGACAGTTTATTTTCACAATAACACAGCGTTTATTGTAACTTGAATAAGGGTAATTTTCAGGGTCATGCGGCTAGAAAAAAAATACAAACTAACCATTAGTTACAACAATCAACAATATCACGCAAGTGGTATATTAAAAAAAGCTTGTTCAACCCACTGCTACCATACTGCTGTTGATAAACCTGCATCTAAATCATGCTTGAATGCGTTAAGTGTTTAGACAGGATGGCATATCGTTATAGATGTTCTGTTTCTTCTTGTGATGACAACGAAATGAGTTTACAACTACCGTTGTAGCCGCTGGTATAAGGACAACTTCGCCTGTCGCCCACTCACTGGTCAATCCTTCGCGTCAAGAACCGCCTAATTGTGTTCAGTAACCCCGTAACAACGTTCGCAGTTTAGAAGATACGACCACATAGTATGTTCAAATAATAAACGAAACACCCAGTTTAAAAACAATCCTTATTTGCAAATACGTGCCTGACTGAGACGACTTTCCATTTTCCTACGTTCAACACGGCAGACATCCTGATACAAATTACTAGGACCGCTAATTCCGGGCAGAGGAAGAAATTGTCTCCCTTTAAGAAAGCGCTCTAAAACACCAAGATATTGACACGTGGAAGCGACTGGTTCAGAGAGGGGGGGAGAGAGAGAGAGAGAGAGAGAGAGAGAGAGAGAGAGAGAGAGAGAGAGAGAGAGAGAGAGAGAGAGAGAGAGAGAGAGAGAGAGAGAGGGGAGAGAGAGAGAGAGAGAGAGAGAGCCACCCCGCAAGGGATAAAGAGAGAAGACTTCAGCATACCAGACGCCTGAGCTCCACTGATGGCGACCAACAGCATTATGAACGCAAAAGCAGCAAATGACGTAATCATGTTTACGTACGTCGATTTCTGAAAAGGTCAGAAAAAGATAAAGCTAAGTTCTTACATACATACTTACAGTCTCTAGTCTATAGGACTGCTCTAAGCGCTTTACATTGACACACTTGTTCAAACAAACAATATCTAGACTTCAATGGTAAGCATCCAGCCAGGTTTCAATTAATGCGCGAAGAATATTCATACAGAAATATCCACGACTGTCTATAGCCAAAAAAAGTTGAAAACACTACAGCAGTGTTTTCAACTTGGGTAGTATAATGAATTTCTTATACCGGGAAGAGAGTTTGGCACAAATCTGTTTGTTTGACTGTCGCTTCATTTTGGTAAGTGAGCCTCTACAAAGTTACATGTGCAACTATGTTCAGTGTTTGTGATAATGCAAACATTGTTCAAATAATTTTCCAGAAACTAAATGATACTCTAACGTAAAAGTATGTAAAATTATCATCGTGGGATTTCAAACCTAAACGTTATCGTTAGAAATTCCGCTTAATATCTTATTTGATGAGTTAACACATAAGTTAATGTCATCGGTAGCCCTGATTTAGAATTTAAGATAAACCAATCAAAAACACTCTGTATCCAATTTTCTTGTATACGAGAAACGGTGGCGCCACATGGCGGGGTTTTGATAATCGAGGATAAATTAATAGGCACATTTGAATTTCGATATCCGTTTTGCAGCATCACCTAAAGAAGTGAACAGCTGTAAGTTTGACAGTCGTACAAGCTGTTGCAGCAAATAATGGTTCGGGTGGTGTATGCATATGTGTGTGTATGCGCGCGCGTGTGTGCATGCGTGCGTGCGTGCGTGCGTGCGTGCGTATATACTACAACAAAAACGAGACATAATGGTAGGAAATAATGCTGTCCTGACCGTTGATTCTCCTTGTAGTCTCTAGTCGACTTCTCACAGTTGCAGCACCCAGCGAGTGATGATTCTTGTCGCTGTATCGCACTGCTTTTAAACTAAACTCCATGCAGTGTTTTTGTGATTTTGCTTCACCGCCCGACGTAAAAGACGAGCGAACCTTCATCCTTGACTCACAAGTTATGGATAAACACGGATTATGTGACAACAAGAACAAGCAAAAACATATCGTAAACAAGATAAATGTACATACATGTACTTATTTTACTTCCTTCTTCACGTAGACATTTTACTTATAAACACTTTCCTACAACAATAATCACGCAAAGATGAATCTTGTGATACCGCCGATGGGACAGTGGGAGTAGTATGCTCGTAAGTTTGGCGCCTTATAATATAAGAATATCACGGTGTTGCACAACCATTCCCTAAAAAATTGGAGAGCTGATATTATTTCCTGCCCCTCGACTCTCCACAAATATTGTGGGCTCAGCACCCACTCCCCTAGTTTCGCCCCCTATGCGCCTATTTGTATGCTTCTGAATATTCTAAACCTGGAATTAAAGTATTTGTATTCGTACAGAAGTGACATTTATGTTCTGCATTGTGGAAAAAGTACGTTCGATGTTGTTGCTCCGTATTGCTGCTTACAGCCTCTCCACATTTCGTCTTTCTCCGTCTGCCTAACACCACTCAACGCGGTACTACCGTCTCAGCTGCGTTCGTCTTCCATTCCTTCGCATACTTCATGTTTCTCCGCCTCTGTTCTTTTCGGCAGGCTGTCTGCATTCATTCCTATAAAATGGCCTGGCCGCGTTTCCTGCCTTATAAATGCACTTCTTATTAAATGCATTCGTAACGAATGGTCGTGGAACAAATGGAAGGACAACTCTTTGTTCGGTTACTCAGGATCGCCCTCACAAAGCCAATGATTGTATGCCTACGTATTAGAACGAAGTTTACGAAATCAGTTGTACTTCGTCCAACTTGTTGTCTTAATTATGTGGACGTGTCGAACATGCAAGGTTAAAAGAAGGCAGGCTCTTCATAGTTTTTTCATTTATTCATTAATGTAATATTCTTAAGACTATACTTACCATCTTGACTGTATAGTGCTCGCCAAATTGTATTCAGAAAGACCGAAACATCGTTCACAATTTGGAAGATACGACCCTGGGGCATGTTCAAACGGTAAACAAAACATCCAGTTTCAAAACAAGCTTCATTGGCACGGGCGGAATTAACACCAATATTCTTTGATGTTCAACAATTTCCAATTTTTTCACGTTCTATACAGAAGATTTCCTGTTAAAAATTACTACGCTGGCTAACTCAGGGTGGAGGAACAGACTGGATCCCTTTAAGTCAAAGAAAGTGCCGTTAGTCCTACCGGCCTCCATAATACTGCAAATAAAGGGTGTTCACTATTTGACTGTTTTGTACATATAATTTCAATGTTTCTTGTGCGCAGCACACAAAATACACCGACGTTTCAGGTTTGTTGAATACAATTTGGCGGGTTGTACAATTTCATCCCATTTGTTTCTGTATTGGGAATGTTTTATTAAATAACGGGGTACAGAGGATGTCGGTTTAATGGCTTCAGTGCCGTGTAATAAAAATGCATACCGAAATAAAATTTAAAAACAAATTCGCACGTCTATGTTTAAATGCATATGCTCGTAAATATTTCAATAGATAATTGGGTACGTTTGGCGCCTTATAGTATAAGAATATCATGGTGTTGCACAACCATTCCCTAAACAATTGGAGGGCTAATATTATTTCCTGCCCCTCGACTCTCCACAAATATTGGGGGCTCAGCACCCACTCCCCTAGTTTCGACCCCTATGCGCCTATTTGTATGCTTCTGAATATTCTAAACCTGGAATTAAAGTATTTGTATTCGTACAGAAGTGACATTTATGTTCTGCATTGTGGAAAAAGTACGTTCGATGTTGTTGCTCCGCATTGCTGCTTACAGTCTCTCCACATTTCGTCTTTCTCCGTCTGCCTAACACCACTCTACGCGGTACTATCGTCTCAGCTGCGTTCGTCTACCATTCCTTCGCATCCTTCATGTTTCTCCGCCTCTGTTCTTTTCGTCAGGCTGTATGCATTCATTCCTATAAAACGGCCTGCCCGCGTTTCCTGCCTTCTAAATGCACAACTTATTAAATGCATTCGTAACGAATGGTCGTAGAACAAATGGAAGGACAACACTTTGTTCGGTTACTCAGGATCGCCCTCTATAAGCCAATGATTGTACGCCTACGTATTAGCACGAAATTTACGAAATCAGTTATACTTCGTCTAACTTGTTGTCTTAATTATGTGGACTTGTCGAACATGCAAGGTTAAAAGAAGGCAGGGTCTTCATAGTTTTTTAATTTATTCATTAAAGTAATGTTCTTATGACTATGCTTACCATCTTGACTGTATAGTGCTCGCCAAATTGTGTTCAGAAAGTCCGAAACATCGTTCACAATTTGGAAGATACGACCCTGGGGCATGTTCAAACGGTAAACAAAACATCCAGTTTCAAAACAAGCTTCATTGGCACGGGCGGAATTAACACCAATATTCTTTGATGTTCAACAATGTCCCATTTTTTATGTTCTATGCAAAAGATTTCCTGTTAAATATTACTACGCTGGCTAACTCAGGGTGGAGGAACAGACTGGCTCCTTTTAAGTCCAAGAAAGTGCCGTTAGTCCTACAGGCCTCCATTATACTGCCAATAAAGGGTGTTCACTATCTGACTGTTTTGTACATATAATTTCAATGTTTCATGTGCGCAGCAAACAAAATACACCGACGTTTCAAGTTTGTTGAATACAATTTGGCGGGTTGTACAATTTCATCCCATTTGTTTCTGTATTGGGAATGTCTTATTAAATAACGGGGTACAGAGGATGTCGGCTTAAAGGCTGCGGTGCCGTGTAATAAAAATGCATACCAAAATAAAATTTAACAACAAATTCGCACGTCTACGTTTAAATGCAACCAGGATGCAATGAGTGTGCCGTCTTGGATCCGGGTAGTGTTTTTATGACCTTTGAAAGTGGTGCTGCATGTGATCACTTCTTGTATGTGACGTCCCTTTGTTAGTTCGTTGTCTGGATGGTGGAGTTATCATCAGCAACATATATCGCGAATGTGTACAACATGCCGAATATAAATTTATCGATTAGTAATAATAACATTGACGGGGAATCAGTTTAGGGGTGCGGGGAAGAGCGGGAACATAGCGCTGCAATCCATACTAATCAAGACATATTCTGTGCATATTATATGTTTAATGTATAACCTTTTTTATTATTCAACATTTCTCACGTTTTATCAGGTGAATCGTGTGGCATGGACTTTGGTTTAATCGTAGCTATAGCTTGGTTGCAAAGTGTCCCTAAAAATAAATTACGATAGTACAATTTTACTTTAACACCCACGCATGCACCCAAACCCCAACCCCGACCTGGATTCTTTGAAGCAGCGCTCGTGGATTTCTCTATTTTGAAGCTATGCCACAGATGGCCCTTATTTCTTCATTCACGCAGTCGTACTCTACGTACAACCGTTGCTTCCCTTATAGACAGAACGATGGTGAGAGTGAGAGAGAATGGGGAGAGAGAGTGAGAGGGAAGGGAGGGAGAGTAGCGAGAGAGAGAAAGAGAGACAGAGAGACAGAGAGAAGGGAGGAGAGGAAGAGGGAGAGAAAGAGAGGAAAGGAGAGCGATATATATATATACATATATATATATATATCGCAGCAACCATCTCAAAGGTTGGTATGTCAACTTTAGTATTAGTTCGATTAAATCCATCCAATTTGGGTTACGTGCGCACACACGCACGTAGGCACTCGTGCATGCATGACAGCACGGACTCACGCGCTGTCCGTAACCAACGTATACAAGGCTGAGTGCATATCGCTATTAAATAAGAAAGACAGTTTGAGGTTTTATGAATAGATTTATGAACTGGTGTTCGCAAACACCTATTTTATTAGTTTTCTTTTTTCCAGCCAACGAAATACATCTTTAAATTGCAACCCTTTGAGGATGAAATATATGTTAACTTGTCATTGATTGTGGTAATGTAGGACACACCGTGGCCATAATAAATTTGGGCATGACGAATGCGTGTTTACAGGGGTCATATGATAATGACAGTCATTCCTAAATGGTGCATTTACATCTCGTATAATAACTATGAGCTGCCGCCTCACACAAGAACAACTCTAGTCCGGTGGTAATTTGTTTCAATTAGGTGCGCTTCACATTGTGAGTGCGTGCGTGCGTGCGTGAGTGTGTGTGTGTTTTATGTTTATGTTTCCCAATCGTGTGTGATATGTCGTCAAACCTGAAATCTCAGTGAGATTACAAACGGTTGTAGCGCTTTGCGTTTGTGGCTGTATCAATTTAGTTATTGATGTGTGTATGTTTGTGCGTGCGATTGTGCGTGCGCGTGTGTGCATGTTATATCAATTGCACTGGTTGTTCCGCTGTAAGTTCTGGAAAGTTTCTAAATTGCATATCGATATTGCTATTAATTTATCAAGATATAGAACGTTTTGGACCATTGCAACGTGTTCTTCTTAATATTAATAATAGTATAAAACACGTATTTCAAGAACCACGAAGGCAAAATTGTGAGAGCTGATGCAAAACAACGGATAATGTGGATTATCTTTTGTGTGTGGAATGGATGTGAATTCGCTCTCAACGGTGTTGAGACACCAGATCCTCTCGACGTAATGGGACACAACTCAGAGTGTCCAACGTATATACATAACCGAGGCAACGCTGATATGTATTCATGTTTATGTTGACGTGGTGAATTTTATTAACCATACCATATATATGTCTGCTAAATACATGGTTAAGGATATGCAGTGATGTACGCAGACGAAGAATCGGGCATATACAAACTAAACATTACGACTGAATCATTAGTGTTTATTGCTGCACACCCATAGCCTCGGGAACACGATGGGCAGAGAGGCACCTACCCCTGGAATTTTTCTGGGAAGCAGACATATGGTTTTGCCCCCACCCATTAAAAGTGAGTGAGGTTTAGGGAAAACCATTCTACGGAACTTGCCACTCTACAAATAATAGACAGAGTTGTCCAACAACTTGACCAATCAGCAACCCCAATAAACATATACCTAGACCTCTCTATAGCCTTTGACACAATTGATCATAACATATTATTACAAAAACTAAATTATTATGGAATAAATGGTGCAGCCCTAGATCTATGTAAACACTACTTACACAATCGTAAGCAATATGTTGAAATTGGCGCTTACAAGTCGGAAGAAGCTGCCATAAACACTTTTGTCCTTCCATATATCATATATATTAATGACATAATATTTTCAAGTGATCATTTTAAATTCATAATGTATGCAGACGACACCACTCTTTTTAGTACATTGAATAAATTCCAAACTCCGGATGGCCAAGTCCAAAATCAAAATATAAATAAAGAATTATAAAATATATGCAGGTGGCTAAAGGCAAACAAACTTTCTCTTAACATTAAAATAACAAAATTCATGGTATTTCACATGTCCCAAAAGGAAATCGAACTTCCTAAAATAGAAATAGATGGCACAAATATTGAATGTGTACATAATTTTAATTTTTTAAGTATCACAATAAACAAACACCTAAATTGGGACAGCCATATAAACAAAAGAGCAAATAAAATCAATAAAATAATTGGAATTTTAAATAAACTTAAACATGTATTACCTAAGAATATAGTATCTATAATGTATAATTCGCTCATTCTTCCCAAGATTAATTATGGCATATTGGTGTGGGGTTATCAAGCCCATCGCATTTTTAAACTTCAAAAGAAAGCAGTGGGAGTAATTACTTCAAGTAAATACAATTCTCACACAGATCCGAGTAAAGTGTAAAGCGCTCTATATTATACAATATTTTTCAAGTTATATTCTGAGATCGTCCATATTTTAAATGCAAATTTACAGTAAATCAACATATTCCATGCACTATATATCACATTCCTCCACTCCACTTAAACTGTTTACATAATATGAAATGTTAAGATAACACGGGGCAAAAGTCGAACAATTACAGCCTCGTACAATACGTTTTAAAACAGCGGCTAAGGGATATGACTGTGCACTTTTTGACAAAACCATGAAAATTGGCACACACGTAGTTTATAATGCATAGACTCAATTAAAACTAGGTACCCATCGCTATCGACACGGTACCTAGCCGCCATCTTGATTTTTTAAATGACCGCCACGGAAATCCATTATCCATATGGAGCCTATATCAGCTTCTGAGCAATATAAAACATGTTCTTGGTGTCTAAATCCATTTCCAAGGTCAAGGAATCCATTTCTGTCATGTGCAGTATCCAAGGACCGCCATGGAGATACAATCGATCACAATATACTACTACATTAGATAAATTAAATTATTATGGATTTATTGACAAGCACTTGGTCTTTGTAAGAGTTATTTACAAAATCGCAAACTGTATGTAGAAATTGAAATGTTAAATCAAAAGAAATAGTCATAAACACTGGTCTCCAAGATTATATTTTAGGACCACTCTTATTTATAATATATATCAATGATGCAACACTTTCTAATGATCTTTTCAAACTCATATGATATGAATTGCTGACGACACCACCCTTTCCAGTACACTAAATAAATTTAAAAATCTAAAAGTTCAAAATGTTAAATGCAAATATAAACAAAGCATTAACAAACATTAGCAATTAGCTGAAAGCTAATAAATGTTCACCAAGTATAAAAAAGACTACTTCATGATTTTTCATATGCTTCAAAAGAAAATAGAATATACTTTGTTAGAAATTTATGGGGTATACATTGAATGTGTAAATTATTTCAATTTTTTAGGCATCTCGATAAATAACCATTTAAACTGGCAGAGTCATACAAATAAAATTGCTAACAAAAAATCTAAAAGAATAGGAATATTAAAAAAAGTAAACAATTTTTAGACACAACCTATCAGAGACAGTAAACAATGCACCAAGTATTATCATTAATACCATTTACACCCACAGTCTTCATGGGTTTTCGACATACAAACATAGTACTTTATTTCAAATTACGAATCCTGTTGTAGTATTCACAATTGTTATATTTGTAGTTCATAAAACATGTTGTTATTAAGTTATTCGTTGTAATTCATCACCAAGCATCTCAGCTTCTAAACAACGTATAAACATGTTCATTGTATCAAAATCAACATTTCCAAGGTCAATGAATTCGGTTCTGCCATATGCTATATCCTGAGATGACGGCTATATTGAAATTCAAGATGGCTGATCTGCATTTACGTTACACGAACATGATTTTAGTGTCTCTCGGTGTTGAGGAATCCAATCGTGGTACATGTATGAAAATTGAATCGCAGCAACAGAAGTTCCGTAATGTACGATGGTGTCAGACGAGACATCGTCGTTGGTTGTTGATCAAACAGACGACTCGTAACAAAAGTTTAGCAGTGTACGCCCGGCATCAGCCGCTGTACTATATTATTCCGTTGGCCGGACATGGCGACTGGTAATTATGCAAAAAGCATAATCGAATAGCATATCAAATGCCTAAGTGACATATATAATTGTAAGTATGATCACAAAATAATAAGTAAATACTGTTCATGTTGTATATAAACTTTCTTAAAAACAGTTAAAATTATAGTTTAACTCGGAATGCAACTTCATATGTATGTGCAGTGATTTAAAGATGCAAAGTGGTGCTATGCCAAGAGTAAATAAAATACCGTCCTTCAAATAAAAAGTTAAAAAAATGAATATGTATACCTATGATTACCTTATCATTACAGCATTGTCACAGAAGATATCACCTACAAAAAGTAACTAATGGTTCTACGCAGCAACAATTCAACCCGAAATTCACAACAAGGCCAAGAAAAAAATATATCCAACAAAACTCCCAACTGAAACATATCGAGAAGTAACTGAATATATAGCAGGCTTGTTTACGCATTCATTGGAACGTTTGACCTTTTAAGGCGTATTCAAGTGCATCTTATTTGAATACGTTGAAACATTTGCATTCAAATGACTTGTACGTGTATTCGGTGTAGGGATTTGGTTGTAAAAATAATAGCATCGACGACGAACGCCAAAGTATCGGGTCACGGATCCATGGGACATATTGACGCATGTTGTGTGGAATGTTTTGAGCGATACGAGCTAGTTCAGGAACGACGTTTGTGTCCCTATTTAACTACCCACATTCTGTGCATTCGCTGGTGGTCTCATCTGTTTCAGCTTCCTAGCTCCTAATGGCTAAAATAAAATGTACCGTAACATTGCATGGATGAGTCTGGACTTGAAGTCTTCAATGAAGGTTTGGCCACTCTGGACGTTTAGACGCTCCGCACTCTTTCTGTGTTACTAGAACTACAGTGTAGCACTGCTTGTATCCAGAACGTAAGTAGCTTTTTATCATGTTATCCTGCACCACAATCATGTTGCGTATAACAGCCAACTTCATCCACGTAGTATATCATATTTTAATTCCAATTGATTTGAAGGTGTTGCATTGTTCTGATGCGTTATCTAAATGTTATGTGCTAACAAGAGCTTATGCTCACATATCAAGATTGTATTATACTTAACAGAACTGACCTTTGGTATGACTGGAATTGCGGCATAAGAATATGTTGGGGTGATTAGGAGTATTATTTATTTAATATATATCTACCTTATGAATGTGAAGAAAACGAGGAATGTTTAATAATTATATGAATAAAATTGTTGCATGCACGTTGGTAAAATTAACAGCATATGAATGACAATTGTTGTAGATTCATTTTAATGTGGCTATTTCTAAGAACTCAGTTTTGATTAATATGTTTCTTGCAGTAATTAATATATTTCTTGCAAAGAATATTCACTTGCTAAAATATGATCAGGATACTCTCTAGATAGATACATATACATATCTTAATTAAGTGTTGGGTACAGTCGAGGCGTTATTCAGCCAATGTTCACCATCATTGATGAGGATCACTTTTTGTGAGGTCAATCTCAGTATATCAATATTAATTTTTTATTTGATATAATATTGCCACGGCGCCATAAAAAATCGTTATTATTATTATTATTATTTTAACTAATAATTTGTTTCTTCTTATCGCAGTGAATTCTCCCATTGTTAATGCTATTGCTGTTGTAATGTCAAGTTATTCACGGTTTATTTCTTGTCATCGCCGATGCAATTATTTCACTCATATACCATCTTTTATCATCGGTTATAGTGTGCTCTGTTTCGCCGTTCGTGTATATTCTCATCGCTGGTCAGAATGCGGAATGCGGAATGTAACAAACAAAGAATACAATGTCCGCAGTGTCAGGATGTGTCCGTCCTTTCGGAATTACTCAGTAACACACAAGTTATGTATTCTCATTAATGTTCTTTCAATGTTATTGCTGTTTTAATTAGTCAACCCGAGCACGATGACGAAAAGACCGTTAACTATTTTGGAAGATATACGAAGACCGTTAACACTTTTATAATATATATTACATTGGGCACTTATCCTAAACAAAAGTGGACACACATCTTGAAAAACTTAAATCTACGTGAAATGATCAGTTCATCAAAGACAACGAACAACGATATTATCGTGACCTGTTTAATGTTTCTTGCTAACACATTTGCACATAAAAATAATGATCAACAACAGGTATCAAAGTTTTAAAGATAAATTTGAAAGACAACGACCTCAACACTCTGCACTGCCATGCTGTTGCCGAGTACAGCCTGCGAGGTGTCAATCCAGTAATCAACCCATATGAACGCAGCTATGACAAGCATTTTTTTCTCAAGACAGACGCCGGCTACTACTATTACAAACAGCTACGGGCATGTTCATCAGGCACACGGTGGGCAGGTCTGTTGCACTTCTGCTGCTGCTACATACAGCACTGGATATTGGCTGGTCCGTCACACAGGTTCTGGTAGTATGTGCCGTAACAATACTCGCTCCGGTCTTGACAACTGCCTCCATTTCTCGTGCATCTGTAATCTGCCAGACGAAAAGAAAGGTATGATCTTACATGGCGCAGTATCCAGTCCTTAGAACTGCTCAAAGCGCTTTAACTTTACTCTCTGTTCCACAGTGCAATACAGCCTGGTACAGATTCATACGGCTGAGTGACAGAACTTGCCCAAGGTTCGACGCGGCAGCACAGGTTTCGCATCCGGGTTCTCTGTATCGATGCTACAGCTACTGAATCACTGGTCTCCACATAAGGTAATCAGCTCTCAATATTGCACCATTATTTGAGACAGTTTATTTTCACAATAACAGAGCTTTTATTGTAACATGAATAACGGTAACTTTTCAGGGTCATGCGGCTAGAAAAAAATAATACAAACTAACCATTAGCTAGAACAATCAACAATATCACGCAAGTGGTTTATTAGGAAAAGCTTGTTGAACCCACAGCTACCATATTGCTGTTAATAAACCTGCATCTAAACCATGTTTGAATACGTTAGGTGTTTAGACAGGATCGCATATCGTTATAGATGTTCCGTTTCTTCTTGTGATGACAACGAAATGAGTTTACAACTACCGTTGTAGCCGCTGGCATATGGGCAATTTCGCCTGTCGCCCACTCACTGATCAATCCTCCGCGTCAAGAACCGCCTAATTGTGTTCAGTAACCCCGCAACAACGTTCGCAGTTTAGAAGATACGACCACATAGTATGTTCAAATAATAAACGACACACCCAGTTTCAAAACAATCCTTATTTGCAAATACGTGCCGGACTGAGACGATTTTCCATTTTCCTGCGTTCAACACGGCAGACATCCTGATACAAATTACTAGGACCGCTAATTCCGGGCAGAGGAAGAAATTTTCTCCCTTTAAGAAAGCGCTCTAAAACACCAAGATATTGACACGTGGAAGCAACTGGTTGAGATAGAGAGAGAGAGAGAGAGAGAGAGAGAGAGAGAGAGAGAGAGAGAGAGAGAGAGAGAGAGAGAGAGAGAGAGAGAGAGAGAGAGAGAGAGAGAGAGAGAGAGAGAGAGAGAGAGAGAGAGAGAGAGAGAGAGAGCCACCCCGCAAGGGATAAAGAGAGAAGACTTTCAGCATACCAGACGCCTGAGCTCCACTGATGGCGACCAACAGCATTACGAACGCAAACGCAGCAAATGACGTCGTCATGTTTACGTATGTCGATTTCTGAAAAGGTAAGAAAAAGATAAAGCTAAGTTCTTACATACATACTTACAGTTTCTGGTCTTTAGGACTGCTCAAAGTGCTTAACATTAACACACTTGTTCAAACAAACAACATCTAGACTTCAATGGTAAACATCCAGCCAGGTTTCAATTAATGCGCGAAGAATATTCATACATAAATAGCCAGGACTGTCTATAGCAAAAAAAAGTTTAAAACACTTCCGCAGTGTTTTCAACTTGGGTAATATGTTGAACTTCTTATACCGGGAAGAGAATTTGGCACAAATATGTTTGTTTGACTGTCGCTTCATTTTGACAAATGAGCCTCTACAAAGTTACATGTGCAACTATGTTCAGTGTTTGTGATAATGCAAACACTTCTCAAATAATTTTCCAGAAACTAAATTATACTCTAACGTAAAAGTATGCAAAATTATCATCGTGGGATTTGAAACGTAAACGTTATCGTTAGAAATTCCGCTTAATATCTTATTTGATGAGTTAACACATCAGTTAATGTCATCGGTAGCCCTGATTCAGAATTTCAGGTTAACCAATCAAAAACACTGTAACCAATTTTCTTGTATGCGAGAAACGGTGGCGCCACATGGCGGGGTTTTGATAATCGCGGATAAATTAATAGGCACATTTGAATTTCGATATCCGTTTTGCAGCATTACCTAAAGAAGTGAACAGCTGTAAGTTTGACAGTCGTACAAGCTGTTGTAGCAAATAATGGTCCGGGTGGTGTATGCATATGTGTGTGTGTGCGCGCGCGCGTGTGTTCATGCGTGCGAGCTTGCGTGCGTGCGTGCGTGCGTGCGAACATACTATAACAAAAACGAGACATAATGATAGGAAATAATGCTGTCCTGACCGTTGATTCTCCTTGTAGTCTCTGGTCGACTTCTCACAGTTGCAGCACCCAGCGAGTGATGATTCTTGTCGCTGTATCGCACTGCTTTTATACTAAACTCCATGCAGGGTTTTAGTGAGTTTGTGAGCGAACCGTCATCGTTGACTCACGTGTTATGGATAAACACGGATTATGTGATAACAAGAAAAAGCAAAACATATCGTAAACAAAATAAATGTACATACATGTACTTCTTTTACTTCCTTCTTCACGTAGACATTGTACTTATAAAAACTTTCCTACACCAATAATCACGCAAAGGTGAATTTTGTGATACCGCCTATGGGACAGTGCGAGTAGAATGCTCGTAAGTAATTCAATAAATAATTGGGTACGTTTGGCGCCTTATAGTATAAGAATATCATGGTGTTGCACAACCATTCCCTAAAAAATAGGAGGGCTGATATTATTTCCTGCCCTTCGACTCTTCACAAATATTGGGGGCTCAGCACCCACTCCCCTAGTTTCGGCCCCTATGCGCCTATTTGTATGCTTCTGAATATTCTAAACCTGGAATTAAAGTATTTGTATTCGTACAGAAGTGACATTTATGTTCTGCATTGTGGAAAAAGTACTTTCGATGTTGTTGCTCCGTATTGCTGCTTACAGTCTCTCCACATTTCGTCTTTCTCCGTCTGCCTAACACCACTCTACACGGTACTACCGTCTCAGCTGCGTTCGTCTACCATTCCTTCGCATCCTTCATGTTTCTCCGCCTCTGTTCTTTTCTTCAGGCTGTCTGCATTCATTTCTATAAAACGGCCTGCCCGCATTTCCTGCCTTCTAAATGCACTACTTATTAAATGCATTCGTAACGAATGTTCGTAGAACAAATGGAAGGACAACTCTTTGTTCGGTTACTCAGGATCGCCCTCTCAAATCTAATGATTGTATGACTACGTATTAGCACGAAGTTTACGAAATCAGTTGTACTTCGTCCAACTTATTGTCTTAATTATGTGGACGTGTCTAACATGCAATGTTAAAAGAGGCAGGCGATTTATAGTTTTTTTAAATTTATTCATTAATGTAATGTTCATAAGACTATACTTACCATCTTGACTGTACAGTGCTCGCCAAATTGTGTTCAGAAAGTCCGAAACATCGTTCACAATTTGGAAGATACGACCCTGGAGCATGTTCAAACGGTAAACAAAACATGCATTTTCAAAACAAGCTTCATTGGCACGGGCGGAATTAACACCAATAGTCTTTGATGTTCAACAATGTCCCATTTTTCACGTTCTATACAGAAGATTTCCTGTTAAAAATTACTACGCTGGCTAACTCGGGGTGGAGGAACAGACTGGCTCCCTTTAAGTCCAAAAAAGTTCCGTTAGTCCTACCGGCCTCCATAATTCTGCCAATAAAGGTTGTTCACTATTTGACTGTTTTGTACATATAATTTCAATGTTTCATGTGCGCAGCAAACAAAATACACCGACGTTTCAGGTTTGTTGAATGCAATTTGATGGGTTATACAATTTCATCCCATTTGTTTCTGTATTGGGAATGTTTGATTAAATAACGGGGTACAGAGATGTCGGTTTAATGGCTTCAGTGCCGTGTAATAAAAATGCATACCAAAATAAAATTTAAAAACAAATTCTCACTTCTACGTTTAAATGCAAACAGGATGTTATGAGTGTGCCGCGTTGGATCCGGATAGTGTTTTTGTGACCTTTGAATGTTGTGCTGCTTGTAAAGACTTCCTGCTTGTGACGGCTCGTTGTTAGTTCGTTGTTTGGATGGTGGGCTAATCATCAGCAAAAGATTTCGCGGATGTGTAAACATGCCGAAGAGAAATGTATCGATTAGTAATTCTGACATTGAAAATCAGTTTATGGGTGCAAGGAAGAGCTGGAACATGACGTTGCAAACCCTACTAATCAAGACCTATTTCGTGCATATTATACGATTAATGTATAACCTCTTTTATTATTCAAAATTTCTCACGTTTCATCAAGTGAATCGTGTGGCAAGGACTTTGGTTGAATCGTAGCTACAGCCTGGTTGCAAAGTGTCCCTAAAAATAAATTACGATAGTACAATTTTACTTTAACACACACGCATGCACCCAACACCCAACCCCGACTTGGATTCGTTGAAGCAGCGCTCATGGATTTCTCTATTTTGAAGCTATGCCACAGATGGCCCTTATTTCTTCATCCACGCAGTCGTACTCTACGTACAACCTTTGCTTCCTTTATAGACAATACGAGAGTGAGAGTGAGAGAGGATGGGGGGAGAGAGAGGGGGGAGGGAGAGAGAGTAGTGAGAGAGAGAGAGAGAGAGAGAGAGAGAGAGACAGAGAGACAGAGAGACAGAGAGATAGAGGGAGACTGAGAGAGGAAGAGAGAGAGAGGGAGAGAAAGAGAGGAAAGGAGAGCGATATATATATATATATATCGCAGCAACCATCTCAAATGTTGGTATGTCAACTTTAGTATTAGTTCGATTAAATCCATCCAATTTGGGTTACGTGCGCACACACGCACGTAGGCACTCATGCAAGCATGACAGCACGGACTCAAGCGCTGTCCGTAACCAACGTATACGAGGCTGAATGCCTATCGCTATTAAATAAGACTGACAGCTTGAGGTTTTATGAATAGATTTATGAACTGGTGTTCGCAAACACCTATTTTATTAGTTTTCTTTTTTCCAGCCAAACGAAATACATCTTTAAATTGCAACCCTTTGAGGGTGAAATATATGTTAACATGTCATGCATAATGGTAAAGAAGGATACATCGTTGCTATAATAAATTAGGGCATGACGAATTCGTGTTTACAGGCGTCATGTCATAACGACAGTCATTCCTAAATGGTGCATTTATATCTCGTATAATATATATGAGCTGCCGCCTCACACAAGAACAACTCTAGTCCGTTGGTAACTTGTTTCAATTAGGTGCGCTTCACATTGTGTGTGTGTGTGTGCGTGCGTGCGTGCGTGTGTGTGTGTTTTATGTTTATCTTTCCCAATCATGTGTGATATGTCGTCAAACCTGAAATCTCAGTGAGATGACAAACGGTTGTAGCGCTTTGCGTTTGTGGCTGTATCAATATAGTTATTGGTGTGTGTATGTTTGTGCGTACGATTGTGCTTGCGCGTGTGAGCATGTTATATCAATTGCACTGGTTGTTCCACTGTAAGTTCTGGAAATTTTCTAAATTGCATATCGATATTACTATTAATTTATTAAAATATATAACGTTTTGGACCATTGCAACGTGTTCTTCTGAATAATAATAATAATAATAGTATAAAACACGTATGTCAAGAACCACGATGGCAAAGTTGTGAGAGCTGAAGCGAAACAACGGATAATGTGGATTATCTTTTGTCTGTGGAATGGATGTGAATTCGCTCTCAACGGTGTTGAGACACCAGAACCACGCGACGTAATGGGACACAGCTCAGAGTGTGCAACACATATATATATAACCGAGACAAGGCTGATATGTATTCATGTTTGTGTTGACGTGATGGATTTTATTAATCATACCATATATATGTATGTTAAATACATGGTTAAGGATATGCAGTGATGTACGCAGACGAAGAATCGGGCATATACAAACTAAACATAACGACTGAATTATTAGTGTTTATTGCTGCACCCCCATAGGCTCGGGAACACGAGGGGCAGAGGGACAGCTACCCCCTGGAATTTATCTGGGAAGCAGACATATGGTTCTGCCCCCACCCATTAAAAGTGAGCGTGAATGTTTTTTTTTGTGGTGAGCGTCAATGGCCGGAGGAAATGTAAATTTTATGAGACGATTAATGTGTATTTTTGTCGACTGTGAAAGGTGTGTGAAATTGGAGGGTAGACATATTGTTTTCTGTCCTCCCAATAATAGGCGGTGCACACATGTGGTTTTCTGTCCCCCCCCCCCCGGGCTTCGGATGTCATGAGTTCAGCGGCGCAGTTTCAGTGGCGCAGCAGCAAAAAAATTCCAGCCGAAGTGCCCTTCACATTTTTCTCCATCTCTGATGCAGCGATCGCTCTAATATGTCTCTTCGCACTGCAGTGAATTTTCCACAGTTAACGTCATCGCTATTGCAATTATGTCGTTCGTAGTTCATTTTCTGGCAATCTCCGATGCAGTTAACTTTCCCATAGCTTAAGACGCAATCGTTCTCTTGGCTTATAACTAATTCTCATCCATGGTGCAGTGATCTTCGAATGTACAATACTATACACAAAGAGCCCAGTGACCGTATTGTGGTGTCGTGTGTCTACGTACAGAATTGGGCAGCGAAACGTAATTTATACAGTCTCAGAAGTTTAATTCCAAATATTTCATGTTGAAATATCCAAACAAGCTTTACCTGGTAGAGGCTTTAGTTGATGTTGCACGACCACTTCTTCAGTTCTTATGACGCCAAATGACGTCATAGTACACGTGAGGTAGATCGTAATTTTCCTCATCTCGATTGACTGATAATCTTTCTTACCCATACGGTTGTTTTACGTGTCCCCAACAAAAGCCTCTACCAGATAAAATTCATTTCAATGTTCAGTAACTCAAGTCTCATAGACATTTTTGTTCAATGTGGTCGAAAACGAATCACATTATCATTGTTTTAATTGGTCAAACGGGGACGAGGGTGTAAGGAATGTTCTTATTTTAGAATATATCACACTAAGCACTTATTGGAAATATAAATAATAACACTTTTTGAAAACAACATTAGCCAATGTACATACACCAGCCTCCTTTGTTGATGCATCTGTGATATGCCAGAAGAAAAGAACAAGGTAATCACCTCACAGTATTCTGAAAAGTTTATTTCCATAATAGTACAGCTCTTATTATGAAACGACAAAACGAAAACGAGGCCTACTGTCGAGGCCAGCCTAACCTTGGACATACAGGGACAGACTTGTCTTGACCATCAATCTAGGTCCAGTGTCAAGGCCATACTCATCCCGTTCCTACAGGGAAAGAACAGGAGAACACCAATATTACAATTCACTCATCAATTGGTAGATATTTTCTTTCTTTGAAATACTGTGGACAACATATATCGAAGACTAAATGTTATATTGCATAAGCTTCGCGTTCTGGGCGAGCAGTGAGTTTCAATTAACGTTTTAGAGTTAGGTTAAACATTCTATTAATAATAAAAACAAAATGAAAGTGATAATAAACATGTAAAACTGTCATGGTTTCGTTAAAAGATGACTTCTCCAACAACCTACTTGATGCTTATAAAATTATATATCACAGCCGTCCATTCAGTGTAGGCCAGAGTGACGTTTGAAACTGTTGTTGATTTTTCAAGATGTCTTCTTCATACGGCTTAGGAGACTTAGATCATGACCATCCAAACATGACGTTAGTCATATTGAAGACGCCATCTTGGAAAAACAACGAACATCTGCACTGGTGTTTGAACTGTTGCATATGTAATGCTATCTGTTTGATTAGTATTAGTTCACGCTACACTGCTCTGTATATTTGTAGGGACTATCAACCATTAAAAACTGGTTAATGACACCAAACACTGCGAGTAATTCTGTTTTTATCTGCATGAGTGATACCAGGGATAATCCTCGATTATACAGATGTTATGCTTTAGAATGTGAAAAGGAAAATACACAAAACAGTCACGAATTTTCTAATCTGGGTAACACACATTGCAACTAAGATTACTGAAACATTGCATTTTCCGTCGACAAATATGCCTTTTGTATCTTGCAAATATGTTCAAACATATTTAAAATGGCTACAATTATATAAGCTGGAAAATGGGGCAAGGGGTGCGGCTGCCCCCTATGGAATTTCTCTGGGGGGCAGACCAATGGTTTTGCCCCCATTAAATGTGAGCGTGAATGTTTGTTTTAGTGGCGAGCGCCAATGGCGGGTGGAAATGTAAATTTTATGAGACCATTAATGCATTTTTGTCTACTGTGAAAGGTGTGTGCAATTGGAGGGTAACATATTGTTTTCTGATTCCCCAGTAATAGGCGGCATGGTGGCAAAATTTATGTCGAAAGCACACACCCCCCTTTCCCTTATTCGATTGTTATCATTTCAGTGGAGACAGCGGAGAGAAGTTGGAGAAGGTAAATTGATAGTAGCGGCGAGACGTAAACAAAATATTTTGTTTAATAGCACTGTCCCCCGTGTTTGTTTGTTCGTCGGATGTCACAGTCGAGCCAACCGAGATAGCCACAAGGTGACGGAAGATGTCAAGATAGCGGCGGCGAAAATGTTTCAGTGGTGCTGAAGCTCCGTTACCCCCCAGTAGTGATATAAAGGTACACACCAGTAGTGATATAAAGGTATATGACAACTCACCTTCTACGTATAAATCTTACACGTTGAGTGTAGGTGTTGTAATAACTACAAAGATGCCGTGTAGTGTTAGCTTTACTTAATGGTGGTATACATACTGAGAATGAGTGGTGATATTTTAATCAAGAGAGTATAGACAAAAGAAAGGGTTGTTCTAAAAATAGAGGAAGACAAATGATGAAATGAAAAGACTAAACTAAACGGCAAGAGTGGCCTGGCGATATTAGAAGGGAATGACAGAGGGTCCATGCTACGTGGAGACCACACATCTAGAGGACAGAATAGATCACGTGATGAGGCCCCTACATGGCAACGAATAAAGAAAGAAAACTTACTTGATGCCAGCGCTCCGCTGGTAGCAACCAACAGTATTGTCATCGTATGTCGATTTCTGAAAACATAAGTAAAATTGTTCGTGTTATGCTTTCGGTTAAAGAATAAATACGCAAACAAAAAACTGACTGCATTATCATGTAGAATGCCTTTTCAAGTGGGTCAACTTGAATTGGTTTCGAATAAATGCTACACTCGTTTAGCCGACACCTGCTCGGCTCCGTGTACACGCTGGGAAGAGTGTCTAGTTTGAATGTTGGCGGTAACGGTAAACATCGACGGAAACCGGTAAAATAAAAATCGTTCTAATTGGAATAACACAGGGTCAAGCGCAAATACGGCGGTAATCCGTTTAAGCGGTAAACCTTCTCGACGGAATACCGTCGAGAATCGAAACAAACGAGATTCTCAAAAATTACCGCGCAGAAAATTTACTCTGACCAATCAGCGTTGTTATTTTGGTGTGACATCAAATTACACATGTACAAAGATGGAGACGTCATCGCAATTGTAAATTGTATTTCCTCTTGTTTTGCAACAGACGGTGGAGCTACGTCATGGGACATGGATAATCGAGGCTAAATAAATAGCCGCATTTGAATTTCGATATCCGTTTTGCAGCATTACCTAATCAAGTGAATCGTTGTAAGTTTCACAATCATAGAAATTGCCATAGCAACTAATCGTCCGTGTGTGCGCGTGCGTGTGTGAGTGTGCGTGTGATTGTGTGTGTTAGTTACGACACTCAGCGAGTAAGGTGTTTATCGGTCTGTACCTCGCCATTTTTATTCTAAGCTCCATACAGTGTTTTTATATGTCTGCGTCAAAACCCAAGTAAAAACACGAGCGAACCTTCACTGCAGACTCACGCCTTCTGAATAAACACGGACTCGGCTACAACAAGATCAAGCACAAACATAGCACAAACATAACACAAACATAACACAAACATAGCACAAACATAGCACAAACATAGCACAAACATAGCACAAACATAACACAAACATAACACAAACATAACACAAACATAGCACAAACATAGCACAAACATAACACAAACATAACACAAACATAGCACAAACATAGCACAAACATAGCACAAACATAACACAAACATAACACAAACATAACACAAACATAACACAAACATAGCACAAACATAGCACAAACATAACACAAACATAGCACAAACATAACACAAACATAACACAAACAAGACAAATATAGACTTACTTTGTCTCCTGTCTGGTTCCGTTTAACTGTCAATATCGGACTGATAATAATAATTACTCGGTCTATTGCACTCAAAGATGTGTTATTTTAGCAACCTGATCGCATCAATACAAAACGAGTGACGTACTTTACGGACGACCCCTCATGACTGAAAAAAAAACGCTTTACATATTACATTCTGGTAGACCTGTAGTCCAGTCAATTTAGGCCCAAAAGGCGTCTAACTTAGACAAAATTGCAACAGAAACAATTTTTTTGTGGGAAACAAGCCCTAAATACATACCTAACAACATATAAAAAAATCGGATAAAATCGGACTTGGGAAAAATATTGAATTTGCATAAATTAAAAATGGCAGCTGAAAACAATATGTTATGTCACTGTGACCCCATATTTAAGGAAGAACTGATTACATGAAGTAAATAAGATATAAAAGTATAATGTACATGGTCACACAGATGTTACTACGCATGACTTGAAATCCAAGGTGGCTGTTATTTTCAAGTCTTCCTCCAATATCCACAACCAATACAAGAAAAGCACAAGGACCAGACAACATCACCCCAAGAATTCTAAAAGAATTGGCTGTTGAAATTGCGCCATCGCTAACTTTAATCTTTGAGAAGTCATATGCTACAGGAGAATTCCCCGCAGACTGGCTAAAAGCAAATGTCTCACCTATTTTCAAGAATGTTCAAAAATACATAGCTTCAAATTATAGGCCCATTTCCCAGACATGCATAGCATCAAAACTAATGGAACATGTCTTGATTAGTAGAATAATGAAACATGCACATTCACACAACATTCTTTATCATCTTGAACATGGCTTTCGCTCCCAAGTATCTTGCGAGACACATCTTATTCAGTTCATACATGACTTAGTTACGCATATGCAGTCTGGCACGCAAACGGATGTCATAGTGATGGATTTCTCTAAAGCATTTGATAAGGTCAGCCATAAAAAAAACTGATTTACAAACTCCACCACTATGGCATCCAAGGCAAAACAAAACAAATTCCTGGATTCGATCATTTTTAACAGACAGAACTCAAAGAGTCATAATAGAGGGCGAGGCCTCCTCTGAGGTACCCGTAACATTACAAGTACCACAAGGCTCTGTACTTGGCCCTTGTCTATTCCTCTTTTACATAAATGACATGCCAGACAATATTACATCTACAGTTAGACTTTTTGCTGATGACACCATAATGTATATAGCCCTTAAGCCTAAGACAAATACAGCTGTGCTCCAGGAAGATCTTCGCAAACTTGGAAAATGGGCCATAACCTGGAACATGGAATTTAATCTTCAAAAATGCCATGTCGTACCTGTAACAAGAAACAAAACTGTCATTTACAATCAATACATGCTTCATGGTCAAACACTAGAAACTGTTTCACAGGTAAACAATCTTGGTATAACCAAAAACTCAGATCTCCGGTGGAATGCCCACACAAATAACATTTGTCTAAAAGCAAAAAGATCACTAGGCTTCCTCCGCAGAAATATCAAAGTTCCGTCAATTCAAATAAAAACTCAGGCCTACTTCACCTTTGTCACACCCATCGTGGAGAACAGCTGAACTGTCTGGGATCCATATACCCTTACACAAATAAACAAACTAGAAATGATTCAACGCCGTGCAGCCCGATATGTCTTATATCGCCACCACAATACCTCCAGTGTAACAGACATGCTCCAGACATTAGGATGGAGATCCCTATCAGACAGAAGAACCAATGCAAAACTATGTATGATGTACAAGATAGCAAATGGCCTAGAGGGTATACCAGCAAACCAATACCTTATTCCTGTAAA
The DNA here is from genome assembly GCA_020002185.1 of Paraescarpia echinospica. Lineage (NCBI taxonomy): Eukaryota > Metazoa > Annelida > Polychaeta > Sabellida > Siboglinidae > Paraescarpia > Paraescarpia echinospica. The sequence continues at coordinate 40,502,943 of CM034534.1, read as the reverse complement.
TTTAGTCACTAGAAAACAACATGTTCTGGCAAACTCTTGCTCTCGGACTATATATTGTTAGTAAATATTTGCAGACTAATTGGCGACCACCGTAAAAACGGCAGCCATGTTGAATTTCCAGTCACATATAATAATATCATGTACATTTTATTTGTATGTCATATTGACTTCATTTGATTAGTTCTTCCAAAATATGGAGTCATGTTGCCAGAACATTTTGGTTTGAAGCCAAATGACTGACCTACTGGTCAATCGGATGCCAAGGCAAATCTAAATCACGTGATCACAGTGATGTCGGTGCATTGATGATCCTCGTAAAATAAGCAGCAGAATTTGATTGACAGACTTCACGTTCGAACCTGGAAATTGGCAGGGATTTCCGTAAGTTGTCCGGGATGCGGCGGATGCAGATGGGGCGAGTTGACTCCATGTGAATTTTGATATTTGTGCAAATTTATGTTGGTTGGGTTTCCCGCCAATGGTCACTACAGGTGGCTACGTTAACAGCAGCCAATAGTGATCGTCACCGGACCGTGATGAATATTTGTTGTGTTCGCCATTTCGCAGTTGGCTGCCTGCCTGTCCAAGCGCGACCGATGGCAGTGCACTAACGTCAGCTGAGGTAGTGGTTACGTCGGGCCCGCTTGAACTCCGTCGTGGAGTGAATAAGGTGCGACTTCGTGGTAAATTGCTGAAACTTCTCAACTTCTCAACATGCCCAGGCCAAACCCAAAGGCAAAAAAAGATTGTTCAAGCGAGTGAAGTGACAATGTCGACCGCAGAGACAGCGACCGCTACGACTACATTGAAACCATTCTGACGAGGCAACAAGATATGATGGAACTGATGCTTCAGAAACAAAACACCATGATAGCGGATATGTTGAAAAAAAATTGTGGAATGCATCAGCAAAACGGTAGAAACAAAGCTGGAATCAATGCAAAATTAACCTTTTGTAATAGCGAATGATCATCAAAAACTAACCAAAGAAAACTTTTTGCTGAAAAGAACCGTTGAAACTCTCACCAACAAATTACAAACCGTAACAAAACAAAACGTTGACATGGAAACACAACTGGACGAAATCGAACAATACTCGAGACTGTTTGGTTATAAATGGATTGCCCGAGGTAACAGCCGAGACAGATGAAAAAACTTTCGTAACTTTTGTCCAGAGCAAATTCCCAGATGTCACGATAAACGTAAGCGACATTAGCAAAACCCATCGACTACCAACCAGAGACAACCGCGACAACCGACGCCAAGGAAGACCAATGGTCTTAAAATTTGCGACTCATAAAAAATATGAACTCTACTCTGGTCGAAAAACCCTTAAAGGCACCAACGTTTACATGAACGAACTAACTGTTAACAAAAAAACGTGCTGAACTACATCGCTTCTGCATCGGCAACATCAAAAAGAGAAAAACTGTGTGGACGAAAGATGGCAAAGTCTTCGTCAGAGTGGGAGAGCAAATCGTTCACGTGAAAACAAAGGAAGACGTAAAGGCCTTTGTGTGACTGTGCGAACAATGCATCAATGCCATAGTGTTATACCTGGCTATCATCAGGTATTTTCTTATCGTGTTACTGCGCGAACAGTGCAGCAATGTATGTTACCTGGCAATCATCAGGCACTATCTTCTTGTTTGACTATGCAAACAAGACATAATCTACTCTATGCGACCTTTACATATATATATATATATGATTTTTATTTTGGGGGTGTTACACACTTTTTCTTTTTTTTCTTTTTGAAATGTTCATTTACACATTTTTACTTCTCTCAATTATGATAAGTTTAAAATGCAGTAATGGGGAGCTTGCGGCATCTCCATTAAATGTATTATTCAGACGCATGCGCGTTATATACGTTATATATATGATTTTGCAAAAATGTGTTTTTTTGGTAACAGTAAAATTAGTCTTGTCATGCTGTTTAATATTATTAATTTGACAAGCAATATATTGTTTTAAATATGATCAATACTGAACGTTCGTTAGGAAGTTACGGTGGTATAGAAAATAATTCTTTAAATCATATTTTAAAAATAGATACAAATGATGAAGATGGAGAATTAAATATAATTCACCAGTCACCATATTTTAATGATGACGACTTAATTAATCACATAAAAAACAAACAGGAGAAATTTACAATACTAAGTCTAAACTGCCAATGTTTAAACGCAAAAATTGATGAAATTGTTATTAAGCTAGACATACCTAGAAACAATAATTGTAAAATCAACGCTCTTTGTTTACAAGAAACGTGGCTTAAGGATGATTCTGATACCTCTTATTACAAATTGATGGATATTATTTAATATCACAAGGCAGAATGTAGTGGTCACGCTGGCCTAGCAATATATCTTGATAAAAATTACAACTATAAATTGTTAGATATGTATACAAAATCAAACATATGGGAAAGACAATTTATTGAAATAACATCAAACACCGTAAAAAAAATCATTCTTGGAAATATATACCGACCTCCTAGAGATGTCATTGAGAATTAACAAACATTCATGGAAGAATTATGCCCTAAATTAGATCATCTGCAAAACCTAACTGGTGAAGTAATACTAGCCGGAGATTATAATATTGATCTACTGAAAATAAAACAAAAAAACATAATATGTGAATATTTTGATACAATCACAGCACATGGTTTCTTTCCTAAAATTACTTTACCAACACGTTTTTTAAATACTAACTGCACTTATTGATAATGTTCTATGCAAACTCTCAAAAGGTCTTTTTAAATCAACTGCCGGCATTTTAATCAGCAGCATTTCTGATCACTTTCCGTATTTTATATGCCTTGATTGCAATGCAACTGTTACAAATGTTCCTAAATTTATCAGAATTAGAAAACAAAAGACTGACAACTCTGAACATTTTAAAATATAATTGATGCTTTCAAATATTTATAATAAACTAAATAAGGATAGATACTAATCCCAACGACAATTACAACCTTCTCGATGACACTCATACTACTGCTATGGATAAATTCTTACCTACTAAAATCATTAAATATAATAAACACAAACACAAAAAGTAATGTTGGATTACACAAGGTATCATTAGATCTATAAAATTTAAAGATAAATTGTATTGAAAACTTAAACATACTAATATAGGTACAGCAGAATATGTTTCGCTCAATGCACATTTTCATACATATAATAAAATTCTTAAAAGAAATATTAGATTAACCAAACAAGCATATTATCCTGTTTTGAAAGAAATAAGCACGATATTTTAAAAAAAGGTCTATGATTAAAGAAATTATTCAAAAAAAGTCATGGAAAGAAACATTTCCTGATTTCTTTCAAATTGATGGGAAAAAAGTAACTGACAAGACTATTATTGCAAATAAATTTAATTAATTTTTCATTAATATTGGTTCAACACTTGCATCACAAATAACCAATACTTGAGATAACTCTTACACAGACTATTTAACAGAGAGACGTATACAGACTTTCAACTTTAAGCCAATAGACAATAGTACAACGATTAGCATAATTGATAGCTTACATCCAAAATCTAGCTGTGGTAAAGATGGTCTATCAACCAAACTACTAAAGCTAATAAAAAATGAAATAAGTGAAGCAGTCACTCTAATCATTAACCAATCAATAACAACTGGCATAATTCCAGATAAATTAAAAATTGCTAAAGTTATTCCATTTTTTTAAATGGTGATGAGACAATCTTTGATAATTATCGTCCAATTTCTATCTTACCAGCTGTTTCCAAGATATTTGAAAGATTTATGTTTAATCAAATACATGAACATTTCAATTTCAATAACTTATACTGTGAGAATCAATATGGGTTTAGAGAAAACCATTCTACGGAACTTGCCACTCTAGAAATAATAGACAGAGTTGTCCAACAACTTGACCAATCAGTAACCCCAATAAACATATACCTCTAGACCTATCTAAAGCCTTTGACACAATTGATCATAACATATTATTACAAAAATAAAATTATTATGGAATAAATGGTGCAGCACTAGATCTATGTAAAAACTACTTACACAATCGTAAGCAATATGTTGAAATTGGCGCTTGCAAGTCGGAAGAAGCTGCCATAAACACTGGTGTCCCATGAGGGTCTATTTTAGGACCCCTTCTATTTATCATATATATTAATGACATAATATTTTCAATGATCATTTTAAATTCATAATGTATGCAGACGACACCACTCTTTTTAGTACATTGAATAAATTCCAAACTCCGAATGGCCAAGTCCAAAATCAAAATATAAATAAAGAATTAGAAAATATATGCAGGTGGCTAAAGGCAAACAAACTTTCTCTTAACATTAAATAGATGGGATAAATATTGAATGTGTACATGATTTTAATTTTTTAGGTATCACAATAAACCAACACCTAAATTGGGACAGCCATATAAACAAAACAGCGAATAAAATCAATAAAATAATTGGAATATTAAAATAAACTTAAACATGTATTACATAAGAATATTTTATCTATTATGTATCATTCGCTCATTCTTCCCAAGATTAATTATGGCATACTGGTGTGGGGTAATGAAGCCCATCACATTTTTAAACTTCAAAAGAAAGCAGTGCGAGTAGTTACTTCATATAAATATAATTTTCACACAGATCCGAGTAAAGTGTAAAGCGCTCTATATTACACAATACGTTTTCAAGTTATATTCTGAGATCGTCCATATTTTAAATGCAAATTTACAGTAAATCAACATATTCCATGCACTATATATAACTTTCCTCAACTCCACTTTAACTTTTTACATAATATGAAATTTTAAGATAACACGGGGCAAAAGACGAACAATTACAGCCTCGTACAATACGTTTTAGAACAGCGGCTAAGGGATATGACTGTGCACTTTTTGACAAAACCATGATAATTGGCACACACGTAGTTTATAATGCACAGACTCAATTAAAACTAGGTACCCATCGCTATCGACACGGTACCTAGCCGCCATCTTGATTTTTTAAATGACCGCCACGGAAATCCATTATCCTTATAGAGCCTATATCAGCTTCTAAGCAACATAAAACATGTTCTTGGTGTCTAATCCATTTCCAGGGTCAAGGAATCCATTTCTGTCATGTGCAGTATCCAAGGACCGCCATGGAGATACAATCGATCACAATATACTACTATATTAGATAAATTAAATTATTATGGATTTAATGACAAGCATTTGGTCTTTGTAAGAGTTATTTACAAAATCACAAACTGTATGTAGAAATTGAAATGTTAAATCAAAAGAAATAGTCATAAACACTGGTCTCCAAGATTATATTTTAGGACCACTCTTATTTATAATATATATCAATGAAACAACACTTTCTAGTGATCTTTTCAAATTCATATGATATGAATTGCTGACGACACCACCCTTTCCAGTACACTAAATAAAATTTTAAATCTAAAAGTTCAAATGTTAAATGAAAATATAAACAAAGAATTAACAAAGATTAGCAATTAGCTGAAAGCTAATAAACGTTCACCGAATATAAAAAATACTACTTCATGATTTGTCATATGCTTCAAAGGAAAATAGAATATCCTCTGTTAGAAATTTATGGGGTATACATTGAATGTGTAAATTATTTCAATTTTTTAGGCATCTCGATAAATAACCATTTAAACTGGCAGAGTCATACAAATACAATTGCTAACAAAAAATCTAAAACATAGGAATATTAAATAAACGTAAACGCTTTTTAGACACAACCTATTAGAGACAATAAACAATGCACCAAGTATTATCATTAATTCCATTTACACCCACAGTCTTCATGGGTTTTCGACATACAAACAAAGTACTTTATTTCAAATTACGAATCCTGTTGTAGTATTCACAATTGTTATATTTGTAGTTCATGATACATGTTCTTATTAAGTTATTCGTAGTAATTCATCACCAAGCATCTCAGCTTCTAAGCAACGTATAAACATGTTCTTTGTGTCAAAATCAACATTTCCAAGGTCAAGGAATTCGGTTCTGCCATACGCTATATCCAGAGATGACGGCTATATTGAAATTCAAGATGGCTGATCTGCATTTATGTTTTACGAACATGATTTTAGTGCCTCTTGATGTTGAAGAATCCAAACGTGGTTCATGTATGAAAATTGAATCGCAGCAACAGAAGTTGCGCAATGTACGATGGTGCCTGTTGATCAAACAGACGACTCGTAACAAACGTTTAGCAGTGTACGCCCGGCATCAGCCGCTGTACTATATTATTCCGTTGGCCGGACATGGCGACTGGTAATTTTGCAAAAAGCATAATCGAATAGCATATCAAATGCCTAAGTGGCATATATAATTGTAAGTATGATCACAAAATAATAAGTAAATACTGTTCATGTTGTACATACACTTTCTTAAAAACAGTTAAAATTATAGTTTAACTCGGAATGCAACTTCATAAGTATGTGCAGTGATGTAAAGAGGCAAAGTGTTGCTATGCCAAGAGTAAATAAAATACCGTCCTTCAAATAAAAAATGTAAAAAATGAATATGTATACCTATGATTACCTTATCATTACAGCATTGTCACAGAAGATATCACCTACAAAAAGTGACTAATGGTTCTACGCAGCAACAATTCAACCCGAAATTCACAACAAGGCCAAGAAAAAAATATCTCCAAAATAACTCCCAACTGCAACATATCAAGAAGTAACTGAATATATAGCAGGCTTGTTTACGCATTCATTGGAACGTTTGACTTTTAGGGCGTATTCAAATGCATCTTATTTGAATACGTTGAAACATTTGCATTCAAATGACTTGTACGTGTAATCGGTGTAGGGATTTGCTTGTAAAAATGATAGCATCGACGACGAACGCCAAAGTATCGAGACACGGATCCGTGGGACACATTGATGCATGTTGTGAGGAATGTTTTGAGCGATACGAGCTAGTTCAGGAACGACGTTTGTGTCCCTATTTAACTACCCACATTCTGTGCATTCGCTGGTGGTCTCATCTGTTTCAGCTTTCTAGCTCCTAATGGCTAAAATAAAATGTACCGTAACATTGCATGGATGAGTCTGGACTTGAAGTTTTCAATGAAGGTTTGGCCACTCTGGACGTTTAGGCGCTCCGCACTCTTTCTCTGTTACTAGAACTACAGTGTAGCACTGCTTGTATCCAGAACGTAAGTAGCTTTTAATCAGGTTATCCTGCACCACAATCATGTTGTGTATAACCGCCAACTTCATCCACGTAGTATATCATATTTTTATTGATTTAAAGGTGTTGTATTGTTTTTATGCGTTATCTAAATGTTATGTGCTAACAAGAGCTTATGCTCACATATCAAGATTGTATTATACTTAACAGAACTTACCTTTGGTATGACTGGAATTGCGGCATAAGAATATGTTGGGGTGAATAGGAGTATTATTTATTTTATGTATATCTACCTTATGAATGTGAAGAAAACGAGGAATGTTTAATAAGTATATGAATAAAATTGTTGCATGCACGTTCGTAAAATTAACAGCATATGAATGACAATTGTTGTTGATTAATTTTAATGTGGATATTTCTAAGAACTCAGTTTTGATTAATATCTTTCTTGCAGTAATTAATATATTTCTTGCAAAGAATATTCACTTGCTAAAATGTGATCAGGATACTCTCTAGATAGATACATATACACATCTTAATTCAGTGCTGGGTACAGTCGAGGCGTTATTCAGCCAATGTTCACCATCATTGATGTGGTTCACTTTTTGTGAGGTCAATCTCAGTATATCAATATTAATTTTTTATTTGATATAATATTGCCACGGCGCCATAAAAAATCGTTATTATTATTATTATTATTTTAACTAATAATTTGTTTCTTCTTATCGCAGTGAATTCTCCCATTGTTAATGCTATTGCTGTTGTAATGTCATGTTATTCACGGTTTATTTCTTGTCATCGCCGATGCAATTATTTCACTCACATACCATCTTTTATCATCGGTTATAGTGTGCTCTGTTTCGCCGTTCGTGTATATTCTCATCGCTGGTCAAGTTGTGGTCAGAATGCGTAATGTAACAAACAAAGAATACAATGTCCGCAGTGTCAGGATGTGTCCGTCCTTACGGAATTACTCAGCAACACACAATTTATGTATTCTCATAAATGTTCATTCAATGTGGTCGAAAAAAAATCAACATTAATTATTGCTGTTTTAATTAGTCAACCCGGGCGCGATGACGAAAAGATCGTTAACTATTTTGGAAGATATACGAAGACCGTTAACACTTTTAGAATATATTACATTGGGCATTTATCCTAAACAAAAGTGGATACACATCTTGAAAAACGTAAATCTACGTGAAATTATCAGTTCATCAAAGACAACGAACAACGATATCACCGTGACCTGTTTAATGTTGTTCTTGCTAACACATTTGCTCACAAAAATAATGATCAACAAAAGGTATCAAAGTTTTAAAGAGAAATTTGAAAGACAACGACCTCAACACTCTGCACTGGCATGCTGTTGTCGAGTACAGCCTGCGAGGCGTCAATCCAGTAATCAACCTATATGAACGCAGCTATGACAAGCATTTTTTTCTCAAGACAGACGCTGGCAACTACTATTACAAACATAAACGGGCATGTTCATCAGGCACACGGTGAGCAGGTCTGGTGCACTTCTGCTGCTGCTACATACAGCACTGGATATTGGCTGGTCCGTCACACAGGTTCTGGTAGTATGTGCCGTAACAGTACTCGCTCCGGTGTTGACAACTGCCTCCATTTCTCGTGCATCTGTAATCTGCCAGACGAAAAGAAAGGTATGATCTTACATGGCGCAGTATCCAGTCCTTAGAACTGCTCAAAGCGCTTTAACTTTACTCTCTGTTCCACAGTGCAATCAATGCGCGAAGACTATTCTTATAATATCTTTTAGAAATATCCAACACTTTCTACAGCCAGGTACTGATTCATACGGCTGAGTGAATCGGTGCAACGTAGAGTGACCGAACTTGCCCAAGGTTCGACGCGGCAGCACAGGTTTCGCATCCGTGTTCTCTGTATCGATGCTATAGCTACTGAATCACTGGTCTCCACATAAGGTAATCAGCTCTCAATATTGCACCATTATTTGGGACAGTTTATTTTCACAATAACATAGCTTTTATTGTAACATGAATAAGGGTAACTTTTCAGGGTCATGCGGCTAGAAAAAAATAATGCAAACTAACCATTAGCTAGAACAATCAACAATATCACGCAAGTGGTTTATTAGGAAAAGTTTGTTGAACCCACAGCTACCATATTGCTGTTCATAAACCTGCATCTAAACCATGTTTGAATACGTTAGGTGTTTAGACAGGATGGCATATCGTTGCAGATGTTCTGTTTCTTCTTGTGATGACAACAAAATGAGTTTACAACTACCGTCACTGGTCAATCCTCCGCGTCAACAAACGCCTAATTGTGTTCAGTAACCCCGTAACTACGTTCGCAGTTTAGAAGATACGACCACATAGTATGTTCAAATAATAAACGATACACCCAGTTTCAAAACAATCCTTATTTGCAAATACGTGCCGGACTGGGACGATTTTCCATTTTCCTACTTTCAACTCGGCTGACATATTGTTACAAATTACTACGACCGCTAATTCCGGGTAGAGGAAGAGATTGTCTCCCTTTAAGAAAGCGCTCTAAAAGACCAATATATTGACACGTGGAAGCGACTGGTTGAGAGAGAGAGAGAGAGAGAGAGAGATAGATAGAGAGAGAGAGAGAGAGAGAGAGAGAGAGAGAGAGAGAGAGAGAGAGAGAGAGAGAGAGAGAGAGAGAGATAGAGCCCCCCGCAAGGGATTAAGAGAGAAGACTTCAGCATACCAGACGCCTGAGCTCCACTGATGGCGACCAACAGCATTACGAACGCAAACGCAGCAAATGACGTCGTCATGTTTACGTATGTCGATTTCTGAAAAGGTAAGAAAAAGATAAAGCTAAGTTCTTACATACATACTTACAGTTTCTGGTCTTTAGGACTGCTCAAAGTGCTTAACATTAACACACTTGTTCAAACAAACAACATCTAGACTTCAATGGTAAACATCCAGCCAGGTTTCAATTAATGCGCGAAGAATATTCATACATAAATAGCCAGGACTGTCTATAGCAAAAAAAAGTTTAAAACACTTCCGCAGTGTTTTCAACTTGGGTAATATGTTGAACTTCTTATACCGGGAAGAGAATTTGGAACAAATATGTTTGTTTGACTGTCGCTTCATTTTGACAAATGAGCCTCTACAAAGTTACATGTGCAACTATGTTCAGTGTTTGTGATAATGCAAACACTTTTCAAATAATTTTCCAGAAACTAAATTATACTCTAACGTAAAAGTATGCAAAATTATCATCGTGGGATTTGAAACGTAAACGTTATCGTTAGAAATTCCGCTTAATATCTTATTTGATGAGTTAACACATCAGTTAATGTCATCGGTAGCCCTGATTCAGAATGTCAGGTTAACCAAACATAAACACTCTGTATCCAATTTTCTTGTATGCGAGAAACGGTGGCGCCACATTTGAATTTCGATATCCGTTTTGCAGCATTACCTATAAAATAAATATAAATAAATAAAATAAATAAAAGTACTTATATAGCGCCCAATCAATTAAAATTGCCCTCGGGCGCTTTAGATACATGCACACGTATGTAAAGCGCCCGAGGGCAATTTTAAAGAAGTGAACAGCTGTACGTTTGACAGTCGTACAAGCTGTTGTAGCAAATAATGGTCCGGGTGGTGTATGCATATGTGTGTGTGTGCGCGCGCGCGTTTGTTCATGCGTGCGAGCTTGCGTGCGTGCGTGCGTGCGTGCGTACATACTATAACAAAAACGAAACATAATGATTGGATGCTGTCCTTACCGTTGATTCTCCTTGTAGTCTCTGGTCGACTTCTCACAGTTGCAGCAGCGGCGAGTGATGATTCTTGTCGCTGTATCGCACTGCTTTTATACTAAACTCCATGCAGGGTTTTAGAGAGTTTGCTTCACTGCCCGACGAGCGAACCTTCATCGTTGACTCACGTGTTATGGATAAACACGGATTATGTGATAACAAGAAAAAGCAAAACATATCGTAAACAAGATAAATGTACATACATGTACTTCTTTTACTTCCTTCTTCACGTAGACATTGTACCTATAAAAACTTTCCTACACCAATAATCACGCAAAGGTGAATTTTGTGATACCGCATATGGGACAGTGCGAGTAGAATGCTCGTAAGTAATTCAATAGATAATTGGGTACGTTTGGCGCCTTATAATATAAGAATATCATGGTGTTGCACAACCATTCCCTAAAAAATTGGAGGGCTGATTTTATCTCCTGTCCTTCGACTCTTCACAAATATTGGGAGCTCAGCACCCACTCCCATAGTTTCGGCCCCTACGCGCCTATTTGTATGCTTCTGAATATTCTAAACCTGGAATTAAAGTATTTGTATTCGTACAGAAGTGACATTTATGTTCTGCATTGTGGAAAAAGTACTTTCGATGTTGTTGCTCCGTATTGCTGCTTACAGTCTCTCCACATTTCATCTTTCTCTGTCTGCCTAACACCACTCTTTACGCGGTACTTCCGTCTCAGCTGCGTTCGTCTACCATTCCTTCGCATCCTTCATGTTTCTCCGCCTCTGTTCTTTTCTTCAGGCTGTCTGCATTCATTCCCATAAAACGGCATGCCCGCATTTCCAGCCTTCTAAATGCACTACTTATTAAATGCATTCGTAACGAATGTTCGTAGAACAAATGGAAGGACAACTCTTTGTTCGGTTACTCAGGATCGCCCTCTCAAATCTAATGATTGTATGACTACGTATTAGCACGAAGTTTACGAAATCAGTTGTACTTCGTCCAACTTATTGTCTTAATTATGTGGACGTGTCGAACATGCAATGTTAAAAGAGGCAGGCTGTTTATAGTTTTTTTCATTTATTCATTAATGTAATGTTCATAAGACTATACTTACCATCTTGACTGTACAGTCCTCGCCAAATTGTGTTCAGAAAGTCCGAAACATCGTTCACAATTTGGAAGATACGACCCTGGAGCATGTTCAAACGGTAAACAAAACATGCAGTTTCAAAACAAGCTTCATTGGCACGGGCGGAATTAACACCAATATTCTTTGATGTTCAACAATGTCCCATTTTTCACCTTCTATACAGAAGATTTCCTGTTAAAAATTACTACGCTGGCTAACTTAGGGTGGAGGAACAGACTGGCTCCCTTTAAGTCCAAAAAAGTTCCGTTAGTCCTACCGGCCTCCATAATACTGCCAATAAAGGTTGTTGACTATTTGACTGTTTTGTACATATAATTTCAATGTTTAATGTGCGCAGCAAGCAAAATACACCGTCGTTTCAGGTTTGTTGAATGCAATTTGGCGGGTTGTACAATTTCATCCCATTTGTTTATGTATTGGGAATGTTTTATTAAATAACGGGGTACAGAGGATGTCGGTTTAATGGCTTCAGTGCTGTGTAATAAAAATGCATACCAAAATAAAATATAAAAACAATTTCGCACGTCTATAATACTGCCAATAAAGGTTGTTCACTATTTGACTGTTTTGTACATATAATTTCAATGTTTCATGTGCGCAGCAAACAAAATACACCGACGTTTCAGGTTTGTTGAATGCAATTTGATGGGTTATACAATTTCATCCCATTTGTTTCTGTATTGGGAATGTTTTATTAAATAACGGGGTACAGAGGATGTCGGTTTAATGGCTTCAGTGCAGTGTAATAAAAATGCATACCAAAATAAAATTTAAAAACAAATTCGCACGTCTACGTTTAAATGCAACCAGGATGTTATGAGTGTACCACCTTGGATCCGGGTAGTGTTTTTGTGACCTTTGAATGTTGTGCTGCTTGTAAAGACTTCCTGCTTGTGACGGCTCGTTGTTAGTTCGTTGTCTGGATGGTGGGCTAATCATCAGCAACATATTTCGCGGATGTGTAAACATGCCGAAGAGAAATGTATCGATTAGTAATTCTGACATTGACGGGGAAATCAGTTTAGGGGTGCAAGGAAGAGCTGGAACATGACGTTGCAAACCCTACTAATCAAGACCTATTTTGTGCATATTATATTATTAATGTATAACCTCTTTTATTATTCAAAATTTCTCACGTTTCATCAAGTGAATCGTGTGGCAAGGACTTTGGTTGAATCGTAGCTACAGCCTGGTTGCAAAGTGTCCCTAAAAATAAATTACGATAGTACAATTTTACTTTAACACACACGCATGCACCCAACACCCAACCCCGACTTGGATTCGTTGAAGCAGCGCTCATGGATTTCTCTATTTTGAAGCTATGCCACAGATGGCCCTTATTTCTTCATCCACGCAGTCGTACTCTACGTACAACCTTTGCTTCCTTTATAGACAATACGAGAGTGAGAGTGAGAGAGGATGGGGGGAGAGAGAGGGGGGAGGGAGAGAGAGTAGTGAGAGAGAGAGAGAGAGAGAGAGAGAGAGAGACAGAGAGACAGAGAGACAGAGAGATAGAGGGAGACTGAGAGAGGAAGAGAGAGAGAGGGAGAGAAAGAGAGGAAAGGAGAGCGATATATATATATATATATCGCAGCAACCATCTCAAATGTTGGTATGTCAACTTTAGTATTAGTTCGATTAAATCCATCCAATTTGGGTTACGTGCGCACACACGCACGTAGGCACTCATGCAAGCATGACAGCACGGACTCAAGCGCTGTCCGTAACCAACGTATACGAGGCTGAATGCCTATCGCTATTAAATAAGACTGACAGCTTGAGGTTTTATGAATAGATTTATGAACTGGTGTTCGCAAACACCTATTTTATTAGTTTTCTTTTTTCCAGCCAAACGAAATACATCTTTAAATTGCAACCCTTTGAGGGTGAAATATATGTTAACATGTCATGCATAATGGTAAAGAAGGATACATCGTTGCTATAATAAATTAGGGCATGACGAATTCGTGTTTACAGGCGTCATGTCATAACGACAGTCATTCCTAAATGGTGCATTTATATCTCGTATAATATATATGAGCTGCCGCCTCACACAAGAACAACTCTAGTCCGTTGGTAACTTGTTTCAATTAGGTGCGCTTCACATTGTGTGTGTGTGTGTGCGTGCGTGCGTGCGTGTGTGTGTGTTTTATGTTTATCTTTCCCAATCATGTGTGATATGTCGTCAAACCTGAAATCTCAGTGAGATGACAAACGGTTGTAGCGCTTTGCGTTTGTGGCTGTATCAAAATAGTTATTGGTGTGTGTATGTTTGTGCGTACGATTGTGCTTGCGCGTGTGAGCATGTTATATCAATTGCACTGGATGTTCCACTGTAAGTTCTGGAAATTTTCTAAATTGCATATCGATATTACTATTAATTTATTAAAATATATAACGTTTTGGACCATTGCAACGTGTTCTTCTGAATAATAATAATAATAATAGTATAAAACACGTATGTCAAGAACCACGATGGCAAAGTTGTGAGAGCTGAAGCGAAACAACGGATAATGTGGATTATCTTTTGTCTGTGGAATGGATGTGAATTCGCTCTCAACGGTGTTGAGACACCAGAACCACGCGACGTAATGGGACACAGCTCAGAGTGTGCAACACATATATATATAACCGAGACAAGGCTGATATGTATTCATGTTTGTGTTGACGTGATGGATTTTATTAATCATACCATATATATGTATGTTAAATACATGGTTAAGGATATGCAGTGATGTACGCAGACGAAGAATCGGGCATATACAAACTAAACATAACGACTGAATTATTAGTGTTTATTGCTGCACCCCCATAGGCTCGGGAACACGAGGGGCAGAGGGACAGCTACCCCCTGGAATTTATCTGGGAAGCAGACATATGGTTCTGCCCCCACCCATTAAAAGTGAGCGTGAATGTTTGTTTTTTTGTGGTGAGCGTCAATGGCCGGAGGAAATGTAAATTTTATGAGACGATTAATGTGTATTTTTGTCGACTGTGAAAGGTGTGTGAAATTGGAGGGTAGACATATTGTTTTCTGTCCTCCCAATAATAGGCGGTGCACACATGTGGTTTTCTGCCCCCCTCCCCCTCCCGCTTCGGATGTCATGAGTTCAGCGGCGCAGTTTCAGTGGCGCAGCAGCAAAAAAATTCCAGCCGAAGTGCCCTTCACATTTTTCTCCATCTCTGATGCAGCGATCGCTCTAATATGTCTCTTCGCACCGCATTGAATTTCCCACAGTTAACGTCATCGCTATTGCAATTATGTCGTTCGTAGTTCATTTTCTGGCAATCTCCGATGCAGTTAACTTTCCCATAGCTTAAGACGCAATCGTTCTCGTGGCTTATAACTAATTCTCATCCATGGTGCAGTGATCTTCGAATGTACAATAGTATACACAAAGAGCCCAGTGACCGTAATGTGGTGTCGTGTGTCTACGTACAGAATTGGGCAGCGAAACGTAATTTATACAGTCTCAGAAGTTTAATTCCAAATATTTCATGTTGAAATATCCAAACAAGCTTTACCTGGTAGAGGCTGTAGTTGATGTTGCACGCCCACTTCTTCAGTTCCTATGACGCCAAATGACGTCATAGTACACGTGAGGTAGATCGTAATTTTCCTCGTCTCGATTGACTGATGATCTTTCTTACCCATACGGTTGTTTTACGTGTCCCCAACAAAAGCCTCTACCAGATAAAATTCATTTCAATGTTCAGTAACTCGAGTCTCATAGACATTTTTGTTCAATGTGGTCGAAAACGAATTACATTAGCATTGTTTTAATTGGTCAAACGGGGACGAGGGTGGAAGGAATGTTCTTATTTTAGAATATATCACACTAAGCACTTATTGGAAATATAAATAATAACACTTTTTGAAAACAACATTAGCCAATGTACATACACCAGCCTCCTTTGTTGATGCATCTGTGATATGCCAGAGGAAAAGAACAAGGTAATCACCTCACCGTATTCTGAAAAGTTTATTTCCATAATAATACAGCTCTTATTATGAAACCACAAAACGAAAACGAGGCCTACTGTCGAGGCCAGCTTAACCTTGGACATACAGGGACAGACTTGACTTGACCATCAATCTAGGTCCAGTGTCAAGGCCATACTCATCCCGTTCCTACAGGGAAAGAACAGGAGAACACCAATACTAAAATTCACTCATCAATTGGTAGATATTTTCTTTCTTTGAAATACTGTGGACAACATATATCGAAGACTAAATGTTATATTGCATAAGCTTCGCGTTCTGGGCGAGCAGTGAGTTTCAATTGACGTTTTAGAGTTAGGTTAAACATTCTATTAATAATAAAAACAAAATGAAAGTGATAATAAACATGTAAAACAGTCATGGTTTCGTTAAAAGATGACTTCTCCAACAACCTACTTGATGCTTATAAAATTATATATCACAGCCGTCCATTCAGTGTAGGCCAGAGTGACGTTTGAAACTGTTGTTGATTTTTCAAGATGTCTTCTTCATACGGCTTAGGAGACTTAGATCATGACCATCCAAACATGACGTTAGTCATATTGAAGTCGCCATCTTAGAAAAACAACGAACATCTGCACTGGTGTTTGAACTGTTGCATATGTAATGCTATCTGTTTTATTAGTATTAGTTCACGCTACACTGCTCTGTATATTTGTAGGGACTATCAACTATTAAAAACGGGTTAATGACACCAAACACTGCGAGTAATTTTGTATTTATCTGCATGAGTGATACCAGGGATAATCCTCGATTATACAGCTGTTATGCTTTAGAATGTAAAAAGGAAAATACACAAAACAGTAACGAATTTTCTCATCTGGGTAACACACATTGCAACTAAGATTACTGAAACATTGCATTTTCCGTCGACAAATATGCCTTTTGTATCTTGCAAATATGTTCAAACATATTTAAAATGGCTACAATTATATAAGCTGGTCATAGACGCGGGAAAATGGGGCAAGGGGTGCGGCTGCCCCCTATGGAATTTCTCTGGGGGGCAGACCAATGGTTTTGCCCCCATTAAATGTGAGCGTGAATGTTTGTTTTAGTGGCGAGCGCCAATGGCGGGTGGAAATGTAAATTTTATGAGACGATTAATGCATTTTTGTCTACTGTGAAAGGTGTGTGCAATTGGAGGGTAACATATTGTTTTCTGATTCCCCAGTAATAGGCGGCATGGTGGCAAAATTTTTGTTGAAAGCACACCCCCCCTTTCCCGTATTCGATTGTTATCATTTCAGTGGAGACACCGGAGAGAAGTTGGAGAAGGTAAATTGATAGTAGCGGCGAGACGTAAAAAAAATATTTTGTTTAATAGCACTGTCCCCCGTGTTTGTTTGTTCGTCGGATGTCACAGTCGAGCCAACCGAGATAGCCACAAGGTGACGGAAGATGTCAAGATAGCGGCGGCGAAAATGTTTCAGTGGTGCTGAAGCTCCGTTACCCCCCAGTAGTGATATAAAGGTACACACCAGTAGTGATATAAAGGTATATGACTACTCACCTTCTACGTATAAATCTTACACGTTGAGTGTAGGTGTTGTAATAACTACAAAGATGTCGTGTAGTGTTAGCTTTACTTAATGGTGGTATACATACTGAGATTGAGTGGTGATATTTTAATCAAAAGAGTATAGACAAAAGAAAGGGTTGTTCTAAAAATAGAGGAAGACAAATGTTGAAATGAAAAGACTAAACTAAACGGCAAGAGTGGCCTGGCGATAATAGAAGGGAATGACAGAGAGTCCATGCTACGTGGAGACCACACATCTAGAGGACAGAATAGATCACGTGATGAGGCCCCTATATGGCAACGAATAAAGAAAGAAAACTTACTTGATGCCAGCGCTCCGCTGGTAGCAACCAACAGTATTGTCATCGTATGTCGATTTCTGAAAACATAAGTAAAATTTTTCGTGTTATGCTTTCGGTTAAAGAATAAATACGCAAACAAAAAACTGACTGCATTATCATGTAGAATGCCTTTTCAAGTGGGTCAACTTGAATTGGTTTCGAATAAATGCTACACTCGTTTAGCCGACACCTGCTCGGCTCCGTGTACACGCTGGGAAGAGTGTCTAGTTTGAATGTTGGCGGTAACGGTAAACATCGACGGAAACCGGTAAAATAAAAATCGTTCTAATTGGAATAATACAGGGTCAAGCGCAAATACGGCGGTAATCCGTTTAAGCGGTAAACCTTCTCGACGGAATACCGTCGAGAATCGAAACAAACGAGATTCTCAAAAATTACCGCGCAGAAAATTTACTGTTGTTATTTTGGTGTGACATCAAATTACACATGTACAAAGATGGAGACGTCATCGCAATTGTAAATTGTAGATCCATTGCTTTACGTTATCAGTATAAATTTAGCTAATTTGATTTTCAGGGAAGTTAAATATTTCAATTAATGTGTATTAATTACTTCGTTGTGATGAATATATTGTTTATGGAGGAGCTTCAGATGTTGTATACAGAACAACAAGTGGATACTTTTATTCTAAAATAGCGAAATATATTACCAATACAATTACGTGGAACCTGTCTGAAAATCTGCTGACTGAAGTCGCGGCGTTTCTATCGACCGCCTGTTTTAGAGCGTCCACAAACTGCTCATTTCAGAAAGAACATGTCACAATTTGCAAATATTGTCGAGGATTACCGCTCTATGTGTACCATCAAAGTTCTGCGCGAAATACCACTTTCCGTCGAGGGTTACCGTTACCGCCGACATGTGTAGGCCCTTAACATGGACTTAACATATTTGTTTGACTATCACTTCATTTTGGCGAGACAGCCTGAATAAATTGACGTGTACAACTGTGAGATGGGTTGCCGATATATTCATTCTCCGTTTATGCCATACATTGTCAATTTCAATTTTCCTTCTTTTCTTTGGTGAATCCGTGACGTAAACAGCAGCTGGATGTTGCCCCATAAAATTAACCAAAGTCTGACGGACGATACCGAATATTCATCAGCATGCTCTATATGTATCGTGAATGTTAGTGTGAAGTAGAGTTGTGCCATCGATATATTGTCGTGGTTATTAATGTCTAATAAAACATAATTCTAATAAGATAAATGCATAGAATTACATGAATTAGTCATATTAACAGGATTAATGAATAATTGATTAGAATGCTTCGTATTAACTGAAAAAAGGTACTCTTATTGGATGAATTAGAAAGTCAATTGCATTCGTTTCCATGGTTCAGGTTAATGAATCACAGACGCCACAACGCCAATGTAACTTTGGATCCATTTCCTCTTGTTTTGCAACAGACGGTGGTGCTACGTCATGGGACATGGATAATCGAGGCTAAATAAATAGCCGCATTTGAATTTTGATATCCGTTTTGCAGCATTACCTAATCAAGTGAATCGTTGTAAGTTTCACAATCATAGAAATTGCCATAGCAACTAATCGTCCGTGACTGCGCGTGCGTGTGTGAGTGTGCGTGTGATTGTGTGTGTTAGTTACGACACTCAGCGAGTAAGGTGTTTTTCGGTCTGTACCTCGCCATTTTTATTCTAAGCTCCATACAGTGTTTTTATATGTCTGCGTCAAAACCCAAGTAAAAACACGAGCGAACCTTCACTGCAGACTCACGCCTTCTGGATAAACACGGACTCGGCTACAACAAGATCAAGCACAAACATAGCACAAACATAGCACAAACATAGCACAAACATAGCACAAACATAGCACAAACATAGCACAAACATAGCACAAACAAGGTAAATATAGACTTACTTTGTCTCCTGTCTGGATCCGTTTAACTGTCAATATCGGACTGATAGCAATAATTACTCAGTCAATTGCACTCAAAGATGTGTTATTTTAGCAACCTGACCGCATCAACACAAAACGAGTGACGTACTTTACAGACGACGCCTCATGACTAAAAAAACAGTTTAGGTATTACATTCTGGTAGACCTGTAGTCCAGTCAATTTAGGCCCAAAAGGCGTCTAACTTAGAGAAAACTGCAACAGAAACAATTTTTGTGGGAAACAAGCCCTAAATACATACCTAACAACATATAAAAAATCGGATTAAATCGGAATGGGGGAAATATTGAATTTGCATTAATTAAAAATGGCCGCTCAAAACAATATTTTCTGTCACTGTGACCCCATATTTAAGGAAGATCTGATTACATAAAGTGAATATGATATAAAAGTATAATGTACATGGTCACACAGATGTTACTACGAAAGACTGGAAAACCAAGGTGGCTGTTATTTTCAAGTCTTCCTCCAATATCTACAACCAATACATGAAAAGATATAGCAGCCTATTTTGAATAATCACCGACCAATATAACCAGGACTGCCTGCGCAATAGTTTACTGCGATTATTTTATAAAGCGCATGCGCAATAATCAGAATTTTTTTTCTGGCAACCTCTTGCTCTCGGACTATATATTGTTAGTAAATATTTGCAGACTAATTGGCGACCACAGTGAAAACGGCAGCCATGCTGAATTTCCAGTCACATATACTAATATCATGGTTTTTTTTTGACATTTCACAGCTGGCTGCCTGCCTGTCCAAGCGCGACCGATGGCAGTGCACTAACGTCAGCTGAGGTAGTGATTACGTCGGTTACGCATGACCTCCGTCGTGGAGTGAATAAGGTGCGACTTCGTGGTCAATTGCTGAGACTTATCAACTTCTCAACATGCCCAGGCCAAACTCAAAGGCAAAAAAGATTGTCCAAGCGAGTGAAGTGACGATGTCGACCGCAGAGACAGCGACCGCTACGACTACATTGAAACCATTCTGACGAGGCAACAAGATATGATGGAACTGATGCTTCAGAAACAAAACACCATGATAGCGGATATGATGAACAAATTTGTGGAATGCATCAGCAAAAAGGTAGAAACAAAGCTGGAATCAATGCAAAATGAATTTTTTGTAATAGCGAATGATCATCAAAAACTAACCAAAGAAACCTCTTTGCTGAAAAGAACCGTTGATACTCTCACCGACAAATTACAAACCGTAACAAAACAAAACGTTGATATGGAAACACAACTGGACGAAATCAAACAATACTCAAGACGAGATTGTTTGGTTATAAATGGATTGCCCGAGGTAACAGCCGAGACAGATGAAACAACTTTCGTAACTTTTGTCCAGAGCAAATTCCCAGATGTCACAATAAACGCGACATTAGCAAAGCCCATCGACCACCAACCAGAGACAACCGCGACAACTGCGACAACTGTGACAACCGACGCCAAGGAAGACCAATGGTCGTAAAATTTGCGACTCATAAAAAAGATGAATTCTACTCTGGTCGAAAAACCCTTAAAGGCACCAACGTTTACATGAACGAACTGTTAAAAAAAACGTGCTGAACTACATCGCTTCTGCATCAGCAACATCATGGAGAGAAAAACTGTGTGGACGAAAGATGGCAAAGTCTTCGTCAGAGTGGGAGAGCAAATCGTGAAAACAAAAGAAGACGTAAAGGCCTTTGTGTGACTGTGCGAACAATGCATCAATGCCAGAGTGTTATACCTGGCTATCATCAGGTATTTTCTTATCGTGTTACTGCGCGAACAAAGCAGCAATCATCAGGCACTATCTTCTTGTTTGACTGTGCAAAGAAGACATAATCTACTCTATGCGTCCTTTATATATATATGATTTTGTTTGGGGGGTTTACACTTTTTTTCTTCTTTTTGAAATGTTCATTTACACATTTTTACTTCTCTCAGTTATGATAAGTTTAAAATGCACTAATGGGGAGCTTGCGGCATCTCCTTTAAATGTATTATTCAGATACATGCGCGTTATATGCGTTATATATATGATTTTGCCACAAAAAAAAAAAAATTTAACAGTAATATTAGTCTTGTCATGCTGCTTAATATTATTAATTTTACAAGCAATATATTGTTTTAAATATGATCAATACTGAACCTTTGCTATGAATTTACGGTGGTATAGAAAATAATTCTTTAAATCATATTTAAAAAATAGATACAAATGATGAAGACGGAGAATTAAATATAATTCACTAGTCACCATATTTTAATGATGACGACTTAATTAATCACATAAAAAACAAACAGGAGAAATTTACAATACTAATTCTAAACTGTCAATGTTTAAACGCAAAAAATGATGAAATTGTTATTAAGCTAGACATACTTAGAAACAATAATTGTAAAATCAACGCTCTTTGTTTACAAGAAACGTGGCTTAAGGATGATTCTGATACCTCCTTATTACAAATTGACGGATATAATTTAATATCACAAGGCAGAATGTAGTGGTCACGCTGGCCTAGCGATATATCTTGATAAAAATTACAACTATAAATTGTTAGATATTTATACAAAGTCGAACATATGGGAAGTACAATTTATAGAAATAACATCAAACACCGTCAAGAAAAAATAATTCTTGGAAATATATACCGACCTCCTAGAGATGTCTTTGAAAATTACCAAACATTCATAGAAGAATTATGCCCTAAATTAGATCATCTGCAAAACCTAACTGGTGAAGTAATACTAGCCGGAGATTATAATATTGATCTACTGAAAAAAAAAAAAAAAAACATAATATGTGAATATTTTTATACAATCACAGCACATGGTTTTTTTCCTAAAATTACTTTACCAACACGTTTTTCAAATACTAACTAATTTTCTTTGCAAACTCTCAAAAGGTCTTTTTAAATCAACTGCCGGCATTTTAATCAGCAGCATTTCTGATCACTTTCCGTATTTTATATGCCTGGATTGCAATGCAACTGTTACAAATGTCCCTAAATTTATCAGAATTAGAAAACAAAAGACTGACAACCCTGAACATTTTAAAATAGAATTGATGCGTTCAAATATTTATAATAAACTAAATAAGGATAGATACTAATCCCAACGACAATTACAACCTTCTCGATGAAACTCATACTACTGCTATGGATAAATTCTTACCTACTAAAATCATTAAATATAATAAACACAAACACAAAAAGTCATGTTGGATTACACAAGGTATCATTAGATCTATAAAATTTAGAGATAAATTGTATTCAGAACTTAAACATACTCATATAGGTACAGCAGAATATGTTTCGCTCAATACAAATTTTCATACATATAATAAAATTCTTAAAAGTAATATTAGACTAACCAAGCAAACAAACATATTATCCAGTTTTGAAAAAAATAAGTACGATATTAAAAAAAGGTCTATGATTAAAGAAATTATTCAAAAAAAGACAGGGAAAGAAACATTTCCTGATTTCTTTCAAATTGATGGGAAAAAGTAACTGACAAGACTATTATTGCAAATAAATTTAATTAATTTTTCATTAATATTGGTTCTACACTTGCATCACAAATAACCAATACTTGAGATAACTCTTACACAGACTATTTAACAGAGAGACGTATACAGACTTTCAACTTTAAGCCAATAGACAATAGTACAACGATTAGCATAATTGATAGCTTACATCGAAGATCTACCTGTGGTAAAGATGGTCTATCAACCAAACTAGTAAAGCTAATAAAAAATGAAATAAGTGAAGCAGTCACTCTAATCATTAACCAATCAATAACAACTGGCATATTTCCAGATAAATTAAAAATTGCTAAAGTTATTCCACTTTTAAAAAATGGTGATGAGACAATCTTTGATATTTATCGTCCAATTTCTGTCTTACCAGCTATTTCCAAGATATTTGAAAGATTTCTGTTTTATCAAATACACGAAAATTTCAATTTCAATAACTTATACTGTGAGAATTAATATGGGTTTAGGGAAAACCATTCTACGGAACTTGCCAGTGTAGAAATAATAGACAGAATTGTCCAACAACTTGACCAATCAGCAACCCCAATAAACATATACCTCTAGACCTCTCTAAAGCCTTTGACACAATTGATCATAACATATTATTACAAAAACTAAATTATTATGGAATAAATGGTGCAGCACTAGATCTATGTAAAAAACTACTTACACAATCGTAAGCGATATGTTGAAATTGGCGCTTGCAAGTCGGAAGAAGCTGCTATAAACACTGGTGTCCCACAAGGGTCTATTTTAGGACCCCTTCTATTTATCATATATATTAATGACATAATATTTTCAAGTGATTATTTTAAATTCATAATATATGCAGACGACACCACTCTTTTTAGTACATTGAATAAATTCCAAACTCCGGATGGCCAAGTCCAAAATCAAAATATAAATAAAGATTTAGAAAATATATGCAGGTGGCTAAAGGCAAACAAACTTTCTCTTAACATTAAAAAACCAAAATTCATGATATTTCACATGCCCCAAAAGGAAATCGAACTTCCTAAAATAGAAATAGATGGGACAAATATTGAATGTGTACATGATTTTAATTTTTTAGGTATCACAATAAACCAACACCTAAATTGGGACAGCCATATAAAAAACAGCGAATAAAATCAATAAAATAATTGGAATTTTAAATAAATTTAAACATGTACTACCTAAGAATATTGTATCTATAATGTATAATTCGCTCATTCTTCCCAAGATTAATTATGGCATATTGGTGTGAGGTTATCAAGCCCATCGCATTTTTAAACTTCAAAAGAAAACAGTGCGATTAGTTACTTCAAGTAAACACAATTCTTACAGAGATCCCATCTTCAAAGAATGTAAATTTCTTAAGCTGGATGACATCTATAGACTCCAACAGCTCAAATTTTATTACAAATTGATCAACAAGGTTATACCAGAATATTTCAGTCGTATTCCATACACATATAACTTTGCAATTCACCAATACAACACACGTGGTAAAAATAACTTATTTATTCACAGAGTTAATCATCAATATGCAAAAAAGTACATCTGACACAACATTATACAAACTGTTAACAATACTCCAAACATCATCCTTGATCAAATGTATATACATAGTATATATGGTTTTTCCACTTATACAAAAAATTACTTTATCAAGAACTATGAATCATGTTGTCATATTTCTAACTGTTACATCTGTCATTCTTAAACTAGACATGACTTTGCATTTGTTTAAATTAATTGATGTATTATACTATACTATAATATACTATACTAAACATATTATGCTTACATATATATATATGCATATATATATAGTTGATCACGTGATAATCATATAATTATGTTACATCAGTGGGGTAGCGCCCATGATAGCGGCATATAATTGTCTTAATGGGAGCCTCCCTGACCTTACAATGAATTTTATATTGTAGTTTATGATGGTCAAAATAAATACTGTCTGTCTGTCTGTCTGTCATAGCGACTTCTCTGGGAAGCAGTCAGCCATGTTATAATTATTGTTAAGAGTATTCGTTCACATATATTTACCACTGTATATAGTCAGGTACCCATGTATATCTCTTTGAACTGAAGCAACGTGAAATTAACTCCAAAACAGCATCAATACTATTCTAACCCCGTGTCTCTAAACTGAGACCCGTGTATTATTACCATTACTCAACCGCGTTCAAATGTTAAATGATCTGACTAACTGAATGTTACAATAATTCTTCACAATCCTCAGGCTTGACGAACTTGTTCCGGGACAAATTAGATACAACGTAGTTATAACAGTTTGGACTTGAAATGTTGGCCAAAGTCTTCGCCGTCAGATGATAACACGTATTACTTTTTAGGGCTCACCCTTTTTAGAACTATACCAGCTATTCTCTCAAACAATATCCGCCGTGACACATCCCATGCGGATAATGTTCAGCCGTCGGGCCTTCGGTGGTACAACAACAACAACAACAACAACAGCAACAACAACAACAACAACACACACAAAACAACAACAACAAAAATACAAATACTATCCATTATATTAAATGCTCAGTAGTGTTTATTTTCTATTATGTCTTGCTTACCATAACGTCGACGGTCTCCGTTGTCTACCATCGTATCATTATATTTACATACATAACCAGACAATCATGGATGGGTCGCAATACATGGCACTAATGCCTAACACGACATCAATTATTTGATATACTTTGGAGTACAACGGGGCGCCTCGTAACAACTGTGATCTCTGTATGAGGCTGAAGTGTGGGGCGCAGTGGCCCAGTGGTGGAGCAAGATTCTCGACCGAGAGAACCCGGCTTCGAATCCTTTGCTGCGGTGTCGAACCTTGGACAACTTCGTTCACTCTATGTTGCTCCAGTTCACTCAGCTGTGTGAATGAGCATCTGGCTATAGTCAGTGGTGCATATTTGTGTACGAAGTATTGGCGCATTAATTTAATCATGGCTTAATGCTTTCCAGAGAAGTTGAGACGGTGTTTGATTGAACAGGAGTAAAGCACTATATATCACATTCCTCAACTCCATTTAAACTTTTTACATAATATGAAATTTTAAGATAACACGGGGCAAAAGACGAACAATTACATCCTCGTGTAATACGTTTTAGAACAGCGGCTAAGGGATATGACTGTGCACTTTTTGACAAAAGCATGAAAATTGGCACACACGTAGTTTATAATGCATAGACTCAATTAAAACTAGGTACCCATCGCTATGGACACTGTACCTAGCCGCCATCTTGATTTTTAAAATGACCGCCACGGAAATCCATTATCCATATAGAGCCTATATCAGCTTCTAAGCAACATAAAACATGTTCTTGGTGTCTAATCCAACATTTCCAGGGACAAGGAATCCATTTCTGTCACGTACAGTATTCTAGGACCGCCATGGAGATACAATCGATCACAACATACTACTACATAAATTAAATTATTATGGATTTAATGACAAGCACTTGGTCTTTGTAAGAGTTATTTACAAAATCGCAAACTGTATGTAGAAATTGAAAATGATAAATCAAACGAAATAGTCATAAACACTGGTCTCCAAGATTCTATTTTAGAACCACTCTTATTTATAATATATATATATATCAATGAAACAACACTTTCTTGTGATCTTTTCAAATTCATATGATATGAATTGCAGACGACACCACCCTTTCCAGTACGCTAAATAAATTTAAAAATATAAAAGTTTAAATGATAAATGAAAATATAAACAAAGAATTAACAAAGATTAGCAATTAGTTAAAAACTGAATGAGCAGTGATATAAAGAGGTAAAGTGTTGCTACGCCAAGAGTAAACAAAATGCCGTCCTTCAAACAAAAAGTGTACAACATGAATAAGTATACCTATGATTACCTTATCATTACAGCATTGCCACAGAATATATCACCTACAAAAGGTGACTAATGGTTCTACGCAGCAACAATTCAACCAGAAATTCACAAGGCCAAGAAAAAAATATCTCCAACAAAACTCCCAACTGCAACATATCAAGAAGTAACTGAATATATAGCAGGCTTGTTTACGCATTCATTGGAACGTTTGACTTTTAGGACGTATTCAAATGCATCTTATTTGAATACGTTGAAACATTTGCATTCAAATGACTTGTACGTGTAATCGGTGTAGGGATTTGGTTGTAAAAATAATAGCATCGACGACGAACGCCAAAGTATCGGGACACGGATCCATGGGACACATTGACGCATGTTGTGAGGAATGTTTTGAGCGATACGAGCTAGTTCAGGAACGACGTTTGTGTCCCTATTTCACTACCCACATTCTGTGCAATCGCTGGTGGTCTCATCTGTTTCAGCTTTCTAGCTCCTAATGGCTAAAATAAAATGTACCGTAACATTGCATGGATGAGTCTGGACTTGAAGTCTTCAATGAAGGTTGGCCACTCTGGACGTTTAGGCGCTCTACTCTCTTTCTCTGTTAGAAGTTTTTTGTGAAGTGGTTCTGTGTGGGAAGTATAATTACTTAAGGTAATACTTCTCATGGCTTTTTTTAAAGTTTTATTATTCTATTTGATTGAAAGCCCCACGCCATGATGCAATAATTAATGTGTGGCACTATTAAAGAATTGTATAATATTATTTTAATATGAAGAGGTAACACATGTTTAAATTTATTTAAAATGCCAATTTTTTTAGAACAAGCATTTTTTTTTTTCAGTGTTCTTTTTCCAGTTTAGATTTGTATCTATAATTAAACCCCAAAAATTAAATTCTTTGACTTGTTCAACATTTACATTGTCTATCTTCAGAGTAAGGGTCTGTATACTTTTTTGCCTTTTGAAATGTCATGTATTTCGATTTTGCTATGTTTAGCGATAATTTATTTATTTTGAGCCATTCATTAATTTTTAAAAGTTCTTCATTTATTAAGGATTCTAAATTTTCGTCATGTAGGTTATCGCTGAAAGTGTTTAGTGTACTTGATAGAGTTGTATCGTCAGCATAAATTATGAAATTAAACATTTTACTGGGTTGTGCAAAATCATTGATATATATGATGAATAACAGGGGTTCTAAGATTGAACCTCGTGGTACACCTGTTGTTATTGATAACATATTTGATTTTATATTGTCAATTTCCGTATATTGTTTACGATTTGTTAGGTAATTGCTGAATAAGTTCAGATGTGTTCCATGTATTCCATAATATTTCAATTTGTCAATTAAAATTAAATGGTCAATGGTATCAAAGGCTTTGGAAAGATCTACATAAATATTAATGGGTATTTCATCCTTATCCAGTTTGGTTATTATTCTATCCATTAATTCTAGTGCTGCGTATTCAGTTGATTGTTTAGGTCGGAATCCATACTGATGGTCCAAAAAAGCTTAGAGTCTTTTAAATAAGATGATAATTGGTCAAAAATAATTTTTTCAAGTACTTTTGAAATAGCTGGTAGAAGAGATATGGGTCTATAATTATTGAATACTGCTGGCTCACCTTTTTTATCAATGAGAATTACCTTAGCAAGTTTTAGTTTATCAGGGAATATTCCTGTGGTTAATACTTGATTTGTTAATAAAGTTAAAGATTTGGTTAGTGCAGGTTCAAGCATATTTAGCAGTTTGGTAGAGAGACCATCATATCCACAGCTATTTTTGTTGGGTAGATTAATTATTGTTCTCTTTATGGTATCTTCTTCAACATATTTCAATGTCAAATTACAGTTTACTATTTTATTTAGATAATATGAATGATCATGAATGCCTTTGTATTTAATATCATTAGCCATATTACTACCTATATTGGTAAATAATGTATTGAATTTATTTGCAATTTCTAATTTGTCTGCCACAATAGAATCGGATTCTTTAAAATATTTTGAAAATGATTTATTAATTTTATGTTTAGACAGGATTTCATTTATAGTTTTCCAAGTGTTTTTTATATCAAATTTAAATTGATTTAAAACATTTCTCAAAATATGATTGCTTTGCTTTGCGAAAACTTCTTTTCAAAATACTATTGTATGTTTTTAGATTAATCAATAATACGCCATATTCAGAAGATTCAGGGTTTGTGATTTTTAATTGTTTGTGTAAAGTGTGTCTCTGTATCGTATTGAGGTTAGCAAGCCTTGAGTTATCCATGTAGATTTTTTATGTTTATATTTATTAAATTTCACTAATTTGCTAGTCATATATTTATTTTTAGCTTGATTTATTTAATTGATGATAATGTTATAATTATGGTTTGGATCAGCATTTGAACTTGTATCTAATTTGTTATGTATTTCAGAAGAGATTATATCATTTCTGACTTTTGACATAGCCTCTTTATTTTGTACATTAACTCGTATAAAGTAGTATGTTCATCTTTTAGAGCAGTATTTATAAGCATAAAATATGGTTGATGATCAGAAAATTGTTTAATTAATATTCCTGCTGTACTTTGTAGTCCCCTGCAAGAATAAGGTTGTTGTTTTGATGATGTTGCACAGATGACAGGACCATTGTAAATTCATTGATAAATTCGTTATAATTTTCAGTTAAAGGCCTTGGTGGTCGGTATATATTTCCTATAGTGACTGTCTGCGATAAGCCTCCTCCGTTTATTGTATTATTTGTCCCTCCCATTGTTCATACATATTTAGTTTCATCTTTACTTCATAATCAAAGTGTTTATCTATATATATTAATAATCCCCCTTGGAGCTGCAACTTTTTCCTTGGGATATAGAGTCATATCCATTTAATTGAATTAGTGATAAGTAATCATTATCAGATAACCAGCTCTCTTGGAGACATATTATGCTAAATTTAAAATTTAAGGAAGACAAGTCATTTACAAATGCCTCGAGCTCAATAAACTTTGCATTAATGGACTCTATATTTGAGCTTATGATACTGAAATGTTTATTATTGTTTTGAACTAACAAATAAAATTTGTCAAAATCATAATATGACGATCGGCGTATTGTTGGCAATTCGTTATTTTCATCAACAGTATTACTGATGTTTAGAATATTATTTAGACAATTATTTGTAATACCACCTGTAAATTGGAGAAAAGTTTCGTCAGTTATCATTCCAGTGTATTTTAAATTTTAATGAGATCAGCATATTTTCAATGTGCAGTAGTGTTTCAGTAAGAGTGTGTGCCTTTAGTGTTTGAGTTACTAGATTTTGTTTAATAATATTTGTATTTTGTTCATGTAAAGCTAAAGCAGTGCATGATAAGTAGCTACTTAAAGTGTCAGAGATAGAAAAAAACAGATATTTTTAGAACAAAATTGAAGAAAAAAAAGGCGATGTAATAGAAAAAAGTCAGGACCATTTGACAAGATGGCCCGAGAAAAAAACTTAATAATAAAACTGTATTTCTAGTGGTAGGAGCTAATGCATTCTATTGCATTCTAACCAACACATTTCCAACATATATAAATGCAAAAAATGCAAAAAGGTTATTACATTATAACAAATAAAAAGAAATGTGTGGAAAATAAAGAAGCATTAAACAGAAAACGAATCACAAGTCAGGACACAAGTGAGTAAGCCAGAATTACAGTGTAGCTCTGCTTTTATCGAGAACGTAAG
The DNA here is from genome assembly GCA_020002185.1 of Paraescarpia echinospica. NCBI lineage: Eukaryota > Metazoa > Annelida > Polychaeta > Sabellida > Siboglinidae > Paraescarpia > Paraescarpia echinospica. The sequence goes on along the minus strand of CM034534.1, from coordinate 40,471,930 downwards.
TAGCTTTTAATCATGTTATCGTGCAACACATCCATGTTGTGTATAACCGCCAACTTCATCCACGTAGTATATCATATTTTAATTGCAATGGATTTAAAGGTGTTGTATTGTTTTGATGCGTTATCTAAATGTTATGTGCTAACAAGAGCTTATGCTCACATATTAAGATTGTATTATAATTAACAGAAATGACCTTTGGTATGACTGGAATTGCGGCATAAGAATATGTTGGGGGGATTAGGAGTATTATTTATTTAATGTATATCTACCTGATGAATGTGAAGAAAACGAGGAATGTTTAATGATTGTATGAATAAAATTGTTGCATGCACGTTGGTAAAATTAACAGCATATGAATGACAATTGTGGTAGATTCATTTTAATGTGGCTATTTCTAAGAACTCAGTTTTGATTAATATCTTTCTTGCAGTAATTAATATCTTTCTTGCAAAGAATATTCACTGGCTAAAATGTGATTAGAATACTCCCTAGATAGATACATATACATATCTTAATTCAGTGTTGGCGTTATTCAGCCGATGTTCTCCATCATTGATATTGACCACTTTTTCTGAGGTCATTCTCAGTGTATAAATATTAATTATTTGATATAATATTGCCACGGCGCCATAAAAAATTCGTTATTATTATTATTATTTTAAATAATAATTTGTCTTTTCGTATCGCAGTGATTTCTCCCATAGTTAATTCTATAGATGTTGTAATGTCATGTTATTCACGGTTTATTTCTGGTCATCGCCGATGCAATTATTTCACCCATATACCATCTTTTATGATCGGTTATAGTGTGCTCTGTCTCGCCGTTCGTGTATATTCTCATCGCTGGTCAAGTGGTGGTCAGAATACAGAATGTAACAAACAAAGAATACAATGCCCGGAGTGTCAGGATGTGTACGTCCTTACGGAATTACGCTGTAACACACAATTTATGTATTCTCATAAATGTTCATTCAATGTGGTCGAAAAAAATCAACATTAATTATTGCTGTTTTAATTGGTCAACCCGGGCACGACGACGAAAAGATCGTTAACTATTTTAGAAGATATACGAAGACCGTTAACAATTTTAGAATATATTATATTGAGCACTTATCATAAACAAAAGTGGACACACATCTTGAAAAACGTAAATCTACGTGAAATGATCAGTTTATCAAAGACAGCGAACAACGATATCATCGTTACCTGTTTAATGTTGTTCTTGCTAACACATTTGCACGCAAAAATGATGATCAACAACAGGTATCAAAGTTTTAAAGAGAAATTTGAAAGACAACGACCTCAACACTTTGCACTGGCATGCTGTTGCCGAGTACAGCCTGCGAGGTGTCAATCCAGTAATCAACCCATATGAACGCAGCTATGACAAGCATTTTTTTCTCGAGACAGACGCTGGCTACTACTATTACAAACAGCTACGGGCATGTTCATCAGACACACGGTGGGCAGGTCTGGTGCACTTCTGCTGCTGCTACATACAGCACTGGATATTGGCTGGTCCGTCACACAGGTTCTGCTAGTATGTGCCGTAACAGGACTCGCTCCGGTCTTGACACCTGCCTCCATTTCCCGTGCATATGTAATCTGCCAGACGAAAAGAACAATGTAAAGGTAAGATCTTACATAGCGCAGTATCCAGTCCTTAGAACTGCTTAAAGCGCTTTAACTTTGCTCCCTGTTCCAAAATGCAAAATGCGCGAAGACTATTCTTATAATATCTTTTAGAAATATCCAACACTGTCTACAGCCAGGTACTGATTCATTCGGCTAAGTGAATCGAAGCAACCTAGAGTGACCGAACTTGCCCAGGTTTCGACGTGGCAACACAGGATTCGAATCCGGGTTCTCTCGATTGATGCTCTAGCTACTGAATCACTGGTCTCCACATTAGGTAATCAGCTCGCAATATTGCACCATTATTTGGGACAGTTTATTTTCACAATAACACAGCGTTTATTGTAACTTGATAAGGGCAACTTTCGGGGTTATGCGCATAGAAAAAATTATGTAGGACAGTTAATTTTCACAATAACACAGCTTTTATTGTAACTTGAATAAGGGTAATTTTCAGGGTCATGCGGCTAGAAAAAAATACAAACTAACCATTAGTTACAACAGTCAACGATATCACGCAAGTGGTATATTAGGAAAAGCTTGTTCAACCCACTGCTACCATACTGCAGTTGATAAACCTGCATCTAAATCATGCTTGAATGCGTTACGTGTTTAGACAGGATGGCATATCGTTATAGATGTTATGTTTCTTCTTGTGACGACAACGAAATGAGTTTACAACTACCGTTGTAGCCGCTGGTATAAGGACAACTTCGCCTGTCGCCCACTCACTGGTCAATCCTTCGCGTCAAGAACCGCCTAATTGTGTTCAGTAACCCCGTAACAACGTTCGCAGTTTTGAAGATACGACCAAATGTTCAAATAATAAACGAAACACCCAGTTTCAAAACAATCCTTATTTGCAAATACGTGCCGGACTGAGACGATTTTCCATTTTCCTACGTTCAACACGGCAGACATCCTGTAACAAATTACTACGACTGCTAATTCCCGGTAGAGGAAGAGATTATCTCCCTTTAAGAAAGCGCTCTAAAAGACCAAGATATTGACACGCGGAAGCGACTGGTTGACAGAGAGAGAGAGAGAGAGAGAGAGAGAGCCACCCCATAAAGAATAAAGAGAGAAGACTTTAGCTTACCAGACGCCTGAGCTCCACTGATGGCGACCAACAGCATTATGAACGCAAAAGCAGCAAATGACGTCGTCTTGTTTACGTACGTCAATTTCTGAAAAGGTAAGAAAAAGATAAAGCTAAGTTCTTACATACATACTTACAGTCTCTAGTCTACAGGACTACTCAAAGCGCTTTACATTGACACACTTGTTCAAACAAACAACATCTAGACTTCAATGGTAAGCATCCAGCCAGGTTTCAATTAATGCGCGAAGAATATTCATACAGAAATATCAACGACTGTCTATTGCCAAAAACACTACCGCAGTGTTTTCAACTTGGGTAGTATGTTGAACTTCTTCTACCGGGAAGAGAGTATGGCAAAAATCTGTTTGTTTGACTGTCGCTTCATTTTGGCAAGTAATCCTCTACAAAGTTACATGTGCAACTATATTCAGGGTTTGTGATAATGCAAAAACTGTTCAAATAATTTTCCAGAAAATAAATGATACTCTAACGTAAAAGTATGTAAAATTATCATCGTGGGATTTCAAACCTAAACGTTATCGTTAGAAATTCCGCTAAATATCTTATTTGATGAGTTAACACACAAGTTAATGTCATCGGTAGCCCTGATTCAGAATTTCAGGTTAACCAATCAAAAACACTATGTATCCAATTTTCTTGTATGCGAGAAACGGTGGCGCCACATGGCGGGGTTTTGATAATCGAGGATAAATTAATAGGCACATTTGAATTTCGATATCCGTTTTGCAGCATTACCTAAAGAAGTGAACAGCTGTAAGTTTGACAGTCGTACAAGCTGTTGTAGCAAATAATGGTCCGGGTGGTGTGTGCATATGTGTGTGTGTGTGCGCGCGCGTGCGTGCTTGCGTGCGAGCGTGAGTGCGTGCGTGCGTGCGTACATACTACAACAAAAACGAAACATAATGCTGTCCTTACCGTTGATTCTCCTTGTAGTCTCTGGTCGACTTCTCACAGTTGCAGCACCCAGCGAGTGATGATTCTTGTCGCTATATCGCACTGCTTTTATACTAACCTCCATGCAGGGTTTTAGTGAGTTTGTGATTTTGCTTCACCGCCCGACGAGCGAACCTTCATCCTTGACTCACAGGTTATGGATAAACACGGATTATGTGACAACAAGAAGAAGCAAAAACATACCGTAAACAAGATAAATGTACATACATGTACTTATTTTACTTCTTTCTTCACGTAGACATTTTACTTATAAACACTTTCCTACACCAATAATCACGCAAAGATTAATTTTGTGATACCGCCGATGGGACAGTGCGAGTAGTATGCTCGTAAGTTTGGCGCCTTATAATATAAGAATATCATGTTAGTAGTATAGAGGGGGTTTTCGACCTCAAACGCCTACTTATAAAAAAGAATTTAATGACCACTAAACGTTTTCGGGAACCTACTTATAAAAAAAGATCAAAGGCTTTTTTTGACACTAATTAGTTTCGGGAACCTACTTATAAAAAACGTGATTGATGACCCTTGTAATTTGATACTAATTGGACACCTACTTATAAAAAACGTGATTGATTACCCCGAGATACCACCTAGCGGTGAGTGCAGAGACCCTTTTAATTCGTCCCCTAGCGATCAACGCCGTACCTAGAGCGTGCTGACGTAAGCAATAATGCGTTTTCGCGCGAATATATAACCACGATAAAACCACTGTGTGCATATTTCCCCCGTCAACCCTATGTGAATGGCCCACTGTACCCTATGTTGACAGCAGCGATAAGACCTGCTGCTGCTGCAGTGGACTATGACCCCTGCATGACAGCATAGCTGGCTAACGGTGAATGTTCTGGTGGAAAGATTAAAACGAAACTAATGCGTTGTGCGTTTAAATACATCTAGTCGTGGGATTACAATGAAAACCAAATGCATAAATACACTAACGTTCAGTTGGTGATACTGTTCGTAGTAGGGTGTTTATGTAGTGGATACAGACGCGTGAAAACGTGAGTAGTGACTGAAATATTTATCGCGTGAAATATCGGAGCATTCGTCCGCGACCGACGGGTCTCCTGGTATCGCGGGAGTTGAAGCCATCTCGTTGGTAAAATTCAGTGGGTGGAATTGGTGTTTTCCACAGTCCATTGGGCTGTTTTACCAGGAACACTCTTCCGAGGTCGGGCGTGTCGTCATCATCAGAGTCGTGGTGGCTGCTAGGTGTCGGCGTGATGGGATGATTCGTAGGAGACGTGATTGCGTGATTGGAAGGAGCGACCGTGCATGTCGGTTTAGATGATGATGATGTGGTGGTTGTAGGCAGTTGGATCGGTCTATGAAATAAAACCACAATACATGTTTAAACAAAGGGTGGTAAAATAAAATGAGAACCATGCATGCGTACTTACAATTGTTTAAATGATAATATAAAATGAGAACCATGCATGCGTACTTACAATATGGTAAAATAAAATGAGAACTATGCATGCAGACTTACAATTGTTTAAATGATAAAATAAAATGAGAACTATGCATGCAAACTTACAACTGTTTAAATGATAAAATAAAATGAGACATGCATGCGTACTTACAATTGTTTAAACGGTAAAATAAAATGAGGCATGCATGCATGCGTACTTACAATTGTTTAAACGGTGAAATAAAATGAGACATGCATGCATGCGTACTTACAACTATTTAAACGGTAAAATAAAATGAGACATGCATGCATGCGCACTTACAACAACTGTTTAAATAGTAAAATAAAATGAGAGACATGCATGCATGCACGTACACATGCATGCATGCATGCGTACTTACAACTATTTAAATGGTAAAATGAAATGAGACATGCATGCATGCACGTACACATGCATGCATGCACGCGTACTTACAACAACTGTTTAAGTAGTAAAATAAAATGAGAACCATGCATGCATGCTGCGTAAAAGCAGACTTACCGTTGTGTATGTGGCAACATTGTTGTTGGTGTGTCCATGGTTGGAAGTAGGGAACGAAGAAATGTAGCGTCGATTGCGCGTGAGTGCATAAGTGTGTATGCAATGCGCTCACCGTGAAACGGCGGTGGCGCATGACACTACGGCTTATCGTGATCGGAATGTGAACGGAGAACAAAGGATTTTTACAAACAATAAACGAAACGTTAAAAGCATGAAATTAAACGTTGTATACGATCGCTGTGGGGTCAGGAAACATGAGGTGCAGTGATATTAGAGAAATTCGCTGTAAAAGTCACATTTGACGATGGATGTACTGACGTGAACGCTAACTTTTTTCCTAAAACAAATTCCTCTGTAGACTAGGCAGAATGCTTTAAGTGCACATGCACGTAAATGTGACATCTGTTGCGCGTGACTTATCGCGATTGAAATGTGAACGGAGAACAATGGATTTTTAAAAACAATAAACGAAACGTTAAAAGCATGAAAATAAACGTTGTATAGGTTCGGTGTGGAGTCAGAAAACGTGAGGTGCATATTAGAGAAATTCGATGTAAAGAGAGATTTAACGGTGAATGTACTGACGTGACCGGAAACTTTTTTCCGAAAACAAAATGCCTGGGATGTATGAAGTATGCATGCTGATAATTGAGTAAGATAACGGTATTAGTGTGAAGTGCGCATGCGCGTTATGTTGTAGACAATGACATTTCAAAAACAATAAACGAAACGTTAAAAGCATGAAAATAAATGTTGTATAGGTTCGGTGTGGTGTCAGGAAACGTGAGGTGCAGTGATATTAGAGAAATTCGATGTAAAGAGAGATTTAATGGTGAATGTACTGACGTGACCGGAAACTTTTTTCCGAAAACAAAATGCCTGGGATGTATGAAGTATGCATGCTGATAATTGAGTAAGATAACGGTATTAGTATGAAGTGCGCATGCGCGTTATTTGGAAAAGTATAAAACGGTTGAGAAAATGCTATATTGTATGTCGCCGGAGTTCTAACGTGTATTCTTTCTACAGCAGCAGCAGCAAGCAGCAGACGTTCTTCCGCAAAAACATGGCAGATGAAAATCAAACAAAAAAGACGAAGGCACCGCGCAAGCAGTCACTGAAGGCGGCCAGCGGTCAACAGCAGCAGCAACCTTCGCCGGTGGTTGCAGCCGTGTCAACGGGGGCGACACCTGTTAAGCGGCCCGTCGTGCTCATTGCGCCACCGTTGACTGCTACTGTCGGGCGAAAGCGAAGCGCTGAAGAGGCGCCCTTGGGCACCGTCGAGACGGCTGAGGGACACCCACCCCTGACGCGGAGCGCCTCACTGGAACGTGAATGCGAATCGTCGGCGTCGACGCGCGCCACATTGGTGAGCCTGAGGCACCTGAAGTGTGCTGTCAACGGTGTGTATAAACTTTCGTTGCCCGTTATGATCGACGCTGTTTCGTACAAAGAGGTTGGCGCCTATTTGGGATGTTCCCGTTGTCGCCGGAAATTGCAGAAAGGCAAAGGCGGGGAACTGATATGCAGAACGCACCGTGGAGTGACGGTGCCGAAATATTACTTCGCGTTGCGTGTGATGGTGAAGGACGGCGAAGAGGAGGAAGACGAGCTTTGGCTTACGTTGTTTGACAGCCAAATGTCTAATCTCGTCGAGTACACGGCCGAGTACTTGGTGGAGTTGAACAAGGAGGAACTTCGCGATACTGTGCTTGAGTTAACCGGCACAAAAGTGGAGATCAGTGTGCGTAAGACGACTTGGAACGGGGAGCCCTCGTATACCGTGCACACACTGAAGAGATTCGATGACGATGACGACTAATGTGTTGTTGTGTTGTGTTGTTTGTAGGAAGGATGGCCGATACTGGTAGATTTGTTGACACACGCGAACGTGCAACAACGAATGAGAGAGCGTCGTAGTCGTGAAATAACCGAGGAGGCCTTTCGACTATTAGCCGAGACGGCCGAAGAAAACATAAGGGCGTTTTGGCTAGCTTACGAAGCAAACTTATTTTGTAGTATTCATTAACTAACAGTTGTGCTTATATGCTGTAGGAAGTGCGCCTCGTACTGGAAAATATGCTTGCAAACAATGAAAGGATCCGTGCTCAGTACGACGAGGTTGCCACGTTCGTAAGAACGTTGTTGGAACGCGAAGTGAAGGGGTCAATAAAGAGGGAGGAAGAGATCAAGAAGGAGTCGGACTAATCATAATAATAATAATAATGTGTTTGTAGGAGGCACTGATGCAACACACCAGGCGTGAGTGTATGTGCGACTTCCTACACGCATTCCTGACGGTGATTCGTAAAGAGTAGAACTGCTTTGTGCTGTAGGGTGGAAGCGGAGTGCGTGACGCCCACATATTGGACGCGATCATCGAGGAGGCGCTGGGCGGATCGACTGCGACCCGAACGCGTCATCCTCCACCGACGTATAACGAAAGCGTGTACACGTCGCTGGGGGCGATGGGACCGACGTGCGCTCCGTGCTGGAGCATATCGGAGGAGGTAGCGTCCCAACGTCAAATCGTCGTGCCGAGCAGGGTCCAGTTGGTTTGCCGTTATGAACGGCTGGCAATGGACCTCGTCGCCGAGACCCTCGGCGAAATTATTCTGGAGAGGGCGCGGGATCATTGCGGCGTATGTGAGCCGAATGAAGGCTGCCCATATGTACACATGCCCGGCTATCGTGCGGGACGGCCAAACCATGTATACATGCAACGTTTCGACAACACGGGCTGTATCGTAACTCGATATTTCAACAGCGTCATGGAAACGTTCCTGCGTCGGTCGCTTATCCCCTGTTTCACGCGACTCGTGCAAATTCTACACGAAACTACGGTGTCAACTTCCGGTGGTCAGCAGCCGCAAACGGGTCGTGCGGGAGAGTTGTATTTGGTGCAGTTTGTGTCGGACTGGTTGTTAGGAACAAACTGGCGCGATTACATGAACCGTGTGCAGTTGGAGTCGGCCATGCACACGTACGTGCAGCGCCGGAGCGGACTGGAATGAAGAACGAACAATAGAATAAAGAACACTGCTTGTTTTGCTAATATTTGCTTGCTATTGAAACAAAGGCTTCAACGCTGTGTTTGAATGTTGTAAGCTACTGAATAAAACGTTGAAAATGTACTTTCCGTTTCCGAGTTACATTACCCACAACAAGTCACCGCTAGGGTTAGCTAAAACATTCCGAATTAGTTATAAAAATTTCCGCTAGTCCACAACTCGTTACCGCAAACACATTCCTTCCACTATCTTTCCGAGTTACCCACCGTTAGGGTTACCTAAAACATTCCGAGTTAGTTATAAAAATTACCGCTAGTTCGCAACCACCACTCGTTACCGCAAAAAACATTCCTTCCACTATCGTTCCGAGTTACCCGCATTACCTAAAACCACATTCCTCCCGCTAGGGTGTACTTACCACCACCACCACCACAGCCACCACTGTTATAAATAGCGGTGCTCGAAACAATATCAGTACATTAGAGAATGCCATCACCATCACCATCTACTAGTTGGCAATGTCCGAAATGTGGGGGTTATTTCGCGAAACAGTCGACGTTAGAACGACACGTAAAGTGTTCGAAAAGATGCGGCAACGAAGCGCTATGCGTAAAACGCCGAGAGTGCCCAAAATGTGGCGCGACGTACACTACGCGTGCCGCTATGCTACGACACCTGAAGCTGCGGTGTGGCCGTCAGACGTCGCAACCTCCTGGTAGTAGTAATGAAACAGCGGTGGAGGCGGCAGCCGCTAGGGCGCCGTCACCCGACGATCTACAACGTGTCGTGGACGAGCACCGGCGTAGCATAGAGACGGCGGTAACGCGCGGTGCCGTGCAGTCGCGTTACAACTATCGCATGACCGCCTGTACGAGTACGCGGATGCTCGAACCGCGTCTGAGGGAAATGTTTCGCGAACAAAAGAATGCGTTTAAAATTAACGTAAGCTACGGTTTCGTATTACGCCACAAGATGTCGGGTCGGTACCGATATTTTCATTCTTCCTGTAACTGTTGCGGTCGCCTCCTCGAAACACCCGCCCTAGTTACCGATAGCAGTTCGTTCGAACGATTCCTCGACGCCGTGCGCACGACCGACGTACTGCAGTACGCCATCGCGCAGCGCCCCGACTCGGGCTGGATCGTCGAGCTCGTAACGAACGCCACCTACTTCGTGAACGCCATCATCAATCATCCTATCGGCTGCGTTGGCGTGACGCTTCCCGCCTACGTGCGCTTCAACAGGGCCATCGTATCGTTGACGAAAGATCATCGAGGCATGACCTACGACGACCATCTATGCCTCTTCCGGTGCATCGGTCTCCACCTGCAAGGTCACCGACGAGGCGAAAGTGTCCGCCAAATCGATACGACCCGTTTAACGAAAGTCGCTAAACGACTGCACGCGCAGTATTGTCGCGCCGCGCGAACGTCGGCCTTGAAAGGTGTGCGCCTGAACGAACTGGATCGCGTGGAGACAGTTTTTGCCATCAACGTCGTCGTCTATCGACTGACGAATGACGTCGCCGATCTAGTCCGTCGATCGCGCGAAGCGCACCCCACGGCCCTGAACGTCAACCTGTACGAGTCGCACTTCTCGTACATAAGCGATCCGCGCGCGTACACGAAAAAGTACAAGTGCAGAAAATGTGGCAACTCCCTCTGGCGGGACACGTACTATTTACGACGTCACGAAGCGACGTGCGAAGGTGGCGTTCGTCACGTGTTCCCCGGCGGTATCTACCGACCGTCGCCGTCCGTATTCGAGCTGCTCGACGACGAAGGCGTTGACGTCGGCGACGACGACCTGCGCTACTACCCATACCGCGCGACGTTCGATTTCGAATGTTATTTCGCCGATATCGATCTACCGACGGATACCGACAAATGCCGGTGGATCGCGCGACACGAACAGCTCAGCGTGAGCGTCGCGTCGAACGTGCCCGGTCACGAAACGGCGCGGTGTTACGTCACGACCGGCGATTCGACGGAACTCGCGCGTCGCCTCATCGACGACCTGGATGCGGTGAGCGCGGCGGCGTGCGCGATTCTACGTCCCCGCTACGACGCGACCTTCGAGGCGCTCGACGCGATCGACGCCGACTGGCGGCGACGATGCAACGACGACGACGACGACGCCGACGCGTCACCGTACGTCACTTTCGCCGACCGCCTGTGGACGCACCTTCGTCAAATGCCCGTATTGGGATTCAATTCGGGTAAGTACGATCTCAATGTCGTCAAGAAGTATTTGACCCCCCCTGCTCATAACCGGCGACGCGCAGCACACGTCGTCGGCGTTTACCATTAAACGTCAGAACAATTACATGTGCCTGTCGACGACGACGTTGAAGTTCCTGGACATAACGAATTACCTCGCGCCCGGCGTTAGCTACGATCGTTTTCTGAAAGCGTACGGTTGCTCGGCAACGAAGGGCTACTTTCCGTACGAACATATCGACGCGTTGACGCGTCTGGACGAAACCGCCCTGCCGTCGCGCGAAGCTTTCTACAGCCACCTGAAACGCGAGGTAATCTCCGCGGAGGCGCACGAGATTTGCGCGACGGCGTGGCGTGACGAGGGCATGACGTCGATGCGTGATTTTCTGGTGTGGTATAACAATCGAGACGTGGCGCCGTTTCTCGAGGCCGTCGATCGCCAGTTCACCTTCTATCGGCGCCGACGTATCGACATGTTCAAGGAGGCCATCAGCGTACCGGGGTTGACGTTGTTGTATCTGTTCAACGACCTGCCGACGTCGATCCATTTCTCGCTTTTCAACGAGCCGAACAAAGATCTGCACCGTCTGCTGCAGGCGCTGATCGTCGGCGGCCCATCGATCATCTTCGCGCGCCACCACGACGTGACGGCGATTCGAGGCGGCGACGCGCCGTGTCGTTCGATAGTCGGCTTCGACGCAAACGGCCTCTATCTATGGGCTATAATACAGGAGATGCCGACGTGCTGGTACACCCGCCGGCGCGCGGAGAACGCCTTTCGAGCGGAACGCGTGGACAGCTACGGTCGTATGGCCGTGGAGTGGTTGACGTGGGTGGAGGCGCAAACCGGCGCGCGTATACGTCACCAGTTGAACGGACGCGAGAAGCGCATCGGAAAGCACCGGGTCGACGGCTGGTGCGCCGCCACGCGAACGGCGTATCAATTTCACGGCTGCTATTTTCACGGCTGCCCGACGTGCCAGGCGCAAGTGACGACGAACGCCGTCAACGGTCAACCGATGACGACGCTGTACGCCGCGACGATCGCCGTGACCACCTACCTGCGCCGTTTCGTCGACGCCGTCGTCGAAATGTGGGAGTGCCAGTGGCACGCCGTGCGACCGCCGGCGGCGCCGACGCGCTCGACGACACTGGAGGCGGTGCGCGACGGCTCTCTGTTCGGCCTCGTGCAGTGCGATATCGTCGTGCCGGAAGCGCTGCGCGACAAGTTCGCCGAGATGCAGCCCGAGTTCAAGAACGTCGATATCGTGCGCGACGATCTCAGCCCGTTTATGAGCGACTACGTCGAGTCGCACGATCTCCTCACCCGACCTCAACGGACGCTCGTCGGTAGCTACTTCGGCGCGGAGATCGTGCTCGCGACGCCCCTCCTACGTTGGTATCTGGCGCACGGTCTCTTCGTCGAGCGCGTCTACCAGATCGTCGAGTACGCGCCGATTGCGTGCTTTCGCCACTTCGACGACACGGTCTCGACGGCGCGACGCGAGGGCGATATCGATCACGACAAATCGATCATCGCCGATACCTTTAAACTTCTCGGCAACAGTTCCTACGGGAAAACGATTACGCGCGTCGATCGGCACCGGGAAATCAAGTACGCCACGCCGGTCGGCGCGTCGATGCTCGTCAACAACCATCGCTTCCGGCATCTCGACGTCGTCGTCGACGACGCTCTGTACGAGGTGGCGCTGAATAAGCGCAAAGTCGTCTACGGCCTGCCGATACATATCGGCTATTTCATCTTGCAGTACGCGAAATTGAGATTGCTGGAATTTTATTTCGATTTCGTCGACGCCTACGTCCCCCGTCCGGTTTTCCAGTACTGCGCTATGGACACGGACTCGGCGTACATCGCCCTCGCCGGACGTGACGTCGACGCGCACGTGCCGGAAGAACGTCGCGAACACTACTTCCGGAATCGATCGCTCTGGTTTCCGGCCGAATGCTGCGACGCGCACGTGGACGCCTACGTACGACGGCGCGTCGCCGGACTAGCGTGGGAGGACATGCCGGAGAGAGAGAGAGAGAGAGAGAGAGAGAGAGAGAGAGAGAGAGAGAGAGCCACTCCACAAGGAATAAAGAGAGAAGACTTCAGCTTACCAGACGCCTGAGCTCCACTGATGGCGACCAACAGCATTATGAACGCAAAAGCAGCAAATGACGTAATCATGTTTACGTACGTCGATTTCTGAAAAGGTCAGAAAAAGATAAAGCTAAGTTCTTACATACATACTTACAGTCTCTAGTCTACAGGACTGCTCTAAGCGCTTTACATTGACACACTTGTTCAAACAAACAATATCTAGACTTCAATGGTAAGCATCCAGCCAGGTTTCAATTAATGCGCGAAGAATATTCATACAGAAATATCCACGACTGTCTATAGCCAAAAAAAGTTTAAAACACTACCGCAGTGTTTTCAACTTGGGTAGTATATTGAATTTCTTATACCGGGAAGAGAGTTTGGCACAAATCTGTTTGTTTGACTGTCGCTTCATTTTGGTAAGTGAGCCTCTACAAAGTTACATGTGCAACTATGTTCAGTGTTTGTGATAATGCAAACATTGTTCAAATAATTTTCCAGAAACTAAATGATACTCTAACGTAAAAAAGTATGTAAAATTATCATCGTGGGATTTCAAACCTAAACGTTATCGTTAGAAATTCCGCTTAATATCTTATTTGATGAGTTAACACATAAGTTAATGTCATCGGTAGCTTTGATTTAGAATTTCAGATAAACAATCAAAAACACTCTGTATCCAATTTTCTTGTATACGAGAAACGGTGGCGCCACATGGCGGGGTTTTGATAATCGAGGATAAATTAATAGGCACATTTGAATTTCGATATCCGTTTTGCAGCATCACCTAAAGAAGTGAACAGCTGTAAGTTTGACAGTCGTACAAGCTGTTGTAGCAAATAATGGTCCGGGTGGTGTATGCATATGTGTGTGTGTGCGCGCTTATGTGTGCATGCGTGCGTGCGTGCGTACGTGCGTACATACTACAACAAAAACGAAACATAACGATTGGAAATAATGCTGTCCTGACCGTTGATTCTCCTTGTAGTCTCTGGTCGACTTCTCACAGTTGCAGCACCCAGCGAGTGATGATTCTTGTCGCTGTATCGCACTGCTTTTATACTAAACTCCATGCAGGGTTTTAGTGAGTTTGCTTCACCGCCCGACGTAAAAGACGAGCGAACCTTCATCCTTGACTCACAGGTTATGGATAAACACGGATTATGTGACAACAAGAACAAGCAAAAACATATCGTAAACAAGATTAATGTACATACATGTACTTCTTTTACTTCCTTCTTCACGTAGACATTGTACTTGTAAACACTTTCCTTCAACAATAATCACGCAAAGATGAATCTTGTGATACCGCCGATGGGACAGTGGTAGTAGTATGCTCGTAAGTTTGGCGCCTTATAATATAAGAATATCATGGTGTTGCACAACCATTCCCTAAACAATTGGAGGGCTGATATTATTTCCTGCCCCTCGACTCTCCACAAATATTGGGGGCTCAGCACCCACTCCCCTAGTTTCGGCCCCTATGCGCCTATTTGTATACTTCTGAATATTCTAAACCTGGAATTAAAGTATTTGTATTCGTACAGAAGTGACATTTATGTTCTGCATTGTGGAAAAAGTACGTTCGATGTTGTTGCTCCGCATTGCTGCTTACAGTCTCTCCACATTTCGTCTTTCTCCGTCTGCCTAACACCACTCTACGCGGTACTACCGTCTCAGCTGCGTTCGTCTACCATTCCTTCGCATCCTTCATGTTTCTCCGCCTCTGTTCTTTTCGTCAGGCTGTCTGCATTCATTCCTATAAAACAGCCTGCCCGCGTTTCCTGCCTTCTAAATGCACAACTTATTAAATGCATTCATAACGAATGGTCGTTGAACAAATGGAAGGACAACTCTTTGTTCGGTTACTCAGGATCGCCCTCTATAAGCCAATGATTGAAAGCCTACGTATTAGCACGAAATTTACGAAATCAGTTATACTTCGTCTAACTTGTTGTCTTAATTATGTGGACGTGTCGAACATGCAAGGTTAAAAGAAGGCAGGCTCTTGATAGTTTTTTCATTTATTCATTAAAGTAATGTTCTTATGACTATACTTACCATCTTGACTGTATAGTGCTCGCCAAATTGTGTTCAGAAAGTCCGAAACATCGTTCACAATTTGGAAGATACGACCCTGGGGCATGTTCAAACGGTAAACAAAACATCCAGTTTCAAAACAAGCTTCATTGGCACGGGCGGAATAAACACCAATATTCTTTGATGTTCAACAATGTCCCATTTTTTATGTTCTATGCAAAAGATTTCCTGTCAAATATTACTACGCTGGCTAACTCAGGGTGGAGGAATAGACTGGCTCCTTTTAAGTCCAAGAAAGTGCCGTTAGTCCTACAGGCCTCCATGATACTGCCAATAAAGGGTGTTCACTATCTGACTGTTTTGTACATATAATTTCAATGTTTCATGTGCGCAGCAAACAAAATACACCGACGTTTCAGGTTTGTTGAATACAATTTGGCGGGTTGTACAATTTCATCCCATTTGTTTCTGTATTGGGAATGTCTTATTAAATATCTGGGTACAGAGGATGTCGGCTTAAAGGCTGCGGTGCCGTGTAATAAAAATGCATACCAAAATAAAATTTAACAACAAATTCGCACGTCTACGTTTAAATGCAACCAGGATGCAATGAGTGTGCCGTCTTGGATCCGGGTAGTGTTTTTATGACCTTTGAAAGTGGTGCTGCATGTGATCACTTCTTGTATGTGACGTCCCGTTGTTAGTTCGTTGTCTGGATGGTGGAGTTATCATCAGCAACATATATCGCGAATGTGTACAACATGCCGAAGATAAATTTATCGATTAGTAATAATAACAATGACGGGGAATCAGTTTAGGGGTGCGGGGAAGAGCGGGAACATAGCGCTGCAATCCCTACTAATCAAGACATATTCTGTGCATATTATATGTTTAATGTATAACCTTTTTTATTATTCAACATTTCTCACGTTTTATCAGGTGAATCGTGTGGCATGGACTTTGGTTTAATCGTAGCTATAGCTTGGTTGCAAAGTGTCCCTAAAAATAAATTACGATAGTACAATTTTACTTTAACACCTACGCATGCACCCAAACCCCAACCCCGACCTGGATTCTTTGAAGCAGCGCTCGTGGATTTCTCTATTTTGAAGCTATGCCACAGATGGCCCATATTTCTTCATTCACGCAGTCGTACTCTACGTACAACCGTTGCTTCCCTTATAGACAGAACGATGGTGAGAGTGAGAGAGAATGGGGAGAGAGAGTGAGAGGGAAGGGAGGGAGAGTAGCGAGAGAGAGAAAGAGAGACAGAGAGACAGAGAGAAGGGAGGAGAGGAAGAGGGAGAGAAAGAGAGGAAAGGAGAGCGATATATATATATATATATATATATATATATATATATATATCGCAGCAACCATCTCAAAGGTTGGTATGTCAACTTTAGTATTAGTTCGATTAAATCCATCCAATTTGGGTTACGTGCGCACACACGCACGTAGGCACTCGTGCATGCATGACAGCACGGACTCACGCGCTGTCCGTAACCAACGTATACAAGGCTGAGTGCATATCGCTATTAAATAAGAAAGACAGCTTGAGGTTTTATGAATAGATTTATGAACTGGTGTTCGCAAACACCTATTTTATTAGTTTTCTTTTTTC
Organism: Paraescarpia echinospica; assembly: GCA_020002185.1. Lineage (NCBI taxonomy): Eukaryota > Metazoa > Annelida > Polychaeta > Sabellida > Siboglinidae > Paraescarpia > Paraescarpia echinospica. The sequence continues at coordinate 40,455,265 of CM034534.1, read as the reverse complement.
CAGCCAACGAAATACATCTTTAAATTGCAACCCTTTGAGGGTGACATATATGTTAACATGTCATGCATAATGGTAAAGAAGGATACATCGTTGCTATAATAAATTTGGGCATGACGAATTCGTGTTTACAGGCGTCATGTCATAACGACAGTCATCCCTAAATGGTGCATTTATATATCGTATAATATCTATGAGCTGCCGCCTCACACAAGAACAACTCTAGTCCGTTGGTAACTTGTTTCAATTAGGTGCGCTTCACATTGTGTGTGTGTGCGTGCGTGCGTGCGTGCGTGTGGGTGTGTTTTATGTTTATCTTTCCCAATCATGTGTGATATGTCGTCAAACCTGAAATCTTAGTGAGATGACAAACGGTTGTAGCGCTTTGCGTTTGTGGCTGTATCAATATAGTTATTGGTGTGTGTATGTTTGTGCGTAATGGGACACAACTCAGAGTGTCCAACGTATATACATAACCGAGGCAACGCTGATATGTATTCATGTTTATGTTGACGTGGTGAATTTTATTAACCATACCATATATATGTCTGCTAAATACATGGTTAAGGATATGCAGTGATGTACGCAGACGAAGAATCGGGCATATACAAACTAAACATAACGACTGAATTATTAGTGTTTATTGCTGCACCCCCATAGGTTCGTTGACACGAGGGGCAGAGGGACAGCTACCCCCTTGGATTTTCTCTGGGAAGCAGACATATGGTTCTGCCCCCACCCATTAAAAGTGAGCGTGAATGTTTGTTTTTGTGGCGAGCGTCAATGGCGGGAGGATATGTAAATTTTATGAGACGATTAATGTGTATTTTTGTCGACTGTGAAAGGTGTGTGAAATTGGAGGGTAGACATATTGTTTTCTGTCCTCCCAATAATAGGCGGTGCACACATGTGGTTTTCTCCCCCCCCCCTCGGGCTTCGGATGTCATGAGTTCAGCGGCGCAGTTTCAGTGGCGCAGCAGCAAAAAAATTCCAGCCGAAGTGCCCTTCACATTTTTCTCCATCTCTGATGCAGCGATCTCTCTAATATGTCTTTTCGCACCGCAGTGATTTTCCCACAGTTAACGTCATCGCTATTGCAATAATGTCGTTCGTAGTTCATTTTCTGGCAATCTCCGATGCAGTTAACTTTCCCATAGCTTAAGACGCAATCGTTCTCGTGGCTTATAACTAATTCTCATCCATGGTGCAGTGATCTTCGAATGTACAATAGTATACACAAAGCGCCCAGTGACCGTAATGTGGTGTCGTGTGTCTACGTACAGAATTGGGCAGCGAAACGTAATTTATACAGTCTCAGAAGTTTAATTCCAAATATTTCATGTTGAAATATCCAAACAAGCTTTACCTGGTAGAGGCTTTAGTTGATGTTGCACGCCTACTTCTTCAGTTCCTATGACGCCAAATGACGTCATAGTATACCTCGTCTCGATTGACTGATGATCTTTCTTACCCATACGGTTGTTTTACGTGTCCCCAACAAAAGCCTCTACCAGATAAAATTCATTTCAATGTTCAGTAACTCGAGTCTCATAGACATTTTTGTTCAATGTGGTCGAAAACGAATCACATTATCATTGTTTTAATTGGTCAAACGGGGACGAGGGTGGAAGGAATGTTCTTATTTTAGAATATATCACACTAAGCACTTATTGGAAATATAAATAATAACACTTTTTGAAAACAACATTAGTCAATGTACATACACCAGCCTCCTTTGTTGATGCATCTGTGATATGCCAGAGGAAAAGAACAAGGTAATCACCTCACAGTATTCTGAAAAGTTTATTTCCATAATAATACAGCTCTTATTATGAAACGACAAAACGAAAACGAGGCCTAGTGTCGAGGCCAGCCTAACCTTGGACATACAGGGACAGACTTGACTTGACCATCAATCTAGGTCCAGTGTCAAAGCCATACTCATCCCGTTCCTACAGGGAAAGAACAGGAGAACACCAATACTACAATTCACTCATCAATTGGTAGATATTTTCTTTCTTTGAAATACTGTGGACAACATATATCGAAGACTAAATGTTATATTGCATAAGCTTCGCGTTCTGGGCGAGCAGCGAGTTTCAATTAACGTTTAAGAATTAGGTTAAACATTCTATTAATAATAAAAACAAAATGAAAGTGATAATAAACATGTAAAACAGTCATGGTTTCGTTAAAAGATTACTTCTCCAACAACCTACTTGATGCTTATAAAATTATATATCACAGCCGTCCATTCAGTGTAGGCCAGAGGGACGTTTGAAACTGTTGTTGATTTTTCAAGATGTCTTCTTCATACGGCTTAGGAGACTTAGATCTTGACCATCCAAACATGACGTTAGTCATATTGAAGACGCCATCGTGGAAAAACAACGAACATCTGCACTGGTGTTTGAACTGTTGCATATGTAATGCTATCTGTTTTATTAGTATTAGTTCACGCTACACTGCTCTGTAAATTTGTAGGAACTATCAACCATTAAAAACTGGTTAATGACACCAAACACTGCGAGTAATTCTGTATTTATCTGCATGAGTGATACCAGGGATAATCCTCGATTATACAGATGTTATGCTTTAGAATGTGAAAAGGAAAATACACAAAACAGTCACGAATTTTCTCATCTGGGTAACACACATTGCAACTAAGATTACTGAAACATTGCATTTTCCGTCGACAAATATGCCTTTTGTATCTTGCAAATATGTTCAAACATATTTTAAATGGCTACAATTATATAAGCTGGTCATAGACGCGGGAAAATGGGGCAAGGGGTGCGGCTGCCCCCTATGGAATTTATCTGGGGGGCAGACCAATGGTTTTGCCCCCATTAAATGTGAGCGTGAATGTTTGTTTTAGTGGCGAGCGCTAATGGCGGGTGGAAATGTAAATTTTATGAGACGATTAATGCATTTTTGTCTACTGTGAAAGGTGTGTGCAATTGGAGGGTAACATATTGTTTTCTGATTCCCCAGTAATAGGCGGCATGGTGGCAACATTTTTGTCGAAAGCACACACCCCCCTTTCCCGTATTCGATTGTTATCATTTCAGTGGAGACAGCGGAGAGAAGTTGGAGAAGGTAAATTGATAGTAGCGGCGAGACGTAAAAAAATATTTTGTTTTATAGCACTGTCCCCTGTGTTTGTTTGTTCGTCGGATGTCACAGTCGAGCCAACCGAGATAGCCACAAGGTGACGGAAGATGTCAAGATAGCGGCGGCGAAAATGTTTCAGTGGTGCTGAAGCTCCGTTACCCCCCCCCCCCATATGAATTTCGTTGCCGCGTCACTGATGCTGGTACACACCAGTAGTGATATAAAGGTATATGACTACTCACCTTCTACGTATAATCTTACACGTTGAGTGTAGGTGTTGTAATAACTACAAAGATGTCGTGTAGTGTTAGCTTTACTTAATGGTGGTATACATACGGAGAATGAGTGGTGATATTTTAATCAAGAGAGTATAGACAAAAGAAAGGGTTGTTCTAAAAATAGAGGAAGACAAATGTTGAAATGAAAAGACTAAACTAAACGGCAAGAGTGGCCTGGCGATATTAGAAGGGAATGACAGAGGGTCCATGCTACGTGGAGACCACACATCTAGAGGACAGAATAGATCACGTGATGAGGTCCCCACATGGCAACGAATAAAGAAAGAAAACATACTTGATGAATGCGCTCCGCTGGTGGCAACCAATAGTATTGTCATCGAATGTCGATTTCTGAAAACATAGGTAAAATTGTTCGTGTTATGCTTTCGATTAAAGAATAAATACGCAAACGAAAGACTGACTGCACTATCATGTAGAATGCCTTTTCAACTGAGTCAACTTGAATTGGTTTCGAATAAATGCTACACTCGTTTAGTCGACACCTGCTCGGCTCCGTGAACAAGCTTGGAAGAGAGTCTAGTATAAATGTCGGCGGTAATGGTAAACATCGACGGAAACCGGTAAAATAAAAATCGTTCTAATTGGAATAACACAGGGTCAAGCACAAATGCGGCGGTAATCCGTTGAGCGGTAAACCTTCTCGACGGAATACCGTCGAGAATCGAAACAAATGAGATTCTCAAAAATTACCGCGCAGAAAATTTACTCTGACCAATCAGCGTTGTTATTTTGGTGTGACGTCAACTTACACATGTACAAAGATGGAGATGTCATTGCAATTGTAAATTGCAGATCCATTGCTTTACGTTATCAGCATAAATTTAGTTAAATTGATTTTCAGGGAAGTTAAGTATTTCAATTAATGTGTATTAATTACTTCGTTGTGGTGAACATGTTGTTTATGGAGGAGTTCGGCAGTTCGTTACCGCAGACATGTGTAGGCCCTTAACATGGACTTAACATATTTGTTTGACTATCACTTCATTTTGGAGAGAGAGCCTGAATAAATTGACGTGTACAACTGTGACATGGGTTGCCTATATACATTCATTCTCCGTTTATTCCATACATTGTCAATTTCCATTTCCCTTCTTTTCTTTGTTGAATCCGTGACGTAAACAGCAGCTTGGATATTGTTGTTGCCCCATAAAATTCACCATAGTTTGACGGACGATACCGAATATTCATCAACATGCTCTATATGTATCGTGAATGCTAATGCGAAGTGGAGTTGCGCCATATATTGTCGTGGTTATTAATGTCTAATAAAACATAATTCTAATAAGATAAATGGACAGAATTACATGAATTAGTCATATTAACAGGATTAATGAATAATTTATTAGAATGCTTCGTATTAACTAATAAAGGTACTCTTACTGGATGAATTAGAAAGTCAACTGCAATGGTTTCCCAGGTTCAGGTTAATCAATCATAGACACCACAACGCCAAGAAAACATTGGATCCATTTCCTCTTGTTTTGCAACAGACGGTGGTGCTACGTCATGGGACCTGGATAATCGAGACTAAATAAATAGCCGCATTTGAATTTCGATATCCGTTTTGCAGCATTACCTAATGAAGTGAATCGTTGTAAGTTTCACAATCATAGAAATTGCCATAGCAACTAATCGTCCGTGACTGCGCGTGCGTGTGTGAGTGTGCGTGTGATTGTGTGTGTTAGTTACGACACTCAGCGAGTAAGGTGTTTTTCGGTCTGTACCTCGCCATTTTTATTCTAAGCTCCATACAGTGTTTTTATATGTCTGCGTCAAAACCCAAGTAAAAACATGAGCGAACCTTCACTGCAGACTCACGCCTTTTGGATAAACACGGACTCGGCTACAACAAGAATAAGCACAAACATAGCACAAACATAGCACAAACATAGCACAAACATAGCACAAACATAGCACAAACATAGCACAAACATAGCACAAACATAGCACAAACATAGCACAAACATAGCACAAACATAGCACAAACATAGCACAAACATAGCACAAACATAGCACAAACAAGGTAAATATAGACTTACTTTGTGTCCTGTCTGGATCCGTTTAACTGTCAATATCGGACTGATAACAATAATTACTCAGTCAATTGCACTCAAAGATGTGTTATTTTAGCAACCTGACCGCATCAACACAAAACGAGTGACGTACTTTACAGACGACCCCTCATGACTGAAAAAAACGCTTTACATATTACATTCTGGTAGACCTGTAGTCCAGTCAATGTAGGCCCAAAAGGCGTCTAAGTTAGACAAAATTGCAACATAATTTTTTTGTGTGGGAAACAAGCCCTAAATACATACCTAACAACATATAAAAAATCGGATAAAATCGGAATGGGGGAAAATATCGAATTTGCATCAATTAAAATTGGCCGCTAAAAACAATATTTTCTGTCACTGTGACCCCATATTTAAGGAAGAACTGATAACATGAAGTAAATACGATATAAAAGTATAATGTACATGGTCACACAGATGTTACTACGCATGACTGGAAATCCAAGGTGGCTGCTATTTTCAAGTCTTCCTCCAATATCCACAACCAATACAAAAAAAGATATAGCAGCCTACTTTGAATAATCACCGACCAATATAACCCGGACTGTCAGCGCAATAGTTTACTGCGATTATTTTATAATGCGCATGCGCAAAAACCAGACAACATGTTCTAGCAACCTCTTGCTCTCGGACTATATATTGTTAGTAAATATTTGCAGACTAATTGGCGACCACCGTGAAAACGGCAGCCATGTTGAATTTCCAGTCACATATAATAATATCATGTACATTTTATTTGTATATCATATTGACTTCATTTTATTAGTTCTTCCAAAATATGGAGTCATGTTACCAGAACATTTTGGTTTGAAGCCAAATGACTGACCTACTGGTCAATCGGGAAGCAGTCAGCCACGTTATAATTATTGTTAAGAGTATTCGTTCACATATATTCACCACCGTATATAGTCAGGTACCCGTGTATATCTCTTTGAACTGAAACAACGTGAAATTAATGAAATTGTCCAAACTCCAAAACGGCAGCAGTAAGATTCTACCCCGTGTTCTCTCAGCTGAGAGCCGTGTATTATTACCATTACTCAACCGCGTTCAAATGTTAAATGATCTGACTGACTGAATATTACAATAATTCTTCACAATCCTCAGGCTTGACGAACTTGTTCCGGGAGAAAATGGATACAACGTAGTTATAACAGTTTGGACTTGACTTCTTGGCCAAAGTCGTCGCCATCAGATAATAACACGTATTGCTTGTTAGGGTTCACCCTTTTTAGAACTATATCAGCTATTCTCTCAAACACTATCCGCCGTGACACATCCCATCCGGATAATGTTCAACCGACGGGCCTTCGGTGATACAGCAACAACAACAACAACAACAAAAACGACAACAACAACAACAACAAAAATACAAATACTATCCATTATATTAAACGCTCAGTACTGTTTATTTTCTGTTATGTCTTGCTTACCATAACGTCGACGGTCTCCGTTGTCTCCCATCGTATCATTGTATTTACATACATAACCAGACAATCATGGAGGGGTCGCAATAGATGGCACTAATTCTTAACACGACATCAATTATTTGATATACATTGGAGTACAAAGGGGCGCCTCGTAACAACTGTGATATCTGTATGAGGCTGAAGTGTGGGGCGCAGTGGCCCAGTGGTGGAGCATGAGTCTCGACCGAGAGAACCCGGCTTCGAATCCTTTGCTGCGGTGTCGAACCTTGGGCAAATTCGTTCATTCTACGTTGCTCCAGTTCATTCAACTGTGTGAATGAGCATCTGGCTATAGACAGTGGTGCATATTTGTGAACGAAGACTTGGCGCATTAATTGCAGCGTGGCTGGACCCTTCCCAGAGAAGTCGAGATGGTGTTTGATTGAACAGGTCTGCCAGGGAGTAAAATGTAGAGCGCTTTTAGCAGTTCGATGGACTGGATACAGCTCTATATAATAAATTATTTTTTCAAGTTATATTCTGAGATCGTCCATATTTTAAATGCAAATTTCCAATAAATCAACATATTCCATGCACTATATATCACTTTCCTCAACTTTATTTAAACTTTTTACATAGTATGCAATTTTAAGATAACACAGGACAAAAGACAAACAATTACATCCACGTGCAATGCGTTTTAGTAGAGCGGCTATGGGATATGATTGTGCACTTTTTGACAAAAACATAAAAAGTGGTACACTCATAGTTTATGATGCATATACTCAATTCAAACTAGGTAACCATCGCTATCGACACGGTACCTAGCCGCCTTCTTGATTTTTTAAATGACCGCCACGGAAATCCATTATCCACATAGAGCCTAAATCAGCTTCTAAGCAACATAAAACATGTTCTTGGTGTCTAATCCAACATTTCCAGGGTCAAGGAATCCATTTCTGTCATGTGCAGTATCCAAGGACCGCCATGGAGATACAATCAATCACAACATACTACTACATAAATTAAATTATTATGGATTTAATGACAATCACTTGGTCTTTGTAATAGTTATTTACATACTCGCAAACTGTATGTAGAAATTGAAAATGTTAAATCAAAAGAAATAGTCATAAACAGTGGTCTCCAAGATTCTATTTTAGGACCACTCTTATTTATAATATATATATATATATAAATGAAACAACACTTTCTTGCGATCTTTTCAAATTCATATGATATGAATTGCTGACGACACCACCCTTTCCAGTATAATACATAAATAAAAAAAATCCAAAAGTTCAAATGTGAAGTGAAAATATAAACAAAGCATTAACAAAGATTAGCAATTAGCTGAAAGCTAATAAACGTTCACTAAATGCAAAAAAGACAACTTCATGATTTTTCATATGCCTCAAAAGAAAATAGAATACCCTCTGTTAGAAATTTATGGGGCATACATTGAATATGTAAATTATTTCAATGTTTTTTAGGCATCACATTAAATAACCATTTAAACTGGCAGAGTCATACAAATAAAATTGCTAACAAAATATCTAAAACAATAGGAATATTAAATAAACGTAACCACTTTTTAGACACAACCTATTAGAGACAGTAAACAATGCACCAAGTATTATCATTAATACCATTTACACCCACAGTCTTCATGGGTTTTCGACATACAAACAAAGTACTTTATTTCAAATTACGAATCCTGTTGTAGTATTCACAATTGTTATATTTGTAATTCATAATACATGTTGTTATTAAGTTATTCGTTGTATATGTATTGCATACATAGGTCAAATAAACTGATTCTGATTTCTGTGTTCTTAGTACTGAGATTCATCGGCCAATATATTAGCTTCTAAGCAACATATAAACATGTTCTTTGTGTCAGAACCAACTGTTCAGGGTCAAGGAAACCATTTCTGCTGTATGTTATATCCTCAGATGACGAACATATTGAAATTCAAGATGGCCGCCATGAAAATTCATCACCAAGCATTTCAGCTTCTAAACAACGTATAAACATGTATTTGTGTGAAAATCAACATTTCCAAGGTCAAGGAATTCGGTTCTGCCATACGCTATATTCTGAGATGACGGCTATATTGAAATTCAAGATGACTGATCTGTATTTATGTTTTACGAACATGATTTTAGTGTCTCTTGATGTTGAGGTATCCATTCGTGGTTCATGTATGAAAATTGAATCGCAGCACCAGAAGTTGCGTAATGTACGATGGTGTCAGACGAGACATCCTCGTCGCTTATTGATCAAACAGACGACTCGTAACAAAAGTTTAGCAGTGTACGCCCGGCATCAGCCGATGTACTGTATTATTCCGTTGGCCGGACATGGCGACTGGTAATTATGCAAAAAGCATAATCGAATACCATATCAAATACCTAAATGATATATATATAATAGTAAGTATGATCAAATAAAAATAATTAAGTACTGTTCATGTATTCGAATGCATCTTATTTGAATAAGTTGAAACATTTGCATTCAAATGACTTGTACTTGTGATCGATGTAGGGGTTTGGTTATAAAAATAATAGCTTCGATGACGAACGCCAAAGAACCGGGACACGGTTCAATGGGACACATTGACGCATGTTGTGAGGAATGTTTTGAGCGATACGAGCTAGTTCAGGAACGACGTTTTGTGTCCCTATTTCGCAGGTGGTCTCATCTGTTTCAGCTTCCTAGCTCCTGGTGGCTAAAATAAAATGTTCCGTAATATTGCATGGGTGAGTCTGAACTTGAAGTCTTCAATGAAGGTTTGGCCACTCGGGACATTTAGGCGCTCCGCACTCTTTCTCTGTTAGCGAGAACTACAGTGTAGCTCTGCTTTTATCCAGAACGGAAGTAGCTTTTAATTATTTTAACCTCCATCACATCCATGTTGTGTATAACCGCCAACTTCATCCACGTAGTATATAATCTTTTAACTGCAATGGATTTAAAGGTGTTGTATTCTTTTGGAGCGTTAACTAAATGTTCTGTGCTAACAAGAGCTTATGCTCACATATCAATATTGTAATATACTTAAATTATACATACTTATATTATACATTTATTCAACACCCGTCATGACGGTTACGTTGGTTACGTTGTTTCTTGTGTAGATGTCACTTGTGGTATTTTATTTGGTATGGTGGGGTAGGTTTTCATGGAAACGCTCCCTTTTTAAATGCATCACCATACTTGACCTTTGTTATGTCTGGAATTGCGGCACAAGAATATGTTGGGGTGAGAAGGAGTATTACTTATTTAATGTATATCTACCTTATGAATGTGATGAAAACGAGGCAGGTTTAATGATTATATGAATAACACTTTTGCATACGTTGCTAAAATGAATAGCTTATGAATGACAATTATTGTTGATTCATATTTTCATACGGATATTTCTAAGAACTCATTTTTGATTAATATATTTCTTGCAGTAATAAATACCTTCTTGCAAAGAATATTCACTGGCTAAATTGTGATCAGGATACTCTCTCGATAGAGACACATATGCATATCTTACTTAAGTCTGGGGTACAGTCGAGGCGTTATTCAGCCGATGTTCACCATCATTGATGTGGATAACTTTTTGTGAGGTCACCCTCAGTATATCAATATTTTTTTTTATTTGATATAATATTGTCACGGCGCCATAAAAAATCGTTATTATTATTATTATTTAAAATAATAATTGTCTCCTCGTATCGCAGTGATTTCTCCCATAGTTAATGCTATAGCTGTTGTAATGTCATGTTATTTATGGTTTATTTCTGGTCATCGCCGATGGAATTATTTCATCCATATACCATCTTTTATCATCGGTGATAATGTGCTCTGTTTCGCCGTTCGTGTATACTCTCATCGCTGGTCAAGTGGTGGTCAGAATGCAGGATGTTACAAACAAAGAATACAATGCTCGCAGTGTCAGGATGTGTACGTCCTTACGGAATTACGCAGCAACACACAAATTATGTATTCTCATAAATGTTCATTCAGTGTGGTCGAAAAAAATCAACATTAATTATTGCTGTTTTAATTGGTCAACCCGGGCACGAGGACGAAAATATCGTTAACTATTTTAGAAGATATACGAAGACCGTGTAGCTCTTTCACAACGTCTAGTCTATGTTTATATGATGTGTCCTGTAAACACAGAGCACTATTGTTTATTCAAATTTCCAATATGATTGATAACAATTATTTCTTAGCGCAATTTGGTGGTCTAGAGAAAAATTATCTATATCACATATTAAAAACGGATTAAATGAATGAAGATGGGGTTGTTGAACCATTTCAACATTCACCATACTTCGACGATGATAATTTAATAAACCATTTAACGAACAAACAAAGCAAATTTATCGTGCTAAGCCTAAACTGTCAGAGTTAAATGCAAAAATTGACGAAATTAAAATAAAGCTAGAATCATTCAGAAGTAGTGGCTGTGAGATCAATGCTCTATGTTTACAGGAAACATGGCTCGATGAAGAGGCTGACACTTCTTTATTTCAAATAGATGGATATACATTAATATGCCAAGGCAAAATCTGTAGTGCACATGGCGGCTTGGCAATCTACCTCAGCAACAAATACAATTACAAATCTGTAAATATCCGTGCAAATACAGACAAATGGGAAGGTCAGTTTATTGAAATAACATGTTGTGCCATGAAGAAAAAACTAATTCTTGGAAATATATATAGACCACCAAGAGATATTATCGAAAACTACCGTATATTTACAAAAGAGTTTGCATCAAATTTAGTTGATTTACAAAAATCTAAAAGTGAAATAGTAATTGCAGGAGATTACAATATTGACTTGCTTAAAATTAACGAAAAACCCATAATATGTGACTATTTTGACACAATCGTTTCACATGGTTTCTTCCCTAAAATTACTATGCCAACACGACTTTCAGAATATCATGGAACACTCATTGATAATTTTGTATGCAATTTGTAAAAAGGATTCTTCAAATCCTCAGCTGGTATTTTAGTGAGCAATATTTCTGATCACTTTCCGTACTTTCTAAGTCTGGATTATGTTGAAACCACTAGTGCAATACCAAGGTTTATACGAATAAAACAACAAAGTCCTGACTAGCTCAATAAATTTAAAATTGAAATAATAAACTCAAATATTTATAATAAACTTAACACAGATATTCATGCGGATCCGAATGAAAACTACAATATCCTCGATGAAATTGTTACTGCAGCTATGGATAAATTTATACCTATTAAAGTAATTAAATTTAACAAATATAAACATAAGAAAACTCCTTGGATTACCAATGGCATTATAGTGTCGATAAAATTTAGAAACAAATTGTATTCGAGAATGAAAACGACTCAAATAAATATAGAGCATTATCATGAACTTAAAACTGACTTACATACTTATAATAAAATTCTTAAGAGTAATATTAGATTAGCTAAGCAAATGCATTACCAATCCAGTTTTGAAAAGCATAAGCGTAGTGTTAAAAAGATGTGGTGTTTAATTAAAGAAATTATTCAGAAAAGTCAAAAGAAAGACCAATTTCCAGATATGTTCAAGGTCGATGAGGAAATGATTAGTGACAAATGCATTATTGCAAACAAATTTAACACGTTTTTTACTAATGCTGGTCCTACTCTAGCCTCTAAAACAACTACTAGTGGAGGTAAATCATACAAAGATTACCTGAAAAACCCGATATCTCACACCTTCAGATTTAATCCGATTGACATGGAAACTACTGTTAATACAATTAATCGTTTACCTCCAAAATCAACTTGTGGAAAAGACGGTATTTCAACACAATTACTAAAATTAATAAAAAATGATATCAGCAAAGCAGTCACTCTAATTATTAATCAATCAATAATAACTGGTATATTTCCAGACAAATTAAAAATTGCAAAAGTCATACCCCTTTTCAAAAAAGGTGATGTTTCTGACTTTAACAGTTATCGTCCTATTTCTATCCTGCCAGTGATTTCAAATTTTTTTGAAAGGGTTATGTTTGATCAAATCCACGATTACTTCCATTCTAAAGCTTTATACTACAATAGCCAATATGGGTTCAGAAAGAAACATTCTACTGAGCTTGCTACACTCGAAATCATAGACAGAATTATACAAGAACTTGATAAATCGGTTACTCCAATAAATATATACCTTGATTTATCAAAAGCATTTGACACAATTGATCACAATATATTGGTACAAAAGTTAAATTACTATGGATTAAATGACAAGGCTCTGGACCTTTGTAAGAGTTATTTACAAAATCGTAAGCAGTATGTAGAAATTGAAAATATTAAGTCTAAGGAAATAGTCATCAACACTGGTGTCCCTCAAAGTTCAATTTTAGGGCCGCTCTTATTTATTATATATATAAATGATATAGCACTTTCTAGTGACCTTTTCAAATTCATAACATATGTTGACGACACCACCCTCACTAGTACACTAAAAACATTTAATGATTCAGAAGGCCAAATGCGAAGTGAAAATATTAACAAAGAACTAACGAAGATTAGTAATTGGTTAAAAGCTAATAAATTGTCACTAAATGCCAACAAGATTAAATTCATGATTTTTCATATGCCTCAAAAGAAAATAGAATACCCTGTGTTACAAATAGATGGGTCACACATCGAATGTGTAAACGATTTCAATTTTTTAGGCATCACAATAAATAACCATTTAAACTGGCAGAGTCATACAAACAAAATAGCAAATAAAATCTCTAAAACAATAGGCATACTAAATAAACTTAAACATTTTTTACCACCTAATACATTATATATTATGTACAATGCTCTTATTCTCCCTCATATTAATTAAGGATTACTTTTATGGGGTCACCAGGCACATCGAATTTTCAAATTACAGAAAAAAGCAATACGAATAATATCCTTAAGTAAATATAATGCTCACACAAGTCCTATTTTTAAAAGACTTCAGTTGCTAAAGTTGGATGACATTTATAAAATCCAACAATTAAAATTTTACTATCAATTAATTAACAATCTTTTACCCTACTACTTCAATGTTTTTCCAAACACACACATCTATAATATTCATCAGCACTGCACACGTGAAAGAAATAATCTGTATATGTCCAGATTCAAACATGAATTTGCCAAAAAATGCATTAGACATAACATAGTTGAGACAGTTAACAATACACCAAGTATTATCATTAATAAAATTTACACCCACAGTCTGTATGGTTTTTCAACATACACAAAAACTTGTTTATTTTAAATTATGAATCCTGTTGTCGTATTCATAATTGCTTTATATGTAATTCGTAATACGTATTGAAATGTATTCTTAATAAGTATCCATGTGTACGTCAATTTGTACAAGAGTACATTTAATCAGTCCTTGTATTATGTATGTATGTTGATACACTGAGTAATTATTAACTGTAAAACAAGGGATATGCTATTCTGATTTGTGACATGTAAATTTTGATGTTGATTATATTGATGGGGTGGCTCCTGTGCTAGCGATATTGTATATCTTAATGGGAGTCTCCCGACCTTATCTAGTACTCATGTTATTCATTGTGTATATATCGTATTTATAGGTCAAATAAACTTATTCTGAGTTCTGAGTTCTGAGACCGTTAACACTTTTAGAATATATTATATTGGGCACTTATCCTAAACAAAAGTGGACACGCGTCTTGAAAAACGTAAATCTACGTGAAATGATCAGATCATCAAAGACAACGAACAACAATATCACAGTGACCTGTTTAATGTTTTCTTGCTAACAGATTTGCTCTCAAAAATAATGATCAACAACACGTATCAAAGTTTTAAAGAGAAATTTGAAAGACAACGACCTCAACACTCTGCACTGGCATGTTGTTACCGAGTACAGCCTGCGAGGTGTCAATCCAGTAATCAACCTATATGAACGCAGCAATGACAAGCATTTTTATCGAGACAGACGCTGGCTACTACTATTACAAACAGCTACGGGCATGTTCATCAGGCACACGGTGAGCAGGTATGGTGCACTTCTGCTGCTACTACATACAGCACTGGATATTGGCGGGTCCGTCACATAGGTACTGGTAGTATGTGCCGTAACAGTACTCGCTCCGGTCTTGACAACTGCCTCCATTTCTCGTGCATCTGTAATCTGCCAGACGAGAAGAACAAGGTAAAGGTATGACCTTACATAGGGCAGTATCCAGTCCTTAGAACTGCTCAAAGCGCTTTAACTTTGCTCTCTGTTCAATCAGTGCAATCAATGCGCGAAGACTATTCTGATAATATTTTTTATAAATACCCAACACTGTTTACAGCCAGGTACTGATTCATACGGCTGAATGAATTGGAGCAACGTAGAGTGACCGAACTTGCCCAAGGTTCGACGCGGCAGCACAGGTTTCTAATCCGGGTTCTCTGTATCGATGCTATAGCTACTGAATCACTGGTCTCCACATAAGGTAATTAGCTCGCAATATTGCACCATTATTTGGGACAGTTTATTTTCACAATAACACAGTTTTTATTGTAACTTGATAAGTGCAACTTTTCGGGGTCATGCGGCTAGAAAACAATAATACAAACTAACCATTTGCTACAACAGTCAACAATATCACGCAAGTGGTATATTAGGAAAAGCTTGTTGAACCCACAGCTACCATACTTCTGTTGATAAACCTGTATCTAAATCATGCTTCAATGCGTTAAGTGCTTGGACAGAAGGGCATATCGTTAAGATGTTCTGTTTCTTCTTGTGTTGACAACGAAATGAGTTTACAACAAGCTTTCTAGCCGCTGGCATAAGGGCATCTTCGCCTGTCGCCCACTCACTAGTCAAGCCTCCGCGTCAAGAACCACCAACTTGTGTTCAATAACCCCGTAACAACGTCGCAGTTTAGAAGATACGACCACATAGTATGTTCAAATGATTAACAAAACACCCAGTTTCAAAACAATCCTTATTTGCAAATACGTGCCGGACTCACACGATTTTCCATTTTCATACGGTCGACCCAGCAGACATCCTGTTACAAATTAGTACGCCCGCTAATTCCTGGTAGAGGAAGAGATTGTCTCCCTTTAAGAAAGCGCTCTAAAAGACCAAGATACTGACACGTGAAAGCGACTGGTTGAGAGAGAGCCACCCCGCAAGGGATAAAAAGAGAAGACTTCAGCTTACCAGACGCCTGAGCTCCACTGATGGCGACCAACAGCAATATGAACGCAAACGCAGCAAACGACGTCGTCATGTTTACGTATGTCGATTTCTGAAAAGGTAAGAAAAAGATAAAACTAAGTTCTTACATACATACTTACAGTCCCTAGTCTTTAGGACTTCTCAAAGCGCTTTACATTGGCACACTTGTTCAAATAAACAAGATCTAGACTTCAATGGTAAGCATCCAACCATGTTTCAATTAATGCGCGAAGAATATTCATACAGAAATATCCACGACTGTCTATAGTCAAAACAAGTTGAAAACACTACCCTAAAGCAGTGTTTTCAACTTGGGTAGTATGCTGAACTTCTTATAGCGGGAAGAGAGTTAATATTTTGTTTGAGTGTCACTTCATTATGGCAAGTGAGCCGGTACGAAGTTTCATGTGCAACTATGTTTAGTATTAGTGTTAATACAAAAACTTTTCAAATAATTTTCCAGAAACAAAACAATACTCTAACGTAAAAGTATCAAAAACTATCATCGTGGGATTTTAAACCTAAACATTATCGTTAGAAATTCCGCTTAATATCTTGTTTGATGAGTTAACACAAGTGAATGTCATCGGTAGCCCTGATTCAGAATTTCAGGTTAACCAGTCAAAACATTCTGTATCCAATCTCTCTTGTATGCGAGAAACGGTGGCGCCACATGGCGGGGCTTGGATAATCGAGAGTAAATTAATAGCTACATTTGAATTTCGATATCCGTTTTGCAGCATTACCTAAAGAAGTGAACAGCTGTACGTTTGACAATCGTACAAGCTGTTGTAGCAAATAATGGTCCGGGTGCATGTGTGCATGTGCATGTGTGGTTGTGTGTGTGTGTGTGTGTGTGTGTGTGTGTGTGTGTGTGTGTGTGTGTTTGTGCATGCGTGCGAGCGTGCGTGCGTGCGTGCGTATATACTATAACAAAAACGAAACATAATGATTGGAAATAATGCTGTCCTGACCGTTGATTCTCCTTGTAGTCTCTAGTCGACTTGTCACAGTTGCAGCACCCAGCGAGTGATGATTCTTGTCGCTGTATCGCACTGCTTTTATACTAAACTCCATGCAGGGTTTTAGTGAGTTTGTGAGCGAACCTTCATCGATGACTCACGTGTTATGGATAAACACGAATTATGTGACAACAAGAACAAGCAAAACATATGGTAAACAAGATACAGGTACATACATGTACTTATTTTACTTCCTTCTTCACGTGGACATTGTACTTAATAGCAACTTTCCTACAACAACAATCACGCAGAGGCGGATTTTGTGATACCGCCGATGGGACGAATAGTATGTTTCTAAATAATTCAATAGATACCGGTACGTTTGGCGCCATATAATAAAAAAAATTATGGTGTTGCACAACCATTCCCTACAAATTGGAGGATTAATATTATTTCCTGCCTCTCTACACATATTTGGGGGCTCAACACCCATTTCCCCAGTTTCGGCCCCTATGCGCCTATTTGTATATTTCTGAAAATTGTAAACCTAGAATCAAAGTACAGAAGTGACATTTATGTCCTGCATCGTTAAACAAATAATACTTTCAATGTTGTTGCTTCCCCATTGCCGCTGATCAACAACCTGTGGCGAGATGTCATTTAAATTTAGTATAATCGCTAGGTAGCGCTACTGTATTTCTATGTTCCCACTAACTTAGCATCGAATAGACAGAGGACAACATTACGTAATGTCAGGAGTCCTTGACCGAGCCTCGTGTAGCGGGTCGGCATGGAGATGTTCAAATAAACCGTTCGTCTTTATAAAACACGCGTCCGAAGTTACGTTATATATATATAACAACGAAACGATACATGGTGTCAGATGTCCCGTCATATCGTCGGTTAATGAACCAGGATCAGCATGTGTTATTGACGAACTTTGCATTGAAGCACGCAGCTTGCAAAAGTGAACTTTGAACATTTTCGCCGTGACTGTGAAATCACGCCAACTGACAGCGCAATGCAGACATCGCGGTAGGCTTGTCGAGCGTTGTTGTCACTCGTGCGACAACCAAAGGTACGTGACCTTTTGATTCTACTACAAC
The DNA here is from genome assembly GCA_020002185.1 of Paraescarpia echinospica. Classification (NCBI taxonomy): domain Eukaryota; kingdom Metazoa; phylum Annelida; class Polychaeta; order Sabellida; family Siboglinidae; genus Paraescarpia; species Paraescarpia echinospica. The sequence continues at coordinate 40,437,080 of CM034534.1, read as the reverse complement.
ACAGATTGTACAGCATGGCCGAGTCAAACACAGCCGACACTACCGGGTGTGGGGCAAGCGCAACGGTGATGTTGATACCCTCCGCAAACATACCACCCCCGCGGCCATTGATTATGGGCGATAATCTGGCCACAAACTGGAAGCAATGGCGTAAAATATGGCAGCGCTATGAAATAGCTACTGGCATATATAAGCAAGAAGGCTTAGTTCGCGTCGCCACACTTCTGTCTGTGATAGGAGAGGATGCGGCGAAAGTGTATGACACATTCACATGACACGACCAAGGAAATCTTCTACGTCGGTCTTGTTGGAGACAGAGCGTCGAAGGCAGTCATCACAGTGGAAGTTGGATCTCGGAGACCAAGTAGCCGGGTTCTGTTCCAAATGGACACTGGAGCAGAATGCAACGTGCTTCCACGAGAGACGTACTGCAGAGCGACAAGGGAATTAAGAAGCTGCAACACTGTACCCACAAGTACATCAGGACGTACACTGGAGAAAAGTACCAGATACTTGGTTAGGTGACACTTCGGGTATGGCGACAAGGCAAACAAAGCAATTTGACCTTCAACATCACGAACGATGACTTTATGCCACTGTTGTCATTGAAGACCTGCACAGAGATGGGTTTCGTGACGATCAACGACAGCGACAGAAACGTGCACGCAGTGAGCGACACGTCAGGAACGAGCGTGTCGTCAGGCTACAGTGACAGTCCACATCCAGCCCCACGATCATCGCTGTGGAAAGCGGTGCGAGCAGCAGTGAAAGAAAAAAACGATCTACTCACAGAGTTTAAAGATGTCTTTGAAGGTCTGGGCGAGCTGCCTGGCGAATACCACATTGTCACAGACGAGAGTGTTGCACCCGTGATACACCCACCTCGTCGTGTGCTAGTGCCGTTGAGAGCGAGAATCAAGGAGAAACTTGATGAGATGGTGCAGCGAGGAATCATCAAGCCAGTCACCGAGCCTACAGCTTGGGTGTCGAGCATGCTTGTTGTCGTCAAGCCCGATAAGTTGAGGATCTGTATCGACCCAAGAGACTTAAACCGAGCGATCTGTCGCGAGCACTACCAGATGCCGACGATCGAGGAGATCGCGACACGTCTGACTGATGCAAAGAACTCGCCCTTCGGAAGGTTTCGTTGGACACGCATGCCTTTCGGAATCAGCTCAGCGCCGGAAGTCTGGCAGAGAACGATGCACGAATTCGTTGAAGACCTTGACGGAATAGAGGTCATCGCAGACGATTTTCTAATAGCGGGATTTGGCAAGACGGAGCAAGAGGTAAATCAGAGTCTAGAAGACAATGAGCGCGCATTCTTCGAGAAGTGCCGAGCATGGAAGCTGAAGCTGAACCGCAGCAAAGTGAAGCGAGGACAAGCAAGCGTCCCCTTCATGGGTCACATTCTGACGCCGGACGGCCTGAAACCCGATCCAAAGAAGATATCGGCAATCAGAGAGATGCCGGAGCCAGGCGATGTGACTGCTCTGAAGAGATTTCTAGGCATGGTGAACTACTTGTCTAAGTACCTGCCACGACTCTCGGAGATGACTGAACCTCTGAGGAGACTTGATGACAAAGACGCAGAGTTCAACTAGACAAACTCGCACACAGCAGCGATTGATGCCATTAAGCAGCTTGTCACCAAAGCACCAGTATTGCGCTACTATGACGTCAAGCAACCGGTCACGATCCAGTGTGATTCGAGCGAACGTGGTCTGGGAGTCGTGTTAATGCAGAACGGACAGCCAGTCTCGTACGCTTCGCGGGCTCTGACTGACACAGAGACACGTAATGCCCAAATAGAGAAAGAACTTTTAGCAATCGTGTGGTCGTGTGACAAGTTCGATCAGTACATCTATGGGCGAGACGTGGTCACCATTGAATCAGATCACGAACCGCTGAAGACAGTATTCAAGAAAGAGATTCACAAGTCACCGAAGAGGCTACAGCGCATGTGTCTCGCTCTACAGAAGTACAACCTAAATGTACAGTACAAGCGAGGTCCACTAATGTATATCGCCGACACTCTCAGCCGCGCCTACATAGACACAACAGAGGGCGGCCAGCATGAGAACTGTGAGATTCGCGCACTAGAATCAGTGAGCCACGAGAACATCTCGGTAACCAAGACGAAACGAGACGAATTCAGGGAGAAAGTGTCCGCAGACGAAGAAACTCAGGCGCTGATCAAGATCATACGACAGGGATGGCCTGCGAGAAGAGAATGTCCGCAAGCAGCATCGCCATATTATGACGAGCGCAGCAGCTTGGTTGAAGCCGAAGGACTAGTGTTTCGAGGCGAGCAGCTGGTCGTACCGAGGTCACTGAGAAAGGATATGCTGCAGCAGATACACAGCAGCCACATTGGAATGGGAGGATGCGTTCGACGAGCCAGAGAAGTGCTGTACTGGCCGGGGATGAGTGCTGACGTCAGAGACTATGTGTCCAGATGCAGCACTTGTCAGACATTCACGCCACAGCAGTGTCGTGAGCCCCTACATCCACACGGACTGCCATCTCGTCCGTGGGAGAAGTTAGGAGGAGATCTGTTCGAGTTCAACGGACAGTCGTTCATCATCATAGTCGATTACTGGTCCAACTACTTCGAGGTAGCGGAGTTACACAAGAAAACGTCACGGTCTGTAATAAACCAGTTAAAAGTGCAATTCGCTCGACATGGAATACCTTCTGTTTTGATGACAGACAACGGACCGGAATTCGCAAGTGAAGACTTCAAGGAATTTGTGAAACTATGGAAGATCAAGCACATCACTTCTAGCCCGAGGTTTCCACAATCGAACGGCAAAGCGGAAAACGCGGTGAAGACGTGTAAAGCACTCTTCAAGAAAGCACGAGAAGACCACAAAGACCCACTGCTAGCGCTGCTAGACTGGAGGAACACCCCGAACGAGTATATCGGAACATCGCCGGTACAACGGCTGATGGGAAGGCGTACAAGGACCCTCCCGCCGACAACTGAGGAGCTATTACGCCCAGCGATACCACCTTCAACAGAAGAGAAGCTGGCCTCACAGAAGGAAGCTCAGAAAAAACACTACAACCGAGGCACGAAGAAGCTCACGGAGCTACACGCTGGTGACAACATCCGAATGAGGTTACCAGGTGATCGACGCTGGTCACTGGGGCTTTGTCGCCGTGTGTTGGGACACAGATCCTACGAGGTTGAGGTGAACGGCGCGCGCTACCGTCGCAACCGTCGTCAACTGCGGTCGACAGCTGAACTGCCAAACATGGACACGGTTATTGATGACATCGAGTCGACGCATCAGGACGAGCCACTTCAGCGAAACCAGACGACCGAACCAGCTGACGTGCACTGCGGTCCGGAGTCATACAGCCCGCTGCCACGACCCGTGCCGGCACCACGACGTCCCATCCGAGACGGCCCAGGGACACCAAACCAACCCACTCCACCTATACCGATGTTACGAAGATCTACTCGAGATAGAGTTAACCCCAAGTGGCATGTAGACTACGAACTGTAGGTGTTATACATTTGTTACCGTTTATCACACTTTACGGACTGTAGCAAGTATAGCAAGTATTCACAGTATACTTCAAGGACACTTACTTAATGTCTAGTACATGCGTACATTGTTGAGAAAGGAGATGTGGCGAGATGTCATTTAAATTTAGTATAATCGGTAGGTAGCGCTACTGTATTTCTATGTTCCCACTAACTTGGCATCGAATAGACAGAGGACAACATTACGTAATGTCAGGAGTCCTTGACCGAGCCTCGTGTAGCGGGTCGGCATGGAGATGTTCAAATAAACCGTTCGTCTTTATAAAACACGCATCCGAAGTTACGTTATATATATAAAAACGAAACGATACACAACCCCTCTCTCTTCACTTCATCTTTCTCTGTTTGCCTAACATCACTCTACGCGGTACTACCGTCTCATCTGTGTTCGTCTACCATTCCTTCGCATCCTTCATGTTTCTCCGCCTCTGTTCTTTTCGGCAGGCTGTTTGCATTCATTCTTATAAAAACGACCTTCCCGCATTACATGCCTTCTTACTGCACTACTTGTTAAATACATACGTAACGAATGGTCTTAGAACAAATGGAAGGAAAACTCTCTGTTCGGTTACTCAGGATCGCCCTCTCAAAGCCAATGATCATGATCAAGTCTACGAAATCAATTGAACTTCGTCCCACTTGTCTTAATTATGTGGATGTGTCGAACATGCAAAGATAAAGGGAGGCACGCTGTTCATAGTTGTTTTCATTTATTCATTAATATAATGTTCTTAAGACTACACTTACCATGTTGACTGTATACTGCTCGCCAAATTTTGTTCAGAAAGCCCGTAACAACGTTCACAATTTGGAAGATACGACCCCGGAGCGCGTTCAAACGGTAAACAAAACATCCAGTTTCAAAACAAGCTTTATTGGCACGGACGGAATTAACACCAATATTCTTTAATTTCCATCAATGACCCAATTTCCAACGTTCTATACGCCACATTTCCTATTAAAATTAAATTACTACGGTGGCTAAATCACTTTGGAGGAACAGACTGGCTCCCTTTAAGTCCAAGAAAGTGCGGTAAGTCCCACCGGACTCCACAATAATGCCAATAAAGGGTGTTCACTATTTGTCTGTTTTGTGCATATCATTTGAATGTTTCATGTGCACAGCAAACAAAATACACTGACGTTTCAGGTTTTTTGAACGCAATTTGGCGGGTTGTACAATTTCATCTAATCTGTTTCAGTATTTGGAGTGTTATATTAAATAACGCTGAACAGAGAATGTCGGTTTAACGGCTGCGGTGCAGCGCAATGCATATCAAAATGAAAAAAATAGTTTCGCAAGTCTACGTTTAAATGCAACCAGGATGTTATGAACGTGTCGCCTTGGTTCCGGGTAGTGTTTGTTTGACCTTTGAATATTGTGCTGCTTGTGATGACTTCCTGCTTGTGATGACTTCCTGCTTGTGACGGCGCGTTGTTAGTTCGTTGTCTGGATGGTAGGGTAGTCATCAGCAGCAGATATCGCGGATGTGTACAACATGCCGAAGAGAAATGTATCGATTAGTAATTCTGAAATTGACGGGGAATTAGTTTAGGGGTGCAAGGAAGAGCGTGTACATAACGTAATCCCAACTAACCAAGACCGATTATGTGCATATTTTATATTTAAAATATAACCTTGTTTTTTATTTTTCAACATTTCTCACGTTTCCTCAAATAGATCGTGGACGTTGGTTGAATTGTTGCTATCGTCTGGTTACAAAGTGTCCCCAAAAATTACGATAGTACAATAATACACATACACACACGCACGCGCGCACCCAAACCCCAACCCCGACTTGGATTCGTTGAAGTAGCGCTCGTGGATTTCTCTATTTTGAAGCTTTGGGTTGGTCGCTAGGTGGCGCAAGGTGTTTATTTTGTCACTGCGTGATTCAAAATCATTTTTGCAATTTAACGTTTAATTTTGTCTGTGACACTAGTGTAGAATTAGTGTCAACGTATTGCTCTTGCAAAATGCCTGTATGTATGACACCCGTCAATATTTACAAATGCATGCAGGCAGTATTCCGGCTAAAGTGTCAACTAGCCAAATTGCTGCCAGATACCCTTCCCCTTAGTAAAATCAGCTAAAAAGACACCATTTTACTGTCAACAGCTGCTACAATCACATCTAGAAATCTGACTACTCAAATGCACTTATGTCAGAGCAAGTGAACATTGTAAAAAATCATTTCTCAAAAATATAATGCACATTTTTCGTCTGTAATCAAGCAGGAAGTTCAACAGTGTGCTGACCCCTTACGTACACAACATACTAAGGCAGGGGCAGTCCCCTTATAAACTATATACTAACAGGCCTTTTCAACAAGACGTTCTTTTATACCCAGTATCGCCCTGGGGGTGAAGACCTCTGACTTTTCTTTGCACGGGCACTAAACGTCTTGTTACTTTGCACAGACCTGCTGAGCGCGAACAATCATACGACCTGCAATATTGCCATTGGCATTGATTATCGCCAACCCACTCTTTAATAACCTAGAAATTTACATTAATTTTAGTACAATTATACAGTTTTAGAATATTTTATTATTTTCAATTATTTTTATGAGACATTATCATTTTATTCTTCACCATTTCGAGGAAAGACAATGTCACCAGCATTTTTATTGTGTGTTTTATTTTTATCCTGTTCTGCTGCTTCGAGAGGTCACGATTTTACTCTGTGCAAGCCACTTAGTCCCCAACGGTCGGCTGTCATTTAACAGTTTCTCAGTACATGAGAACACAACATTCCTTGTCACATCTTCACAGTTTGCCATGTCTTAATCTTTGCTTTAATAGAAAGTTACTGCCAATCCCCCGCTCTAAGCCAACGTTTAAATTGGCAATTATTTTACTACTAGCAGGAGATGTAAGTCTTAATCCTGGACCTGCTATCAGGCGCAATGTTCGAGTAGCCACCACTAACGTTCGATCTATTCAAAACAAAACAGCCTCGCTTACCGATTTATTAACTTTCAAGACAATAGACATCCTTGCAGTCACTGAGACCTGGCTCAGACCACATGACACAGCTGCATGCATTGCTGACATTTCTCCTTCCAGTTTCACCTTCCATCATCGCCCACGTTCAGTTGGGCGAGGTGGTGGTGTTGGATTTCTCATCTCAAAACAGTTCAAAGTTAATTTGCATTCAAACCGTGATTACTCCAGCTTTGAGGCCATTTGTGCCGAAATTTCCGATTCATCTTTCTCTGCTTATTTTGTGTACATTGATCGCCCTCCAGGACACCCTGCCTATTTCTTTGAAGAATTCCAGGATCTACTTGAAAATCTGGCAACTATTTATTTAGAATTTTATATACTCGGTGATTTTAATCTTCATCTGGACACACCTTCATCACCAACAAGTACATTTAATGACATTCTGGCATCCTATGACATGAAACAACATGTTACCTTTTCAACACACATACATGGCCACTGGCTCGATCTCTTAATCACCCGCTCAGATTGTAACAATATTCAGACACCTACTGCTTCAGATGGTTTATCAGACCACCACACTGTCATTGCTGATCTCGAAGTTCCTAGAATTCCCGTAGAGTCCAAAAACAAAATGTTTTACCAACCGATCCATAAGATTGACATTGCCGCATTAATGACAGACATCCTTAAATCCGACCTCATCAGTAACCCCAAAGAACATCTGTCAGATCTGTGTCGACAGTACTGTCAAGTACTCAAAGATTTACTTAATAAACATGCACCCCTGAGATCTAAATCTGTGTCCCAAAAGCCACATGCTCCATGGATGACTCCTGAAATTCTACAATCTAAAAAGCGCCGGCGCTATCTTGAACGTGTATGGCGCAAATCACGCTCGCCTTTTGACAGATCACGATATTCTAAACAGCGTCACTACTGCAACAGACAAATGGCCAAAGCTAAATCAAATTATTACACAAACATGGTCTCGAGTAACTCTGATAACCCACGTCAGCTATGGAACTGCATAAATCATATTTACATAGACGGCCGCCTCCATCTCTACCTAGTCATGTGTCGGTCAAATCTCTGTGTGACTCGTTTTCTAGTCATTTCAAAGATAAAATAAGTCTTATACGTTCTGCTTTTCCATGTCACACTTTAAGTACTGTAAATTTGGACTCCCCACAAATAAATTTTCCACTTGTATTGTTTGAGCCAGCCACATTTAATGAATTGAGGGAAATAATAATGTCCTCCCCAAATAAGTCATGCGATCTCGATCCATTACCAACCATACTACTAAAAGCATGTCTTGACTCTTTACTTGGTACAATAACGAATATCATAAATTTATCACTAAGTTCGGGTAAATTCTCAGATGATTTTAAACACGCACATGTAAATCCTGTTCTCAAGAAGACTTCTCTGCCAAAAGATGATTTCAAAAATTATAGGCCAATTTCTAATCTTAGCTTTATTTCTAAGATACTTTAGAAAGTCGTAGCAAGCCGTCTAAGACGTCATATTACCTCAACTTGTTTATCCACTGTGCTCCAATCAGCATACAAACAATTTCATTCTACAGAGACTGCTCTCCTAAAAGTACACAATGATGTTATATTAAACATTGATAAAGGCAAAGTAACTGCACTTACCTTGCTTGATCTGTCTGCCGCCTTTGATACCATTGATCACAACACTCTTGTCAAACGTTTATCAATGTGGTATGGCATATCTGGCACAGCTCTGACCTGGTTTTCTTCATATCTAACCAATAGACATCAATGTATAAAGATAGATAATTACTTTTCAACCTCACTCCCCACTTCATGTGGCATTCCCCAGGGTTCCGTTCTTGGGCCTTTGCTTTTCATTCTCTACACTACGCCACTCAGCTCTGTAATCCAAAGTCATAACTTGGATCATCACCTTTATGCAGATGACACATTTCCTTGGCCACGCTCGATACAAGTTACTCTCTAAACCGACTCAACGATTGTCTCCAAGATGTTTTTTCATGGATGACCGATAGTAAATTAAAGTTAAATGCAGACAAAACTGAATTCCTCATCACTGGTACTCCAATGCAGCGAGGTAAACTTAATGACTTTTTTCCAACATGCATCCTGAGTCAAACTATCACACCAGCAGCATCAGTACGGAATCTAGGAGTGACCTTTGATTGCGACTTCAATTTCAGACAACACATCCCAAACGTGCCGTTGCTGTTTTTATCATATCCGTGATCTTCGCCGCATTCGCCGACATATGTCGCTTTCTGTCTTGTTAGCAACAGATTAGATTATTGCAATTCCCTCCTTCATAATATTGCTATCAAGAATATTGCAAAACTACAACGCGTCCAAAATTTTTTAGCAAGGGTAGTCACACAATCTCCTCGATTCTCCCGCACCGTGCCACTTCTAAAATCACTGCATTGGCTCCCCGTGCGATATCGCGTTATGTTTAAGATCTGCACAATCACCTACCAAGCCCTTTCATCCAAACAACCTAGTTATTTACATTCATTGCTCACACCGGCTAGACAAGCCAGACAACTTCGGTCGTCTAGTTCGAAGTTGCTATCTGTTCCTAGAGTTAAGACAAAGGCTGGAACTCGAGCTTTTTCAGTTGCCGCGCCAACTATATGGAGTTCGCTTCCCGTTAATGTTAAATTAGCAGAAAATATTGTTACATTTCGTCGTCACCTCAAAACCTATCTTTTCAATATCGCCTATCCTCCCTAGCTTCCTAACACATCCATCCATTTGTTGACGACTTTCGCCTATCACATGAGTACGAGAATGCTTAATTCTTTGGTTTTGGTGCGCCACTGAGCTCGGATTGTCTGAGGATATTGGCGCTTAAGAAGTTATTTATTATTATTATACCACGAATGGCCCTTATTTCTTCATTCAGGCAGTCGTAATCTACTTGCAACCGTTGCTTCCTTTATAGATGCGCATTCTGTTGTAGGCCCTACATAACATTTTTAGAAGATTATTCGATGACGTTCACCAAAAACAGTCCTTACCGAGCACGTCAACAGGCTTCTTGTAGGGGCAAGTGTGAAGACCATGGGCTATGAGGAGGGGGAGTGGGACTACAAACCAGCAACGACTGAATTGGCTCATGTCAATATTATCTCGTGTAGATCGAGCTAACCAAAACATTATGACTGGAGAGAGAGAGAGGGGGGAGGGAGACAGAGGGAGAGAGAGGAGGGAAGAGAGGATGGGAGAGCGATATATATATAGAGAGAGAAAGAGGGAGAGAGAGAGAAGGGGAGATAGGGAGGGGGAGGGAAGGAGAGACGGGGGAGAGAGGGGATGGGAGAGCGAGAAATATATATATAGAGAGTGAGAGAGGGAAAGGGAGAGAGAGGGGGAGGGAGGGAGGGGAGCGAAAGAGGGAGGCAGGGAGGGGGAGAGAGAGCGAGAGGGGCAGGGGGAGGGGGAGAGAGTGGGAGAGAGGGAGTTAGTGTGCATAATGAACGTTATATTTTGTGGTTATACGTATAAAATAATTTTACTCTTATTGTCACAGTAATGTGCAAAACTGTGTATAATCCTTTATAGTTCCCCATACGCTACATAAATTCATGTATATTTAATGCATACCATACTTTTATTTTCAAATTTAAATTCTAATAACTAAATAATGCATGTGCACTGTGATCATGTGATATAATTGATGTATGTTTAATAGACACTGTACACACGTTTTCAAATAGTTTATAACAAATTGGATTGCCATTATGCACTACTACATTACTGGTTGCAACAAAACTGTTTTAGCGATGCTTCTTCGAATGGCCGTCGATGTATATAACAACGAAACAGTCTCCTCCCTATCGTGGCCGATGCGATCTCTGGCTTGTTTGGCGTTAGACCATCTACTGGCCGCTATGTGCGAAAATGGTGCAGATGTGGAATTTGTTCCATTTACATCTGCATCTAGCGACCTACACTACAGGGATCACAACTACTACAAGCAAATTTTGGATGTCATATACGAACTAGAGAAAGTGCGTCTGTGTGAAATGTTTAGCCAATGTGTAGTCTTCAGCGTGCATATCGATGGCAGCTGTGACAGGTAAATATTGGACCACAAGTTTGTAAGTGGAGGGATGGCTAACAGTGATGGCAGCGTAACGAGTGTGTTCGTTGTCAAGCATTCTCCAGAGAAGAACGGTGCCCCAGGACTACTTGAAGCGGTGAACAAAGCTCTGGATCTGACAGGAGGTAAAGACACGAAGCTGGTTGTTGACACCACTGACGGCGAGGTGGCAAACACCGGCAGACAAGATGGATTATGCAAATGAGAGGTTCGGCAATATTCTGGTGTGCTGCGCAAAGGTCTGACTTAGCCATTGAATTGGTCGTCAGCACCGTACCTGGGATGGGAATCTGGAAGTCCAATCTGCTGGGCCTCGTACGATTCTTCCGTACGCCGAGAAGTTGTCAGCGCAGGCCGGGAACGTCAATCAGTTCCCCCGTCACCAAGATGTCAGGTTTGCCCAACACGAGCTGCAGCTGGTGGATGCTGTGCTGAACAACCTACCAGCTTGCATTATGGTGTGGGAACAGATGCATGCGCCAGAAAGTACCAACGACAGAAAGGAGAAGGCTGAAGCCAAAGGGTTCCTGAGAATCTGGAACCACCAACAAACGTTGATCACCTCGCTGATGGGCGACATCCTGGAGATATTTGAAACACTGCAGAAGAAGTTGCAAATGAATGATTTGTTCATCAGCGATCTTCTCACTATGACTGATGCGGCAGTCAGGAAGTTGAATCTAATGAGGGATGGACCATTCCCAGGAAGAAGGGAGGAGAAAGTGAGTTGTCCAACCGATAACACAAAAGAGGACTTAACACAACGAAAGTGTAATCACCAGTTAGTTTGTACAAACCGCCGCGATGGACGCGAATCAGGTTGGAGGTCGTGCAAGCATCGCACCAATACCTGAAGCGAGGTGATGCTGGCCATGTTCACGTTGTCGAATCCGGACCCACCTCGACTTCGCTGTTATAACATAAGTCTTGCCTAACATTGATACCATAGTGCGTTAGTTCCATAATTCTACATCATCCCAGGCATATTTATATTACGAAAATAGTATAATGCCCGGTTTGCGCTAGTCTACACTGCTGCGCGTAAAATGGGCGATCTATAGCAGCATAGATTGATGCAAACCGGGGCGCTTTTCAAAAGTGAGCTAAGACGCAATATTCTTGAGCGTAAATATGTCTGGGATAACGTTGAATGACGGAACTAACGCAACGAGGTATCAAAGTTCGGCAAAACTCAAGTTATTACGGTGAAATCGAGGTGGGTCAGGATTAGTGACAGTATGACTGTGTATTATAATCACGGGTACTTTATTCGTCAACCACGAATTTGCATGTAAATTAATCAGTGATCAATGCCCCGAATTTAGGCGATTGTGAGCGACAAACGGTGGCGCCTCATCGCGGAGACCGGGGAATAGAATTTACCCAAGCGGCGTGATGGTAGCGCGTGTCGCAGGCGGTGGGCAGAGCGAAATACAGATACGGTATCCAGTATAAAGGTCCAGACTTCATTTAGGTAATATACAAACCACACTGAGGCACCACTAGTATGATGGTATGGGTCTAATCGTAATCAGCATTCGGCGACATTATGAAAGCAAATCAAATGTTTTTGTTGTAAGAAGAAACGATGAAGTTCGTTCGTGTTTAAATGTACTTCGACCGGCATTGAAAAGAAAGAAGATCAATGGTCGTTTCATCACAACCGAATAATTCTTTATTTTTGTATCGATCGAGTTAAATATGTAATTTAAGCTGCACAGCAGATTCTCGATCGCTAGCCTGTGTTGGTACAATTTATATATATATACAGGGGTTTACCTGAAAGTTTGTATTCAAGGGTCCTGGGAACCCAGCCTTCTTTTGAAGGGGTCCCAAACTTGTAGCGAGAGTCCCGCTTATTGCTCTTTTTAATTGTAAGGATTCTTTCCTAAATAGCACAACTTATACAACCCATGTAAACCTGGTTATTATTATTAGTAGTAGTAATAGTTTGATACTAACAAGAACTTGCCCGTGCCTTTTTACAATATACTGTTTTATTTGTTTATATTTTTCCTTGATAATCGATGTAGTTTTGGAAGTTAGAGCAGCCTTCCACACTTATGAGAGGGCATGCTAGTTTGCTAGATGCCGTGGCGTGCGTGTAAATGTCAAATTGGGGATCTCCTAAGGCAAAGCTAAGGATATCGAGGAAGCCATGCACGAGTCACTTTGGAAGGCTCCTGAATTTGTTTCGGTGGCGAGAAACCTGACCGTGGTGATGACAGTAGCATTGGACTAGTCAATAGGCAGCAGATGGAACTGCGCATTACTTTGTGGACACTTAATTGTGACGTGTAGAATCCGGGCCCACCCCGATGTCGGCATAATGACAGTTGTGCCTAAATAGTATACCTCAGATTGTTTATTCCATCATTCTACATCGTTTCAGGAATATAATGTCCCAAATAGCGCTCGCTCCGGTTTGAATCAGCATGCGCCGCTGCGGTCGCGGATTTCTGCCCGGTTAAATCGCATGTTGACACAAATCGGAGCGCCATTTGGGCCTCAAAAATGCCCTCAACTCAATATTTTATAACAATATACTGTATATCTGAAACAATGTGGAATGATGGCATAAACACACTTGTTGCAATATGTTATATTGTTTAGTTAGTCGCTAGGCGGCGCCACGGTAACGGCTTGAGTCCGTGCACGACAGTTGGATACATCGCGTGACTTGAGTTGTCTGCCATGCTAATAAAGAACCTCTGAAGTTGTGTTTACATAAAGTTTCATACTTCTACATAGGCAACGCACGATGCATAGAGAAACATGGTGTCAGAACGGTAACGAGTCTACGTTCCATAGATCAATTATGCTGTAAATTTGAGCATTCTGCAATACACAATCTCATGTAAACTGAACTTTGAATTTTTTTAAATCCACACTGAGCGATAATACGGAATAATCGTTCATGTGTTGTCTACACTGGACCTGGTACTGTACGTCCATATGATCTGATATTGTCAACACTGCACATCTACAACATGACTACTGAACCAACTGCAGCAAACAGTGAAGGGCCTCAAGTCATCCATAGCAACATACCATTGCCACCAAAACTTAACACCAAGGGCAATCTCGCCACAAACTGGAGGCAATGGAAACAGATATGGGACAGTTACGAAATAGTGTCGCATCTGAAGCAGAAGTTAAACGAATACAGGGTTGCTACATTCATCACCTGCGTGGGACAGGATGCATTGGACGTTTTCAATGATCTCGCATTCCAGAATGATCAGGAACGTTCCGACATGAACACTATTTTGACCCTCATAGAAAGGCACTTCATCGGCGAGACTAACGTGATTTATGAAAGATACGTTTTCAGTAATCGCAATCAAGAAAGTCATGAAACGGTTGATGTATTCGCGACCGCACTTCGGTCGTTAATCAAGTCATGTAACTACGATATACTGAGAGATGAACTCATTCGCGACAGAATTGTGTGTGGCATCAGCAGCAATGCCATGAGGAAACGACTGCTGCAAGAATCATCAATGACTCTAACTAAGTGTTTGGACATCTGCAGAGCCATCGAGTCGACAGACGCCAAGCTGAAAGCGATGTCGAGTGATGAAGTGCACGCATTCAACCACTCTGCAGAGAAAAAGCGCTCGTTTAAAAAGAAAGCACACGCAACGCCACAACGCTCAACTGAAAAAGAACAACTGGCGTATGAATGCAAATTCTGCGGCTACAAACATGAAAGATTGAGAGAGAAATGCCCAGCCTGGGGTAAGGAGTGCAAGCTGTGCAAATCGATGAATCACTTCGCCAGAAAGTGTCGAAAGAAATCGAGGGCCACACAGCAACACAAAGTTCACCTACTAGACACTGACTCTGAAAATTAAATCATGGTGGTAAACAACACTTCAACCAAGTCAAAAATATTCGCACAGATGACATTGGCGGACAGGACTTGCGCTTCCAGATCGATAGTGGCGCCACCTGCAATGTTATCTCGAAAGGTGACCTACCTGCTACTACAACCATCAAGGAGTCTGCCAACATTATCTCGCTCTACAACAAAAGCACCATGACGTCGTTGGGCAGCTCTGAGCTATGCGTAACAAACCCAAAGAATGGTGCAAGCTACAACATGACCTTTGTTGTGATAGATGCCGAGGTCACGCCGATCATCGGGTCACAATCAGCACAGGAGATGAACTTACTAAAAATCCAGCACCAGAACATCCTGAAAATTGACGACGTCAACAACACATTGACAAAGTCGTCGATGTTCGCGTCGTACGGGGACGTGTTCACGGGTGAAGGAAAAATGGAGGGCACACTACATCTGGAAATATACGAATCAGTCAGTCCAGTCATACTCCCTCCTCGACGCGTACCGGTCGCGTTAAAGCATCCGCTGAAGGACGAGCTAACGCGCCTACAAGAAATGGGTGTGATAGCTGAAGTTGACACACCAACTGACTGGGTGTCGAGCATGGTCATCGTGAAAAAGAAAAGCGGAAAAATAAGACTCTGCATTGATCCGAAACCGGTCAACAAAGCTCTAAAGCGCAGTCACTACATGCTACCAGTGATCGAGGACGTCATACCGGAACTGGCGTCTGCGAAGGTGTTCACTGTCTGCGATGTCAAGAATGGCTTCTGGCACGTGGAACTGGATGAACAGTCCAGTTACTTGACTACATTCCAGACACCCTACGGAAGGTACCGGTACTGCAGGATGCCTTTCGGAATCTCGCCAGCGCCAGAGTACTTTCAGCAACGGTTACGTCATGCATTAGAGAAGATCCCTGGTGTGTTCATCATAGCTGACGACATTCTCGTTGCCGGTTGTGGTGAAACGGCCGCTGAAGCTGAAGAGGACTACGACATGAAGATGGCACAGCTACTGAATCGATGTCGCGAAAAGAACATCAAACTGAACAAAGAGAAACTGCACTGGAAACGGAGTGAGGTGTCGTACATGGGTCATCTCATAACAGCAGAGGGACTGAAAGTAGATACAGCGAAGGTGGAGGCCATACTCAAAATGCCTCAACCACACGACAAGAAGGCGGTGCAGCGGTTCATGGGCATGGTCAACTACCTACAGTAGTTCGCAAAAGGCATCTCCAATGTCACGCAACCACTCCGAGATCTCATCAAAGCCGACACTGACTTCCTCTGGGACGAATCGGTGCACGGCGCGGCGGTCGTGAAGATCAAGCAGATGTTGTCGGAGACACCAGTACTCCGATACTTCGACCCGACCGTTCCACTCACTCTGCAGTGTGATGCGTCCGAGAGTGGCCTTGGAGCGTGCATACTACAGAACGAGCAACCAATTGCCTATGCTTCCAGATCGCTGACAGATGCTGAGAGCAGGTATGCCCAGATCGAAAAAGAAATGCTCGCGATTAATTTTGGGCTAGAGCGTTTCGACCACTATGCATATGGCAGACCGATAAGAGTTGAATCAGACCACAAACCTCTCGAAATGATCAACAAAAAGTCACTCCAGGCAGCTCCGAAGCGACTACAACGGATGCTGTTACGAGCTCAGCGGTACGAGATCGACATCGTCTACAAAAGAGGGCAGCACATGTATATCGCCGACACGCTCACTCGAGCATACATGCAAGGAAACGACTTACGCGAAGCCGTGGAAAAGGAAGTTGAGACGATCCACATGGCTGACTACCTGCCCATCTCAGACGGTAGACTCAGAGACATACAACACAACACTGAGACAGACGACACACTACAAACACTGAAAGCAGCCATTCTACAAGGCTGGCCTGAGAAGAGTTGCCTACCAACAACGATCAGAGCGTATCATGGCATACGTGACGAGCTCGCAATACAAGATGGTATCGTGTTCAGAGGAAGTCGATGTGTCATCCCATCTTCACAGCGGAGCGAAATACTCGAGAAACTACACGAAGCACACCTGGGCATCGAGGCGACAATGCGACGAGCCCGAGAGTGCGTATACTGGCCAGGAATGTCAACGCAGATCAAAGACTACATATCGCAGTGTGACATTTGCTCAGCTTACCAAAGTTGCCAGACGAAAGAACCTCTCGTGTCGCATCATGTCCCCGATCGCCTATGGGCAAAAGTAGGCACAGATCTCTTCGAATGCAACGATCGAAACTACATAGTGACTGTATATTACAACAGCAGTTTTTTCGAGATCGACCGACTAGAGAACAAGACGGCGGCAGCGGTCATACCGAAGCTTAAACAACAGTTTGCGAGGCACGGTATACCAGACGAGGTGGTGTCGGACAATGGTCCACCATACAACTCACGGGAGTTCAAAGAGTTTGCAGAACTATACCACTTCGACCACACAACCATCTCGCCTGGTTACGCTCAGTCTAATGGAAAAGCGGAAAGTGCCGTAAAGATCTCCAAGAAATTAATGATCAAGGCAAAAGAAGCGGGTACAGATCCATATCTAGCACTCTTAAACTACAGAAATACACCTACGGAAGGCATGGACAGTTCGCCTGCACAAAGACTGTTTGGAAGGAGAACGAAAACCACTCTGCCCACTGCGAAAGCACTTCTTATGCCGAAAACAGTCACTAACACAGTTGAAAAGCTTGATGACAAACGCAAGAAGCAAGCTAACTACTACAACCGAAACGCAAAGCACTTGCCGTCATTAAAAGACGGTGACGTCGTGTGCATGCAGCCAGCGAAGTACAAAAGTCGATGGCAGAAAGCGTCGCACGACAGCACCACCAGCGGTCCCGGACGTGACAGCACCACGAGCCGCCGACGTGACAGACAACGCGACTGACACGGCGACAGGCGGAATACCAGTACGCCAGTGCGTCGACAAGCCGAGTGACGACCATCCTGCTATCATCACTGCAACACCAACTATCGAGAGACGCAGTGGAAGACAAGTGAGGAGGCCAGCACATCTCAGAGACTACGTCTAACTCTCTAAGTTGTGCATAAAAAGGACATAATAATCCCTTTTATGGTCATTACACACCATCAGTGACGATATTGCACAAACAATATGACTGCTGTGTATTTTCATGTATTGAACATTGCGATAATAATAGTAATATTGCTGTTATGTTCATTGCTATGTTCAATTTGTATCTCATTGTCATTTGCTATGATATTTAGTTGATTACTGTAATGCTAGCA
This sequence comes from Paraescarpia echinospica, assembly GCA_020002185.1. Taxonomy (NCBI): domain Eukaryota; kingdom Metazoa; phylum Annelida; class Polychaeta; order Sabellida; family Siboglinidae; genus Paraescarpia; species Paraescarpia echinospica. Next base: position 40,419,319 of record CM034534.1, on the reverse strand, counting down.
GTTAGAAGTATTAATTTGTTTTTGCATTAGAATACAGACAGTATTTCTCAATAATTTTCGATAAAACACAAGCAGTTGTTTAGAAATATTACTTTATTTCAAGGAACATTTCTCAGTGAACATTTGGTAACAGTGAACTGTTCTAGATGCGATTATAGAATAGTTTTCTACATGTAGGAGTGTTACACTTTTGTAAAGGAAGGGAGATGTTGCAATGTTATATTGTTTAGTTAGTCGCTAGGCGGCGCCACTGTAACGGCTTGAGTCCGTGCACGACAGTTGGATACATCGCGTGACTTGAGTTGTCTGCCATGCTAATAAAGAACCTCTGAAGTTGTGTTTACATAAAGTTTCATACTTCTACATAGACAACGCACGATGCATAGTGAAACAACACTGAGGTATCAAATCTGTCCGATTGTTGGCCGAGTGACTTGCGCGATCGGCTCCGGGATGGGAGTCGTGATTGGAGTGCTTGCACTCTCTATTGTCGCCGTACGATCCATCATTTGTTTGGTGATAACAAGCGGTTAGTTATACAAAAACATGTTCGTAAGTCCCTTTGTTTTTCGTTGCTATAGCTCTAATAAAATAGGAAATCTTAAAACGCACAGCGACTGCTCTAAAACCTTGAAGTCTGAACGGACATGTGCACGGATTCGAATGGTATTCTGGTTCGCGAATCAGTCCATATTTACAAAGTGGTTACATTTATCCAGGTCTAACTTCTTCCATTAAATACAATCAAAGTCATTTGTTGATGATTCTGTTGTACACATTTTTTAGAAAGAGTCCTCTGTTCAGTGAGTCCACGGCAGATTTTTTTCATTTCCCAGCTTGGGATCTTTTACTTCCCCTGGCATAGACACCAGATAGAAGGGACCAACGGTGTTAATAGTGTTTCTTCTGAAAGATACAGGCAATGTAGGGTGAACGAAATTACCTAAGTTTCAACACAGGCTGAACCAGGACCGAATCACTGCCCGACAGTACCAGGATTCGAACCCTGGTCCACCCAAATGACAGTCCAGCACTCTAACCGCTCGACCACTGCGTCCCAATTAGCCCAAGAAAACTCTGATCATTTGACTCCCTAAAAATATTGAATACAAAACAAGAGTGGCTGTCCGAGAATGAAACAAAAACATTCATTTTAACTAGCATTGACTGCTATTTTATATTAAATCGCCCATAAAAATTAGTGTTCTCAGGCGATAAGCAACATATTCCCAACATCATCCTAGAAGGAGCGGAAGTCGGACGATGGCGATCGGTAGACGACTATGACGCGTGTGGTGCAGCCGATACGGATGTTCCACAAAATAATAATAATAAACATTGTTTATTCACGATAACCTTATAAAATATACATTTGATCTTCCTAAGGGTCGTGATTGTAAAATATTAGAGTACAAGTAAATGTTATAGAAATGCTATACAAATTATTTAAATAAAATAGTATATTGCATAATGTAGTTAAGGTATACTTAAATACATATTAAAATTTAGAAATTAGAATTGCACAAATATTTGTAAAAATGTAGTATCAATAAATAAATTTAAAAACGCTGTGTTAAAATGTTCATTACATTGTTTGTCCCTGTTCTCTAATTAAAAACGTTCTGCAAATATGCTCTCTTAAACGCACTTAGAGAGCTGCATTTTCTTATTTCTGGATTTAAAGTATTCCATATTTGTGCGCCATTAATAGCTATAGAGTTCTTGAAGATGTTGGTCCGTGCTCTTGGAACATACAAGTCCCCTCTTGCATTTGACCGTGTTGTTCTTGTCGAAACGTTCGAGACAGATTTGAATAGCGCACACTTGTAGTCAGGAGCCAGTCCCTTTACTGCCTTGAACACCAATTGAGATTGTCCGTATTTCACGCGCTCTGGTAGTGACAGCCAATTTAGTTGTTTGAATAGTGGAGCACTTGGAGCTCTGTATTCATAGTCTGTTGTGATTCTGGCAGCACGTTTTTGTAGTTTGTAGATGCGTTCTGATGAATTTGCATAATAACGTGAAACGCCTCACTGGCATGTGTGTCAAGTTCGGAACGCGAAACGAGTTGCAGTGTTTTTCGAAACAGAACACCTACACCACCACCACGACGAGCCCAACTACGCGGCTGATGGACTAGCGTGAAGTCATCTCCCTCCACACAATTCAGACACATCAGCTGTTTCGTCATCTCCCAGCCAGGTTTCCGTCAAGGCGACAAGGTCCAGTTCGTTCTCATCAATGTAATCGCGCACGAGCAACGCTTTGTTTCGAATTGATCTGGCATAGATAAAGGCGAACTTGGTACGAATGTCAGGCGCAGTGGACCAACCGTAGTTTGTGCCATATTTCAATCGAGTATGCTTAATTGGGCGCACCGTGGAGCTTACGATGAACATGCAAGTCCTCAAAAGTTGATAAAATACTGTTTCCACCATGTTCTTATTGCCAGTAAAGGTCACATTCGTGACCATTACATATATATATATACCTAAAAAAATAATTTATGGGCATATATACATATCGTATCTATCAAGTAATCAATTCTGTTATACAACCTGCGAGGGCTGTTTACAGGCAATCACATTTTTTAAACAACAAAGTACAATTCTCTGGAAACAAAAACGAGCATATTATCTCAAAACTGTCAAGAAATATTTTGTAGATTATATTGGGAGTATTGTATAATAATTTTGAATTTATATCGGCATAATTGTGAGAAATTTTTTTTATTTTGTTCAAATGTTTTAGGGTTAAGTGATGACTGGGACAACTTTACGAAAACATTTTCATCACTTTTCTTTTAGTGTTATAATTTTTGTGATAGGCTATAATTCAGACCAAAAACAACACAATTAATTGTGCAATTAAATAAAACCTATCTAGATGTGGTATCTCCTCTTAATATTATATCAGCGTATCTATTGCAAAAAATCAAGGTATTCATTATGTCGTGGTACAAATCACATCGTCCTATTTGGTACAAATACAACAAAACGCTACCGGCACCGCTACACAGACTGGAACTCTACTAGTTGCGAGCCTTTCGTCCACCAGACTTCTGTCTCTGTTTCCACCTGGTTCTTCGAGACACTCGCTGAAACATAATATTCATCACAGAATTGAAATCTTGCACTTTTAAATACCACACCCTTTAATTATGGACTTATATATGTTTTATTGAGCTATAATGAAACTTTGTGTTTTGGTGAACAAATTTCGAAACACTAATGAATAAATTAATTATGCCTTGATTCACCAATCTGCACGTACCATTAAACCAGCCAAAAATCATTGGTACTATTCACTCCAACTTTACCTGAATCAAGGTTTCCAACACCATATACCCTATCCTACAGAGACGGGCTAAACAAAACTTGATGTAAAGAAAGAACTAACAAAATTGAAGTGGATATTGGAATCTTCAAGTGTAGAGAAATAGCGGACAACTTAGAAACCGAGACGAGACTGATTCTGGAAGGAAAACTAAGAAATTGGGTTACACCCAGGTGGAAATAGATATAATGGCAAAGATGGCACAAAAAGCACCGAATGCATTCAATATAATAACGTAGTGGCAACAATAGATAAGCGAGCGAAAAAAGAATTTGAACATAGTTAGGCAGTAGTAGATATTGTGCGCTGTACGGTCTCAAAACCCTACTTATAAAAAAGAATTTAATGACCACTAAACGATTCGAGCACACTGCTGACGTAAGCAATAATGCGCTACTAGTCCTATGTATAAAAAAAGATCAAAGGCTTTTTGTTTGACACTAATGAGTTTCGGAAACCTACTTATAAAAAACGTGATTGATGAGCGATGTAATTTGATACTAATTGGATGATTGATTACCCCTACACTAGAGATGCCACCTAGCGGTGAGTGCAGAGAGTATTTTAGTCCTAGCGATCAACGCCGTACCTAGAGCGTGCTGACGTAAGCAATAATGCGTTTATCGCGCTAACCACGCCCATTGTATCGAACCACGCTAAAACCAACGTTTAGTTTCGTACTTTTAACGTCCTCAACGTCGTGCCTGCTGACGTAAGCAATAATGCGTTTTTACTTTTCGTTGTATGTGAGATGCCACCTAGCGGTGAGATATAACCGGGGTAAAATGACGTAAGCAATAATGCGTTTATCGCGCTAATATAACCACGCTAAAACCATTGTATGAACTATAACCATTGTATAAACGTCGACCCCCGTTATGAATGGTCCCTATGTTGACAGCAAGAGCGACGACCGCTGCTGCTGCAGCGATAAGGCACCGCCGCCGGCTGCTGCTGCTCTAGTAGCCTTTGACCCCTGGATGACAGCATAGCTGGCTAACGGTAAACAACGTTGTTCTGGTGGACGGATTAAAACGAAACCGCTGCGTTTAAATACATCTAGTCGTGGGATTACAATGACAGTCAAATGCATAAATACACTAACGTTCAGTAGGGTGTTTATGCATTGGAAATAGACGCGTGAAAACGTGAGTAGTGACTGAATATTTATTGTGGATGATAGATGGCGCCAACGAGTTGCTCCGGCGCTGAATATTTATTGTGGATGATAGGCGGCGCCAACGAGGTGCTCCGGTGGGGAACCGAAGCCTTCCCAGCGATATAGTTCAGGAGGCGTGATTGTTCTCCATAGTCCATTGGGCTGTATGATTAGAAAGACCCGTGCCAGATCGGCGATGTCGTCATCGTCAGAGCTGTCAGTCGACGTGACATTGCACGTAGGAGGAGGCGAAGGTGTGCGGACGGACGGCGCGACCACGCAGGTCGGCTGGGTCGACGTCGTCGTCACGTCGGGCAGTTGTATCGGTCTACGAGCCGACGATGCGCCGCTGCTTGTAGGCAGTTGGATCGGTCTATGAAATAATAAACAATGAAATAAAATGTTTAAAAAAAGAATGAGACAATAAACGGTAGTAAAATGAGCGATATGCACGCGCTTATAAATAAAATGCATGCATGTTTAAACGGTAAAATACATGCAATTTAATGCGTACTACTGTAGTAAAAACGTGCATTTAAATAAAATGCATGCATGTTTAAACGGTATGTTACAACAACTGTAGTAAAAACGTGCATTTAAATAAAATGCATGCATGTATGCATGCATGTTTAAACGGTAAAATACATGCAATTTAATGCGTACTACTGTAGTAAAAACGTGCATTTAAATAAAATGCTACAACAATAAAAACGTGCATTTAAATAAAATGCATGCATGTTTAAAATAAAATACATGCTATTGCGTATAGTAAGCACTGTTTAAATAAAATGCATGCTGTCTTACCGTGGTGTTGCCATGTTAGATGGAGCGATGTATCTGGAGACGTCGTGCGCGCGTGTTTGTAAAAGTGTTTATGAAATATGCGCGTCGTCAAACAGCGGCGGTGGCGGCGCATGACACTACGGCTTATTTTGATTGACATGTGAACGGAGAACAAAGGATTTTTACAAACGATAAACGAAACGTTAAAAGCACGAAATGAAACGTTGTATACGATCACTGGGGGGTCAGGAAACACGAGATGCATAGATATTAGAGAAATTCGCTGTAAAAGTCACATTTCACAATGAATGCACTGACGTGAACGCTAACTTTTTTCCTAAAACAAATTCCTCGGTAGACTAGGCGGAATGCGTTAAGCGCACATGTGTGACATCTGTTGCGCGTGACTTAACGAGTTGGAATGTGAACGGAGAACAATGGATTTTTACAAACGATAAACGAAACGTTAAAAGCGCGAAATGAAACGTTGTATACGATCGCTGGGGGGTCAGGAAACGGGAGATGCATAGATATTAGAGAAATTCGATGTAAAAGTCACATTTGACAATGAATGCACTGACGTGAACGGAAACTTTTTTCCGAAAACAAAATGCCTGGGATGGATGAAGTATGCACGTCGATAATTGAATAAAATAAGGGTACGAGTGTGAAGTGCGCATGCGCGTTATGTTGTAGACAATGACATTTCAAAAACAATAAACGAAACGTTAAAAGCACGAAACTAAACGTTGTATAGATTCTCTGTGGAGTCAGGAAACGTGAGGTGCATCGATATTAGAGAAAATCGATGTAAGGAGAGATTTAACGGCGAATGTACTGACGTGACCGGAGACTTTTCCGAAAACAAAATGTCTGAAATGTACGAGGCACTCACGCTAATAATTGAGTAAGATGACGTATTAGCGTGAAGTGCGCATGCGTGTTATTTGGAAAAGGTATAAAACGGTTGAGAAAAAGCTATATTGTATGACGCTGAAGTTCTAACGTGTATTCTTTCTACAACAGCAGAGCAGCAAGCAGCAGACGTTCTTCCGCGATCATGGCGGATGAAAGTCAACAACAACAACCAAAAAAGCCGAAGACGCCGCGGAAGCAGTCGATGAAGGCGGCGGCGGCAGCGGCCAGCAGCAGTCAACCTTCGCCGCTGATTGCAGCCTTGTCAACGGGTGCGTCACCACCCGTTAGGCGCCCCGTTGCGCTCATCGCGGCCCCGTTGACTGTCGGCCGAAAACGAAGCGCCGAAGAGGCGCACTTGGAGCAGCCCGACGAAACGGCCGAGCAGCCCCCGGTCCTGTCGCGGAGCGGTTCTATGGAGCATGAATCATCGGCGTCGACACGCGCCACAGTGGTGAGTCTGAGACATCTGAAGTGCGCTGTCAACGGTGTGTATAAACTCCTGTTGCCCGTTACGATCGACGCCGTCTCGTACAAAGGCGAGCCCGGCACCATCTATTTGGGATGTTCCCGTTGTCGCCGGAAATTGCAGATAAGCAAAGACGGGACCCTGATATGTCGAACGCACGGTGAAGTGTTTGTACCGAAATATTTCTTCGCGTTGCGTGTGATGGTGAAGGACGGCGAGGAGGAGGAAGACGAGCTTTGGCTTACGTTGTTCGATAGCCAAATGTCTAATCTCGTCGAGTACACGGCCGAGTACTTGACGGAATTGAACGAGGAGGAGCTCCGCGATACCGTGCTCGAGTTAGCCGGTACTAAAGTGGAGATTAGTGTGCGGAAGACGAGTTGGAACGGTGACCCCTCGTATACAGTCCGCACACTAAAGAGATACGTCGACGATGACTAATGTTGTCTTGTGTTGTTTGTAGGAGGAAAATTGGCCGCTACTGGTAGATTTATTGACGCACGCCAACGAACGACAACGAATGAGAGATCGTCGTGGTCTGGCACTAAGCAAGGAGAGCTTTGAACTATTAGCCGAGGGGGCCGAGCAGTATATAAGAGCATTTTGGTTGGCCTACGAAGCAAGCCTATTGTGTAGTAGTTTGATGTACTAACAGTTGTGCTTTTATATGCTTTAGGAAGTGCGCTGCGTACTGGAAAAATGCTTGCAAACAACGAAAGGATTCGCGCTCAGTACGACGTTGCCACGTTCGTAAGAACGTTGTTGGAACGGGGTGTACAGGGGTCGATAAAGAAGGATGAGGACTAGAGGGAGGAGGCGGACTAATCATAATAAAGTGTTTGTAGGACGCTCTGATGCAACACACCAGGCGTGAGTGTATGAGCGACTTCCTACACGCGTTCCTGACGGTGATTCGTAAAGAGTAGAACTGCTTTGTGCTGTAGGGTAGTGGAGGAGTACGTGACGCTCACGTATTGGAGGCGATCATCGAGGAGGCGCTGGGCGGCGGCTCGAACCGAATGCATCCCGCGCCACCGACGTATAACGACAGCCTGGGGACAATGGGACCGACGTGCTCGCCGTACTGGAGCGTATCGGAGGAGCTTGGGACGTGTCAACGGCAAATCGTCGTGCCGAGCCGGAGTCAGTTGGTCGGGCGTTACGAACGACTGGCGATGGATCTCGTCGCCGAGACTCTCGGCGAAATGATTCTGGAGAAGGCGCGGGATCATTGCGGGGTATGTGAACCGAATGAAGGCTGTCCATACGTTCACATGCCCGGCTATCGCGCGGGGCGGCCAAATCGTGTATACATGCAACGTTTCGATAAGCCGGGCTGCATTGTGACGCGCTATTTCAACGGCGTCATCGAAACGTTCCTGCGTCAATCGCTCATCCCCTGTTTCACGAGACTAGTGCATATTCTACACGAGACTACGGTGTCGACTTCTTCCGGTGAACAGCAGCCGCAAACGGGCCGTGCAGGAGAATTGTATTTGGTGCAGTTTGTGTCGAACTGGTTGTTGGGAACAAATTGGCGCGATTATATGAATCGCGTGCAACTCGAGTCGGCCGTGCACACGTACGTGCAACGCCGGAGCGGACTGGAATGAACGAACACTAGTAGAATAGAGAACATTTTATTATATATTTGCTTGCTATTGAAACAAAGGCTTCACGACGCAGTGTCTGAATGTTGTAAGAGTACCGAATAAAACGTTGAAAATGTACTTTCCGTTTCAGAGTTACCTAGTTAGAAAAATTACCGCTAGTTGTAAAAACAACCACCATCCCGCTAGTACCAGTTAGAAAAATTACCGCTAGTCGTAAAATCCCGCTAGTTGACCGCATTCTTCCCGCTAGGGTGTACTTACCACCACCACCACCACCGTCACCGTCGCTGTTATAAATAGCGGTGCTCGAAAAAATATCATTAGAGAGAATGCCACCACCATCACCTACTAGATGGCAATGTCCAAAATGTGGGCGCTATTTCGCGACGCAGACGACGTTCGAACTACACGTAAAGAGTTCGAAAAGTTGCGGCGACGAAGCGCTATGCGTAAAACGTCGAGAGTGTCCAAAATGTGGCACGCTATTCACCACGAGTTACGATATACTACGACATCTGAGGCTGCTGTGTTCACCACCACCTCCTAGTAGTAATGAATCAGTGGTGGAGGAGGAGGAGGTGGAAGCCGCTAGGGCGTCACCCGACGATCTACAGCGTGTCGTGGACGAACACCGGCGTAGCATAGAGACGTCGGTGGCGCGCGGTGCCATACAGTCGCGTTACAACTATCGTATGACCGCCTGTACGAGTACGCGCGTGCTCGAACCGCGTCTGAGGGATATGTTTAGCGCGCAAAAGAACGCGTTTAAAATTAACGTAAGCTATGGTTTTGTATTACGCCACAAGGTGTCGGGTCGGTACCGATATTTTCATTCTTCGTGTAACTGTTGCGGTCGCCTCCTCGAAACACCCGCCCTAGTTACCGATAGCCGTTCATTCGAACGATTCCTCGACGCCGTGCGCACTACCGACGTACTGCAGTACGCCATCGCGCAGCGTCCCGACTCGGGATGGATCGTCGAGCTCGTAACTAACGCCACCTACTTCGTGAACGTCATCATCAATCATCCTATCGGCTGCGTTGGCGTGACGACGCTTCCCGCCTACGTGCGCCTCAACAGGTCCATCGTGTCGTTGACGAACGATCATCGAGGCACGCCCTACGACGACCATCTGTGTCTCTTCCGATGCATCGGCCTTCACCTGCAAGGTCACCGACGAGGCGAAAGTGGCCGCCACATCGATACGAATCGTTTAACGAAAGACGCTAAACGTCTGCACGCGCGGTATTGTCGCGCCGCGCGCACGTCGACCTCGAACGGCGGCGTGCGCCTGAACGAACTGGATCGCGTGGAGACGGTTTTCGGCATCAACGTCGTCGTCTATCGTCGACTGACGAACGACGTCGCCGAACTAGTCCGTCGATCGCGCGAAGCGCACCCCACGACGCTGAACGTCAACCTGTACGAGTCGCACTTCTCGTACATAAGCGATCCGCGCGCGTACACGAAAATGTACAAGTGCGGGAAATGCGGCAACTCCCTCTGGCGGAGCGCGTACGAGTTACGACGTCACGAAGCGACGTGCGAAGGTGGTGTTCGTCACGTGTTCCCCGGCGGCGTCTACCGACCGTCGCCGTCCGTATTCGAGCGGCTCGACGACGAAGGCATCGACGTCGGCGACGACGACCTGCGCTACTACCAGTACCGCGCGAAGTTCGATTTCGAGTGCTATTTCGCCGATAACGATCTGCCGACGGATAGCGACAAATGCCGCTGGATCGCGTGACACGAACTGCTCAGCGTGAGCTTCGCGTCGAACGTACACGGTCACGAAGCGGCGCGCTGTTAAGGCACGACCGGCGATTCGTCGGAACTCGCGCGTCGCCTCATCGACGACCTGGAAGCGGTGAGCGCGGCGGCGTGCGCGATTCTACGTCCCCGCTATGACGAGACCTTCGAGGCGCTCGACGCGCTCGACGCCGACTGGTGGCGACGATGCAACGACGACGACGACGACGCCGCGTCACCGTACGCCACTCTCGCTGACCGGCTGTGGACGTACCTTCGTCAAATGCCCGTATTGGGATTCAATTCGGGTAAGTACGACCTCAATGTCGTCAAAAAGTACTTGACCCCCCTGCTCATAACCGGCGTCGCGCAGCACACGTCGTCGGCGTTTACCATTAAACGTCAGAACAATTACATGTGCCTGTCGACGACGACGTTGAAGTTCCTGCACATAACGAATTACCTCGCGCCCGGCGTTAGCTACGATCGCTTCCTGAAAGCGTACGGTTGCTCGGCAACGAAGGGCTACTTTCCGTACGAGCACATCGACGCGTTGTCGCGTCTGGACGAAACCGCCCTGCCGTCGCGCGAAGCTTTCTACAGCCAGCTGAAACGCGAGGGAATCTCCGCGGAGGCGTACGAGATTTGCGCGACGGCGTGGCGTGACGAGGGCATGACGTCGATGCGCGATTTTCTTGTGTGGTATAACAATCGTGACGTGGCGCCGTTTCTCGAGGCCGTCGATCGCCTGTTCGCCTTCTATCGGCGCCGACGTATCGACATGTTCAAGGACGCCATCAGCGTACCGGGGTTGACGTTGTTGTACCTGTTCAACGACCTGCCGACGTCGATCCATTTCTCGCTCTTAAACGAGCCGAACAAAGATCTGCACCGTCTGCTGCAGGCGCAGATCGTCGGCGGCCCGTCGATCATCTTCGCGCGCCACCACGAGGCCGACGTGACGTCGATTCGAGGCGGCTCGCCGTGCCGATCGATAGTAGGCTTCAACGCAAACGGCCTCTATCTATGGGCAATAATGCAGGAGATGCCGACGGGCTGGTACACGGGCCGACGCGCTGAGAACGCCTTTCGAGCGGAACGCGTGCACCGCTACGGTCGTATGGCCGTGGAGTGGTTGACGCGTGTAGAGGCGGAAACCGGCGCGCGTATACGTCACCAGTTGAACGGACGCGAGAAGCGCATCGGAAAGCACCGAGTCGAAGGCTGGTGCGCCGCCACGCGAACGGAGTATCAATTTCACGGCTGCTATTTTTACGGCTGCCCGACGTGTCAGGCGCACGTGACGACGACCGCCGTCAACGGTCCAACTAGTTTCTGTATGTATGTATGTGTGGGTAATAATAAACACCAACAATTGTGTACATGATTTGTTTGTTTTTTATTTCTACTATACACGTAAAAGCGACGAAATTAATGATGAGGTTTTAATAAATCGTATACGAGACAGTCATTGTTCACCCGATTGGTGCCGAATAGGCTCTGGAACGTCGTCAACGGCATTCCGTGACATCGGAGGAGAAGGTAGGCGACGCAATATTGTCCGCACACGTTAGAGATGACGCTCTGCAGCCGCTTGTCGTTGTACGTCCACGCGTCGACGCAGTGGCGGCGCAGGAAGGCGCGGAAGTCGGTGTGCAGCGGCGGCAGACCGTACGAATGGAAGTACTCGCCTCGTCGGTCGGCGCCGACGTAGACGGCCTCCCAGTGCTGTCCCGGTTCGCCGCCGTCATCGGTGTTGCACACGAAGGCCGTCGGGTAGGTGGTGGCGGCGACGGTAAGTAGCGCGTCTTTAGGCACGACGCCGACGACGATACGTTTAGCGTACGTATTGAGTTCCAGACGACGCATCAGTTGAAACGTATCCATAGATACTACCAGTCGTACACGACGTTCCGGTTCCGGTCGATCTCCATCACCGTCTCGAATTCCGCGTACACGACGACGTTCACCGGAAGCGGTAGCGGCGTCCCGAAATGCATTTCGACGCCCACGCTCCCCTGACGCACGACGTTGAAATGATCGCCGTCGCAACAGTCGGGGGTCAGGTCGAAACCGAAGATGGTGTAACCGGCGCCGAAGTCCGTGCGCGATACGTCATTCCCCTCGTCCTCGAACGCCTTTCCGGTCGCCTCGAAGAGATTCATGTAGCTCCGCACGTACCGGTTGTGCGGGAAGTCCTGCTGCAGCGGCTTGCTCGGCACCTGACGTCCGTCGACGACGAGCGTCAGGAAGTTTATGACGTTGTGACGCGCGTCGAACGGATTTCTAGTGTAGTCGCCGTTGTACGCGACGTTGTCGATCATCATCAGGAAGAGGCGTTTCGGAATCGCGCCCATGTACAGGTTCTCGTGCGTGTGCGATAGCGTACCCGCCGTTATCCAGAACGATTTGCAGTCGACGCGACGCATCGGAAACTTAGCCGTTCCCAACCCCCACGCTTTGATATGTCCCATCTGGACGGCCGGGTTCAACTTCACTTTTCGCACGTGCAGTCGAATCGCCTGCAGCACGACGCGCCACCCCGGTACGGCTTGCGCGCCCATGATCGCGAAGGCGTCCTTCGAGCGCACTATGCGCACTTTCGTGTCGACGCCGTTCGGTAGGTGTCTGTATAGCATAAACGCGTCGATGTGCAGGCGTCCCATCATCTCCACCTCGTTGCTATCGGCCGTCGCGAGGCGTCGCGCCTCGAAACCGACGTTGCCGTTGCCGAGCGTGTCCATCCGTCCGGCGGTGTCTTTGTACCACAACGAACCCGTGAGATGCGAACGTTTCGCGTCGCTACCGTAAATTAGCAACGTCTCGAGGTAGGCCCGGTACGCGTACGTATTGGTCGACGGCGTCACGACGGTGTTGTTCAGCGACACGTCGATTTGACTGATCATCGAATGCAGGAAATTGTTGACCGGCGCCACCGCGGCGGCGGCCGCCAGATCGGTACCGTCCCGCCGCGTCACTTTGAAGCGCACGTACAGTTGAACGCTCCCCAGGTCCGTATAGTCTTCGCCCGAACCCGGCACGAGGAACTCGATAGGGCCGCCGGCGTCGAGAGTCGTCAGCGGCTGGTAGACGGTCCAATGACTACTCTCGATGCTCGTCTGCGTCACCGGTCCGCTGAACAGCTCCAGTTCGGCCTTCACGCCTTCGCACGTCGAGCCGTTCACGAACGCCATCGTCGTCGAATATGTCGTCCGTTCGACGCGCTCTCTTCCGCCTACTGACGACCGTCGCCGCTAGGCGAGCCCTCTTTATGCCGCAGCCGCGGCGTCGCCACTGCTGCGTTTTTTTCTTCCGTAGGCGCTGTACGCGTACGTATAGGTCGACGGCGACGTCAGCGACGAGTCGAGTTGACTGAATATCGTAAGCAGGAAATTGTTGGCCGGCGCCACCGCGGCGGCGGCCGTCAGATCGGTATCGTCTCCTCCCCGCGTCACTATGAAGCGCACGTACACTCGAAGGTGGTGGTCCGTATAGCCCGAACCCGCCTGGTAGACGGTCCACAGACCGTTCTCGAGTGGGCGCTCCATCGTCGTTACTCGTCGAATATGTCCGTTCGTTGACCCCGAGAACCGACGAAGACCGGCAGCTGTCCGCCGACCTGACGAACGTAATAGTCCACGTACGGGTTCTTCGACGACGGCATGTTAAAACAATTTCGATTTACAACGTCTGAAGTGAAGCGTCGTCACCACCTTCCCCTGTTCGAATGGTATCGGTTGGCCGTGATCGTCTCTTATATCGACTTCGACCTCGTCGAATTGATTCCGCAGCAGCTTAACGTATTGCACGCGATCGAACGTTTCCGAAATAACGTCACCGTTCTCACCGCGGACGGCGATGTTTCGAAGGAGCGGCGCGTACACGTCACCGACGACGCGCGATTCCACGAGATCCGTGTACACGTACAGACTCTCGATGCCCGCCGACACGGTCACCGTATTGCGACCTTCGTACTCGAACGTGTAAGCGTGGGACAACGTGCATGTTGACGGGCCTCACCGCCGGCGCGGGACCGTACGCGGACGAACTCATGATCGTGTTGCTATAGAAACCTAGCACGTGCCTCAGACGGCTCGAATGAGGTATGATAAATTCGACACCCGCCGACATAAGTAGCGTAAATCGGTTAGAGACGGCGCAGTATTCTAGCACGGCCTTGACCTTCCTGGTGACTAATTTCTCTAGCGCCTCGTTGATCCTGTTCAACAACGTATACACGTTGTTGTAGAAACCGTGAGGAATCGTCGTCTGACGATATATCTGCACGGTCGTGCCGTCTTTGTCTATCTGCGTGTAAACACCCGGTTCGCCCGCCGCGCAAGTCAGATAGAAGTAGGCGTCCTTCTCTCTCACGTTGTACCACGTGTGCGGATACTGTACCGACACCGCGCCGCATTCCCACTCCCCCGACAGGTCGAAACGTCGCGGCAACGTCGTGACGTAGTGCGTCAACGTATTTTCTGGGTGACGTTTCATAGACGCGTTGCTCGGCAGCGTCAGGTAAAAGTCAGACGAGACCGCCATCGTGTCGTCGACGTTCGCCGACACTCATAAACCGAGACAGCTGCTCAACAGCGCCGTCCACAGGTTGGAGTCACCTTGACCTTTCGTCAGATTGTATATAACAACGGCGATGACGAAGTACCGGACGACGACCTGACAGAGGAACACGATTTCGGCCTTAGGGCATTCGTTGCCGCAGATTCGCCATGGAACGGGTTCGGCGGCAGTGGTTGTTGTAGCGTCGATGGAGTCCGCGTTGTCGTCGACGACGGATGATTCGTAGGCGTTCGTTCGACGCTCGCCACTCGAGGTAGTTTCGTCGTCGTCGCACATCGTCGCGCCACTGCGCGCTGTCGATGCAGCAGGGACCTTTATACGGTAAGAACGAAGATCCGTTGCTTAGTCCCGCCTCGAGCAGTCGCCAGCAGCCGGTGTGACGCGTTCAACGATTCATAGGTCCACGGGCGACTCGGCGTTGATCCAGCTGTTGAATGAGGCCGGATATCCGCTCCATTTTACGAGCGCCTCCGAACCGCCGCCGCCACGACACCGACGACGCCGTAGAACCGCCTCCACGCGATATAGTTTGTCTTTCGGAACGACTACGCGTTGTAGTTCCGGTTCGTAGAAGGTGCCCTCTATCGGCGTCTCGGCGTCGTCCTTCAGGCGATAAACGGGAGTTCGGACGGGTGCACCTCTACGACGGTGAACAGCTCCTCGCTCCAGTTAGCCATGTATCCTTTTTTGAAATGACCCCTCGTCTTGCTGATACGTACGCGATCTCCCACGCGTAGTTTCGGTTTTCGTCGTCGATCGACGTCGCCGCCACCACCGTACAGTCGTTGCCATACGGCCTCCTGATTCGTCGCGTCGACACTCGCCGGCGTCCTACCGATGCTTCGGTGGTAGGCGTTGTTGTACGATCGCACGAAATCCGGTAACGCCCCTACGTAGCGCAGCGTTTCGTGTTTCGTAAAATAGCGCCACATACGCGTCTTCAAAGTTCGATTAAACCATTCCACGACGCTCGCTTTGGTCTCCTCGTTATGCGTCACGAAATGATGAACGCCGCGACTCTTTAGCAACGTTTGCAGGGGTCGGTTCAAAAACTCGCTCCCCTTATCGGTCTGCAGCGTGTGCGGCGTCTCGTCGTCGTCGTTCAGCAGGCGCTCGAAGGCCGCGACGAGCGACGCGCCGGGCTTATTCTTCAACGGAACGCACCACGCCCACTTCGAAAACACATCGATCACCGTCAATAGGAATGTTATACCGTCGTTGTGCGTTTTCAGTCTAGTCAAGTCGACCAGATCGGCTTGCCACTGCTGGTTTCGACCGCCCACGATGACGCGACGTCGTTTGAAATGACGTCTAACCGGTTTGTGTAGGGTATAGGCGTCCTGCGACGCTAGCCACCTCTCGACGGCCGGACGTCGGAGCTTCGACGCCCGGTGGAACGCGTCGACGACTCCGTAACTCCCCACCCGTTTCGGATCGAAGTACGCGTTATTCAGCTCGTCGTCGACGTCGAAGTTTCGTTGCTGTCGAGGCTTTCGTTTTGGACGACGACGACTCCACCCGGACACCATGACGACGACGACGACGACGACGATGTTGATACGATGATATAGAGTGCGATAAGCGCGATGGTGAAGCCGACGACGACGATGATGATCGCGCGTCGTGAAGTCATCACGACAACGTATCCCACGCCGTGACGCCCAACGAAGAGGATCGTTGTCTGCGTTTAGGTTCGCCTCGCATCCGACGACGTCTCCGCTCCGACGGCGCTGCTGATGAACTAGACGTCGTCGGCATCATCATCCCCTCTTCTAGTAGGTGCTTCTGGCGTCGCTCTATGTACGATCGATAGCGCGGGTTGCCTACGAATTCCATAGGGATATTCATATCCTTCATGTGCAATCCGTACTCCCGCCATCCTACGGGCGCCGTCGTCTTCGATCTCGTTCGCATGAGATCGTTTACTAGATCGACCATATTACTCCCGGCGATCGTTTTACCGTCGTACACGAATTCACCGCGTTCGATCCATCGAGACAACGGATCGACTTTCATTTTATCGATAAGCAGTCTCGTCTTCTCTTTCAACGTTTTCGGCATCCTGGCTACGATTTCGCGCTCTATCACCTCCGACGATGGTGGCGCCACCGCCGCCGCCGCCGCTGCTGGCGCCACCGGTACCGCGGGTGTCTCGCCGCTGTTCACCACCGACACGCGTACCGGTTGCGCCGCTCGAGCCGCATCTATCGTATTGTACCGACTCAGCTGTTGATTGTACGACGTTACCTTTTCTCGTTCCGATAAATCCGAACGTTCTAGAATGTCCTTCATGTCGCTGTCAAGGCTACTCAGCACACGTGATCGAGGCGTGCTCGACGACTGATCGACACGTGGCAGAAGGCTTTCCACCAATCGTGGATCGACCAACGCCATCTTCTTCGCGTACTGCATCAATCACCCGCCGGCGCCGCCGCCGAACACCTGTCTGAGCAGCGGCAGGATAACGGTACTCGCTAACGGCGCTAGCAGGGCCGTCAGAAAACCACCCGCACCCTTTTGCAAGATGACACGCTTCTGCTTACGCGTGACGTGTTTGTCGACGAGTTTACGCAGGTGATCCCGGTATTTCGACAATACGCGTTTCTGTTTCGGCGACAACTTCACGTTCCCTTTCAAAATGTTGTACGCGCAATCGCACAGACTACAAATGAGACCGGTGTCCGCGTGGGCGAGTAGGGCTTTTCGCAGAGCGATGTTCCGCCTATGTCTCTCCATCAGCTGCAGGGCGACGATGTGTCTCTTTATTTGATTCGTCGGTCCCGCCACCTTCGGCCGTCTCTTCGCTCCAGTCACGCGCGCCTTCATAGCGACTAATAAAGGACGCGTCGTCGTCCCTCTCTTCTTATAGTCCGCCGACGCCACCACCACCACCGCCGCCACCCTTCCGTACGTACACGTACTGAAGGCGATCGTCCGGAAATATGCACGTACGCAGACGCATGTCCTCTTCCGTTTCCTGTTTCAGATCCACAAATAGATAGCCGTACGCCGACGACGTCGCGTCTTTGAAAGCCTCTATCATGTAGTTGACCTTTCCCGGGTACATCTGTTTCGCTAGGTGACCTACTTGGCCGGCGTCTCGAGGGCTCTTGAATAGCACTATGTATTGAGCGTTCAGGCTGATTGTACGGTTTTCTTTCCCTTTCGGAAACATGTTCTGTCGTAATTGTACGACCGACGTATTACAATGATGACTTTTTTTAGTAAATAGTACCGTCACCCGGCTATCGGTCTCCTCCGTGAGGTCGTCGAGTACTAGAAGCGTTCTCTCTTTACCGTCTAAACGTTTCGGATCCGGCAGGCCGTATACGAACTCTATTTTCGAAGACAGACGCGTAGCCGCTCTGCCACTGTCCGTAACACCACAGGATTTTCTCCGGCGGCGGATCGATCATAGTGTCGTAACGTATCAAACGCTCGACGAACGTCGTCTTACCGCATCCCGTAGGACCGGCTACTATACACGTAAAAGGATGCTTCAACGACGGTCCGTTCATTTTTCACGACTGAACGACGAACACTTTTTTACGCGTCTTTATAACCATCGCGCAACTTCATCAACAGTTTACCGAGCATGTTCTTCCCCACATCGCCCGCGATTCCGCTACCCCAGAAACCCTCCCTACTCGCTACCCATTCCACCAATTCGGCGTCCCCGGTCGCCAACAGTGCAGCCTTCAAATCGCTCGATCCATCAAACTTCCTCCTCAACAACATCTTCATACATCTCACCCTAACGTCGGTCCATTTGGTTTCCATTCTCTTTTTTCGAATGTCGTAACCGCGTCGTTTCGCTGCATAAGAGCTTCGCGAACTTTTGATTGTTTCGGCACATTCCACGTCGTCGTAGAATATCGCTTTCCTATACTGATAGGCGTGCTCGACGGATCGAAAGCCTCGACCGAACGCCGACACGCGACGCATATACATATTCGACAAGAACGACCGCGATCCACCAAACCTTATAGGCGACGACATCGTACCGACTACCGATCACCCGCTACCGCCATCGCTTATATACCATCGCTAGACACTAAAAAGTTGCGACTAGGGTTCAAACCCGGAACCTTTCGATCCCTAGGCGAACACTCTCCTAAGAGAGCTATACCGTCGCCAACGATTACGCTAGGTGGCATCTCACATACAACGAATCTACAAACGCATTATTGCTTACGTCAGCAGGTACGACGTTGAGGACTACGTTAAAAGTACGAATCTAAACGTTGCATGGTTTTAGCGTGGTTAGCGTATTGCTTACGTCAGCACGCTCTAGGTACGACGTTGATCGCTAGGACTAAAATACTCTCTGCACTCACCGCTAGGTGGCATCTCTAGTGTAGGGGTAATCAATCATCCAATTAGTATCAAATTACATCGCTCATCAATCACGTTTTTTATAAGTAGGTTTCCGAAACTCATTAGTGTCAAACAAAAAGCCTTTGATCTTTTTTATACATAGGACTAGTAGCGCATTATTGCTTACGTCAGCAGTGTGCTCGAATCGTTTAGTGGTCATTAAATTCTTTTTTATAAGTAGGGTTTTGAGACCGTACAGCGCACACTATCTACTGGCAGTGTCTTAGAACAACGACACGATTGCAGGATCGTTTATAATGTTGTTTTATGATTTTTCATTCGCGTATCGATTTTGGTAGTGGGGAGTATAGTGTTCTCTTACATAGACAAACACCGAATTGAATCAAACAGCCACGCTATTTATTATGTCGCATCAAAGTGCCGCCAGATGGATTCCAGTAATTACCGTAAGTGACTGTATGTACGACACTACATCCCTTTTTCTTTTCACTCACTACAAAGCACGGAACAATGTGCATATCAACAACAGGTAAGAATACAAAGCGCAGCAGTCCGTCTACACTATGGTATTGAAATTAACATGATTACACATTAAGATCTAGAGAGCAGCGATCCGCCTATACTCTCTGAGATCATACAGCATTACAATCAGTTGACCACGAAATCGTCCTGCCAGGCAGGAGCCTTGCGGTCACGAGTCGATTTGCGCGGTGACGGTTGTGCCGATGCTCGACTGTGCCCTTGATCGTCGCACTGCGGATCAAGCTCCACAGCAATCGGTTCAGCTGCGTCCGTCACAACGTGCTGATTACCGGTGTCCTGCAGATAATTCTTCAGATGCGATGCATTCCGCTTGTAGACAGCGCCATCACGTTCGATTACAACTTCGCTGCCGTTTCTTCCAATTACGTCATACGGCTCGCTTTCAAAGTTTGTTGTCAGCTTGTTTTGTCTCGTCTGTTTCAACAAGACTTTTCCTCCGATCTCTATGTCCCTTGGCGATGCTCTGCGTTGCCGATCAGCATAGCGTTTCCCCTTCATCTTAAGCACGCTGTCGTGTCTTCGCACGTGTTTGTCAACCAGAGTTCGTTCAGGATCACTCATTTCAGGTAGTTTGGTGCGCAATGCTCGGCCGAACATGAGCTCTGCGGGTGCCACCTCCGTAGTCGTGTGTGTGGTTACCCGGTACGCCAGAAGGAATTTGTTCAGTTCCCGTCTCCAATTCCCTCCTGTGGCATGCGCAGTTCTGATAGCCTTCAGGATCGTTCGATTTTGTCGTTCCACCTCACCATTGGCTTGGGGCCATAGTGGAGTCGAGTGAAGCTGTTCGATTCCATTCTCCTGCAGATAGCATCTGTATGCATCAGACACAAACTGTGGCCCGTTGTCACTTTTAATTTTTAGCGGAACTCCATGTCTCGCGAACATGTCATCGAGCCGGTCAATGATCACACTTGTTGTTGTCGATTTCATTATTGCAATTTCGGAAAATCTACTGTAGTAATCAATGACTACTAGCACACTTTCTCCTGTTGGGAACGGACCCATCAGATCTACAGCCAAATATTCCCAAGGCTTGTTCGGTAGCGGTGTTGTTATCAACGGTTCTGGACGCGCAACCGCACCAACAAGTTGGCACTCATGGCATGTTTTGCATATTGCTTCGGCGCTTTTGTCCATTCCCGGCCACCATACTTTTGATCTGAGCCTCTATTTGGTTTTCACTATCCCTTGATGTCCTTCGTGGGCTAGCATCAACGTCTGCTTCCTCAAGCTGCTGGGCATCACCAACCTCGTACCACGCAGTACGATATTTCCCACGCACGACAGCTCACTTTGTACAGTAATATACTGCTTGTCAATCGGCTGGTTGTTCCAATGTCCAGTCTGAATGCACTTCCGCACAGTAGCCAGTTCCTTGTCTGTCATTGATGCAGTTTCTACATCTCTTGGAAGAAGCGCATTCGATACAGCATGTCTTGCAACGAAACACACGTACTCTTCTGCAAGGTTTCTTCTCGCCTCTTCGATTTCAACACACGACAATCTTGATAGCGAATCGGCTGCATTTGTCGCGCCTGGTCGATATTTCACAGTAAAGTTGTACGGCTGCAGACGCAATACCCATCTCTCTATCTTCGCACTCGGCGGCTTTGATTTCCGCGAGTAGATTGCTTCCAACGGACGATGATCAGTTTCCAGTTCAAACTCCACGCCGTACAGGTACATGTGGTACTTCTCACACGCCCATACGATTCCAAACGCCTCTTTCTCGGTCTGTGAGTATCTCTTTTCGACATCAGTTAACGATCGACTGGCATAACACACTACTCTGAATGTGTCGCCGTTGGCGCGATACCTCTGTTTGATAACAGGTGCCCCATGAATGTGATCTCGCTGACTCCAATCTGACACTTTGTTTTGTTGAGAGTCAGTCCATTCTCTTTCAGGGCTTCCATGACGTTCAGAAGACGTTTGTTATGCTCATCGATAGTTGTCCCATATACGAGTATGTCATCGGATATGTTGTGCACCCCCTCACAGTTCTTCAACACTTGCTGAATCGCATGTTGGTACATCTCGGGTGCTGAACTAATGCCGAACATCAGTCTCTTGTAACGGTAAATGCCTATGTGTGTCACGATGGTCGTTATTTCACGCGATTTGGGGTCGAGTTCGATTTGATGATAACCCCATCGCAAGTCGAGTTTGCTGTACATGACTGCGTTATTGACATCGTGCAAGACTTCATCTACCGTCGGAATTGGATGTCGTTCTCTAATGACCGCTCCATTTGCCATGCGCATGTCAACGCAAAGCCTGATTTCGCCACATGACTTAGGCACAACAACCACCGGGCTGACCCATTTCGTCGGGCCGGTGACCTTCTCAATGATGTCCATTTCCTCGAGTTGATCTAATTTCGACTCAACTTTAGCTCGCATTGAGTAAGGAATTCGTCTCAATGGCTGTGCGACTGGGCGAATGCTGTCATCAATATGCAGACTCAGTTGATAGTCCTTCAACTTTACAAATCTTTCATAGCATTGAATGACATCATCCGCGACTAGCGGTCCCTGTCTACAGACTGCGTTACAGTGATCGAAGTTCAAGATCCCCCTCTCTATTGATGTTTTACACCCCAGGAGTGGTCTACCACTTCCACTGACAACGACGTATTCTTCGACTCCATTCGTATTGTTCGTTTTTGTTTCAGCTGTGAACGTCCCTATGACATTCAGAGGAATGTTTCCATATGCAAATACCTCCTTGCCGAATTTGTTACAAGTGCATTTTATTTTGCATTCTTTCAGTGTCTCCCACAGTTCTTGCGAAATAATGTTCACACTGGATCCCGAGTCAATGAGCATGTTGATTGATATACCCCCAACATCGACATCGATTGTAGTTTTGCGATTGTTTGTGGACGTGGGGACTGAGAACGTAAACTCATCAGACTCATTTGTTTCTACGCAGCGCACATTCTGGTTTGGTTTACTGTGTTGTGTTGATTTGGTTTTACACATCACAACAAAGTGTCCCTGCATCCCGCATTTATTACAAGTTTTTCCACGAATAACATCACAGTTCTTCGCAAAGTGATCAAGTCGACCACACCGATAACATTGCCTTTGTTTATCATCTTTTTTGGGTAGACTGCGTTTTGCGTTCCTTCTACCGTAATGTGCATGTTGTTTCGACTTTACTGAGCACACATCATGGTTTACAGTAATAGCAGTGCTGGGCTGTATCTGTTCTGCCTGCGAATCGGCTGTCTCCATCGCTCTAGCAATAGACAGCACATCTGACAGCTGAAGATCGTCTTCACGCAACAGGCGTTTCCTGAATTGATGTGATCGACACTTTTCAACAACCTGATCGCGGATGTTATCTTCCTTAGTGTCCCCAAATTCACACGTGTCTGCTAATTTACGTAGTCTGGTCACAAACTGGGTCACGGTTTCACCCACATTCTGATTGGCTTGCCTAAACAGATGTCTCTCAAAGGGAATGTTCTTTTTTGGCATGAAGTACTCATCAAACTTTTCTAGTGCCCCTTCGAAATCGTCACCCGTATCTGTGAATGTGCTAAATAATTCTTGACACTCAGGGCCAATCAAATGCAGAAACAGTGCACGCTTTTGGGCAATGTCAGTTACGCCGCAGGCGATAATATAGTACTCGAGGTTTTTTTCTCTCCAGATTTGCCAACGTTGGCCAACATTTGTAGGTTCGCTGTTTACGCTGAACGATGCTATCGCCGGTATACAATTGATCAGCGAAGCCATCCCGTTCTCGTCGCCAAATATAGTGTTCTCTTACATAGACAAACACCGAATTGAATCAAGCAGCCATGCTATTTATTATGTCGCATCAAAGTGCCGCCAGATGGATTCCAGTAATTACCGTAAGTGACTGTATGTACGACA
This sequence comes from Paraescarpia echinospica, assembly GCA_020002185.1. Taxonomy (NCBI): domain Eukaryota; kingdom Metazoa; phylum Annelida; class Polychaeta; order Sabellida; family Siboglinidae; genus Paraescarpia; species Paraescarpia echinospica. Next base: position 40,395,945 of record CM034534.1, on the reverse strand, counting down.
CTACAGGGAGATATCGTACTCACCAGTCACTTGTTATTACCGCTTTATATTTCAATTGTTATATTAAGCCTAATGGCCCAGTAAGTAAACGTAATGGCTAGGGTTATGGTAGATTACCCGAATTTATTATACTCAAAATATAAAAGTAGGTCAAACATGTTTAGAATAGGTGTATTACATTGGCCTAAATCAGAAGTGCTGCGAATTCCTTCGAGTATCCACTATTATCGCCCAGTGCGTTAGCGAGATGAATTACAACAAAAGTCAACAGACTAACTTTTCATAGTGCTGTTTTGACTGATAAGACACTACATTTTACTAGAATGTGCCCCTTTTTGTATTTGAAACAATGCGGAGTGACGAAAGGAATAGATTGACATCGCAAAAGTGAAGTTATTATGTCGCTTACCAGTATAAATAGGTCAAGTTAACAAATAGGTCAAATATGCTAAGAAGATTCAAATCGGTGAAAGCAAATACATAATTGTACAGTATTAATTTTAGTTATATTTGTTCTGTGCACACGAACAAACAAAAAAAAGTCCAACTTATACAAGTGGATGGTGACACTTACCGGTAAATATCAATGCACGCTTTTTTATATTTGAGTTTACAACCATATTTAAGAGTTTTTACGAAATAATACGCAATTAATTTTACTGTGAACATGTACAGTGCACTATTTATAAAGTATTCACACAGAGAAAATCATTCCATTTATATTCTAACAAACTCATGCAATGTTGAATTGTGTATAACAATACATTATTTCAGACTTTAAAATGGTTACCTAGTCAGTTATCAGAGCTAATTACCCTTTCTGTAAATGGTTGCTTAGTCACAATTAGATAAGGGTAGACAGTGGCAGCTCCGGGGTGCCACCAGTACTGTGCGAACTTTGTACTCCTTGGCCAATACATTGACATCCACTTGCTACAACTTACCAGTATTTTGAAGACCTGAGATAAAATTAGCACAAGAATATCAATATTGATATTTTATTTGCACTTGCAATTTAATCAAAAAACACTTGCATTTGCGTTTGAATAAAAACATTTGCATTTAAAACATCTAATTAAAAATATGTGCATATGCAGTTTCAAACACTTGTATTTGCATTTAAATATCATCGAGTATCGGAACATTTGTATTTGTACTTATATTTGAATTATTTCAAACATTTAAATGCGCTCACTCGCATTTGAATCCCTGCATGCATGGTGGATATATATATATATATATATATATATATATATATAATTTCGCGTCCGCGTCGGAATATACTACCCATTCGATCGACTGCGCGGCTTTATGTTCCCCGTTATCTCAACGTCTTGACAACGTCAAGTTTCAACGTCCTTACAACGTTGATAACCCGACATTGTAAAAACAACGGATTTTGCTGTCGACGATATTTCAATGTCATGACAACGTAAAGTTTCGACGTCCTTCCAACGTTGATTACCCGACGTTTTAAAGACGTCGTATTTGGTTGTCCTTATAATGCGGAAGATCCGACGTTGTAAAAACCTTGTATATATGTTGTACGACGTCGCGATGTATATTTTACCAATAATCGACGTCGTACCGACGTCGTGTGCCCGCTGGGGGACGTCCGAGACCTGTTGTGAACGTCACGAACAACAAACGTAGTTGTGCGCGTGCCGTTTGATACAAACGTTCGAAATAAAGTAGGCCCTAGTACCTGGCTGCGTGCATCACTGACATTGATTGTCTATTGCAGAGTACAGTACTTTGTATTCATTAACGGAGGGTTTGATCATTGTTTTGGTGCCCCATTGGCAGTACAACTCAATTGTGATGTGCCCCTACACATGTACGCACAATTTTTTTAACACATTGTAAACACTTGTAATCACCTTTCGAAACACGATAAATTTATAGTTCTATGGCTCCTGTCTGCGACACAAATTCCTCCTACAAGTTTCACCGAATTTAATTAAACTTAATTTATGACACATTGCTCATTGAAAGTATAATTATATAACACAATCAGGCCGTTTAATACTGCTGTAGCTGGAAAATAAGGGGTTGTGAATTGCATCATACTTGCAGCGACAATTAATGTGCAGGCCAACTAATGGAATAATGTATTTGATGACAACGTCCGCACCTCAAACAAACACAATGTCGCCGAGATTAAAGCCAACAAGGAAATATTAAAACCAATTATATTAAAACGTCATTATATATAATATTATGATTGGCATTATAAAACATTCGTCTTGTGTTGCAGTCAGTATTTTAATACTTAAAATTTTTACAGTAAATTCGATCTGTTTGTTGCACACAGTATCGTTCTAGCACGCACGTACTCACACACACACACACACACACTCACACATACATGCACGCACATACACAACACGCACGCACACACACCCACACACCCCCCCACACACACACACACACACACACACACACACACACGTGACATCGTTGTTCGTTGTCCTTGCTGAACTGAACACTTCGTGTAGATTTACGTTTTTTCTAAGATGTTTGTCCACTTTTGTTTAGGATAAGTGCGCAATATATTATATTCTAAAAGTGTTAACGGTCTTGGTATATTTTATAAAATAGTTAGCGATCATTTGTTCATTTTTTTTTACAACAATGAAAGAACATTTATGAGAATACATAAATTGTGTGTTGCTGCGTCATTCCATAAGTGCGTACACAGCCTGACACTGCTGGCATTGTATTCTTTGTTTGTAATGATGAGAATATACACGAACGACGAAACAGAGCACATTATCACCAATGATAAAAGATGGTATATGGGTGAGATAATTGCATTGGCGATTACCAGAAATAAACCACGTATAACATGAAATAAACATATGAAATCCGTGTTTTGCAAGAAAGAAGAAAACATAAACGGTACAGCGTAGTATTGCAAGATTTGGTTGGATGCTATAATACTAGGCATTTAAGGTGCATCACATATTTGAACTTTTTAGACAGTGCATATCTATCAAATGTAGAATACATGCAGCGTATATTTTATTCGTCAAGATCCACGTAACTTAAACAGTCAGAAGTGCCAAAATAAAACACACAAAGCAAAAATTAGTAACGCTTATTGTAATATCGCTTCGTAGCGTTGTCATTGTTATGCACGTCTGGTGTCGTCTAGCTTGCGTAGTGAATATACACGCACACACAGATGGAGTGACTGACATTTGAACAGAATGCACCACGTACATCAGTCGTTCGAGCTTATGCAAACATTGGATGAAGTTTCGGGACTTTGGTACAACGAATGGCTGATTGAGCACACACTGCTGGAGCAACCCAAGCACCTGTGAGTAGGCCCTTGGGTAGCTGATCCACGCAGTGTAGTACACTGAGAGTAACACGTACAAGGTCTGCCTGAAAGACATAGAGATGTAAATTATATTGATGTTCCCATCAGCTGTGATGAACTGATCCACCATTTCGTCTCCAGTAGTGTACACTACGAGCCGGGGACAGCCTGTCCATTCCGCACTTTTGCAGGCATGGAGTTGTTTCTTTGATTAATTCTGGAAGGCAAACCATTAAGTATAAACATTTACTAAATAGTCACAAAATAGCTAGACTGGAACAGATACTACCATTATAAAACATTATTATATTAATCCAGCTCTCAACACTTTTCAAACATGTTTTGTGACATTCAGTAGTTACTTTGCAAAGACCGATTCAGTTGGACAGTGAAGAAGTGCCCATGAAGGTCAGGAAAGTCCCTTCGAGTATATGCACGCACATATTAATATCATACGATATATATGACTAAGTGTTGATACTTGTCAGAATGGAGAATTTTTTTTCAGGGGGCTGAGTTATTAATAATAAGGAATTGCATGCCGACTCACTTCTTTGTGTACCACGATCGTCGTGGTATTTCCTCCTTTGCCTCGTTTAAATCCATTTTGTGCTTCCAGCTGCTGGAATGCCATAATGTTTCCAAACACACCCTCACACATTATTGTCATTAATATAAACATATGTCTGTATGGACGTTTCTGCCATATATCATGTTGATGCGTATTCTCTTTTTATATCACAACACTGTGCAAACATCTCACCGATTCCCATAGGGATACCTATTACAGCCCGTAAATAAATATGTGGTAACCCGGAACAAAAACAGAGCCAACGCTTCTACAATCAATGTAATTATTAAGCATAAGCCCTGCTGTCCTTAATATGTTAACTTGGAATCTGGTCTACAAAATAAATCACGTTTGCATGAACATACAGGACAAAAAAACATGAATAATAATCAATAGTTGGTTCAATAATGGAAATTAATAATCCCCTGAAATGAACATGGCTACATCATAACTTTTATATAGAGTATCTTTAAATACCTTCTTTTTCAGTGATCTATGACATGGCTTTATCCATCAGTTGGTCGAGTCTAGACACAGCTTTGGCGTGTGCAGCGTCCACTTTTATGAATTTCATTTCGGCACAGATCTGGAGTATATGGCAAATCATAAGTTGCTGTGTACAATGAGCAATCCAACAGTGTAACAATTGTTTTAAATTGTTTAAGACGTTTGTTATAAGTCACTATTATAACATAGTATTTTAATTTTCAACATCTCCAAGATTCCAGTATAAGGTGTCCAAGGATCTATGCACAATAGATGTGTAATTATTAATATTGTTAATAGTAGTCTGTCTTATGTACGCACGTACGCACGCAGGCACGCAGGCACGCAGGCACGCAGGCACGCAGGCACGCAGGCACGCAGGCACGCAGGCACGCAGGCACGCAGGCACGCAGGCACGCAGGCACGCAGGCACGCAGGCACGCAGGCACGCAGGCACGCAGGCACGCAGGCACGCAGGCACGCAGGCACGCAGGCACGCAGGCACGCAGGCACGCAGGCACGCAGGCACGCACACATACTAGACTAAATCCTTAGTAAAGACAGTCTTCTTCCTTTCAAACAAACCTTCAACAGCACTTCCGTCTTCCGATGTCATCAGTCGAGTAGACAGCGGAGAAGTTGAAGTTCCAGCGGCGCCGGGGCGAAAAATCTTCAATTTCACCCCCATCAAAACGATATTCAATATTGATAATCAAAACTGAATTGTAGATACTATTCGAATATCCCTGAGGTGTGTGTATTAATGCAGTGAATCAGTGTTTCTCAACCTGTGTGCCCCGGCATGCAGCTATGAAAAAATCCCTAGTGCGCAGCGGAAGTAGAAGAATAATATCACCTATATAACGATAAATGGTCAAACAACGTGATAGTTCCGAAAAAAGACCCCATTCTGCTAGACACTCATTTTCGTTGACAGTAACACCAGTTCGTTCAAGCAGTTGCTGCAGTTGCCTGACGTCACTGCTCCACCAAAGCAAACTCTGTAAAGGAGTACAAATCACCTCTTTTTAGAAATACGTATGAATCACTGTGTTGACGACGTTTTGTTGCTGTCTGGCATTTACTCGACCGGTCGTTCCGCTCCTCTGCTTCACACCTAATATATCAAAGCAAACACTAACTGAGTACAAGAAACTCACATTTATATAAACTGTAGTCAACTGAATTAATGTGTTTACAACATTCAGTGCATTTTGTTGCGATCGATGGTAGCAATTGTATTTTGTAAGACTATCTGCAACAGTTTATATCTTTGTCTTTAAGTTTGATCTGTAATTCAGCAAAAAGGGAGATGGACAGCGAAGGTTTCCTTTGCCAACCCTGAGCAGAGCTACGTGTCAATCGTATTAATTTTCATGTTCCCGAGAGCATCAGCGTTCGAGTCCACTTCTTGCCGTTTCGAAACGTTGGCAATGTCGATATACCCACTGTATCTGTGTATTTCGAAAGTTGGTCGCCTGGTTTATAAAAAGGAAGTGAAATATCCCACACATAAAAACTGGTACACCTTTATCGTGGACTCACATGCGATTGACGTTGAGTTGTACAACGGCGTAAACAGGTGCCGGAATAGAATAGTTCTTAGGTGTTTATGTTCTAGCTAGCGCAACTTGGACAGATGGCAGACTTTACAATTCGTGTTTGTGCGGTAGACAAGGATCGATCCGCCAATCCTTTGCTCTTTCAAGTGTGAACGGCAGGCAAGGCGTAAACAACAAATCAGTTAAGTGCGATAAAACGCGGACTGTGGCTGAGTTCAGACTTCGCCCGAGGTAAACAGCATCAACGTCACAATACGGGTTTAGTGAAAAACATTCTACGGAACGTAACTGCTAAATAAAACACATCTTGTAACACACGCAATGCTGAAGTAAGTTTCTCCTTCGATTACCAAACATATTCGATCGGTGCAGTAAGTTCAAAATACTGGCCTTTGTAAACACTGCGGTAATGTTTTCAACCTTAGTTCAAAAACAATCAATGCCGTTTTTTAAACTGGTAATTTTTGCCTTAAATTCTATATCGGTTTTATAATATTTATAATACAAACATGGTATGAAGTAACTGTCGAGATGCACTTAGTCAGGTTTGGGTTCAAACGCGAGGTTCAAATCCGAGACTATCGACTTAGACAGTTTTCATAGTTGGTAAGATTTAGTAATTTAGGACTCACAAATGTTTCGTAGTCAGGACTTAGAAATGTTAATGAAGATGAGACTGAGAGTTTTTTATAGTTGGTATTTTAGAAATTTAGTACTTAGAATTTTTTTTATAGCCGGGGCTTAGACATTTTTATAAAGAAAAGACTTAGAAATTGTTCGTAGTGGAAGAATTTAGAAATTTAGGACTTAGACATTTTTTTCATAGTTTAGTCTAAGACATTTTTCATATTCGGGACATTTGTAAAAATATGGAACTTAGAAATTTGTCATAGTTGGTAGAAGTATATCTGTTTCTGTCTATGTTGGTTAAGTTTGGTTTAATTATGTAATTCAACGAGATTTTATACAGGCGCGCAAATGACGGGTAGCCGAATTATTACAAGTTGGACCGAAGTACCACGCGTACTTATTTAATGACGTCATTGAATGGGGATTATTTACATACGCGCAAGTTCAGAATGTTGGCTAGCATAATTACTACAAGTTTGACCAATTTACCATGCGTAGTTATTTAATTACATCACTGAACGAGATTATTTATATACGCACACGTTCAGAATGTTGGCTAGCCGAATTACCAGAAGTTTGACCGAACTACAATGCGTACTTATTTAAAGACGTCATTTTCACCGAACTACCGCTATTTTTTCATAAACAAATCAAAACTGTATGCAAGCGCATGATGTAAAAATATCTATCGTACCTAAGCAAATAGCCGTCAGTTTAACTGATTTAACACAGAAGTTCCTATTTTATAATTATTGTAAGCTATACGTGAGTTTTATAAATATATATACGGGTCTGTCAGCATGTGTAATGACCTATCAGAAATTTTATTATTATAATCAAAGTACAATATTTATTTGTGTCCATTTTCGTGCGAGCATGACCGCACGCACGCACACACGCACAGACCGTAACCAACGTATACGATGCTGAATGCATATCGCTGTTACATAAGACAGACAGCTTGAGAATGTATGAACAGATTTATGACATTAACATTGCGAAATTATGTCTTCGAAATTTTTATTTATAGACACACAAATGTACACAAACGCATGCATGAACGCATGCATACGCGCTCGCGCACGCACCCACACGCACACGCACGTACACACACACACACACATGAAAGAAATTTTCTACGATGGTTAAACTTAAAAATAATCACTTCTTAAGGTAATGTTGCCAAATGGATATCGATATTCAAGTGTTGTTATGAGGAATCGCAAGTATTTATTTAGCAAAGCATGCTAAACTATTTCTCCGGCGAGGGATGGGAGCCGAGAGAGAGAGAGAGAGAGAGAGAGAGAGAGAGACAGACAGACAGACAGACAGACAGACAGACGGAAGAGAGACAGGAAGAGAAAGGAAGAGAGAGGAAGAGAGAGGAAGAGGGAGGAAGAGAGAGAAGAGAGATAGAAAATAAACAGTTAGAGAGGGGAGAGAGAGGGAGAGAGAGAGAGAAAGAGGGAGAGAGAGGGAGAGACAGAGGGAGAGAGAGGAGGGAGAGAAAAAAGAGAGGGAGAGAGAGGAGAGGAAGGGGGAGAAAGTCACTTGACGCTGTCTCGCAATCATTATTTTGGTGTAAATAGCCTAAATATAAATGGTTAGTTTACTTAGAGTTATTACTAAACATGTATTGATGTTAACATACATACAACAATAATGTTGTGTGACACCTACACAACATGAGCTTTCTTTATTGATGAACACAATATAGAGATATGATGTAAATGTAACATTTTTGTATAAAGAATTATTACAAAACATTCCTTCGGCGCGGCGACGACAGCACAGCACCACCATAAAAAAATATGCAATATTGGTAATCAACACTGAATTGCAGATATTATTCGAATATCCCTGGGAGATATGTATTAAACCATGGTTTATTAACAGGTGTGCCCGGCACGCAGATATGACATCACAAAATCCCCACTGCGCCGCGGAAGTACAAGAATAATATCACCTATATAGCGATAAATCATCAAGCAACTTGACAGTTCCGAAAAAATACCCCATTCTGCTAGATACTCATTTTCGTCTGTTGCATTGCGTAAATGGATTTATGCGATTACATTGCATAATAACGTTTACGCGAGGCAACCAAGGCAACACTAAAGTCCTAGTGCCAGCCTGCAGGCTGGGTAAACAAGCTGACACTGTACCTTGACCAGGTCAGAGTCCAATAGCCTGAAGGCGTACCGGCCGCCCCGCCCAGGTCAGAGTCCATTAGCGTAGTGATACAGTAAAAACTACTCCGACCAGTCAGGGCATAAAAGGCCACTGCGGCTCCAGCAGCGGCCACATTTGAAATTCCTCGTGTTCAGTTGTTTATCGAATATCGTATCAGTTTTGACTCCAACTCCCTCCCCTCCTAGATATATATTAAGCAATACTTTTTGTTAAAAGTTAGCTAGAGGGAGTAATCTAGGGTAGATTAAAAGTAGGCGATTTGCGAGCGATAATTGGGGACGTTAATGTAATCGGAACGTTGTTTACAAAGTAGGTCACTGGCGAAGTTAGCGTACCGTGAACGACAATAGAATAGCGTTATTTGAGATAATCGGTGTAGTTAGATGAGTAATTAAAACCTGAAATAACAATCTTTTAAAGTGTATAATAGTACACAGGAAACAGTCTTTGTAAAGACTACCTTGTATCTAAGCCTAACTTGAATACATTGTCATCGACATCGTAACTAGGTAAGACACGGTGTGTCACTGTGTGTTAACAAATATAACTAACTATAACTTAAACAATCTGGTGTAAATTGTACACAGAAAAGTTTTTTCAAAGACTACATAAAAACTACTTTGAACATAAATAAATTCTTATATGGCACCTTGCAAGCGGCAACTCAGGGCAAAACGATACCTAGTTTGCAACGACTGCCAGAGCTGTGTGGATTTTGCGTTGTCTGGCTGTCCAAAATCATGGGCAGAGACCAAAGATGACGGATTCACATTTCGGTGTATGGTGTGTTTGAAGGTGGAATGTCTGATGAAGGAGGTGTGTAAGTTGACGGATATAGTGAAGGAGATGGAGGCGGGACTCAACATAGAAATAGATGGAGCAGAGAGGGATGGCGCGGAGAGAGTTGAGAATTCTACAACACAGAAGGAGCAGAGTTGTGACACGGAGACTGAACAAAGGAGACTGAGAGGAAGGAAGGTGATCGGTGTGAAGGAACAAGACTTTGAGAAAACAGAGGGACGGAGGAAAAGTGTTCGGCAGAGGAAAAGAAAACGGGCCAGTGGGGATAGATCAGCAGGTAGTCAGAATGTAGAGAACGAGGAGAGACACGACAGCGATACAGGTGGTGAAGAGGTAGATACCACAGAGGCAGTTGGTAAGACTGTGAGACAGAAGACTGATGGAAGAAGACAGAGTGTTCAGCAAAAAACAGAAAACATGACAGGCGTGAAGGTGACAGGGGAGAAAGTGACCGTAGTGAAGGAGGTAGCCGGGGAAAAGGGACGGGAGAGGAGAGAAGAAAATGTGATGGGAGGAAAGAAGAAGGGACGAAAGGAAGTGAGAGTAAATGTGCTAGAAGAGAAGATGACAGGAGGAAAGGGGACAAGAGAAAACGCGACAGGAAAGAAGGGAATGGAAGAGAATGTGACAGGAGAGAAGACGACAAGAGGAAAAGACAACAACCAGACATATACAAACCGGAGGAGCTACTCCGAGGCAGTGATTGAGGGGGCAAGGAGAAAAGAGAGTGTTTATGGGCGATTCAATTCTGAGAAAAACAGACAAGACTATATGCGAGGGGAAGGACGTTGTTGTATGTCTACCGGGGGCTAGGATAGAGCATGTGACCGAAAGAGTAGAGAAGGTATTGGGGCATGGCAAGGGAGGGTCTATACTAGTACACGTTGGGACAAACAACGCAGACAAGGAGGGAACAACTGGGATAGTTCAGAAGTACAGACATCTAGTGAGGAAGCTAAAGAAGACAAGAGTGGAACAGGTTATTCTCTCAGGAATTTTGCCAGTAATGGGAGGAAGGGGGGCAAGATACAGAAACTGTAAGAGGATGGCGATCAACGCACTAGTTGAGCAGATGTGTGAGGAAGAGGGCGTGGGATTCCTAGATTTATGGGGGTACTTTGTTGGGAGAGAAGATATGTACATGAGAGATGGCCTCCATCTAAGTGGAAAGGGGGCAGCAGTATTCTCAAAGAATCTGCTGCGATCTGTTGACAGTGGGACAGGTTGCATCTATTTAAACTAAATTTCCAGGGGGGACTCGCAGAGAAGCCTGAAACTGGAGGCATACGTAAAGGCAGCAAAAATAATTCAGCAAAGAACAGTCTGGAAAACTGTTCTGAAGCTGGGTATAAATGTGTTTGTTTAAATGCAAGGAGTATAGTAAACAAAAGAAATGAACTAAACATTATGGTAGAAGATATTGACCCTCACATAATAGGTATAACCGAATCATGGGCAACCACCGATATATCAGATGCCGAATTGGGACTGACAGGATATGTAATGTATAGGAAAGATAGAATAGGAAGAAGTGGAGGTGGAGTTATTTTATATATTAAAGAATCTATCCAGGCATATGAAATAAAATTAGACAGAGAAGCAGATTGCGAAGAAGCTGTTTGGTGTAACATAGTTACAGGAAACTCAACGTTAACGGTTGGATCAGTTTATCGAAGTCCAAACATAAGCATAGAAGAGAATGAAAAAATACAAAACGCTATAAGGGAAGTGAGCAAAAGGGACTGTGTTATTATGGGGGATTTTAACCATGGGCATATAAAATGGAAATCTCTACAGAGTATGGGTAGTGAGGACCACAAGTGTTTAGTTTTAGTACAAGATAGTTTCCTTTCTCAACATATGCTAGAACCAACCAGGGGAGAGAATGTGTTAGACTTAGTTTTGTCCTCACAGAATGAATTAGTTGACAATGTTAAATTATGTGAGCCTCTGGGAAGTAGTGATCACAACCAGATACATTTTACCATCAAAGTAAAATCAGAAAGAAATAATAAAAAGCAGTTCAGGAGAAATTTCCACAAAGGAAGATATAAGGAAATGAGGAAATATTTAGCAAAGATAGACTGGAATAATACACTGAAGAATAAGACAGCAACAGAATGCTGGAATATCTTAAAGACTGAAATAGAGTGCATCGTAGATAAATTTGTTCCCTTCAAAAAACAAGGGAAACGGACCAGAAAGAAATACTTATCGAAAGAAGCCATTAGAAAAATTAAGTATAAACAAATGATGTGGAAGTCATATAGACGTACTGGAAATGACGAAGACTACAACATTTATAAAGAAGCACTAAACCAAGCTACAGCTGAAATTAGAAATTCAAAGAGAAGATATGAACATAAATTAGCATGTAATATAAAACATGACATCAAGAGTTTTTATGCGTATGTTCGAAGCAAACAGAAAGTTCAGGATAAGGTCGGTCCTCTAGAAGATAATGCTGGAAATATAATATCAGAAGGATTCTTAATGGCAGAAGACCTAAATGAGTATTTTAGTTCAGTGTTTACCAGAGAAGACACTAGTTCACTGCCAGTACCAGAGGCTAAGTTCAAGGGGGCAGAATCAGACTATTTAAGACAGTAAATTGTAACCCCAGAAATGGTAGCTAAGAAAATTAGGGCTATGAAGGAAAATAAATCACCTGGAGTGGATGGTATTCCACCCAAACTGCTAGTGGAAATTGTAGAACAAATTAGCATACCGCTTGCAACAGTTTTCAACTTGTCATTAGAAGAGGGAGTGGTTCCTTTAGAATGGAAAGAAGCAAACATTATACCGTTATTTAAAAAAGGTTCGAGAAACAAGTCAAATAATTATAGACCAGTTAGTTTAACATCGGTGATTTGTAAATTATTAGAAAGACTAATTAAAGATCACATGGTGGATTTTCTTGTTAAACATAACTTGATAAACCCATCTCAACATGGGTTTCTAAAAGCGAGGTCATGCTTAACAAATATGTTATGTTTTTTGGAAGATATCACTAAATGGGTAGATGATGGATCACCAGTAGATATCATCTACTTAGATTTTCAAAAAGCTTTCCACAAAGTGCCACATCAGAGATTACTGCTTAAATTAAAAGCCCATGGCATAGGAAATGGTATAATTAACTGGATAGAAAAATGGCTGATTGACAGAAGACAACGGGTAGTTGTTGATGGGGAGGCTTCAAACTGGAAATCAGTTTTGAGTGGGGTTCCACAGGGATCACTACTGGGACCTATATTATTCTTAATATATATATAAACGATTTGGACGATGATATAGCTAGCAAGGTGTTGAAATTTGCAGATGATACAAAAGTGTTTAGAATGATTAAAAGTGATGGAGATAGACAGCATTTACAAGATGATCTTGACAGGTTGATCAAATGGTCTGAAAAGTGGCAAATGTTGTTCAATTTTGGGAAATGTAAATGCCTTCACACAGGACATGGGAACGAATATGTAGAATATACAATGGGGGGAACTGTACTAAGTAAAAGAAAAAGACTTAGGGCTGACAATTAGTGCTGACATGAAGGTTTCAGAGCAGTGTGGAATTGCAGCTTCAAAGGGAAATCAAATCCTTGGATTGATTAGGCGAAATATAGCATTTAAAGAAAAAGAACTAATAATACCGCTGTACAAAACAATAGTTAGGCCTCATTTAGAATATTGTATACAAGCATGGAGGCCATACCGCAAGAAGGACATAGATATGCCAGAAAGAGTACAGAGGAGAGCGACTAAAATGATACCAAAACTGAGGGATCTTAGTTATGAAAAACGTCTAAAAGAATGTGGTTTAACAACACTAGAGACCAGGAGACTGAGAGGAGATCAGATAGAAGTGTTTAAAATATTGAATGGTTATGAAAATATTGATAGAAATATGTTTTTTTCAGTTAAGAAAGATAGAAAGACTAGAGGACATGAAGTTACATTAGTAAAGGAGCAGTGTAGATTAGACGTGAGAAAGTTCTCATTTTCACAAAGGACTGTGAATGAATGGAACAGATTATTTGATGATTGTGTGGGTGCTAGTAGTGTGAATGTGTTTAAAAATAAAATCGACACATACCTCAGAAGGGCTGGATATATGTAGATAAAAGGGTTGGACTCTCGATAAGCCAAAGGGCTTCCTTGTCCACCTGCCATCTAGAGTTAATTCTCTGGATGGCAATCTTGTTAAATCTTGTTAAATCTTGTTAAATCTCCTGCCATAAGGCTAGTTATAAGTGTGGGATTTTTACAACACTCACATGCGATAATTTTAGCTTTGCTGACGCTTTTCCCTGTTTCTAAATGGTTTTGCCTTAAGGCTTTTTCCTCCTACAAGTGTACGCAGGGTTTTTAGGGCGGTAATTAAAGTAGGACTAACAAACGGTGTGGCGGAATGGCCCCACCTCTCTCTAGGATGTGGTAATAGTTAGTAGTTTTAATCGTCTAAATGTCTGGGAGGCGTCTTTTTAATAGTTCTGGTGTATTACCATAATTTAAATATGGTATTCTATAATGTGGGCCTTGCTTTTTTAGAATGTATAGGTAAAATAAATGGGGCAATGTTTAAGACCTCAAATGGCCCACATTTGATTTTATTGTATTTAAGCTAATAACTCATCCAATTATCGGGTGAATAATAAATAAATGTCAGAAGGTTATTCTGGCCACATTTCTCCCATATCTGGTGTTGTCTTGTTGCATTGCGTAAATATGATGGCCGAGAAGGGCCATCGCGTTTTTGTGTGGCAACCTACAGCGCCATGGGGCGATGACGCGATGCGCGATGCGATGGGCGATGCGATGAGCGATGCGCGATGCGATGGGCGATGCGATGGACGATGCGCGATGCGATGCGCGATGCGCGATGCGATGCGCGATGCGATGCGCGATGCGATGGACGATGCGCGATGCGATGCGCGATGCGATGGACGATGCGCGATGCGATGGGCGATGCGATGCGCGATGCGATGCGCGATGCGCGATGCGCGATGCGCGATGCGCGATGCGATGCGCGATGCGATGGACGATGCGCGATGCGATGCGCGATGCGCGATGCGCGATGCGCGATGCGCGATGCGATGGACGATGCGCGATGCGATGGGCGATGCGATGCGCGATGCGATGCGCTATGCGATGCGCGATGCGATGCGCGATGCGATACGCGATGCGCGATGCGATACGCGATGCGATGCGCGATGCGATGCGCGATGCGATGCGCGATGCGATGCGCGGTGCGATACGCGATGCGATACGCGATGCGATACGCGATGCGATACGCGATGCGATACGCGATGCGATGCGCGATGCGATGCACGATGCGATGGTATAAATTATAAAGATGCCGTAATGAGCATGCGTACGTCGAAAACGAGACTTTGGCAGCCATTTGTATTTTATTAAACGCATTCCTTTTTGTGTTCAGAGCATGTGATGATGGCTGATGATGCTCACTGTACGTATACGGTTACATATATATTTGGTTTGCGCACAGAATTTGTTGTGTTCGTACTTCTAAATGTTGTGACGAAAGTCTGGGGCAAACATATTTCATAACATGACATATATGTACTTCTTCTACCGCTCCGTTTCCATCTGGATATCCTTGGTAGAAAATATAAAACTTATTTTGTATACATGGGAAGAGACGACAACTTTTTTCAACTTTCGCTTATTGCAAATGCCGTTCGTTTGTGTCCAAGTTTATGTTTCAATTATTATAAATAGCTACAATATTCGAAGTCGGTTTAACAAGAAGCATGTACATTAAATCTGAAAACTGAATTTAGCCGTCATTTGCGTCACATGTTTTTTTTTCTGTCTACAGTTTAATTGTTTCTTTTTAGTTAAGTGAATCGAATAGCTGAGGCACAGTTTACCAAACCGTAGATACGCTACAGTGTAACTGCCTGTCAATTGCAGCGATTTACGATGCCGCCCAATATAGCATGCGGCACGAAGTGGTAATTAGCTTAACACCTCGACGTCTAATGGTTTTATATAATACGGTGGTTTTAGAAATCGGTACATGCAGTAGATCCACATGGCGTGTCCTATAATTATTGGTTAACGATTTGCCGTTAAATACAGGAACGACAATTGGTTTCTCATTCTACTATGAGCACATTTTCTTTAGACGAACAATTTGTAATTAAACAGACTGAAGAAAGAAAGCTCATGTTAAATGTATGATTATAATATTTTAAACATCGTATTGTCAACGCGGATTTGAAATACCGCATGAAAATGTTTGTATTGTTATCTGTGTCATGTTTACGAGTTAAAGTTCGCCACTTATGACATGTATTGCGTTTCAGCAATGACGCGTGGTGCAAGTCCCTGGAAGACTAGCTCAGTGGTTACTCCGCTACAGCCTCAATCACGGGGTTTCCTGCACATCCTCTTTATGTGTCTGATGTCTTCCTTGTCGACTTCGACTTTGTAGTCTACAGTAGATATAGCGTTTTACACAAGCCAGTAAATTGTTATAACATACATTGTATAACAGTACAAATGTTTCAATCAAACTTTGGGAAGACAACAACTATATTATCAATACCAATGTTTGTGTTTAAAAACATTTCTTAAATCGATGCTGTTTGTAGTACAATAACCTTGTCTAAAACTAAACAGAGGTTGTTTGCCAAAAAATATTATAGTATCCTATGTTTAATAAGGTGAAGCTAATTTCCTACTTTACTGTTCATTTGTAAATATAATTTTCTCACCGTATACTAATTGTTCATAATGTACTCTCACTCCTATTTTGCATGTTTTAATGACATAGACATCACTTTATTTTACATACTGTAATGATGTACATACATCGGTTTGCTTAATGGTACTGTTGTGACTCAGAAAAAGGTTCCTATCGCTCCGCTAGGGATCTTTGGGATGAATACAATTATGAAATATGTACGTCAAATATGCACGGTAAACTTAAAATGCCTTATACGTATGTGTGCAAATTGCATAGCATTAATGTACATTAATTTAAATGCTACGTTACCATAAATCTCTGGCAAGAAATACAGCAGGTCTGGTTTTCCTCGGATGACCGTATCGCGTGTGCGTCTTACGCTCGTTCGTTTTTGATAAGTGCCAACTATACTCTGTGTTAATGATTTCTCATAAAACTTGCGGTGCAAACAAATTTAACGAATATGCACAAAGAAGCACGGTGTTTCGTCGATTGAAATGATTCCTTGAGACTCGTAGTATTTCATCGTTCAGTTTTCTAAGAAAGATACTTCTGATATACATCATGTTTTCACTGTAATTGTAATTTCACTGTAATTATATATATATATATATATATATATAATTGACGTGTGATATAATGTGTTTACAAAAGCAAAACGTGTGATGCTAATTACTATTACCATGCATACCGCTGATACCGTACATACTTATGTGATAATGTAATTTCTCCGTATTTACAATGAATAAATAATGTAAACCAATACTCATTCAATATTTTTATTGTTGAGATGTATAATCTTGCTTTCTATGGGAACTTCCATAGACAACAACAACATGTTTTGCGACATATCATCAAGGTGGTCCCATCTGAACGATTGTCCTCCAAAAACACATTCGCCTTTCCTCGTCCCATTCTGATACACCTGAACAGCTATGTTACACGGATGTAACACAACTGAATTTTTTTAGACTAGAGAGCAATGTCGTTTTCTATATGATTCAGCACAAACGAGTATTTCAAAATTGTAATTTACACCTGGAAGCACTAAAGTGGGGGTTAAGTAGCACTTTCGGTTAATTGTATCTCTTGTCTGGCAAGTGGATTACATGATGTGTCAAAGTCGGTGCGTCTGTAGAGACGATAATCCCTGGGTCGGGAGCTATAATTAGAACAGCACCACCTCCCAAAATTGCATTTGGACTAGAATGATGCTACTTATTTACATCGTCTGGTCGTAGTTGCGCCTGTGGTTAATTGTGTCTTTGATATGAATAGTCGACACAATTGTTTCTGAACAAGCATAAGCATGAGCCAACTAAGATGGGCAGGACTTGTAGAGAAAATGGGAGAAGAACGGATTGGCAAAGAGAGCAGATGCACGGAGACTGGAAGGAAAAGGAGGCGAAGAAGATCTAGACTGCGATGGGAAGACTATGGGAAAAGAGATTTTGAAGGATTGGGAGAAAGGTGAAAAACGAGAGCGAACGATCTGGTGGATAGAGCTGTGCAGGATCAGCGAGATAAATTTAAAAAAAATCAGACATCGAGCATCGGAATCGAGGCCAGTTTCACCCCTGACAGACAGGGATATATGAGGAGTTCAAATTCATGTTTGTGGAGAGCCTCAATGTAGATATTTAGCGGGTGCAAATCGAGGTTTTTGAAGAGCCTGAAGATGGAGTTATTTTGGCGAGCCTCAATGGGTGTGCAAATTGTGATGTTGGAGAACCTTAATGTGGCTGTTTTGGCGAGCCTCAAGAGGGGGAGTGCAAATCGAGGTTTTGGAGAGCCTCAACCCACCAAATATCCACCATGTTCCGACACCAGTGTTTTGGGTTTGGCTTTGTTGTCTGGGCTTGAACAAATTCGTGACCTTAGGCAACACACTGGATGCCTTTTATGTTCAACGCATGTGTCCATGGTTGATGACTTTGAGTGTGCGTATACGGTTACACATCTAGTTATTGTGCACAAAAGATTATGTGATTGTACTTCTAAATATTATGATAGAAGCCTAATGCGATTGAGTTTAGACTAAGATAAATGGGGGCATGCGGCCAATCACTTTAGAGAATGTAATCTAGGTTCTCGCACCAAAACCGGAGACCAAAAATGAATTACTTCATAGCATGAGGTGTGTACCTCTTCTACCACTCCCCATTTAATTTTTGGTTTCATCTGAATATCCTTGATCGAAAATATAAACGATAATTTCTGTACCTCCACACATGAAAAACAGGGATGTTGATGGCATTTTTCAGTTGAACATTAACCGTAGACTTTGAAGTATACATTTCTTGAATATTTATTCATTAATAACATGATACATTTTCATAGGTGTACATATCATGTTCATTATGCCTTACATAAATAAAACAATATATATATATATATATAAATAACTATAATCAGTTAGACCCTACTAAACTTTGGTGTCTTTAGTTTATAATAAAATATCTAAATCGTAAACTAAAATAGTATTGTCTCTAATTATTTTACCAAACCTACATATAAAATGCACACACGAGGTAGCGAGTCGTTGTTCCTAGAGAGTAGTTTCATTTTTGCTAAGGGATCATCTCGGAACGTCGATGTCCGATATCAAGCGAAATTATTTTTGTTTGGGGGACGGGGGTCTGAGGCAGTTTCATCTGGCGTCGGACATCGACCGACACTCATAATTATACTGGTGTCATCATATTAATGTTTAAAAAGATCGTCTGAGGTGGGTGGGGGGGGGCTGAGGCAAGATGAAAGTAATTTCGTCTGATATCGGACATCGACGTTCTGAGATGACCCCTAAGTGAATCGAATTGTAGACGCACCGCGCGCTCCGTGCACCTCCTAGTAGACATACTACAAGTTAACTTCCTGTCAATTTCGGCTGTTTATTACGTGGTCCAATAGAGCTGGTAGCCTGATTTGAGCGGGCCTATTTATTGACACCGCGTTATTCGTACTTGTATTTCGGCGCAACGCAGCTTTTATGTGCTACTACGGAACCCAGATTAAGTCATTAAACATCACTGCATTTGTATCGAAGAACGTCTCACGGAATATGTGTCAGTTTTTTCTAGACATGGAAGTATTGGGGACCGAGGAGTAAATCAAGAAGCATAAATTATGAAAAGTTTATATTTTAATTTATATAAGACATAAATAACATGTTTGCATTCTAAACAGATATTATGTCATTAATTAATAAATATAAACAAATAGGCTTCAAAACTGTTGGTTAATGTTAAACTGAGAAATACCTTAACCATCCCTGGTTCATCGTGTCTGCAGGCGCACAAAATAGTGTTTATATTTGCGATCAGGGATATCCAGATGGAAACAATAATTATTTAACAACTAAAATATTGAATAGATACATATTTCATGTTATAAAGTAATCTATTTCAGTCCCTAGTCTAGTTTTTGCGAAGAGGCTGCCTGCCTGGCACCCGTTTTTGTTTGGCTAAATTCAATCCCAGTAGATGTCCGAGACAATATTTAGAAGTACAATCACATAATCTCTTGTGCACAATAACTAGATGTGTAACCGTATACGTACAGTCAGCGTCATCAGCCATCATCACATGCTCTGAACACAAAATGAAATGTGTTTAATACAAATAAATAAAAATGGCTGCCTAATTTGGCTGCTCATTGCGGCACCTTTATAATGTATACCATCGCATCGCGCATCGCATCGCGCATCGCATCGCGCATTGCATCGCATCGCGCATCGCGTATCGCGTATCGCGTATCGCATCGCGCATCGCATCGCGCATCGCATCGCGCATCGCATCGCGCATCGCATCGCGTATCGCATCGCGCATCGCATCGCGCATCGCGCATCGCGCATCGCATCGCGTATCGCATCGCGCATCGCGTATCGCATCGCTCTTTGAATAACATCACTCTTTGAATAACATGTTGTGGTTGAGTCGGTCGATCTGTATAAAAACATCTTTTGCAAACTTTTTGTCATTTTCAATCGTGTGTGCGTGCATGAGTAGTATATCGCGTTGAAATTAACAAGGTCAAGTTGGTGGATAGGTAATGAACTACAAATAGCGCCCCTGGCGGATAGATGGTGAACTAAATATGAGTGCTACCTAAATTCGTGGCCTAATAATAGAATTTTATTCACTCTAACCACATATTGTGTTACATTGAGGATCACAATTTTACAAATACACACACACACACACACACACACACACGCACACACACATATATATATATATATATATTATATATATATATATATATAAAACAGGAGTCATTATACAACATATAAATATTAACAGACTGGATAATAATTACCCATCAGTCTAAAATGCTAACCGTGTAAAGTCATGCTTATACAGGTTCCTGAATAACATACACTAGGCGGAACATCGAACATACAGTTTTAAACCATGCAAGATTAATTTTGCCAGGTTGTGAATTATATCTGGATCATTGGTCTGTCGCATATGTACAAAATTATATACATTAGGAATCAATCTATTACATGAAGACATATATTTATTTCTCAAGTCGTTCAATTTGATACATTCATATAAAAAGTGAATTTCATCGTCCTTCACAAAGTTTATAACGTTTCTCATTCTTTGGTATATCAAGGTTTCTTCGGTTATTAACAGGCAAGTTATATGTTCCTATCCTGAATTGAAATAATGCTTTTTAAGTGTTCGGGTAGGGTATCGATATACCTTTCTTTTCCATGGGAGATTTAAAAAAGTTGATACATCACATCATTATCATTAGATACAAACAGTCAAATAACAGACTTTGTGCATACTATGTTTGCTAGTGCAACAAGAGTCACACAACAAACAGCAACACTGATTGACAATATTATAACTAACATTCATGAATATTCCATAATATCTGGAATTCTATATAATGACATATCAGACCACTATCCAGTATTTAATTTTATAATATTGGCATATAAAAACAGGAAGAATACACGACTATTTACAAACGCATGACAAATCCAGAAAATATTAATAAGCTAAATTCAGAGTTGCAAAATACGAACTGGGAAGAGATGTACAAAGACCCAGATCCTTGCACTGCATATGACACTTTCCTAGAAATACTTAACACAAAAATTAATTAATGTTTACCAAAAAGGAAAATTAAGGTAAAGACCTATAAAACTGAGTGGCTCACTAAAGGAATACTGAAATCATGCAGACAAAAAATAACCTATTCAAAAAGTTTAAGAAAAACCCTACCACAGAAAACGAGACTATCTATAAAAATTATAAAAACAAACTGACTCATGTAATCAAAGTCATAGAAAAACTATTTCAAGGATAAATTTGACCTACATAAGAAAGATGGTAGGAAAACATGGAGTACCATAAATGAAGTTTTAAAATCAAAGGATAAAAAGACATGATAAATGAAAAAATTATTACTTCTGATGGTACCCATTGTACAAACAAAAACGAAATTATAGATCAGTTCAACAATTACTTTACTAACATCGGTCATAGTCTGAATGTAAAGCTAACTAAAACAGGAAACGACCCCACACAATATGTAAAAAACAACACTGCAAGTTTCTTCTGTCGACCACTAACCGTGATGAAATAATAAATATAGTAAGATCATCAAATTCAAACAAGTCAAGTGGATATGATAATATAGGTCCATACGTAGTGAAACAAATTATACCACAAATTGCAAACCAACTTGTGTACATATTCAATATATCAATACAGACTGGCATTGTTCCAAACAAACTTAACATAGCAAAAGTCATACCACTGTATAAAAATGAAAACCCTGAACTATTCAACAATTACAGACCAATTTCTATCCTCCCATGCTTCTCAAAAATACAAGAACGCATAATGTACAATAGGCTTTACAGTTTTTTTAACAAATCAAAATATATTATCTGAAAAGCAATATGGATTCAGAAAAAATTATTCTACATACATGGCACTAATTGATTTAGTTGATATCTAGTAACATTGATAATAAAAAATACACCATAGGTGTATTCCTTGACCTCTCTAAGGCTTTTGACGCAATAGATCATGATATATTAATAAAAAAAACTTCAATGCTATGGTGTAAGAGGTACTACGTGCAACTGGTTTAAAAGCTATTTTAAAAACAAAAAACAGGATCAATATTAGGTCCATTACTTTTCATCCTATATATAAATGATATTGAATATGTATCGGATGTTTTAAATCCTATGCTTTTTGCAGATGACACTAGTCTTTTTCATGCCCATACATGCTTTGACACACTTATTGAAGAAGTAAATGTGCAATTAAAAAAATCTCCATGTGGTTTCATACCAACAAGTTTTCATTAAATACAAAAAAGACTAATTTTATTATATTCACAACAAACAGTATTGACAAAGCTGAAATAAAATAGATGGAATCAAAATAAAAACATGTCCAATTCACTAAATTTCTCGGTATAATTATAGATGAACACTTAAATTGGAAGAACCATATTGATAGTATATCAAATAAAATAGCACGTAATGTAGGAATGCTAACCAAACTAAAACACTTTCTTCCTATCTCCATTATGAAAACTATTTACACTGCATTAATTTCATCACATTTACAATATTGTACTCTACTATTGGCAAATTCATATAGCACAAACCTAAGCAAACTAAAAATACTACAGAAGAAAGCTATTCGGATAATCACATTATCCCAATATATTGCACACTCAAATCCACTGTTCGCAAAGTTAAAACTATTAAAATTGGATGATATATACAAACATCAGTTAGGTATTTTTATGTATAAAGCAACAAATAAACAACTCCCAGATAATATGTCATCAATGTTATTGCGAACTGATAATGTAAATAAACACACGCTGAGAAACCATAATGCATATTACATCCAACAAATAAGAACAAACACAAGGAAATTCATAACAAATTATTCAGGACCAATATTCTGGAATGCACTACCTCAAAACTTACAACTAATTGTATCCATCAATCAATTTAAGAAGAAACTCAAAGTGCTGTTATTGTTAAAATATCATTATTTCATATAATTTTTTAAATATCGTAACTTATAAATTAACCATAAGCATACCATAATTTTATTATGGTATAAATGATTAAGTTTGTATTCATGTTTTTCTTGAAAATTAGGTAATTTATTCTTTATGTATTATGTTATAATGAGTGCAATTTAATTAGTAGTCAACCTGTATTATTTATGTATTGTTAGTAATGTATATGTATGTGTATACATCAACTGCATCTATGAGATGATTTATTCACTTTGTTCCAGAAGAACTTACTGTCCTACTTTTATGCTTTAATTTTATGGAACAAGGAAACTACTGTTAAATTATTATTTCTGGTGGTCCTCGCTATAAGCCCCTAGGTGTTTCTAGAGGATCTCCACGGTTACAATATTTGCTTTTCCTTCTGTTTTTATAATCCATTGTACATGTGTTCACTAATCTGTACTTGTAACCGAAATAAAGTTCATTCATTCATTATCATTTATAATTCTGCAGTGCCATAGTTGTTTAAATTGATCACATTCGCATTTCTGTATGATCTTGGAATCTATTTTATGATCCTGTGTTAACCATATATAATGAATGCCATTACTTCGAAAGATGTTACTAACATATTTAATCGTAGTGGGGCGCAGTGGGGCGCAGTGGCCGAGTAGTTAGAGTACCGGACTCTCGACTGGAGGGACCGGGGTTCAAATCCCGGCGCCGGCTGATCAGTGGTTCGGTACTGGTTCGGCTGCCGTGTTGAAACTTGGGCAATTTCGTTCACCCTACGTGCCCCCCCTTCCAACCCGAACCGGCCAGCGTGGAAGGGTAGGCTAATAACACCAGCATGCAAAGTATAATGAAGCCAAGGCCCCCAGTCCCCAGCAGCATCGAAAGAGTATATGACCAAGGAGGCGGTTCGGGTCAACTAGAGTTATGTGCAGCGGATCCTAAGAATCTCTGGGTCGAGAAGACTTATAACGTAAGAACACTACAAAGAGATAAACAGATACAAGAACTGGAGGAAGAACTTAGGGAAACCAGGTTGGTATGGGATGTGATCGGGATCGGAGAAGTCAGAAGAAGAGAGGAATGCTTCACTACCTTACAAAGCGACCATCTCCTACACCATTCCACAGCGAACAACAGCCAAGCTGGAGTAGGCTTTCTCATAAACAAGAACTGAAAAGACAATATAATGAGCGTTAACAGAATCAGCCCCAGAGTAGCAGAACTTGTTCTATGCATAACCAAGCACTACAAACTGAAGATAGTACATGTATAGGCACCAACAGCATCATATTCAGAAGAAGACACAGACAACTTCTACAACGACATGGATGAGACTTTGGAAAATCAAACCCACTACACGATTGTGATGGGAGACTTTAATGCGCAAGTAGCGAAACAAACAAACATTTCGGAAACGGCAACATGCAAATTTGGCCTAGGTGTGAGAAACGAAAGAGGCGACACCTTAGTAGAATGGGCAACATCAAGAAAGTACAAAATCATGAATACCATGTTCCAGAAGAAAGCAGGGAGGAGATGGACATAGAAAAGCCCAAATGAAGAAACGAAGAATGAAATTGACTACATCCTGACAAACAAGCCAGACATGGTCACTGACGTAACTTTCATCAACCAAGTCAATATTGGAAGTGACCACAGAATGGTAATGAGCAACATCAAACTGGACGTCAAGGCTGAAAGGAAGAATTTGGTAGAGATCACCGAGTGTAGATATCACACAAATCGGAAGAAAAAAAATCGAATTTCAACTCGAACTGCGAAATCGATTCGAGACACTACAGGAACTAGACGACATCGACACCGTCAGCGAAAACATCACTGAGATCAAGTAAGTGCAACAAGTGTAGCCAAAGCAATCAAAAGGCAAGTAGTGACGAGAATATCGTCACCGACACGAGCGCTAATAAAGAAACGACGAGAAATGGTGGATAATGCAAGACATATGCAAGACCACCAAGAAGAAAGCGAAGGAGGACATCAGAAAGTACAAACAAGAGATCATACGAGAAACGATTATGTCATCAAAGAGCCTGAAGAAAGCAAGAAGAACGCAGGCACTAGGCCCAGACAGACTGATTACACTTCTAGACAAGCAAGGTAGAGAAACACAAGACCAAAATATGATCATGGAACGAATAGAGGAATTCTACACCGAGCTATATGACCGTGAACAGAGTACCATAATTCACATCGACCCGAAAGAGGTACCAGATATACCACCATGGGAATAGGAAGCTGCGCTAAGAGATATGAAGAATGGGTCATCAGGCAACGACCATATAAACATTGAAACATTAAAAGGAGCAGATATCATCTCGACACTGGCTAAGCTGTATATTAAATGCTTATTAGAAAGCCGAATACCCACCGCTTGGAAGAACACAAAGATGGTGATAATCTTCAAGAAGGGAAATAAGAAAGGCTTAAAGAACTACAGACCGATATGTCTGTTATCAAACATCTACAAATTACTCACAAAGATACTAACGAATAGACTAGAGAAGAAACTGAACGAAAACCAACCACGAGAGCAAGCAGGAATCAGAAGCAGGTACTCAACGACACACCACATACAGGTCGTAAACCAACTAAAAGAGAATTGCCGAGAATATAATATTCCGCTTTGCTCCGCTTTCGTCGACTACGAGAAGGCTTTCGACTCGGTGCAAACTCAAGCAATACTGACCTCCCTTCAAGAACATGGGATAGAAGATGTGTACGTCGATCTCCTGAAAGACATCTACACCAACAGCTCGGTAACAGTCCACCTACACAAAAAGAGCAACAAGATCAACATCAAGAAAGGGGTACGACAGGGTGACACCATATCGCCCAAGCTGTTCATGGCAACACTCGAAAGGATATTCCGAAGACTGACATGGGAAACCAGAGGATTGATGGTAAACGTCAAGGCTGAAAGGAAGAAGTTGGTAAACAAGAGACCACCGAGTGTAGATACCACACAAATCGGAATAAAAATAGAATTCCAACACGAACTGCGAAATCGATTCACTACAGGAACTAGACGACATCGACACCATGAGCAAAAACATCACTGAGATGATCCAACTAAGTGCAACAAGTGTAGCCGAAGCAATCAACAGCAATGTAGTGACGAGAATATCGTCACCGACACGAGCACTAATGAAGAAACGACGATAAATGGTAGATAACGGCGACCATAACAAAAACAAATAGAGTACGCAGAAATATGCAATGCCATCAACAAGAAAGCGAAGGAGGACATCAGGAAGTAAAAAAAGAGATCATATGAGAAACGATTATGTCATCAAAGAGCCTGAAAAAAGCAAGAAGAACGCAGGCACTAGGCCGAGACAGACTGATTACACTTGTAGACAAGCAGGGTAGAGAAATACATGACCAAGATATGATCATGGAATGAATAAAGAATTCTACACCGAGCTATATGACAATGAACAGAGGACCACAATTCACACCGACCCGAAAGAGGTACCAGATATAACACCATGGGAAGTGGAAGCTGCGCTAAGAGATATGAAGAATGGGAAGACATCAGGCAACGACCATGTAAACATTGAAACATTAAAAGCAGGAGAAGATATCACCTCGAAGACACTGGATAAGCTGTATACTAAATGCTTATCAGAAAGACGAATACCCACCGCTTGGAAGAACGCAAAGATGGTGATAATCTTCAAGAAGGGAAATAAGAAATACTTAAAGAACTGCAGACCGATATATCTGTTATCAAACATCTACAAAATATTCACACAGATACTAACGTACAGATTAGAGAGGACACTGGACAAAAACCAACCACGAGAGCAAGCAGGATTCAGAAGCAGGTACTCAACGACACACCACATACACGTCGTAAACCAACTGAAAGAGAAGTGCCGAGAATATAATATCTCGCTCTGCATCGCTTTCGTCGACTACGAGAAGGCTTTCGACTCGGTGCAAACTCAAGCAATACTGACCTCCCTTCAAGAACAGGGGATAGAAGTTGGGTACATCGATCTCCCGAAAGACATCTACACCAACAGCTCGGTGACAGTCCACCTACACAAAAAGAGCAACAAGATGAACATCAAGAGAGGAGTACTACAGGGTGACACCATATCGCCCAAGCTGTTCACGACAACACTCGAAAGCATATTCCGAAGACTGACCTGGGAAATCAGAGGCTTGATGATAGACGGAGAATATCTCAGCCACCTTCGCTTCGCCGACGACATACTCATATGCCCTACTACACCGCAAGAACTACAAAACATGCTGCAGGAGCTAGCTGATGAAAGTGAAAAACAAGGTCTCAAGATGAACATGTCGAAGACAAAAGTGATGCTAGAAAATGACACACCAATATATATCAACACGACGCAGATAGAGAACGTTGAAAGCTACGGGACAGCGACACAGTATCAGAGACAAAAACCAAGACAAGGAGATTCAAAGAAGGATCACTGCCGGCTGGACAGCATTCGCCAAACACCGCGAAATCTTCAAGGGTAACTTTGGAACCTGCTCGAAGAGACAAGTCTTCATACGGCGCGGAAACATGAGCCCTCACCATCCAGGCAAAGAACAAGCTAGCAGCCGCACAAACAAAGATGGAAAGAAGTATGTTAAACACCACATATCGGGAGAGAAAAACAAACATTTGGGTAAGACAGAAGACAAAGGTCATAGACGTGATAGAACAAATCAGAAGACAGAAGTGGACCTGGGCAGAACACATCAGCAGACTACGAGATAACCGATGGACATCGCGTATCACAACTTGTAGACCTTCCGAAGGGAAAGGATCTAGAGGAAGACCGGCGAGACGGTGGAGAGACGAACTAGACCAGTACTGGAAGGGCACCATCTGGCAGAGGATAGCGCAAGACAGGCAGATTTGGAAACGACATGCTGAGGCCTTCGGCCAACCACGGGATACTACGGCTGCACAATGATGATGATGATGATGAGGGTACATTTTTACAATGAAGATTATATAAAATTGTGTACATAACCTTACTAAGTTTTTCTTCACTACTTTTTAATATTCTTGTCCAATAACAAACCATTCTTTGTTTTATAATGACTGACAGTGGATATCTTCCTAGCTCTCCATATAGTGGCATATTATGAGAGAATTTAGACACTCCAAACATGAATTTATAGAATTTAATATGCTTTTCTCCAATATATCAACATTTTCGTAGCCCCACACTTCGAAACCATACAATAAGATTGGTTCTATGCACCTATCAAATAATTTAAGCATAACATCAGTTGGTAGGTTCAGTTGCCTACCCCTCTGTATGAGTGAATGCATAGCCTTTGAAGCTTTTTCATGCAGCTGTTTTATGGCTTTAATAAAGGATCCATTTCAATTAAAGGAAATACCCAAATATATATAATCCTCCACTTGATCAAGATCCAC
Source organism: Paraescarpia echinospica (assembly GCA_020002185.1). NCBI lineage: Eukaryota > Metazoa > Annelida > Polychaeta > Sabellida > Siboglinidae > Paraescarpia > Paraescarpia echinospica. Next base: position 40,367,200 of record CM034534.1, on the reverse strand, counting down.
ATTACCAAATTTAAATGTAGGAATGTTACGTATCCTTGTCTTAGACCTGGCAAAGGACATCATTTTTGTTTTACCGATATTAACCTTCAGTCTATTACAGCTACAGTATTCATTCAGTAGGTTCAGATTCCTCTGCATTTCACGCTCATTTTCAGCCATTATAACAGTGTCGTCTGCGTACAGGAGAACAAATAGATTTAACATTCCATTAATGCCATCATTACTGTCATTATGCAGTTTGTCTATAAATTTTAGTGTATTGCATTTATGTCATGTGAAGAATGTTTCCATATCATTGAGAAATAGTGCAAATATGAATAAGTTCTCTCCTTGTCTTAATCCTAGATGTGATTCGAAGTATTCTGACGGCACGCCATTGTTCACAACACATGATTTGATTCATTTGTACATATTCAATATAACATTGAGGTCTTTTCCCGATATACCGTGTGATATTAGTTTTTTTTCCATAATGTTGCTCTGTTGATCGAGTCAAATGTTTTACTATAATCTACAAAGGTGCAGAACAATCTTCTACCTTGACATAAAAATAATTCGACAATACATTTGAGTGTAAATATTTGGTCGGTTGTAGAATAACCTTTCCTAAAGCCAGCTTGGGTTTCATTCATAATTTGGTGTGAGTTTATAAAGACTGTCGGTCTTTAATTTATAATTGAGGTAAATAATGTTCCTAAGCAGCTAAGAAGGGTTATCTCTCTGTAGTTATTTGGATCATTAATGTCGCCTTTATTTTTATATATTCACCTACATGTTAACACATGCAGGTGATTTTCTGAGAAAGCTTTACTCATTTCATTCACTGCTCGGCTTTTGAGTTACATTTATGTTACATTGGAATCCAGCTTCATTTTCTTTAGTAGAGTTTAATTCTGAGAAATGTTCAAGAAACTCGTCAATAGTTACATTTCTTGTGTTCGCTTGCATGGTGCTCTTATTTATTATCTTCCAGAAAGCTTTGGGATCATTAGATTCCTTTGCTTTTAGGTCCTCTATAATTTTTTGTCAATACACTGCCTTAGATTTATTGATAATAGTTTTATACTCCTTTCCAGTTAATTTCATTAGATATATATATATATATATATATAAATATATATATATATATATATACACATGTTTGACTACAGCTACTTTTGTGTTTACAAAGTTACATTTGTAAATATAATGTGAGTATACCTATATTGTTGACATACATTTGGTGTTAAAAGAGTACATATACATTAAACTTAAAATATAACAAATTCGTTTAAAATGAATGTCCCTTGTATTGAATAAATGAACTGGTACAATTTTTTTTAGTATACATTACATTTTAGATGTGACGAATTTCTGATATAACAAATAAATTTACCACTGCCGAACAATTCGTTATATCCACGGTCTACTGTACGAGGTCATTGCGTTTTTCAATTTTCCAACAAAATTTGTATTTTTTAAACAGCATCTAGTATGCTCGTATGCATTGCCAAACTAGCGATCATAGTCATGGAGTAATATATAGTGTTTCTATTTGAAGTAGTCATAAATGGAAAATATTTCTAGCCATAACAATTACGGGCAGATCTATGCAAAACAATTATTATTGTCCATGTTTGGCACATCCAATTTTCCAGGTGCCAATAGTGTAATTTATTTTCTTGCCAAACCGACTTACCAACAGAAAACATATGAATTTTGACCTTGTAGTCATTTTTATAAATTGGAACAATTAAAAATCAATATAATATATGTTAACATACTGCTTTTACCAGTATATCTTCGAGTATCTGGCAATTCGTTTTATAGAGTTTCCTAAGCGATTGATCTGCATCATAAACATTCTTTGCATAATTTTTTTTTTTATAATAATTATTGTTAACAATTTATGAAAACAAGGAATATTAATTAAAAGTATTATAATAATTCCAGATTTCAAAAGAAAACAAGAAACTTGATGTCTTTGCAGCACCACCACATGGAGCAACGCATGTTATGCGTGATTCACAGATTGTTTGGCCAATTCAGATTTTTTTCTGCAGCTAAACGTCATCTTGGTACTGCAACATGTCCAGTTGTAATTTCCATATTTTAATTTCAAGATGCAGCAGTCATTCCAATCAGTCAATTTTTCTTTCTGAAAACACATTTAGCACATCATAAATATGTTATGTCATTTGTAAATACAACCATATACACAGTGTTTTACTCTGCTACTTATGAAACATATAACATATAATAGATGTAAACATGTGCTACATACTTATACTGTTCACTATGTTTAGTCTCCATATATGATACATGGACAAAGCAGATACCACAAACAAATTACTAAAAAGTCTGAGCTTGGTTTCCAAGGATTTAGGCGCAATAGAAGGTAACTTATTATTATTATTATTATAAATTTCATTATTAGATGTAATAGTTTTTAAATGTTTCTGTTTTATAGCTTACATTATACATTATTCTGCATTAAAATAATAAATATCTAAAACATAGTTTTTTATATAACTGCAAACAAACACGCCTTGATTCCTCCATAGTGTAGTCAGATATCCGTCAGTTTGACAAATTTAACAGAGAAGTTCCTATTTTATAATGATTGTAAGCTATACGTGAGTTTTAGAAATATATACAGGTCTGTCAGCATGTGTAATGACCTATCAGAAATGTTATTATTATAATCAAAGTATAATATTTATTTGTGTCCATTTTCGGTTGTCGGTGCCAGGTTATGAATTTTAGTATTATTCATAGCGTGAAATAAAGGTTATAGTTATAAGCTGTTGCATATTGGTACTATAAAAGATACATCAATATTATTATAATCAAAGTATAATGTTTATTTGTATCCCGTTTCGTTTGACAATGTCAAGTTATGAATTTTAGTATTATTCATAGCGTGGATAGGACCAAAGGTTTTTGCCGAAAGAGCACGAATTTAAGCACTACAGTACGGAACAAGATAGCAACGATCTAATGTCAGTTTGAACAATACATGTAATACAGGTACATCCTCATTATATGTTACACAGTCACAGTTAGACAATATGCTACCATCTTTATTTATTGACAAAACTTCTGCAGCAATTTAAGTATACAAATTAGTTCATAGTTTTTAATAAGTCCCCACATAAACAGAAAACACTCGTGGTCATTCAATATTGACAAGTGTACCTAATCAGATAGACGGTAAAAGATGTGGATTTGACGCATTTTATACTTCTAAATGTATAGACATGGGGAAGCTATACCTAAAAAAATGGTCCACCACCTATGCGACATAAGAAAAGACACCATTGCACATGCGTAATGAACTATTTAAAGATGTCATTGACCTATTTAATGTAACAATTCGACCTATTTTATAGTTCTAAATGTACACATCAGGGGGCGCTATACCTGAAAAATATACGACATAAGAAAGGACACCATTGGACATGCGCAGTGACATATTTATGGACGTTTTCGTCCTATTTTATAGTAAAAAGAAATCAGATGCACGAATTTAAAAAGTACAACATTTTTGTTCGTGATGTATCCGCCAAGGCGCCATTAACAAAATAAGAGGCACGAATTTAAGTATTACTCATTTATATATATATATATATATATATATATATATAAAGCTTAACTTGAATACATTGTCATCGACATCGTAACTAGGTAAGGCACGGTGTGTCACTGTGTGTTAACAAATATAACTAACTATAACCTAAACAATTTGGTGTACATTGTACACAGAAAAGTCTTTTCAAAGACTATATAAAACTATTTTGAACATAAATAAATTCTGATATGGCACCTTGCAAGCGGCAACTCAGGGCAAAACGACACTTAGTTTGCAACGACTGCCAGAGCTGGGTGGATTTTGCGTTGTCTGGCTGTCCAAAATCATGGGCAGAGACCAAAAATGACGGATTCACCTTTCGGGGTATAGGGTGTTTGAGGGTGGAATGTCTGATGAAGGAGGTGTGTAAGTTGACGGATATAGTGAAGGAGATGGAGGTGAGACTCAACATAGAAGATAGATGGAGCAGAGAGGGATGACGCGGAGAGAGTTGAGAATTCTACAACACAGAAGGAGCAGAGTTGTGACACGGAGACTGAAGAAAGGAGACTGAGAGGAGGGAAGGTGACCGGTGTGAAGGAACACAACATTGAGAAGATAGAGGGACAGAGGAAAAGTGTTCGGCAGAGAAAAAGAAAACGTGTCAGTGGGGATAGATCAACAGGTAGTCAGACTGTAGAGAACGAGGAGAGACGCGACAGCGATACAGGTGGTGAAGAGGTAGATACCACAGAGGCAGTTGGTAAGACTGTGAGACAGAAGACTGATGTAAGAAGACAGAGTGTTCAGCAAAAAACAGAAAACATGACAGGCGTGAAGGTGACAGGGGAGAAAGTGACCGTAGTGAAGGAGGTAGCCGGGGAAAAGGGACGGGAGAGGAGAGAAGAAAATGTGATGGGAGGAAAGATGAAGGGACGAAATGAAGTGAGACTAAATGTGCTAGAAGAGAAGTTGACAGGAGGAAAGGGGACAAGAGAAAACGCGACAGGAAAGAAGGGAATGGAAGAGAATGTGACAGGAGAGAAGACGGCAAGAGGAAAAGACAACAACCAGACATATGCAAACCGGAGGAGCTACTCCGAGGCAGTGATTGAGGGGGGCAAGGAGAAAAGAGATAGTGTTTATGGGCGATTTAATTCTGAGAAAAACAGACAAAACTATATGCGAGGGGAAGGACGTTGTTGTATGTTTACCGGGGGCTAGGATAGAGCACGTGACCGAAAGGGTGGAGAAGGTATTGGGGCATGGCAAGGGAGGGACTATACTAGTACACGTTGGGACAAACAATGCAGACAAGGAGGGAACAACTGGGATAGTTCAGAAGTACAGACATCTAGTAAGGAAGCTAAAGAAGACAAGAGTGGAACAGGTTGTTCTCTCAGGAATTTTGCCAGTAATGGGAGGAAGGGGGGCAACATACAGAAACTGTAAGAGGATGGCGATCAACGCACTAGTTGAGCAGATGTGTGAAGAAGAGGGCGTGGGATTCATAGATTTATGGGGGTACTTTGTTGGGAGAGAAGATATGTACATGAGAGATGGCCTCCATCTAAGTGGAAAGGGGGCAGCAGTATTCTCAGAGAATCTGCTGCGATCTGTTGACAGTGGGACAGGTTGCATCTATTTAAACTAAATTCGCAGGGGGGACTCGCAGAGAAGCCTGAAATTGGAGGCATAGATAATGACAGCAAAAATCATTCAACAAAGTCTGAAAAACTGTTCTGAAGCTGGATATAAATGTGTTTATTTAAATGCAAGGAGTATAGTAAACAAAAGAAATGAACTAAACATTATGGCAGAAGATATTGACCCTCACATAATAGGTATAACCGAATCATCTGCAACCACCGATATATCAGGTGCCGAATTGGGACTGACAGGATATGTAATGTTTAGGAAAGATAGAATAGGAAGAAGGGGAGGTGGAGTTATTTTATATATTAAAGAATCTATCCAGGCTTATGAAATAAAATTAGACAGAGAAGCAGATTGCTAAGAAGCTGTTTGGTGTAACATAGTTACAGGAAACTCAATGTTAACGGTTGGATTAGTTTATCGAAGTCCAAACATAAGCATAGAAGAGAATGACAAAATACAAAACGCTATAAAGGAAGTGAGCAAACGGGACTATGTTATTATGGGGGATTTCAACCGTGGGCACATAAAATGGAAATCTCTACAGAGTATGGGTAGTGAGGACCACAAGTTTTTAGTTTTAGTACAAGATAGTTTCCTTTCTCAACATGTGCTAGAACCAACCAGGGGAGAGAATGTGTTAGACATAGTTTTGTCCTCACAGAATGAATTATTTGACAATGTCAGGATATGTGAGCCACTGGGGAATAGTGATCACAACCAGATACATTTTACCATCAAAGTAAAATCAGAAAGGAATAGTAAAAAGCAGTACAGGAGAAATTTCCACAGAGGAAAATATAAGGACATAAGGAAATATTTAGCAAAGATAGACTGGAATAACACACTGACGAATAAGACAGCAACAGAATGCTGGAATATCTTAAAGAGTGAAATTGAATGCATCATCGTCAAATTTGTTCCCTTAAAAAAACACGGGAAACGGTCCAAAAAGAAACACTTATCGAAAGAAGCAATTAGAAAAATTAAGTATAAACAAATGATGTGGAAGTCATATAGACGTACTGGAAATGACGAAGACTACAACATTTATAAAGAAGCACTAAACCAAGCTACAGCTGAAATTAGAAATTCAAAGAGAAGCTATGATATTATCACCCATAATCAATGCTGCAAATGTATTTATAAGTTAATTGTCATGACGTATGCGTAGTTACAAAATACCATTTGGCTAAGATGGCTTCATTAACACAAAGGTAGACACAAGGAAATGAGGAAATATAAGGAAATGAGGAAATATTCTGCAAAGATAGACTAGAACAACACACTGTAGAATAAGACAACAACAGAATGCTGGAATATCTTAAAGAGGGAAATAGAGTGCATAGTCAATAAATGTGTTCCCTTGAAAGAATAAGGGAAACGGTCCAAAAAGTAATACTTATCAAAAGAAACCATTAGCAAAATTAAGTACAAACAAACGATGTGGAAGTCATATAGACGTACTGGAAATGACGAAGACTACAACATTTATAAAGAAGCACTAAACCAAGCTACAGCTGAAATTAGAAATTCAAAGAGAAGCTATGAACATAAATTAGCTTGTTATATAAAACATGATAGCAAGAGTTTTTATGCGTATGTTCGAAGCAAACAGAAAGTTCAGGATAAGGTCGGTCCTCTAGAAGATAGTGCTGGAAATGTAATATCAGAAGGATTCTTAATGGCAGAAGACCTGAATGAGTATTTTAATTCAGTGTTTACCAGAGAAGACACTAGTTCACTGCCAGTACCAGAGGCTAAGTTCAAGGGGGCAGAATCAGACTATTTAAGACAATTAATTGTAACCCCAGAAAATGGTAGCTAAGAAAATTAGGGCTATGAAGGATAATAAATCACCTGGAGTGGATGGTATTCCACCCAAACTAGTATTGGAAATTGTAGAACAAATTAGCATACCGCTTGCAACAGTTTTCAACTTGTCATTAGAAGAGGGAGTGGTTCCTTTAGAATGGAAAGAAGCAAACATTATACCGTTATTTAAAAAAGGTTCGAGAAACAAGTTAAATAATGATAGACCAGTTAGTTTAACATCGGTGATTTGTAAATTATTAGAAAGACTAATTAAAGATTACATGGTGGATTTTCTTGTTAAACATAACTTGATAAACCCATCTCAACATGGGTTTCTAAAAGCGAGGTCATGATTAACATATATGTTATGTTTCTTGGAAGATATCACTAAGTGGGTAGATGACGGATCACCAGTAGATATCATCTACTTAGATTTTCAAAAAGCTTTCGACAAAGTGCCACATCAAAGATTACTGCTTAAACTAAGGGCCCATGGCATAGGAAATGGTATAATTAACTGGATAGAAAAATGGCTGATTGACAGAAGACAACGGGTAGTTGTTGATGGGGAGGCTTCAAACTGGAAATCAGTTTTGAGTGGGGTTCCACAGGGATCAGTACTGGGACCTATATTATTCTTAATATATATAAACGATTTGGACGATGATATAGCTAGCAAGGTGTTGAAATTTGCAGATGATGCAAAAGTGTTTAGAAGGATTAAAAGTGATGGAGATAGACAGCATTTACAAGATGATATTGACAGGTTGATCAAATGGTCTGAAAAGTGGCAAATGTTGTTCAATTTTGGGAAATGTAAATGCCTTCACACAGGACAGGGAAACGAATATGTAGAATATACAATGGGGGAACTGTATTAAGTACTACTGTAAAAGAAAAGGACTTAGGGTTAACCATTATATCTAACCAATAGACATCAATGTATAAAGATAGATAATGACTTTTCAACCTCACTCCTCACTTCATGTGGCATTCCCCAGGGTTCCGTTCTTGGGCCTTTGCTTTTCACTCTCTACACTACGCCACTCAGCTCTGTAATCCAAAGTCATAACTTGGATCATCACCTTTATGCAGATGACACACAGATCTACATTTCCTTGGCCACGCCCGATACAAGTCATTCTCTAAACCGACTCAACGATTGCCTCCAAGATGTTTTTTCATGGATGACCGATAGTAAATTAAAGTTAAACGCAGACAAAACTGAATTCCTCATCATTGGTACTCCAATGCAGCGAGGTAAACTAAATGACTTTTCTCCAACATGCATCCTGAGTCAAACTATCACACCAGCAGCATCAGTACGGAATCTAGGAGTGACCTTTGATTGCGACTTCAATTTCAGACAACACATATCCCAAACGTGCCGTTGCTGTTTTTATCATATCCGTGATCTTCGCCGCATTCGCCGACATATGTCGCTTTCTGTCGCTAAGACTATCGCAACAGCTCTTGTTAGCAGCAGATTAGATTATTGCAATTCCCTCCTTCATAATATTGCTATCAAGGATATTGCAAAACTACAACGCGTCCAAATTTTTTTATCAAGGGTAGTCACACAATCTCCTCGATTCTCCCGCTCAGTGCCACTTCTAAAATAACTGCACTGGCTCCCCGTGCGATATCGCATTATGTTTAAGATCTGCACAATCACCTACCAAGCCCTTTCATCCAAACAACCTAGTTATTTACACTCAATGCTCACACCAGCCAGACAAGCCAGACAACTTCTGTCGTCTAGTTCGAAGTTGCTATCTGTTCCTAGAGTTAAGACAAAGGGTAGAGAAGGTATTGGGGCATGGCAAGGGAGGGTCTATACTAGTACACGTTGGGACAAACAATGCAGACAAGGAGGGAACAACTGGTATAGTTCAGAAGTACAGACATCTAGTGAGGAAGCTAAAGAAGACAAGAGTGGAACAGGTTATTCTCTCAGGAATTTTGCCAGTAATGGGAGGAAGGGGGGCAAGATACAGAAACAGTAAGAGGATGGCGATCAACGCACTAGTTGAGCAGATGTGTGAGGAAGAGGGCGTGGGATTCATAGATTTTTGGGGGTACTTTGTTGGGAGAGAAGATATGTACATGAGAGATGGCCTCCATCTAAGTGGAAAGGGGGCAGCAGTTTTCTCAGAGAACCTGCTGCGATCTGTTGACAGTGGGACAGGTTGCATCTATTTAAACTATATTCGCAGGGGGGACTCACAAAAAAGCCTGAAACTGAAGGCATAGATAAAGACAGCACAAATAAATCAGCAAAGAACAGTCTGGAAAACTCTTCTGAAGCTGGATATAAATGTGTTTGTTTAAATGCAAGGAGTATAGTAAACAAAAGAAATGAACTAAACATTATAGTAGAAGATACATAATAGGAATCATGGACCACCACAGATATATCAGATACCGAATTGGGACTGACAGGATATGTAATGTTTAGGAAAGATAGAATAGGAAGAAGGGAGGTGGAGTTATTTTATATATTAAAGAATCTATCCAGGCTTATGAAATAAAATTAACAGAGAAGCAGACGTTGAAGAAGCTGTTTGCAACATAGTTACAGGAAACTCAATCGTTAACGGTTGATTAGTTTATCGAAGTCCAAACATAAGCATATAGAAGCAGAATGAAAAATACAAAACGCTATAAGGGAAGGAGTAAACGGGACCAGGTGTTATTATGGAATACTAAAATGGAAATCTCTACAGAGTATGGGTAGGAGGACCATAAGTTTTGCCTAGTATGACAGCTCTCGTCATGTGCTAGAACCAACCAGGGAGAGAATGTGTTAGACTTAGTTTTGTCCTCACAGAATGAATTAGTTGACAATGTTAAATTATGTGAGCCTCTGGGAAGTAGTGATCACAACCAGATACATTTTACCATCAAAGTAAAATCAGAAAGAAATAATAAAAAGTAGTTGAGGAGAAATTTCCACAAAGGAAGATATAAGGAAATGAGGAAATATTTAGCAAAGATAGACTGGAATAATACACTGAAGAATAAGACAGCAACAGAATGCTGGAATATCTTAAAGAATGAAATAGAATGCATCGTAGATAAATTTGTTCCCTTCAAAAAACAAGGGAAACGGACCAGAAAGAAATACTTATCGAAAGAAGCCATTAGAAAAATTAAGTATAAACAAATGATGTGGAAGTCATATAGACGTACTGGAAATGACGAAGACTACAACATTTATAAAGAAGCACTAAACCAAGCTACAGCTGAAATTAGAAATTCAAAGAGAAGCTATGAACATAAATTAGCTTGTAATATAAAACATGACAGCAAGAGTTTTTATGCGTATGTTCGAAGCAAAACAGAAAGTTCAGGATAAGGTCGGTCCTCTAGAAGATAGTGCTGGAAATATAATATCAGAAGGATTCTTAATGGCTGAAGACCTAATGAGTATTTTAGTTCAGTGTTTACCAGAGAAGACACTAGTTCACTGCCTGTACCAGAGGCTAAGTTCAAGGGGGCAGAATCAGACTATTTAAGACAGTTAATTGTAACCCCAGAAATGGTAGCTAAGAAAATTAGGGCTATGAAGGAAAATAAATCACCTGGAGTGGATGGTATTCCACCCAAACTACTAGTGGAAATTGTAGAACAAATTAGCATACCGCTTGCAACAGTTTTCAACTTGTCATTAGAAGAGGGAGTGGTTCCTTTAGAATGGAAAGAAGCAAACATTATACCGTTATTTAAAAAAGGTTCGAGAAACAAGTCAAATAATTATAGACCAGTTAGTTTAACATCGGTGATTTGTAAGTTATTAGAAAGACTAATTAAAGATCACATGGTGGATTTTCTTGTTAAACATAACTTGATAAGCCCATCTCAACATGGGTTTCTAAAAGCGAGGTCATGCTTAACAAATATGTTATGTTTTTTGGAAGATATCACTAAGTGGGTAGATGATGGATCACCAGTAGATATCATCTACTTAGATTTTCAAAAAGCTTTCGACAAAGTGCCACATCAGAGATTACTCCTTAAACTAAAGGCCCATGGCATAGGAAGTGGTATAATTAACTGGATAAAAAATGGCTGATTGACAGAAGACAACGGGTAGTTGTTGATGGGGAGGCTTCAAACTGGAAATCAGTTTTGAGTGGGGTTCCACAGGGATCAGTACTGGGACCTATATTATTCTTAATATATATATAAACGATTTGGACGATGATATAGCTAGCAAGGTGTTGAAATTTGCAGATGATACAAAAGTGTTTAGAAGGATTAAAAGTGATGGAGATAGACAGCATTTGCAAGATGATCTTGACAGGTTGAAAAGTGGCAAATGTTGTTCAATTTTGGGAAATGTAAATGCCTTCACACAGGACATGGGAACGAATATATAGAATATACAATGGGGGGAACTGTACTAAGTACTACTGTAAAAGAAAAAGACTTAGGGCTGACAATTAGTGCTGACATGAAGGTTTCAGAGCAGTGTGGAATTGCAGCTTCAAAGGGAAATCAAATCCTTGGATTGATTAGGCGAAATATAGCATATAAAGAAAAAGAACTAATAATACCGCTGTACAAAACAATAGTTAGGCCTCATTTAGAATATTGTATACAAGCGTGGAGGCCATACCGCCAGAAGGACATAGATATGCTAGAAAGAGTACAGAGGAGAGCGACTAAAATGATACTAAAACTGAGGGATCTTAGTTATGAAAAACGCCTAAAAGAATGTGGTTTAACAACACTAGAGACCAGGAGATTGAGAGGAGATCAGATAGACGTGTTTAAAATAGTGAATGGTTATGAAAATATTGATAGAAATATTTTTTCTCAGTTAAGAAAGATAGAAGGACCAGAGGACATGAAGTTACATTAGTAAAGGAGCAGTGTAGATTAGACGTGAGAAAGTTCTCATTTTCACAAAGGACTGTGAATGAATGGAACAGATTATCTGATGATTGTGTGGGTGCTAGTAGTGTGAATATGTTTAAAAATAAAATCGACACATACCTCAGAAGGGCTGGATATATGTAAATAAAAGGGTTGGACTCTCGATAAGCCAAAGGGCTTCCTTGTCCACCTGCCATCTAGAGTTAATTCTCTGGATGGCAATCTTGTTAAATCTTGTTAAATCTTGTTAAACTCGAGCTTTTTCAGTTGCCGCGCCAACTATATGGAATTCGCTTCCCGTTAATGTTACATTAGCAGAACATATTGTTACATTTCGTCGTCACCTCAAAACCTATCTTTTCAATATCGCCTATCCTCCCTAGCTTCCTAGCACATCCATCCATTTGTTGACGAATTTCGCCTAGCACACGAGTACGAGAATGCTTAATCCTTTGGTTTTGGTGCGCCACTGAGCTCGGATTGTCTGAGGATATTGGCGCTTAAGAAGTTATTTATTATTATTATTATTATTACCATTAGTGCTGATATGAAGGTTTCTGAGCAGTGTGGAATTACAGCTTCAAAAGGAAATCAAATCCTTGGATTGATTAGGCGAAATATAGCATATAAAGAAAAAGTAATAATACCGCTGTACAAAACGATAGTTAGGCCTCATTTAGAATATTGTATACAAACGTGGAGGCCATTCCGCAAGAAGGACATAGATTTGCTAGAAAGAGTACAGTGGAGACCGACTAAAATGATACTAAAACTGAGGGATCTTAGTTATGAAAACCGCCTAAAAGAATGTGGTTTAACAACACTAGAGACCTGGAGATTGAGAGGAGATCAGATAGAAGTGTTTAAAATATTGAATGGTTATGAAAATATTGATAGAAATATGTTTTTTTCAGTTAAGAAAGATAGAAAGACTAGAGGACGTGAAGTTACATTAGTAAAGGAGCTGTGTAGATTAGACGTAAGAAAATTCTCATTTTCACAAAGGACTGTGAATGAATGGAACAGATTATCTGATGATTGTGTGGGTGCTAGTAGTGTGAATATGTTTAAAAATAAAATCGACACATACCTCAGATGGCTGGATATATGTAGATAAAAGGGTTGGACTCTCGATAAGCCAAAGGGCTTCCTTGTCCACCTGCCATCTAGAGTTAATTCTCTGGATGGCAACCTTGTTAAATCTTGTTAAATCTAAATCTGATGATTGTGTGGGTGCTAGTAGTGTGAATATGTTTATAAATAAAATCGACACATACCTCGAAAGGGCTGGATATATGTGGATAAAAGGTTGGACTCTCGATAAGCCAAAGGGCTTCCTTGTCCACCTGCCATCTAGAGTTAATTATCTGGATGGCAATCTTGTTAAATATATATATATATATAGTTCACCAGCTATCCACCAGGGGCACGCGCGCAATATTTAGTTCATGACCTACCCACCAGGGGCAATACTTGACCTTTCGTCTTGACCTAACATTTTGACCTTGACATACATATTTGATCTTTGACCTTCCTTTTCCTTCGATCCGCGCCAACAACCCCTTCATTTCAACGCAATGTACTACTTGCGTGCGTGCGTTCGTTCGTGCGCGCGCGTGTGTGTGTATGAGTGTGTCCCGGTGACCGTGGATAAAACGGTCTGAAGCTTCGATCGAGTTTGTTCCTCATTTGAACGCTTAAAAAAAAATTACGGTGAAAGTATATTGCCAAAAATTTGGGTGAGACATTTGTCATGCAAACATCTAGGCACAAATGGATGTTGTTGACATTGAGCATTAACGATTCGAAAAACATAAGCGACAGAAACTTAATTTTAAAATAATTTAACTAGATGTAACAGAGAGAAGTCGCAGCAACCATCTCAAACGTTGGTATGTCAACTTTAGCGTTAGTTCGATTAAAACCATCCAATTTGGGTTACGTGCGCACACGCAGGTAGGCACTCATGCAAGCACGACCGCACGCACGCACACACACACACACCGACCGTAACCAACGTATACGAGGCTGACTGCATATGGTTGTTACATAACACAGACAGCTTAAGATTTTATAAACAGATTTATGAAGTGATGTTTGCAAAACGCCTATTTCGCAGTTTTCTTTTTTCCTGCCAGCGAAATACGTTTTTAAACTGCAACCCTTTGAGGATAAAATATATGTTAACATGTCATGCATGCTGATAATATATCACACATCTTTACCTTTATTTGTTCACTGTTATCTGCCCAAAGTGTGTGAGATTTTATGAACAGATTAATGAAGTGGTGTTCGCAAAAAGCCTATTTCGAAGTTTTCTTTTTTCCTGCCAGCGAAATACGTTTTTTAAACTGCAACCCTTTGAGGATAAAATATATGTTAACATGTCATGCATGGTGGTAATATATCACACATCTTTATTTTTATGTGTTCACTGTTCTCTGCCCGAAGTGTGTGAGATTTTATAAACAGATTAATGAAGTGGTGTTCGCAAAAAGCCTATTTCGTAGTTTTCTTTTTTCCTGCCAGCGAAATACGTTTTTAAACTGAAACCCTTTGAGGATAATATATATGTTAACATGACATGCAGGTGATAATATATCACACATCTTTACTTTTATTTGTTCACTGTTCTCTGCCCGAAGGTGTGACCGTTGCCATAATGTCCACTGGAACCAGGAAGGAGAAAAAGTATATTTATATTTGTCTTATTTGTTATATGTTTTGCTTGCTTTTGTTATCACTCAGTCCGTGTTATCAAGAACGCGTGCGTCGTCGTATGGAGCCTAGTATAAAAGTGGCGAGGTGCAGAGCGAAAAACACCTTACTCGCAGAGTGTCGTAATTGTACGAATTCGTCCAGAGACTGCAAGCAGCAGAACCGGTAAGATCGCCATTGCTTTAACTACTATTTCCAATGATTGTGTTTCGTTCTCGCTGAAACTTGGCGAAATTATTATTTCTTTGAACTTTGAGTTTACACACATACGCACGCACGCTCGTACGCACGCAACACGTACACACAAACGCACACGCACATGATCTCGTGCAAACGCACACACATGGGCACTCACGCGCACAAAGACATGCACACTCGCACACGCACACGCACGCGCACGCGCACGCGCACACACGGACGATTAGTTGCTACGACAATTTGTACGATTGTCAAACTTACAACTATTCACTTCGTTAGGTAATGCTGCAAAACGGATATAGAAATTAAAATGCGGCTATTTATTTAGACTCGATTAGCCAGGTCCCATGATGTGGCACTACCGTTTGTCGCAAAACAACAAAAAATGGATCCAAATTTTCCTGGCGTTATGGCGACTATGATTCATTGACATGAACCAATGAAATTAACCGGAATCAAAGCAGTTGCCTATCTAACTCATCCAATAAGCGTATCGTTTTTTCAATTAATACGAATCATTCTAATGAATTATTTATTAATCCTGTTAATATGATTAATTCATGTAATTGTATGCATTTATTTATTAGAATTATGTTTTATTGATCACTAATAACCAAGACAATATATCAGTAGCATAACGCCACTCTGCACCAGCATTCACGATACATATATAGCAGGCTGGTGAATTTTGGTATCGTCCGTCACATTATGGTGAATATTGTGGGGCAACAAAAATATCCAGCTGCTGTTTAAGTCTCGGATTCAGCAAAGAAAAGAAGGAAAATGGAAATTGACATACACATACTAGACACTCTTCCCAGCGTGTTCACGAAGCCGAGCAGGTGTCGGCTAAACGAGTGTAGCATTTATTCGAAACCAATTCAAGTTGACCCAATTGAAAAGGCATTCTACATGATAGTGCAGTCAGTCTTTCTTTGCGTATTTATTCTTTAATCGGAAGCATAACACACACAAATTTACTTATGTTTTCAGAAATCGACATACGTAAACATGAAGACATCAGTTGCAGTGTTTGCGTTGATAGTGCTGTTGGTTGCTATCAGCGGAGCGAACGCATCAAGTAAGGCTTCTTTCTTTATTCCTTGCCGCGTGGGGGCCTCATCATATGATCTATTCTATCATCCCGATGTGTCGTCTCCACGTAACATGGACCCTCTGTCATTCCCTTCCAATATCGCCTGGTCACTCTTTTCCTTTAATTATTTTTCCTGACATTGTCTTTTCATTTTAACATTTGTCTTCCTCTAATTTTTCGACCACTCTTTCTGTTGTCTATGTTCTCTTGTTTAAATGACTCCATTCGTTCTCTATATGTACAGCTAACACTACGTGGCATATTTGTAGTTCTTAAAACACCTACACTCAACGTGTACGATTATCTGAAGAATGTGAGTAGTGATATACCTTTATATCAGTAGTAATTTTTACAGGCGTATATCATTCTAGCCATTTTAAATACATTTGAACATATTTGCCACATACAAAAGGCATATTTGTACACGGAAAAATCAATGTTTAATTAATCTTAGTTGCAATGTGTGTTACCCAGATGAAAACAATTGTGATCACTTTGTGTATTTTCCTTTTCGCACACAAAAGCATAACCTCTGTATAATCGAGGATTATCCCTGGTATCACTCATGCAGAATAATACAGAATTAATCAAAGCATTTGGTGTCATTAACCAGTTTTTTATGGTTAATAGTCCCTACCAGTACACAGAGCTATGTAGCGTGAACCATGCAACCTCACGTATGTGTGTTGAAAAATCTAATAAAACAGTTAGCATTACATATGCTACAGTTCAAACACCAGTGCAGATGTTCGTTGTTCTTCCAAGATGGCGTCTTCAATATAATTAATGTCATGTTTGGATGATGGGTCATGACCTAAGTCTCCTAAGCCGTAGGAAGAAGCCATCTTGGAAGAATAATAACAGTCTCAAACGTCACTCCGGCATTCACTGAATGGATGGCTGCGGTATATAATTTTACGAGCATCAAGCAGATTGTTGGAGATGTCATCTATTAGTGAAACCATGAATGTTTTAAATGATTATTATCGGTTTCATTTTGTTTTTATTATTAATAGAATGTTTAACCTAACTCTAAAACGCTAATTGAAACTCTCTTCGATACATGTTGTCCACAGTATTTCAAGGAAACAAAATATCTACCAGTTGATAAGTACATGTTAGTGTTTGTGTTCTCCTCTTCTTTCCATGTATGTCCGGGGTGAGGCTGACCTCGACACTGGTCCCTGTATTTCCGGGGTGAGGCTGGCCTCGACACTGGTCCCTGTATAACCGGGGTGAGGCTGACCTCGACACTGGTCCCTGTATGTCCGGTGAGAGGCTGGCCTTGACACTGGTCCCTGTATGTCTCGGGTGAGACTGACCTCGACACTGGTCCCTGTATGTCCGGGGTAAGGCTGGCATCGACACTGGTCCCTGTATATCCGGGGTGAGGCTGACCTCGACACTGGTCCCTGTATGTCCGGGGTGAGACTGGCCTCGACACTGGTCCCTGTATGTCCGGGGTGAGGCTGGCCTCGACACTGGTCCCTGTATATCCGGGGTGAGGCTGACTTCGACACTGGTCCCTGTATGTCCGTTGAGAGGCAGGCCTCGACACTGGTCCCTGTATGTCTCGGGTGAGGCTGGCCTCAACACTTGTACCTGTATGTCCGGGGTGAGGCTGACCTCGACACTGGTCCCTGTATGTCCCGGGTGAGGTAGACCTCGACACTGGTCCCTGTATGTCCGGGGTGAGGCTGACCTCGACACTGGTCCCTGTATGTCCCGGGTGAGGTAGAACTCGACACTGGTCCCTGTATGTCCCGGGTGAGGTAGACCTCGACACTGGTCCCTGTATGTCCGGGGTGAGGCTGACCTCGACACTGGTCCCTGTATGTCCGGGGTGAGGCTGACCTCGACACTGGTCCTTGTATGTCCGGAGTGATGCTGCCCTCGACACTGGTCCCTGTATGTCCGGGGTGAGGCTAGCCTCGACACTGGTCCCTGTATGTCCGGGGTGAGGCTGGCCTTGACACGGGTCCCTGTAAGTCCGGGGTGAGGCTGGCCTCGACACTGGTCCCTGTATGTCCGTGGTGAGGCTGGCATCAACAGTGGTCCTTGTTTTCGTTTTGTCTTTTCAAAATAAGAGCTGTATTATTATAGAAATAAACTTTCCTGAATAATGTGAGGTGATTACCTTGTTCTTTTCCGCTGGCAGATCACAGATGCACCAATAGAGGAGGCAAGTGTCGGAACACGGCCAACCATTGTGTGGGTCCGTACGTGAAGTACCTTTGTGATGGTCCGTCCTACATCCAGTGTTGCATAGAATAGCAGAAGTGTGCCAGACCAAGTCAACGTGTGTCCGATGAGCATGGCTGCTTTTGTTGTACTTTGCTGTGCAATTGGTTTTTGTGAATAAACCTCTTCGCAAATACAACACGAAACTTGGTCTTATTGTATGTTGGTCTTCAAAAGCTAAATATTTCCCATGTTCTTTTTAAGATGTGTGATCATTTATATTTCTAATAAGTGCTTAGTGTGATATCTTCTAAAACACGAACATTTATTTCACCTTCGTCCCCGTTTGACCAATTAAATCAATGATAATGTGATTCGCTTTCGACAACATAGAACAAAGTTTATGAGACTCTGGTTACTGCGTATTCAAATGGTAGAGGCTTTAGTTGGGGACACGTAAAACAACTGTATGGATAAGAAAGATCATCAATCAATCGACAACAGAGAAATGTCGGTCTACCTCACATGTGCTATGACGTCATTTGGCGTCAGAGGAACTGAAGAAGTGGGCGTGCAACACCAACGAAAACATCTACCAGATAAAACTCGTTTGGATATTTCAACATAAAATATTTTGAATTAAGCTTATAAGACTGTATTAATTATGTTTCGCTGCCTAATATTGTACGTAGACATACGACATCACATTACAGCCATTGGGCTCTTTGTGTGTAACATTCTACATTAAAAGATCACTGCACAAAGGATGAGAAGTAGATATAAACCACGGGAATGATTGCGTCTTAAGCGATGATAACATTATGGGCTGTGGGAAAGTTAACTGCATTGGCGATTGACAGAAAATTACATAAGAAAGGAAGCGGCTAAGGAAGCCGGAGTGTGAGGTGTAACATGAATATGTGACATGTATAAATACAACGTTCGCATTTGCTTCGATGTCGTGAACCTGTTTATTGTCACCGTACGTACATCTACAAGTCTTACACTAGAGAGGTGTGTTGTAATAAACATTAATGATTCAGTCGTAATGTTTAGTTTGTATATGCCCGATTCTTCGTGTGCATACATCGCTGCATAGCCTTAGCCATATATTTGACATATATATATATATATAGGTCTGATTAATAAAATCCATCACGTCGACACAAACATGAATACATGTCAGCCTTGTCTCGGTTATATATATATTGCACACGCTGAGCTGTGTCCCTTTACGCCGCGTGGATCTGGTATCTCAATGCCGTTGAGAGCGAATTCACATCCATTCCACAGACCAAAGAAATCCACCTTATCCGTTGCTTCGCTTCAACTCTCACAATTTTGCCACCATTGTTCTTTATATTACTATTATTAAGAAGAACACGTTGCAATGGTCCAAAATGTTATATATCTTGATAAATTAATACTAATATCGATATGCAATTTAGAAACTTTCCAGAACTTACAGCGGAACAACCAGTACAATTGATATAACATGCACACACGCGCACACGCACACGCACACGCACACGCACACGCACACGCACGCCCGCCCGCACGAACAAACACACACACACATCAATAATTAAATTGATACAGCCACACATGTAAAACTCTACAAACCGTTATGTCATCTCACTGAGATTTCAGGATTGACGACATATTACACATGATTGTGAAATAAGAACATAAAACACACACACACGCACACACACGAACGCACATGCACACGCACGCACACACACACACATACACACACAAACAAATACATGTACACACATAAACACACACATACACACACACACTCACAAACAAACACACACGCACACACACACAAACACACACACACACACACACACACACACACACACACACACACACACACACACACACAGCAAAGACAACATGACATTGATCATTGGTATGTACATATTACTGTAATGTAGTTAATGTAGTTAGTGTCTGTTATCACATAACTTTATAGTTGTTTCGCGGAATGTGCAGCGCACCGAATTGAAGAAAGTAACCATCGTACTAGAGCTGTTCTTTTGTGAGGCGGCAGCTCATAGTTTTTATACGATATATCAATGCATCATTTCGGAGTGACTATCACGATCATTTGACGCCTATAAAAACGCTTTTGCCATGCCCAAATTTATTATGGCAACGTATAAAAGGAAAGGTATGTGATATATTACCACCATGCATGACATGGTAACATATATTTCATCTTCAAGGGGTTGCAGTTTAAAAACGTATTTCGCTGACAGGAAAAAATAAAACTACGAAATAGGCATTTTGCAAAAACCAGTTCGTAAATCTGTTGATAAAATCTCAAGCAATATGCATTCAGCCTCGTACAAGTTGGCGTGTGTGCGTGCGTTCATGCGTCCATGCGTGCCTACATGCGTGTGTGCGCACGTAACCCAAATTGGATGGGTTTTAATCGAACTAACGCTAAAGTTGACATCCCAAACTCGAGAGGGTTGCCACAACTTCTGTCTCTTACATCCGCAATATAGTTTCACCATAATTCTTATTTGAGCAATAGAAACAATGTATTTAAATGAGGAACATACAAGGTTGGTTTCAATGATGATCTCGATCAAAGCGTCAGACCATTTTATGCAAGGTCGCCCGCCACAGACGGACACACACACACACACACACACACACACACACACACACACACACACACACACACACACACACACACACACACACACACACACACACACACACACACACACATACACACACGACTGAAAATGGCAACAAGTTTGCTAAATATGCGTTTATCCAGATCGACCGACACAACCACAACATGATGTTCAAAGAATGCAACGTTTTGTAAAACTTATAGGCTCTATCCGTCGGATGCGATGGAGAAACTATAGCACACATGCCAACTGGAAAACCCGCGTAAACCGATGTGGGTCGGTAAAATATTCTAGAGTGTTTTCAACTTAAATTAAGAATATCTGCAGTGTTTTCACCTTAAGTTGAAAACACTCTTATTGTATATCTGGACAGTTACCATTTGAAAGAACGGAAATCGTTGAAACTTCATACCATGTTTGTATTATAAAACAGAAACAGAATTTATGACAAAAATTATCAATTTTGACATTCGGCATTGATTGGTTTTGAAATTAGTATCAAAACATTACCACAATGTTTACAAAGGCGATTGTTTTGAACTTACAGCACCGGTCGAGTTCGTGTACAACTAACGTATACGTTTGGCGAGGTACTCGTGGAGAGAAAATAGTTTTGGTAATCGAAGGAGAAACTTACTTCAGCATTGCGTGTGTTACAAAATGTGTTTTATTTAGCAGTTACGTTCCGTAGAATGTTTTTCACTAAACCCGTATTGTGACGTTGATGCTGTTTACCTCGGGCGAAGTCAGGACTCAGCCACAGTCCGCGTGATATCGCACGTAACTGATTTGTTGTTTACGCCTTGCCTGCCGTTCACGCTTGAAACAGCAAGGGTTGACAGATCGATCCCTGTCTACCGCATAAACACGAATTGCAAAGTCTGCCATCCAAGTTGCGCTAGCTAGAACATAAACACCTCCTAAGAAATGCCCTTCTACGGCACCTGTTTACACCGTTGTACAACTCTCTTCAATGTCAAACATCAATCGCATCTACGCTTGACCGACTACTTTACCTCAATCGCATGGCATGACATACCCTGAATTGTCTGTTTTCGTTTGTTCGCTCGTATTTTGGTCGGGTTGTGACGCAGACTTACAAAAACACTATATGGAGCTTAGCATAAAAACGGTGAGACACACCAGGAGACACACCACTCGCTGAGTGCCGTAGCTGTACGAAGTCGACCAGTGCAAATAATACCACAGGTAAGGTCACTCTGAGTTTGACTACTATTTCTAATCATTAGGTTTCTTTTTCTCTGAAACATTGCGAAATTATGTCTTCGAAATTTTTATTTATGTACACACAAATGTACACAAACGCATGCATGAACGCATACATACGCGCTCGCGCACGCCCCCACACGCACAGTTATTAGCGACGAACATTTTCTACAATGGTGAAACTTACAAATAATCACTTCTTAAGATAATGCTGCAAAATGGATATCGATATTCAAGTGTTGCTATGAGGAATCGCAAGCATTTATTTAGCTAAGCGTGCTAAACTATTTCCTCGGCGAGTGATGGGAGCCGAGAGAGGGTCGGCTAACCGAGTCTAGCATTTATTCGAAATCAAATCAAGTTAACCAAGATTAAGGAATGACTCGGCATAATATTTACTCATTTATTTTTACTATAAAATAGAGAGAGAGTTACAGGCAGAGGGGGAGAGAAAGAGAGAGAGAGAGAGGAGGGAGAGAGAGAAAGGAAGAGAGAGAGAGGGAGATATAGGGAGAGAAAGAGAAACAGGAAGAGCGAGATATATATGTGTGTATACATATATATATATATATATATATATATATATATACACCTGTATATAGACGGAGAGAAAGGAGAGGAAGAGAGGTAGAAGAAGAGATGGAGAGGGAGAGATGGAGAGAGAGAGAGAGAGAGGTGGGAGAGAGGAAAGGTGAGCGAGATAGAGAGAGAGGAAGAGAGGCAGAGGAACAAGGAGAGAGACAGAGGAAGAGAGCAGAGGGAGAGAGAGGGGGAGAGAGAGGAGAGAGGAAAAGAGGGAGAGAGAACGAAAGAGGGAGAGCGCGAAAGAGCGAGAGAGCGAGAGATGGGGAGAGAGAGAAAGAGAGAGACAGAGAGAAGGGAGAGAGGCATGGAGAAAGAGGAAGAGGGAAAGAAAAGAAAGAGAGAGGGGGAAGAGAGAGGGGAGAGAGAAAAAAGAGAGAGGTGGAGAGAGAGAGACGAAGTGAGAGAGGAGAGAGGGAGAGAGAGACAGAGAGAAAGAGAGAGAGATAGAGGAGAGAGAGAGGGGGAGAGTGAGAGTCACTTGACATTAGCAATCATTATTTTTGTCTAAATAGCCTAAATATAAATGGTTTGATTACTAAGAGTTATTATTAAACATGTCTTGATGTTATCATACACACAACAACAATGTTGTGTGACACCTACACAACATGAGCTTTCTTTATCGATGAACACAATATAGAGATATGATGTAAAGGTAATATTTTTAAAAGAATTATTACAAAACATTCCGGCGGCGCGGCGACGAAAAATCTTCAACAGCACCACCATCAAAACAATATACAATATTGGTAATCAACACTGAATTGCAGCTATGATTCGAATATCCCAGGGGTGTATTAATGCATTAAACCAGTGTTTATTAACCGGGGTGCCCCGGCACGCAGATATGACATAACACAATCCCTAGTGCGCCGCCGAAGTACAAGAACAATATCACCTATATAGCGATAAATCATCAAACAACTTGACAGTTCCGAAAAAAGACCCCATTCTGCTAGACACTCATTTTCGTCGATAGGAACATCAGTTCGTTGAAGCGGTTGCTACAGTCGCCTTACATCACTGCGCAAGAAGTCACATTTATACAGAATGAATATTCAATTCAATATGTTTTATTTAAACAAACATTCATACAAACCATATAGTCTGCAATCACCTCAATATGATTTGTTGTGACATATATAGGTATGTATATAATGTGGTTTGAAAGGAATGCATAAGAAGTTTTAAAAACTTGTAGTTAATGTATCCCCCAAATATATAGTTTTGTTAATCACATTAAATAAATTATCAGATGAATGTGTGTACATAGCGCGCATCCCAAATGCCTACACATATAAGGAAAAACTAAATAATTTAATAAATAAAATAAAACAATAATACCGTAGTTCACATAGTCATATTAATAATTTTATGAATAGTGCAAAATAAATAAATGCAAAAAATCATACAATTCTGATATATCACAACCAGTTGCAATAATATATACAATTATATATATATTCATATAGCAAGTACAACAAGATGTAAAGCTGGTAGGCAGAAAGTAAAATTCGTCAAGCTTAGCCACCAGGATATATCAAAGGGTGTGTGCCAAATGTGAAAATCTTATCGTCAATGACTAAACCAAACAGTTTCATTGATCGTGAAAATCTACTCACAAACAGCTAGACGGACCAGCTGACAAGTTTCGTTGGAAGTTGTGAACGTCGCCTCTACAATCTTGCGTTTTCTGCATATTTTAAAATCAATTCGGCTGTTTCGCGCTGACGCCGCCTCGCACTTGTGCTACTGGTCGTTCCGCCCGACTGGTTCACGCCTGCTCCACCAAAGCAAATTCTGTAAATTGGTACAAATCACCTCTTTCTAAAAATACGTATGAATCACTGTGTTGACGACGTTTTGCTGCCGTCTGGCATTTACTCGACCGGTCTTTCCGCTCCGCTTCACACCTAATATATCAAAACAAACACTAGCTGAGTACAAAAAAACTCACATTTATATACACTGTAGTCAATTGAATCACTGTGTTTAAACAATTTTGTGCATTTTGTTGCGGTCGATGGTAGCAATTGTATTTTGTAAGACTGTCTGCGACTGTTTAAACCTGTGTCTTTGACTCTGATCGGCAATTCTCCTAAAAGGGACATGGACAGCGAAGGTTTCCATTGCCAAACCTGAGCAGAGTATTCATGTTCATGTTCCCGAATGCATCAGCGTTCGAATTCACTTCCTGCCGTTTCGAATCGTTGGCAATGTCGATATACCTACTGTATTTCGAAAGTTGGTCGCCCTGGTTTATAAAAGGAGGTAAAATGTCCTACACAATCAAACTGGTACACCTTTATTGTGGACTCATATGCGATTGGCGTTTGACATTTAAGTGAGTTGTACAACGGTGTAAACAGGTGCCGGAATAGGGTTTTTCTTAGGGAGTGTTTATGTTCTAGCTAGCGCAACTTGGACAGACTGGAGACGTTGCAATTCGTATGTGTGCGGTAGACAGGGATCGAGCCGCCACCCCTTGCACTTTCAAGGGTGAAAGGCAGGCAAAGCGTAAACAACAAATCATTTAAGAGCGATATCACGTGGACTGTGGCTGAGTCCAGACATCGCCCGAGATAAACAGCATCAAAGTCACACTATGGGTTTAGTGAAAAACATTCTACGGAACGAAACTGCTTAATAAAACACAACTTATAACTAACATCTTGTAAGTTTCTCCTTCGATTAATAAAAATATCCGAACGGTACAGTAAGTTCAAGTTCTTTGTAAACACAGTGGTAATGTTTTCAACCTTAGTTCAAAAACAGTCAATGCCGAATTTAAAAACTGATAATTTTTGTCATAAATTCTGTATTGGTTTTATAATACAAACATGGTATAACGTAACTGTCCAGATGCACTTGGTCAGGTTTGGGTTCAAACGCGAGGTTCAAATGCGAGACTATCGACATATCTTCTACACACAATAAGAGTGTTTTAAACTAAGGTGAAAACACTCCAGATATTCTTAATTTAAGTTGAAAACACTCGAGAATATTTTAAAGTCCTACATCGGTTTACGCGGAGTTTCCATTTGTCATGTGTGCTATAGTTTCTCCATCGCATCCGACGGATAGAGTCTATAAGTTTTACAAAACGTTGCATTCTTTGAACAACATGTTGTGGTTGTGTCGGTCGATCTGGATAAACGCATATTTTGCAAACGTATTGCCATTTTCAATCGTGTGTGTGTGCGTGTGTGCGTGTGTGCGTGTGTATGTATATGTGTTTCGCCGGTGACGGTGGATAAAAATTAATGGTCTGAAGCTTTGATCGAAATCATCATTGAAACCGACCTTGTATGTTCCTCATTTTAATATATTGTTCTTAACGCTCATATAAGAATTACGGTGACAGTATATTGCCAAATTTGGGTGAGAAAGTGTCATACAAAAATCTAGGCACAAATGGATGTTGTTGAAATTGAGCATTAGCGATTCAAAAAACGTAAGCGTGAGAAACTTGCAGAACATATTTTAACCGGATGTAACTGATAGAAGTCGCAGCAGCCATCTCAAAGGTTGGTATGTCAACTTTAGCGTTAGTTCGATTAAATCATCCAATTTTGGTTACGTGCGCACACACTCACATAGGCACTCAAGCAAGCACGACCGTACGCACGGATACACGCACCGACCGTAACCAATGTATATGAGGCTGAATGCATATCGTTATTACATAAGACAGACAGCTTGATATTTTATTAACAGATTTATGAACTGGTGTTCGCAAAACGCCTATTTCGTAGTTTTCGTTTTTTTCCAGCCAGCGAAATACGTTTTTAAACTGCGACCCTTTGAGGATCAAATATTTGTCAACATGTCATGCACGGTGGTATTACATCACACACCTTTGCTTTTATTTGTTCAGTGTTCTCTGCCCGAAGGTGTGACCGTTGCCGTAATACATTTGGGCATGATGAAAGCGTTTTTACAGGGGTCATATGATCGTGACAGTCATTCCTAAATGGTGCATTTATATCTTGTACAAAAACTATGAGCTGCCGCCTCACACAAGAACAGCTCTAGTCCGGTGGTTACTTTCTTCAATTAGGTACATATCAATGATCAATGTCATGTTGTCTTTGCTGTGGGTGTGTGTGTGTGTGTGTGTGCGTGCGTGCGTGCGTGCGTGCGTGCGTGCGTGCGTGCGTGCGTGCGTGCGTGCGCGTGAGTATGTTTTATGTTCATCCTTCCCAATCGTGTGTGATATGCGTCAAAACTAAAATCTCAGGGTTTCTAAATTGGATATCGATATTTCTATTAATTTATCTAGATATAGAATGTTTTGTACCGTTGCAACGTGTTCTTCTTAATCATAGTAATAATAAAATTACACACGTATGTCAAGAACAATGATAACATAATTGTGAGAGCTGAAGCGAAACGACGGATAATGTGGATGATGTTTTGTCTGTGGAATGGATGTGAATTCGCTCTCAACGGCATTGAGATACCAGATCCACCAGCGTAAAGGTGCAACACAAATATATAATCGAGACAAGGCTGATATGCACTCATGTTTCTGTCGACGTGATGGATCTTATTAACCAGACCTGTATATGTCTGTCAAATGCATGGTTAAGGATATGCAGTGATGTAGCAGACGAAAAATTGGGCATATACAAACTAAACAAAACGGCTGATGCAGTCGGTATGTTTAATTTGTATAATATGCCCAATGCTGGTATTGGTGTTGCCACAGGTTTAAGACATAGAAGCAAATGCGAAAGTTGTATTTATACATGCTCTACATATTCATTTTACACTACACACTCCGGCTTCCTTAGTCGCTTCCTTTCCTGATGCCGAGGCGTTATATAACCGAGGGGCCGTTCACACTGTTCTCCAACTCTGATGCATCTCTCGAATACTATTGCAATAAAGTCATTCGTAGTTCATTTTCTGGCAATCGCCGATGTAGTTAACTCTCCCATAGCCCATAATGCTATCATCGCTTAAGAGGCAATCATTCCCGTGGTTTATATATAATTCTCATCCATGGTGCAATGAACTTCGAATGTAGAACGATACACACAAAGAGCCCAATGGCCGTAATGTGATGTCGCATGTCAACGTACAGTGTTGGGCAGCGAAACATAATTTATACAGTCTCATAAGCTTAATTCAAAATATTTTATGTTGAAATATCCAAACGAGTTTTACCTGGTAGAGGTTTCCGTTGGTGTTGCACGCCCACTTCTTCAGTTCCAATGACGCCAAATGACGTCATAGTACATGTGAGGTAGATCGTAATTTCCCTCGTCTCGATTGATTGGTGATCTTTCTTATCGATACAGTTGCTTACGTGTCCGTCCCCAACGAAAGCCTCTACCAGGAAGGAATGTTCGTCATTTAGAGTATATCATACCAAGCACATATTGGAAATATAAATAATCACACATCTTGAAAACAACATGTGAAATTATTAGCTTTTGCAGGCCAACGAACAACAAAACCAAGTTTCGTATTGTTTCTGCGAATGTGTTGTCAACGAAATAAAAATATAGCTTAAAAAGAAGGGCTGAGAACCACAGTGGTCTAACCCCAAAGAAATACAGAATGAGTTTGGATCATATAGTGGTAGATGTTGATAAGATACATCAGTGCCAGAATGATCTAACCCATGTCAATCAGATCCATCAGTGTCAGAATGATCTAACCCATGTCAATCAGATCCATCCGTGCCATAATGATCTAACCCATGTCAATCACACTGCGAACCAGATAAGATCCATCAGTGGCAGAATGATCTAACCCAAGTCAATCATCAGTGCCAGAATGATCTAACCCATGTCAATCAGATCCATCAGTGCCAGAATGATCTAACCCATGTCAATCTCAATGCGAACCAGATAAGATCCATCAGTGCCAGAATGATCTAACCCAAGTCAATCACACTGCGAACCAGATAAGATCCATCAGTGCCAGAATGATCTAACCAAAATCAATCACACTGCGAACCAGATAAGATCCATCAGTGCCAGAATGATCTAACCTAAGTCAATCACACTGCGAACCAGATAAGATCCATCAGTGCCAGAATGATCTAACCAAAATCAATCACACTGCGAGCCAGATAAGATCCATCAGTGCCAGAATGATCTAACCCAAGTCAATCACACTGCGAACCAGCCCAGTACAATTCTGGCACTTCATTTTTGTGTTGAACCCATTGAGCTAGAGTAGTCTAACCCACATATTTTAGAATGTTTCAGAGCCAGAGTGGTCTAACCCACCACTTTTGCACTAGGTGGCAGTGTGAATAATTCAAGATGGCAGCCCCCATGCAGGGAAATTCACTGCCACCCAAAAGTTGCAAAAAAATATCAGGTTGATGACATAGTTGAAGAGTTGTTAAACGATGAATCTGATGACAGTGATGCCATTGATGATAGTGACAAAGATCTTCTCACTCTCAGTCTCAGTGCAAGTAGCACTAATCTGCAACAGTCACCTACTGTTGGAGGTAGGTGATTATGCATTTGACGTTTGAGGACTTTAACCCTTTGGTAACACATTTTTTCACTGAAAAAATCACATCACCAAAATGTGTTTGAAATAGGTACACTTTCAGGGTTTGTAAAAGATATGTTGATACAAACCCTAACCAGTTTGGGTTTAAAAAGAAACATGATACGGATATGTGCATATAATTATACATTTAAAGAACTTGTTCTTAAACATAATGTTATGAATAGTAATGTTTATTTTTTTTAGATGCCTCAAAAGCATCTGATCGCATTAACCATAATCATTTCTTGAAAAACTGCACGATAGACATGTACGTATGGTTTTAATTAGAATACTAATATATTGGTATGCTCACCAAATGATGCATGTTCTTTGGGATAATGTTACCTCTGAAGGATTTCATGTCTCTAAAGGAGTAAGACAGTGTGGAATGTTATCCCCTTATCTTTTTAGTGTGTATATGACCGGACTTAGTTAAGATTTGAATAACATACCAACGTTATATGTAATTGTTCTTGGTCCTGATTAACACCTTCTGCTTAAAATTAGGGTTCACTTGGTGCAATATGTTAAATTTTCTATCAGACCAGGTAATATAAATAGGGTAGCATTTCGAATTATCATGTGTACATCAATAAACCTTAAAACTATAAACTATACTATGGTTTTTTCTCCAGATATCCGAGGTCGAAAACGGGTACGGAATATGGAAAACTGGAAAAAAAAACGATTCGAAAACGACTTCGAAATAGTGGGTAAGAATACAGCAGTACATCTGAAAAAGTTGTAGCAGCAAAGATCCGGAAGCAAGTGGAAAATCGCAGATGTCGTATAAACTGTGCAGAGAAACAAACCAATGAAGAACTTCAACAAATCTTTGATGGGTCATCGGCACTGTAAACGTGGTCTGCTCAGAACACCTACATTTGTTGGTTTGTGAAGCAGGTGGTTCGTCGTTATTCAGCAAAAGATCGTGATAGTTGCCGTCAGTTTACTACGGATTTGTACCTCTCATCAAATGAAGGATCAGTTCCAGTGTGCAGAACCCATGTTTCTTGATACCCTTGGCATCAGTAACGGACGACTTTCAAGAGCATCGAACCCTCAAGTTCGCACTGGTGAAGGAATCCCTATTGTTGGTAACAGAGGTAAACATCCATCTGCAAATAAAACCCCTGCTGATCAGACTGATCATGTGCGACAACATATTGGACGCTTCCGACGTACAGTAGTCACTACAGCAGGAAGGACAATCCCATCAAACGATTTCTGAGCCCTTCACTCTCTCTCTCTCACTGAGCATGCTATACAAGACTGTAAAGTGTAATGACAGCGGCATTCAGCCTGTGGAGTAGTGGTGCTATTGCCGCGTGTTTGTGACAGACTTTAACTTGTCGTTCCATAGGCCTCACACATATACTTCTAAAAAGTGCGCTGCGTTCAAAGTCAAGACTGAAGCTGCGAAATATGAAGTGGAAAAAACGAAAATATGAAGTGGAAAAAACGAAACTTGCTGATATGAATTTGAAATATGAAGTGGAAAAAACGAAACTTGCTGATCAATGGGAACTCCAAAAGCTACCAGTTGAGAATAGATGGCTCTCTTACCAACCGTGAAGTGGACACAGTTAGCTTCGATCTACAGAAGACGATGCCAACTTTGTAGCCTACTACAAAAGACAGTTATGGACTTATAACTTGGGCATTCATTCTTGCATTTGTGAAGATGTCTACATGTACATGTGGCATGAGGGCCCCGCAGGGAGAGGATTTCAGGAAATATGGTCTTGTGGTCTGACGTACTTACAGCAGAAAGTGTCTCAGGGGAAAAGGGTGTTCGATGCATACTTTGACGTGTTCGATGCATACATTGACTCATGTGGTGGGCAAAATAGGAACATTAACATTGTTCTGTTGTGGAGTTATGCAGTTGCTAGACTTGGTATCCAAGAGGTAAACCACAAGTTTATGTTATCAGGACACAGTTTCCTTCCCAAATAACAGGGACTTTGGAAAAATCGAAGAACAAAAAAGCGTCATGAAAATGTGTACACACCAAAGCAGTGGATGGATATTGTTGCTGAAGCAAGTAAAAAGAGACCATTCCAGGTGATCTCTATGACAAATGAAGACTTCATCAGTGTGAGGCCTTCAAACATGACGCTGTTGTTAGAAAAAGGACACTGCGGGCTACAAAGATGAATGGCTAAAAATGCAGTGGATTCAACTAAGCCATGAAGCACCGTCCCACAGCTTTTGATGTCATTAATCAGTTTTTTTTATGGATAATAGTCCCTACCAGTATACAGAGCTATGTAGCGTGAACCATGCAACCTCACGTATGTGTGTTGAAAAATCTAATAAAACAGTTAGCATTACATATGCTACAGTTCAAACACCAGTGCAGATGTTCGTTGTTCTTCCAAGGTGGCGTATTCAATATGACTAACGTCATGTTTGGATGAAGGTTCATGACATAAAGCTCCTAAGCTGCACGAAGAAGACATCTTGGAAAAACAACAGCTGTCTCAAACGTCACCCCGACCTTCACTGAATTGACGGCAGTGGTATATAATTTTATGTATGTCCGGGGTGAGGCTAGCCTCGACACTGGTCCCTGTATGTCCGGGGAGAGTCTGGCCTCGACACTGGTCCCTGTATGTCCGGGGTGAGGTTGGCCTCGACACTGGTCCCTTTATGTACGGGGTAAGACTGGCCTCGACACTGGTCCCTTTATGTACGGGGTAAGGCTGGCCTCGACACTATTCCCTGTACGTCCGGGGTGAGGCTGGCCTCGACACTGGTCCCCGTATGTCCGGGGTGAGGTTGGCCTCGACATTGCTCCCTGTATGTCCGGGGTGAGGCTGGCCTCGACACTGGTCCCTGTATGTCAAGGGTAAGGCTCGCCTCGACATTGGTCCCTGTATGTCCGGGGTGAGGCTGGCCTCGACCCTGGTCCTTGTATGTCCAGGGCGAGACTGGCCTCGACACTGGTTCCTGTATGTCAAGGGTAAGACTCGCCTCGACATTGGTCCCTGTATGTCCGGGGTGAGGCTGGCCTCGACACTGGTCCCTGTATGTCCAGGGTGAGGCTAACATCAACAGTGGTCCTTTTTTTCGTTTTGTCTTTTCATAATAAGAGCTATATTATTATGGAAGTAAATTGTCCTTAAAACATTGTAGGAAAGTGATCTGCATCGGCGATTGCCAGAAAATGAACTAGGAATAACATTATTGCAATAGCGATGACGTTAACTGTGGGAAAATATCTGCGATACGAAGATATATATTAGAGAGATCGCTGCATCAGAGTCAGAGATGGAGAAAAAATTGAACGGCCCTTCGGCTACATAACGCCTCGACACTAGGAAAGGAAGCTGCTAAGACAACTGGAGTGTGTAGTGTAAAATGAATATGTAACATTCATAAATACAACTTTCGCATTTGCGTCGATGCCTTAAACCTGTTTGTTGACATAGTGCGCACATCTACAAGTCTTACACTAGAGCTGTGTGTTGTAATAAACACTAATGATTCAGTCGTAATGTTTAGTTTGTATACACCCGATTCTTCGTGTGCATAGATCACTGCATAGCCTTAGCCATGTATTTGACATATATATATATATATATATGTATATATACGTCTGGTTAATAAAATCCATCACGTCGACACAAACATGAATACATGTCAGCCTTGTCTCGGTTATACATGTGTTGCACACGCTAAGCTGTGTCCCGTTACGCCGCGTGGATCTGGTATCTCAATGCCGTTGAGAGCGAATTCATATCCATTCCACAGACAAAACATACTCCACATTATCGATGTTTCGCTTCAGCTCTCACAACTTTGCCATGATTGTTGTTGGCATACGTGTTTTATATTATTATTATTAAGAAGAACACGTTGCAATGGTCCAAAACGTTCTATATCTAGATAAATTAATAGTAATATGTATATGCAATTTAAAAACATTCCAGAACTTACAGCGGAACAACCAGTACACACACACACATCAATAATTAAATAGATACAGCCACAAATGCAAAACGCTACAACCGTTATGGCATCTCACTGAGATATCAGGTTTGATGACATATCACACACGATTGGGAAAGACGAACATAAAACATAAAACATGCACACGCACACGCACACGCACACGCACACGCACACGCACACGCACACACACACACACACACACACAAACACTTACACGTACACACACGCACATACACACACACATACGCACACACACAAAAACACACACACACAGACACACACACTGACACACACATAAATAAACACACACTCACACAAACACACACAAACTCACGTAAACGCACACAAACGCACACATACAAACATACACACAGTAATGACAACACGACATTGATCATTGATATGTACTTATTATAGTAATATAGTTAATGTAGTTAGCGTTCGTTAGCGTATAACTTTATAGTTTTTTCGCGGAATGTGCAGCGCACCTAATTCAAGAAATAACCACCGGACTAGAGCTGTTCTTGTGTGAGCCGGCAGCTCATAGTTTTTATACGAGATATAAATACACCATTTAGGAATGACTGTCACAATCATATGACGCCTATAAAACGCTTTTGACATGCCGGTGTTTATTATGGCAACATTCACACCTTAGGGCAGAGAACATTGCACAAATAAAAACAAAAGTATGTGATATATTACCACCATGCATGAAATGGTAACATATATTTCATCCTCAAAGGGTTGCAATTTAAAGACGTATTTCGTTGGCTGGAAAAAAGAAAACTACGAAAATAGACGTTTGCGAACACTAGTTCATAAATATGTTTTTCAAATCTCAAGCTGTCTGTCTTATGTAACAGCGATATGCATTCAGCCTCGTATACGTTGGTTATGGTCCGTGCGTGTGTGCGTGCATGCGTTCTTGCGTGCATGCATGCCTTTGTGCTTGTGTGCGCACGTTACCCAAATTGGATGATGTAATCGAACTAACGCTAAAGTTGACATACCAACCTTTGAAAGGGTTGCTGCGACTTCTCTCTATTACATCCGGTGAAATTATTTTCTGCAAGTTTCTGTCGCTTAGGTTTTTCGAATCGTTAATGCTCAATTTCAACACCATCCATTTGTGTCTAAATTTTTGCATGACATTTTCTTACCAAATTTGTTAATATTCTTTCACCATAATTCTTATTTGAGCATTAAAAACACTGTATTAAAATGAGGAACCTACAAGGTCGGTTTTAATGATGATCTCGTTCAAAGCTTCAGACCGTTTTATTCACGGTCGCCTGCGACAGACAGACACACACACACACACGCACGCATGCACCAACGCACGCACGCACAGACACACACATACATACACGACTGAAAATGGCAACAAATTTGCAAAATATGCGTTTGTACAGATCGACCGACACAACCACAACATGTTATTCAAAGAGTGCAACGTTTTGTAAGACTTATCTCAGAACTCAGAATCATTTTACTTGACCTATAAATACGATACATATACAAAGAAATAACGTAAGTCATAGATAAGTTCGGGAGACTCCCATTAAGATATGTAATATCGCTAGCACCGGAGCCATCCTATCGTCTCTATCCGTAGGACGCGGTGGAGAAACTATAGCACACAAGACAACTAGAAACACCGTATAAAACGTAGGAC
The DNA here is from genome assembly GCA_020002185.1 of Paraescarpia echinospica. Classification (NCBI taxonomy): domain Eukaryota; kingdom Metazoa; phylum Annelida; class Polychaeta; order Sabellida; family Siboglinidae; genus Paraescarpia; species Paraescarpia echinospica. Next base: position 40,332,473 of record CM034534.1, on the reverse strand, counting down.
GTTGTAAGATTCTAAAGTGTTTTCAACTTAAATTAAGAATATCTGGGATGTTTTCACATTACGTTGAAAACACTCTTATCGGGTAGAAAATATGTCGATATTCTCGCATTTGAACCTCGCGTTTGAACCCCAGCCTGAGTAAGTATATCTGAACAGTTACCATTTAAGAACGGAAATCGTTGAAAGTTCATACCATGTTTGTATTATAAAACCGATACAGAATTTATGAAAAAAATTGGTCAATTTTCACATTCGGCATTGATTGGTTTTGACCTTAGTTTCACAACATTACCACAATGTTTACAAAGGCGATTGTTTTGAACTTACAACACCGGTCGAGTTGGTGTACAACTAACGTATACGTTTGGCGGGATACTCATAGTGGGAACATATTTTTGGTAATCGAAGGAGAACATTACTGCAGCATTGCGTGTGTTACAAGATGTGTTTTATTTAGCAGTTACGTTCCGTAGAATGTTTTTCACTAAACCCGTGTTGTGACTTTGATGCTGTTTACCTCGTGCAATGTCTGGACTCAGCCACAGTCCACGTGATATCGCTCTTAAGTGATTTGTTGTTTACGCTTTGTCTGCCTTTCACCCTTAAAAGAGCAAGGGCTGGCGGCTCGATCCCTGTCTACCGCACAAACACGAATTGCAAAGTCTCCAATCTGTCCAAGTTGTGCTAGCTAGAACATAAACACTTCCTAAGAAATACCCTATTCCAGCACCTGTTTACACCATTGTACAACTCACTTAAATGTCAAACATCAATCGCATCTACGCTTGACAGACCATTTCACCTCAATCGCGTGGAATAACAAACCCTGAATTGCCTGTTTTCGTTTGTTCGCTCGTATTTTAGTCGGGTTTAGACGCAGACTTACAAAAAATACTATATGGAGCTGAGCGTAAAAGCGGTGAGACACACCAGGAGGCACACCACTCGCTGAGTGCCGTATCTGTAAGAATAGTGGGGTGGCATAACCTAGATATCCAAAAGAATTGTGCATTTTGTGATAAAAGCACCAAATTTGGCACATACGTAGACAATTATATTATAAACAGATCTGGATATTGAGACATCGCAGATTTGGGCCTTGCGGGTGTAGCAGCCATTTTCCAAAATGGCCGCCTGCGGTCACTGATATTTTACACGCTGCTCTAATGGGGAGGGCAGCGGGTTGATAGCGGGGGCTAATTCACTAAATAAATAAAAGTCCATGAGTGCTTATGAAATGGTTAATTATTAATTTTTATTAAGTCAAAACAAATAGTTCTAATTGGTGTAATTAGGGATATGACGCAGTGAGGTGGTGAATGTAGATAACAATAACTGGTTTGACACCTACTATGGTAGTGCAGGGCATACGCCCATGTGAGGCAATACATCCATGCCACTTTACTCACGAACGCTTACTAGGCTGTTTCTAGTGCTGCCATCTGTCGCTTTCTTCACCCATCAGTGCTAAAGCCAATGTTCGAAAATAAGTTTAAAAAATTAACATTTGGCGTTTTTCTCATTATTGTTGTTGAATATATTTTAACAAGAAGATTTAACAAGATTGCCATCCAGAAAATTATCTCTAGATGACTGATGGACAAGGAAGCCTTTTGGCTTATAGAGAGTCCAATACTTGTTATATACTTGTATCCCGCCCTTTTAAGGTATGTGTCGATTTTATTTTTTAACATATTCACGCTACTAGCACCAACACAATCATGACATAATCTGTTCCATTCATTTACAGTCCTTTGTGAGAATGAGAACTTTCTTATACCTAATCTACACTGCTCCTTTACTAATGTAACTTCATGTCCTCTGGTCCTTCTATCTTTCTTAACTGAGAAAAAATATTTCTATCAATATTTTCATAACCATTCACTATTTTAAACACGTCTATCTGATCTCCTCTCAATCTCCTGGTCTCTAGTGTTGTTAAACCACATACTTTTAGGCGTATTTCGTAACTAAGATCCCTCAATTTTGGTATCATTTTAGTTGCTCTCCTCTGTACTCTTCCTAGCATATATATGTCCTTCCTGCGACATGGCCTCCATGCTTGAATACAATATTCTAAATGACGCCTAACTATTGTTTTGTACAGCGGTATTATTAGCTCTTTTTCCTTTTACGTTATGTTTCGCCTAATTAATCCAAGGATTTGATTTCCCTTTGAAGCGGCAATACCGCACTGCTCTGAAACCTTCATATCAGCACTAATGGTTAACCCTAAGTCCTTTTCTTTTACAGTAGTACTTAGTACAGAACCTCCCATTGTATATTGTACATCTTCGTTCCCGTGTCCTGTGTGGAGGCATTTACATTTCCCAAAATTGCTTGGTATATCATCGTCCAAATCGTTGATATATATTAAGAATAATAAGTATAGGTCCCAGCACTGATCCCTGTGGTACCCCACTCAAAACTGATTTCAAGTTTGAAGCCTCCCCATCAACTACTATCCGTTGTCTTCTGTCAATTAGCCATTTTTCTATCCAGTTAATTAAACCATTCACTATGCCATAGGCCTTTAGTTTACGCAGTAACCTTTGATGTGGCACTTTGTCGAAAGCTTTCTGAAAATCTTACGAAGTAGATGATATCTACTGGTGATCCCTCGTCCATGCACTTAGTGATATTTTCCAAAAAACATAACATATTTGTTAAGCATGACGTCGCTTTTAGAAACCCATGTTGAGATAGGTTTAAAAAGTTATATTTTACAAGAAAATCCACCATGTGATCTTTAATTTGTCTTTCTAATAATTTACAAATCACATACGTTAAACTCACTGGTCTGTAGTTCTCTGACTTGTTTCTGGAACCTTTTTTAAATAACGGTATAATGTTTGCTTCTTTCCATTCTAAAGGAACAACTCCCTCTTCTAATGACAAGTTGAAAACTGTTACAGGTGATTTGTTCTACAATTTCCAATAGTAGTTTGGGCAGAATGCCATCCACTCCAGGTGATTTATTATCCTTCATAGCCCTAATTTTATTAGCTACCATTTTCGGGGTTACAATTTACTGTCCTAAATAGTCTGATTCTGCGCCCTTGAACTTAGCCTCTGGTACTGGCAGTGAACTAATATATTCCCTGGTAAACATTGAACTAAAATACTCATTCAGGTCTTCTGCCATTAAGAACCCCTCTGATATTATATTGCCAGCACAATCTTCTAGAGGACCGACCTTTTCCTGAACTTTCTGTTTGCTCCGAACATATGCATAAAAACTCTTGCTGTCTTGTTTATATTACAAGCTAATTTTTGTTCGTAGCTTCTCTTAGAATTTCTAATTTCAGTTGTAGCTTGGTTTAGTGCTTCTTTATAAATGTTGTAGTCTTCGTCATTTCCAGTACGTCTATATGACTTCCATATCGTTTGTTTGTACTTAATTTTTCTAATGGTTTCTTTTGATAAGTATCACTTTTTGGACCGTTTCCCTTGTTCTTTCAAGGGAACAAATTGATTGACTATGCACTCTATTTCCCTCTTTAAGATATTCCAGCATTCTGTTGTTGTCTTATTCTTCAGTGTGTTGTTCTAGTCTATCTTTGCAGAATATTTCCTCATTTCCTTATATTTCCTCATTTCCTTGTGTCTACCTTTGTGTTAATGAAGCCATGTTAGCCAAATGGTATTTTGTAACTAAGCATACGTCATGACAATTAACTTATAAATACATTTGCAGCATTGATTGTGGGTGATAATAAGGACGCGTATCGTACGCCACCTATTGATTGAAATAATAATATTGGGCGAGATGCCTATCAGCCAATGGGGCAATACGCATATGTGGGTGTTTTGCTCCAATGCTGTGGCACAGTTCACACGCACCGTAATCAGGGCAATACGCCTACTTTTGACATTTTATAAGAATGCATATAACTTGCAATATTTTTTGTAATTAGACGTTTAACGCCTTTTATTTTAATGCATTTAAACTTGCTCTTTTTGTTATTAATTTTTTTTTTAATGAACCTAATTATTTTTATTCAATTTCTTTCTTAGGGCAGGCGTATTTCCTGCTCTACCTTAGTATTGTTATTTGTAGTACTATTAGTAGTAGTGGTGGTGGTGGTGGTGGTGGTGGTGGTGGTAGTAGTGGTGGTGGTGGTGGTGGTAGTGGTAGTGGTGGTGGTGGTGGTAGTGGTGGTGGTAGTAGTGGTAGTGGAAGTGTAGTGATAGTGGTAGTAGTAGTAGTAGTAGTAGTAGTAGTAGTAGTAGTAGTAGTAGTAGTAGTAGTAGTAGTAGCTGCAAACAAGCGCACCAGATCTCATTCACGCTTATCGAGAACGGACACTTTGGCACAAGAAGCTTGCTTCTTTTACGGACAACCTGCTGGGACCGATGGTCTTCATGAAACCACTACATTGCAAATGGACAGCCGTGTGCGGGCCTGTGCAGTCCATCTTGGAGACACGGAACTGCTGGGCCGTCTCAGTGCCGGTGACATGGTAGCCCGTGAGGCCAAATACCACACCAAGTGCTTAGTGAGACTTTACAATCGTACCAGAAAGGTCAAGTCTGAAGGACACAAGGACCCAGAGCAAAGAGTATCGGGAATTGTCTTTGCCGAACTGGTCCTGTACATTGAGGAGACCAGGCTACATGGGGAGACGGCACCGGTGTTCAAGTTGGCTGATCTCGCCCAAAAATAATACAAATAATAATAAAATAAAAATAAAAATCGACACGAGGGCACATTCCACGCGACTTAAACAGAGACTCCTTGCTCAGTTCCCTGACATGTGGGCGCACAACAAGGGGAGAGGCGTCCTGATGGCATTTGAAGAGTATGTCGGTGCTGCTCTCGCCAGAGCCTGTGAGTTTGACAATGACAACGATGCAGTCCATCTTGCACGTGCTGCACATATCGTGCGCCGCCATATGTTTGGAGAAGCCAAGCTCTTTAATGGATTCCGTGAAGGAAGCCAACAGGAATCTGTGCCACCACTGCTGCTTGCACCTGTGAGCATGGTCATAGAAGGTCCCAGCATCACTGGCCAGATGGCAGACACAACTCCTGCAGCACTTGCTATCGTTAAAATACTAAAGTACTAAAGTTCAACATCATCATTCACTGTCAGGCATAGCGGATGCAAGCTCCAAGACCATCGGCCACTTGCCACACTACTACACTGGTGTACCTCATGTCACCAGCAACATCTGTCCCAGCTGCTAGCTTGACGACAATAACCAGAGACGGCTTCATTCAGCAGACTGAGGAAGAATACCCGTGGCTAGACCGTGCAAAGCAGGTCCTGAAAATCAAAAGTGTGACCGAGGATAACACATCTTGGGCCGCATTTCATGCCAACCGCCAGCCAACGGAAGCTCGAGTCATGTGCCCCACGGCCCTGCTTCCGCTGTTCTTGGATAGTGCACACACAATGGCCATGATCCGGCACTCAATGGATGCCGTAGCGAATGCCGTGGAACATCTCAATCCTGGGCAGATACCAGTGGTCACCTTCGATCAGCCACTGTTTGCCTTAGCCAAGCAAATCCAATGCAAATGGCCAGATAACTACGGCGAAGACAAGTTGGTGGTGATGTTTGGTAGCCTCCACATCGAGATGACAGCCCTAAAGACTCTGGGGGACTGGCTACGAGGGAGTGGCTGGGTGCAAGCACTGGTGCAACCCGAGATTACGACGCCAGAGACAGCCGAGTCCTTCCTGCGAGCAAACCATGTCGCCCGCACAAGAAGAGCTCACCAAATCACTGCTGCAGCGCTGTACATGCCGCAACACAAAGCGTATGACAGCTACTGTCTGAGAGAAGCTGATGATGCAGAAGGTCTGCTCGAGTTTGAAGATTGGTGCCGTCAGAGAGAAGACATCCCCCAGTTTAAGTACTGGGCAATCGTGCTGGAATTAGAGGTGTTGATATTTGTCTACGTTGTCTGTGACAGACATCATTCACGATGTACCTTGACGCCCTGACGGAAATGGCCCCATGGTTCCATGCCTTAGATCACACTAATTATGCCAGGTGGATCAGTGTTCATCTGAAGGACACGGCTGATGTCCATCGGTTATTTCGTAGTCTGCTGCTATGCCCTGTCCAAGTCCACTTCTGTCTTCTGATTTGTTCTATCACGTCTATGACTTTTGTCTTCTGCCTTACCCAGATGTTTGTTTTTCTTTCCCGATATGTGATGTTTAACATACTTCTTTCCATCTAGCTTGTTCTTTGCCTGGATGGTGAGTGCCCAATTTTCCGCGACGTATGAAGACTTGTCTCTTCGAGCAGGTTCCAAAGTTACCCTTGAAGATGTCGCGGTGTTTGGCGAATGCTGTCCAGCCGGCAGTGATCCTTCTTTGAATCTCCTTGTCTTGGTTTTTGTCTCTGATACTGTATCGCTGTCCCAGATAGACGTAGCTTTCAACGTTCTCTATCTGCGTCGTGTTGATATATATTGGTGTGTCATTTGCTAGCATCACTTTTGTCTTCGAGATGTTCATCTTGATAGCTTGTTTTTTATTTTCATCAGCTAGCTCCTGCAGCATGTTTTGTAGTTCTTGCGGTGTAGTAGCGCATATGAGTATTTCGTCGGCGAAGCGAAGATGGCTGAGATATTCTCCGTCTAGCATCAAGCCTCTGGTTTCCCAGGTCAGTTTTCGGAATATGTTTTCGAGTGTTATCGTGAACAGCTTGGGCGATATGGTGTCACCCTGTCGTACTCCTCTATTGATGTTCATCTTGTTGCTCTTTTTGTATAGGTGGACTGTCAGCGAGCGGTTAGTGTAGATGTCTTTCAGGAGATCGATGTACACATCTTCTGTCCCATGTTCTTGAAGGGAGGTCAGTATTGCTTGAGTTTGCACCGAGTCGAAAGCCTTCTCGTAGTCGACGAAAGCGATGCAGAGCGAGATATTATATTCTCGGCACTTCTCTTTCAGTTGGTTTACGACGTGTATGTGGTCTGTCGTTGAGTACCTGCTTCTGAATCCTGCTTGCTCTCGTGGTTGGTTTTCGTCCAGTGTCTTCTGTATCTTTGTGAGTAATTTGCCACTAGCACTCACGCACTCACACACATACATACACGCACACGCACGCACACGCACACACGACGCACGCACGCACGCACTCTCACACACACACACACCTAGCTAGTCTGTGCCCTGACAGACACTCACTCTAAAACGAGATGCGTGTTGATTTGACCATTTTGATTTGACCACCATTCGAAAATTGAATCGCAGCAACAGAAGTTGCGTAATGTACGGTGGTGTCTGACGAGACATCGTCGTTGCTTTTTGATCAAACATATTATTCCGTTGGCCGATCATGGCGACTGGTAATTATGCAAAAAGCATAATCGAATAGAATATCAAATGCCTATGTGACATACTGTATATAATAGTATGTATGATCAAACAAAAATAATTAATTGTTCATGTTGTATATACACTTTCTTAAAAACAGTTAAAATGATAGTTTAACTCAGAATGCAACTCTATACGTAGGTGCAGTGTTGCAACGCGCAAGAGGAAACAAAAGTTGTCCTTCAAACAAAGAGCGCAAAAAATGAATAAGTATACCTATGAATACCTCATCATTACGTCATTGCCACAGAAGATATCAGATACGAAAAGTGAGTAATGGTTCTGCGCAGCAGCAATTCAACCCGAAATTCACAACAAGGCCAAGACAAAAATATCTCCAACAAAATTCCCAACTGCAACATATCAAGAAGTGACTGAATATATAGCAGGCTTGTTATCGCATTCATTTGAACGTTTCACATTTGACTGCGTATTCAAAAGCATCTTATTTGAATAAGTTGAAACATTTGCATTCAAATGACTTGTACGTGTAATCGGTGTAGGGATTTGGTTGTAAAAATAATAGCATCGATGACGAACGCCAAAGTATCGGGACACGGATCCGTGGGACACATTGATGCATGTTGTGTGGAATGTTTTGAGCGATACGAGCTAGTTCAGGAACGACGTTTGTGTCCGTATTTAATTATCCACATTCTGTGCAATCGCTGGTGGTCTCATCTGTTTCAGCTTCCTAGCTCCTAATGAGTAAATAAAATCTTCCGTGACATTGCATGGATGAATCTGAACTTGAAGTCTTCAATGAAGGTTTGGCCACTCTGGACGTTTAGGCGCTCCGCACTCTTTCTCTGTTAGCCAGAACTACAGTGTAACACTGCTTTTATCCAGAACGGAAGTAGCTTTTAATCATGTTATCCTGCAGCACATCCACGTTGTGTATAACCGCCAACTTCATCCACGTAGTCTTTTAATTGCAATGGATTTAAAGGTGTTGCATTCTTTTGATGCGTTAACTAAATGTTCTGTGCTAACAAGAGCTTATGCTCACAAATCAAGTTTGTAATATACTTTAATTATACATACTTATATCATGCATATATTCAACACCCGTCATGACGGTTACGTTGGTTACGTTGTTTCTCCTGTAGATGCCACTTGTGGTATTTTATTTGGTAGGACGTATGGTGGGGTATGTTTTTATGGAAACGCTCCCTAATTAAATGCTTCACCAGCCTTGACCTTTGTTATGACTGGAATTGTGGCATAACTATATGTTGAGGGTGATAAGGATATTACTTATTTAATGTATATATATAATGTGAAGAAAACGAGGCAGGTTTAATGTTTATATGAATAAAATGGTTGCATACGTTGGTAGTAGTAATGAATGAATGCCCATTATTGTTGATTTATTTTCATACGGATATTTCTAAGAACTCAGGGTTAATTAATATCTTTCTTGCAAAGAATATTCACTGGCTAAAATGTGATCAGAATACTCTCTCGATAGACACATATGCATATCTTAATTCAATCTGGGGTACAATCGAGGCGTTATTCAGCCGATGTGCTGCTCATATCTTTTCCATCATTGATGTAGCGATCTCTGTTTGTGAGGTCATTTTCTGTATATCAATATTAATTTTTATTCAATATAATGTTGCAATGGCTCCATAAAAATGTCGTTATTATTATTATTTTAAATAATAATATGTCTCCTCGTATCGCAGTGACTTCTCCCATAGTTAATGTTATAGCTGTTGTAATGTCATGTTATTCACGGTTTATTTCTGGTCATCGCCGATGCAATTATTTCACCCATATACCATCTTTTATCATCGGTAATAATGTGCTATGTTTCATCGTTCGAGTGTATTCTCATCGCTGGTGAAGTGGTGTTCATAATGCAGAATGTAACAAACAAATAATACAATGCCCGCATTGTCAGGATGTGTCCGTCCTTACGGAATTACGCAGCAACACACAATTTATGTATTCTCATAAATGTTCATTCCGTGTGGTCGAAAAAACAATGTTTTAATTGGTCAACCTGGGAACGAGGACGAAAAGATCGTTAACTATTTTAGAAGATATACGAAGACCGTTAACACTTTTATAATAAATAATAATAAACACTTATCCTAAATAAAATTGGACACACATCTTGAAAAACGTAAACTTACGTGAAATGATCAGTTTATTAAAGACAACGACCAACGATATCACCGTGACCTGTTTAATGTTGTTCTTGCTAACACATTTGCTCACAAAAACAATGTCCAACAACAGGTAAGTTTTAAAGAAAATTTTGAGAGACAACAACATCAACACTCTGCACTAGCATGTTGTTGCCGAAGACAGCCTGCGAGGCGTCAATCCAGTAATCAACCTATATGAACGCAGCTACGATAAGTATTTTTTCTCGAGACAGACGCTGGCTACTACTATTACAAACAGCAACGAGCATGTTCATCAGGCACACGGTGAACAGGTCTGGTACATTTCTGCTGCTATTCTACATAACACTGGATGTTGGCGGGACCGTCACACAGGTACTGGTAGTATGTGCCGTAACAGCCCGTGCTCCGGTCTCGACACTTGCCTCCATTTCCTGTGCATCTGTAATCTGCCAGACGAAAGAACAAGGTAAAGGTAGGATCTTACATAGCGCAGTATCCAGTCCTCACAACTACTCAAAGCGCTTTAACTTTACTTTCTGTTCCAAAGTGCAATCAATGCGCGAAGACTATTCTTATATTTTTTTTAGAAAATCTAACATTGTCTATAGCCAGGAATCCTCGCGCGCCAGGGGTCGCTGCTGCTGATTACGTCAGTCCCAGCCAGCAGTACCCCTGGCTGATCGTTTTGCGAAACTCTGAATTTAAGCTCAGCCTATCAAATCGCTCACTAGATCAGTATATCTACTCAGGTCACATGGTCATAATAAAACTAATTTCAACCAACCGTGGCTCATATTACATGCAATGTTTAGGAAGTAGACGCAATTATTCGAATACACAATACCGCTAAGCTGCTCGTGCTAATGGGCGAACGGTCATTATATATTGGAATTCCCAGAAATCGTTTATCCGTCTTCAAATTGGGGTGGGTATTTGCGCTGTTCTCACGGGTGATGCAGTCGCGACTGGCGAAGTCAATTATTAGTTTGACTCAGCTAACTTCCGCACTTCGCGTAGGGGATCAGCCAGGGCTAGTTTTGCATGGCAAACAGCCCTGGCTTGCGAGGATGTAGCCAGGTACTCATTCATACGGCTGAGTGAATTGGAGCTACGAAGAGTGACCGAACTTGCCCAACCCAGTAAACAAGGAACCAGTTTTTAACCAGTTTGTCACGTGTCATACTGGTTCATAACTGGTACGGCTCCACCAGTACGTGCATTCACGTGTATTCTTTTGAATACACGTGTTCTGCCTATTTCCACGAGTTTTGAACCAGTTTGACACGTGTCGTACTGGTTTAGAACTGGTACGGCTCCACCGGCACGTATCTTCAAGTGAATTCACGGGTTCATTCACGTGTGAAACTGGGGAATCTAGTACGGTTTCAGGGGAACGAGTAATCACGTGAATTCACGGGTTCAATCACGTGTGAAACTGGGGAAACTGGTACGATTCCAGGGGAACGAGTAATCACGTGAATTCACGGTTTCATTCACGTGTGAAACTGGGGAAACTGGTACGGTTCCAAGGGAACGAGTAATCACGTGAATTCACGGTTTCATTCACGTGTGAAACTGGGGAAACTGGTACGGTTCCAGGGGAACGAGCAATCACGTGAATTCACGGTTTCATTCACGTGTGAAACTGGGAAAACTGGTACGGTTCTAGCGGAACGAGTATTCACGTGAATTCACGGGTTAATTCACGTGTGAAACTGGGGAAATTGGTACGGTTTCAGGGGAACGAGTAATCACGTGAATTCACGGTTTTATTCACGTGTGAAACTGGGGAAACTGGTACGGTTCCAGGGGTACGAGTAATCACGTGAATTCACGGGTTCATTCACGCGTTGAACTGGGGAAACTGGCACGGTTCTAGCGGGATGAGTATCCATGTGAATTCAGGTGTTTATTCACGTGTGGAATTGGGGACACTGATACGCGGTTCTAGCGGAACGAGTAATCACGTTAATTCACGTGTTCACGCACGTGTGAAACTGGGGAAACTGGTACGGTTCCAGGGGAACGAGTAAACGCGTCAATTAACGTGTTCCTTCACGTGTGGAACTGGGGAAACTGGTACGGTTCTAGGGGAACGAGTATTCACGTGAATTCAGGCGTAACTTAAGCGGCTGCCGAGGCTACGTTGATGGGCGTGGAGATCAACAGTTCATCAGATCAGCAATAATCGACACATGGGCTAATTAGGTATTAGTCGAATCATTTATTAGTCACGATTATGTGCTATGTTGTGCGTGTCTCAGTTTCCACCCTTTATTGTAAAACCGTATTGTTTTTTCAAAATTTATATTTCTTTCATTATAAGCAATACGTTTGATTTGTTACGCTACATACATTGCATGCGGTTATGTGCGTTGAACACACAGACCGCATTCTCATAAACCAAGGTTAATATCCAAGAAACCTAGATATAATAATATTATCGTTTTGACAATAAACCTACAATAATTTATAACGTTTTGGAATAAACTAAAGTCGTAATGTAATATATATATATATATATAATATTGTGTTGCCATTTAAGTAACTATGCAAAATGTACCGACATTCATCACAGTTTGTTGATAACTACTAATACACCTTGAACATACACATACATACTTGGTAAGTCGTTTCAAATGTTCTATTAATATAGATACCTAAGTGATCAAATTATATATTTTAATTGGGGTACTGCCAATTACTGAGACCATAATTATATTCGCAAGCATTTATTTACCCACTAAGAACGCGAGCAATACCGTCTTTATGATTAAATCATGGACAATCTAATGAAATGACTGCCTCCACTGCACTTCTCACGTTCGTATAAGGCGTTCCATCGCTCTGGTTGAGAGGAGCACGGGCACTCTGGCACTTTTGCATCAGTTACTGTTTGCGTCGACGTGTGTCATTTACAACCGTCTTCCTTTCTGGGCTTATCCATCGCGTGACTGCCCCAGTTCGTTGCCATAGCATGTGATAGTTTAGGGTAATTAGTTAATTGATTTAATTTGGATTTGTGCATTAGTGCCGGCTGCAGAGAGTTACGCTCAGCGACCCATAATGCGTTCCTAGTGACTGTGGCACGCAGTGTCCAGCTTGTAAATGCACACGTTAAAATTAACTGATGTGGATAAACCACAGCGTTTTTTGTGAAACAATAACTTAGTTGAGAATAGCCGTGATATAATATAATGAATGATTTTGGATATTACAATAATGTTAGAGAAAACCTCACATGCAAAACTATTGACACCAAAAGTAATAGGACAGGGTACCGAAAACTTTGTTTAGATGTGGGCCAAATTTTGTCGCAAAACAACCGTCATACGATTTCGAAGCTGTTCATGATGTTCTAATTTTAGTTGTTTCCAGCGCTCCACAGTTTAAAAGATGATACCCAAAAGCAACCAGAACATCCGTGACTATTTGACTTTACCACATCAAACACACGTTTTACTGATGGATTTGTTTCCATATTATACTATTTTCTTAACTGTGAGCATTGTCACTTATCAATTATCTTTAATTCTGGTTGGATTTAGTCTATGAATTTGATTCATGGAAATAAATCAAGAACATTTTGGCATTCAATATTTCATTTACAGCTATCGATACATTTCAAAAGTGTAAAATTAGCAATATTTTCAATTATTTAACATGCCTACTTATAACATATTCAAGTTTGATCTTGCTGAAGCAAATATATCTGTTGTATCAACCATGTATCCATCTAGCAATTTTCGTCACGGACGTGGCGTTGTTTGTGAATGCGACTCATGGGTTGGCATGTCACATTATATACGCCCCATGCCATCACATATTTGCTTTGCATAAAAGTACATGCCCTGGCTTAAGAATGTTGTAATTGACTTTTAAAAAGGATTAAGCTTAGTTAATGTGTGACTGAGAGAGTCAAGACACCTATCAATAAAATTAATGTATAAATGCAAAAAATTAACATTATTAAAATTTTTCAAGACAATTTCCAACATATAATTACCAAGCGAGTACCTGTATGGATACGACGACGTAATATAATATTACTCCCATATTTACAATATTATTTGTGCGTTTAACGTAGAAAAATACACAACCGATGTATGATCTTTTTCTAAGTCCACGCAGTAAACATAATTATTCCGTCAGTCACATAGCCTAATATATGTCTAACTGTTTTTTATATATAATGATACGAATGCGTTTGCTAGCCAAAAAAACTACATGCCCCTAATTATATAGGCTACATTACGTTCATACGTGTATGCGTCAACCATTAGATTCTATAGCAAAATGGAAGAAGACTATGACGACTTCCAATTTTATTGAACTAGTTAACGTTGCCTAGCAACCTGCATTAGTTCCACCATAATTTATAGAACAACGATGCAACAATATATGCATACAACAAAAACATAAATCCAAGTGTATACGCATTTAACGAAGAAAGTTTGACGTCATGGACGTTCTGCATGTCAATCCCTGCGTGCAAACTCAAATTCAAAAACTGGTTGTGGGCCGCACTGATCTCATCCCATAGACCTTCATGCAGTATGCACTGGGCGCGGTTGCGTCCTCCAGACACGCACGATACAGGAATCCAAGGCATGAAGATGTCATCGACGGCAGTGTCGTCAATGTCCTCGGTTGATGGCCAGTTGAATACGTTTAGTTTTCCACCGACTGGATGCGGGTACCTCACCCGTACTTTGCCATCTAATGCTATATATGAGCCGGCGTTGCGATTTGCGGACATGTAACATGGCGGAACATCCGTGACGGCGTTTTTGGGACACTTCGCATGCTCTTATAAGGATGGACATAAAACTGCAATAATATTTATGCGTGAAATTGACTAAAAGCATGCTTGGTCTACATTTTAGGACTTGTGTAAAACAGATACGACATAATTTTGTATTGTTTTTTTTAAGTGGGAAATACGCATAGTCACAGATGTTCCGCAAAAAGGGAAAATTTCACGCATCCGAAAGATTCACAAATATCTTAAAGAATATATTCAACTTTTGTAGAGGAGTAGATTATGGCAATATACAAAAAAGAATACTGGACTCTTTGTAATTCGAACAAATATTATATTTATAATGACACATTCCCTGAACTTTTATCAAAAAGAACACACGTTTTTAAGTATATGTAAAGTTAAAAAAATCACTAAAATATAGTTGTAGTTCTTGTATGTTTGTTGTTTGGTAGAATAAGAACTTAGCAGCTATTTAATGATCACGAAAGTAGAAACCAACTCGTTTATTTTAGCTCCGGTCGAAACAGTGTCGCACATCAACCTCGGATAATCTCCGACGATAAATATAGCACATATCACAACATCTCCCTTTAAAGTAACTGATGACCATTCTAAAAAGTGTTTATGTGACTGACCATCTAATGTGGAAGTTCGTATGAGTTCGTATGAGTATACGTCGTGGCTTCCTCGCGGTTCACCTATAGGTCAAGACGAGTCGGCGGTTTCGATCGACGTTCGCTGCGACGGATCATCGCTGGAGGGTTGTTTACGTCGACTTGCGGAGTACGTGTAGTAGAAGCTTCACACGGATCGGTAACTTCTCGACTGGGTGACTCACACAAAGCAGACCCCGTCGGTGACGATTGTCCCTCGGGACTCGTGTCAACCAAGGAGCTTCGATTGCGGCGAATGTTCGAGTTACCATCCGTTCGTACGTTGTAAGACCTCGGTGTCTGTGCTCGTCCGGTGACAACACCGTTTTGCTTTGTGTCCTTTACGAACACTCGCGACCCTATCTCCAATGGTGGTAAGTTGAGCGCGCGGTGTCGGGCGTCGAAGGTTGTTTTCTGGTAACCTCTCTGGCTTGACTCTTTCGCTCTCAGGTGTTCATTCACGTGTGAAACTGGGGAAACTAGTACGGTTTCAAGGGAACGAGTAATCACGTGAATTCACGGGTTCAATCACGTGTGAAACTGGTGAAACTGGTACGGTTCCAGGGGAACGAGTAATCACGTGAATTCACGGTTTCATTCACGTGTGAAACTGGGGGGACTGGTACGGTTCCAGGGGAACGAGTAATCACGTGAATTCACGGTTTCATTCACGTGTGAAACTGGGGAAACTGGTACGGTTCCAGGGGAACGAGTAATCACGTGAATTCACGGTTTCATTCACGTGTGAAACTGGGGAAACTGGTATGGTTCTAGGGGAACGAGTATTCACGTGAATTCACGGGTTAATTCACGTGTGAAACTGGGGAAACTGGTACAGTTCTAGCGGAACAAGTATTCACGTGAATTCACGGGTTAATTCACATGTGAAACTGGGGAAATTGGTACGGTTCCAGGGGAACGAGTAATCACGTGAATTCACGGGTTCATTCACGTGTGAAACTGGGGAAATCGGTACGGTTTCAGGGGAACGAGTAGTCACGTGAATTAACGGGTTCATTCACGTGTGAAACTGGGGAAACTGGTACAGTTCTAGCGGAACAAGTATTCACGTGAATTCACGGGTTAATTCACGTGTGAAACTGGGGAAATTGGTACGGTTCCAGGGGAACGAGTAATCACGTGAATTCACGGGTTCTTTCACGTGTGAAACTGGGGAAATCGGTACGGTTTCAGGGGAACGAGTAGTCACGTGAATTCACGGGTTCATTCACGTGTGAAACTGGGGAAACTGGTACGGTTCCAGGGGAACGAGTAATCGCGTCAATTAACGTGTTCCTTCACGTGTGGAACTGGGGAAACTGGTATGGTTCTAGGGGAACGAGTATTCACGTGAATTCAAGAGTAACTTAAGCGGCTGCCGAGGCTACGTTGATGGGCGTGGAGATCAACAGTTCATTAGATCAGCAATAATCGACACATGGGCTAATTAGGTATTAGTCGAATCATTTATTAGTCACGATTATGTGCTATGTTGTGCGTGTCTCAGTTTCCACCCTTTATTGTAAAACCGTATTGTTTTTTCAAAATTTATATTTCTTTCATTATAAGCAATACGTTTGATTTGTTACGCTACATACATTGCATGCGGTTATGTGCGTTGAACACACAGACCGCATTCTCATAAACCAAGGTTAATATCCAAGAAACCTAGATATAATAATATTATCGTTTTGCCATTTAAGTAACTATGCAAAATGTACCGACATTCATCACAGTTTGTTGATAACTAATAATACACCTTGAACATACACATACATACTTGGTAAGTCGTTTCAAATGTTCTATTAATATAGATACCTAAGTGATCACATTATATATTTTAATTGGGGTACTGCCAATTACTGAGACCATAATTATATTCGCAAGCATTTATTTACCCACTAAGAACGCGAGCAATACCGTCTTTATGATTAAATCATGGACAATCTAATGAAATGACTGCCTCCACTGCACTTCTCACGTTCGTATAAGGCGTTCCATAGCCCTGGTTGAGAGGAGCACGGGCACTCTGGCACTTTTGCATCAGTTACTGTTTGCATCGACGTGTGTCGTTTACAACCGTCTTCCTTTCTGGGCTTATCCATCGCGTGACTGCCCCAGTTCGTTGCCATAGCATGTGATAGTTTAGGGTAATTAGTTAATTGATTTAATGTGGATTTGTGCATTAGTGCCGGCTGCAGAGAGTTACGCTCAGCGACCCATAATGCGTTCCTAGTGACTGTGGCACGCAGTGTCCAGCTTGTAAATGCACACGTTAAAATTAACTGATGTGGATAAACCACAGCGTTTTTTGTGAAACAATAACTTAGTTGAGAATAGCCGTGATATAATATAATGAATGATTTTGGATATTACAATAATGTTAGAGAAAACCTCACGTGCAAAACTATTGACACCAAAAGTAATAGGACAGGGTACCGAAAACTTTGTTTAGATGTGGGCCAAATTTTGTCGCAAAACAACCGTCATACGATTTCGAAGCTGTTCATGATGTTCTAATTTTAGTTGTTTCCAGCGCTCCACAGTTTAAAAGATGATACCCAAAAGCAACCAGAACATCCGTGACTATTTGACTTTACCACATCAAACACACGTTTTACTGATGGATTTGTTTCCATATTATACTATTTTCTTAACTTTGAGCATTGTCACTTATCAAGTATCTTTAATTCTGGTTGGATTTAGTCTATGAATTTGATTCATGGAAATAAATCAAGAACATTTTGGCATTCAATATTTCATTTACAGCTATCGATACATTTCAAAAGTGTAAAATTAGCAATATTTTCTATTATTTAACATGCCTATTTATAACATATTCAAGTTTGATCTTGCTGAAGCAAATATATCTGTTGTATCAACCATGTATCCATCTAGCAATTTTCGTCACGGACGTGGCGTTGTTTGTGAATGCGACTCATGGGTTGGCATGTCACATTATATACGCCCCATGCCATCACATATTTGCTTTGCATAAAAGTACATGCCCTGGCTTAAGAATGTTGTAATTGACTTTTAAAAAGGATTAAGCTTAGTTAATGTGTGACTGAGAGAGTCATGACACCTATCAATAAAATTAATGTATAAATGCAAAAAATTAACATTATTAAATTTTTTCAAGACAATTTCCAACAGATAATTACCAAGCGAGTACCTGTATGGATACGACGACGTAATATAATATTACTCCCATATTTACAATATTATTTGTGCGTTTAACGTAGAAAAATACACAACCGTCACGGACGATCCGATTTATGATCTTTTTCTAAGTCCACGCAGTAAACATAATTATTCCGTCAGTCACATAGCCTAATATATGTCTAATTGTTTTTTATATATAATGATACGAATGCGTTTGCTAGCCAAAAAAACTATATGCCCCTAATTATATAGGCTACATTACGTTCATATGTGTATGCGTCAACCATTAGATTCTATAGCAAAATGGAAGAAGACTATGACGACTTCCAATTTTATTGAACTAGTTAACGTTGCCTAGCAACCTGCATTAGTTCCACCATAATTTATAGAACAACGATGCAACAATATATGCATACAACAAAAACATAAGTCCAAGGTAAAGGTGTATACGCATTTAACGAAGAAAGTTTGACGTCATGGACGTTCTGCATGTCAATCCCTGCGTGCAAACTCAAATTCAAAAACTGGTTGTGGGCCGCACTGATCTCATCCCATAGACCTTCATGCAGTATGCACTGGGCGCGGTTGCGTCCTCCAGACACGCACGATACAGGAATCCAAGGCATGAAGATGTCATCGACGGCAGTGTCGTCAATGTCCTCGGTTGATGGCCAGTTGAATACGTTTAGTTTTCCACCGACTGGATGCGGGTACCTCACCCGTACTTTGCCATCTAATGCTTTATATGAGCCGGCGTTGCGATTTGCAGACATGTAACATGGCGGAACGTCCGTGACGGCGTTTTTGGGACACTTCGCATGCTCTTATAAGAATGGACATAAAACTGCAATAATATTTATGTGTGAAATTGACTAAATGCATGCTTGGTCTACATTTTAGGACTTGTGTAAAACAGATACGACATAATTTTGTATTGTTTTTTTTAAATGGGAAATACGCATAGTCACAGATGTTCCGCAAAAAGGGAAAATTTCACGCATCCGAAAGATTCACAAATATCTGAAAGAATATATTCAACTTTTGTAGAGGAGTAGATTATGGCAATATACAAAAAAGAATACTGGACTCTTTGTAATTCGAACAAATATTATATTTATAATGACACATTCCCTGAACTTTTATCAAAAAGAACACACGTTTTTAAGTATATGTAAAGTTAAAAAAATCACTAAAATATAGTTGTAGTTCTTGTATGTTTGTTGTTTGGTAGAATAAGAACTTAGCAGCTATTTAATGATCACGAAAGTAGAAACCAACTCGTTTATTTTAGCTCCGGTCGAAACAGTGTCGCACATCAACCTCGGATAATCTCCGACGATAAATATAGCACATATCACAACATCTCCCTTTAAAGTAACTGATGACCATTCTAAAAAGTGTTTATGTGACTGACCATCTAATGTGGAAGTTCGTATGAGTTCGTATGAGTATACGTCGTGGCTTCCTCGCGGTTCACCTATAGGTCAAGACGAGTCGGCGGTTTCGATCGACGTTCGCTGCGCCGGATCATCGCTGGAGGGTTGTTTACGTCGACTTGCGGAGTACGTGTAGTAGAAGCTTCACACGGATCGGTAACTTCTCGACTGGGTGACTCACACAAAGCAGACCCCGTCGGTGACGATTGTCCCTCGGGACTCGTGTCAACCAAGGAGCTTCGATTGCGGCGAATGTTCGAGTTACCATCCGTTCGTACGTTGTAAGACCTCGGTGTCTGTGCTCGTCCGGTGACAACACCGTTTTGCTTTGTGTCCTTTACGAAAACTCGCGACCCTATCTCCAATGGTGGTAAGTTGAGCGCGCGGTGTCGGGCGTCGAAGGTTGTTTTCTGGTAACCTCTCTGGCTTGACTCTTTCGCTCTCAGGTGTATCAAGTCAGGGATGCTCGGCTTCAGTGTCTCGGTGTATGCCGGAACGGTTGAGCATAACTGTCGACCCATGAGTAGCTGTGCAGGACTGTATCAATTCGCCAGTGGTGCGTTCCGGTAAGCAAGAAGCGCCAAATATGGGTCCTCGTTCTTCCGCAACAAGTTCTTCACTGTCTGAACAGCCGTTCAGCTTCACCGTTAGATTGTGAGTATCTCGGCGAGCTGGTCACATGTACGAAACCGTACTTGATGGAGAATTGTCTGAAAGTCTCCGCTGCATACTGTGGGCCGTTATCTGACATTACTACCTCTGGTATACCATGACGGGCGAAGAACGACTTCAGGTGTTCGATGATCGTTTCAGAATTGGTTCGTTGGAGTTTGGCCACTTCGAAGAATCGCGAGTGATAATCCACAGCGACAAAATACTCCGAGTTCTGCCAATGGAACATGTCTGTCCCGATGCGTTCCCATGGCCTCTCTGGAAACTCAAGTGGCATGAGGGGCTCACTATGTTCTGAACGATTTAGTCGACACACGTTACATGTTCTGACCATGTCTGCTATCTGACTTGACATGCATGGCCACCAGACGTTCCTTCGGGCGGTCTCTCTGCATTTGTGTATGCCCAGATGTCCCGTGTGTATCTTCTCGAGTGTCTCTGCCCGCAATAGACTTGGTATCACGATTCGAGACCCCAACAGCAGGAGTCCTCGTTCAACGCTAAGCTCGTCGCGAAGTTGATAGAATTCTCACAATGCTGGATTCTCCGTCATGATTGGCGGCCAACCCTGTTCACAGTGCTCCATCACCTGCACACACACGGGATCGTCCGCGTACGCCGCTTTGATTCGCGTCATCATGGCCGTTGATGCCACAGTACTCTCCAGGACGTACATCACCGACTCTGCGTAGGCCTCAACCTGCATTGCAAAGTCATCGACGTTGTCGTCATTCTCAGCAACTGGCGCTCGTGATAGCGCTTCTGCGGTGTGCAAGTTCTTGCCTGGCACATAGACAATGTTGTATGAGTAGCGCGTTAGCCGTAATCTGAAGCACTGGACCCGTATCGGCAATTGGTCTAGCAGTTTTTGCCCGAGCAATGGAATCAGCGGCTTATGATCCGTCTCGAGGAGGATGTGTACACCAGTAATGTACTGAGTAAATCGATCACACGCCCACGTTAGGGCGAGAGCCTCTTTTTTGATTTGGGCGTATCGTTTTTCGCAGTCCGTCATCGATCGTGATGCGTATGCAACGACTTTACGACCGCCGTTCGGTTCTTCCTGTAGAAGTGTTGCCCCCAGTCCTTAGGAGCTCGCGTCTGCAGATATGATCAACGGCTTGCTCGCGTCATACCATGCTAACGTCGGTGTCGTGCACAGTTCTGCTTTGATGCCGTCCATGGCACTCTGCTGGGCTGTGTCCCATGTCCACATTACATCTTTGCGAAGCAACTCTCTGAGCGGACCCGTCAAGGACGTCATGTTGGGTGCGAATCTTCCCATCTGGTTAACCATCCCAAGAAATAGTTGCAACTCGGGTACGTTTTGTGGCGCCAGAAATTTGGAAATTGCAGTGATTTTCGATGGATCTGCCCGAATGCCGTCCTCATCAATGATGAAGCCCAGGAACTTGGTGCTTGTTTTTGAGAACTCGCACTTGTTGTTCAACGTCATGCCGCTTCGCTTGATTTTCTCCATCACCTCATCGACCCGCTGGTCGTGTTCCTCCTTGGTCGTGCCGTGTATCAGAACATCGTCCATGTGACAGATCACACCAGGAAGACCTTCGAGAATTTTGTTCATCGTCCTCTGGAAAATTTCCGGGGCTGAATTTATCCCGAAACACCGGCGATGGAAGCAGAATCTCCCGTACGGCGTTATAAACGTGGTGAGTAGTTGCGACTCAGGATCCAGTGGAATCTGCCAGAATCCCGAATTTGCGTCGAGCCGGCTGAAGAATCGAGCATTGCTCAACTTCGCCAGGCTGTCGTCAACTGAGTTCATAGGATGATACTCGCATCTGACTGCGCGATTCAACCGCGTGAGGTCCACACACAAGCGGACATCTGACTTGTTCGCTTTAGGCACGACGACAAGTCCAGAACACCAGTCAGTCGGTTGCTCGACTTTGGAGATGACGCCTTGCGACACCATGCGGTCTAACTCGACTTTGACTTTCGGCAAGAGAGGGTACGGCACGCGTCTCGGAACGTTGAGGGCTACCGGTCGTGCATCGTCCTTCAGCTTGATCGAGTACGGGTAGTCTCATAGTTCCCCTAGACCCTCAAACAACTCACTATATTTCGCTCTATAGTCGTTATTGACCGAGTCGACGTGGAATGTAAGCAGTTTCAACCGCTCGCACGCCCCCTTTGAGAGTAGCGACTGTTCTTGTCGATTGACCACATACAGCACCTCCTGAGTCGAAACGTTGCGGTGGGTGATCGTTGCCGTAACCTGTCCCAGAACATCGAGTTTCGCTTGACCCGGACCCATCAGAACTTTGTCCGATTTTACAAGGTCCACCTGTCTCAGGATGGGCTCTTTGAACGCGATGACGGATACAGATGCTCCCGTATCAAGCTTGAAGCAGACATCATCCTCAGCTGATAATACTGACACAGCCACCACAGCACTACAAGAGTCTATCTTGTTCGACGTTAATTCCCCCAGGAACTGTGGTTCGTCGACCTTGACCTCATTAGTCATCTTTGCTTCGCACATTTTCGCGAAGTGTCCCTTCTTTTTGCACTTGTAACACTCAGCATCTTTCGCCGGGCACTGTTGTACCGGATGAGACTGATTGCCGCATCTACGGCACCGATGTCGTGGTGTAAATTTTGAAGCGGACTTCCATGGCTTTTTAGCGTTGCTTTTCTTGTACGAATATGCTCGCACACTCTGCACATTCTCGGAACGCCCAGCCGATCTCAACTCGGTTGTCTGTTTGTCGACACACGCGGACTGACGGATCATCGACACCGCCTTTTGCTCGGTCAGCAATTCGTCTTCCATCATTTGCATTTCCTTGGAGAGACGATCGTCCAAGATGCCAACCACTAGTCGATCGCGTATCTGCGTGCTTCGATCCGTGAAGTCACATTTGTCGGCCAGTTCGTACAGTGATCTGATAAATTGTTCAGCTGGCTCGCCGGGCCTCTGATATCGTTTGTAGAACTTTGCTCTCTCGTAAATAACGTACTTTTTGGGTTTAAAGTACGCATTTAGTGCCGCGACTACCATTTCATAGTTGTTCTGATTTTCGTCACTGAGCCCCATTGCCTTTAGCACAGTCTCTGACTGGGGGCCCATAGTATACAAAAGCGAACCAACTTGAATTTCTTCCGTTTCAGTTGCTAGCTTTGAGATTGCTCGAAATCGTGTCCAACGTGTAATCCACTCTTCCCAGTGCGCCGGTTGTGCGAAATCGAAATTATCGGGCGCCCGGAACTTCGTTACGTTTACAAAGTTCTCTTGTTTTCGTTTATACTTAGCTGCAACATGTGTGCGTGCATGTTCGGATAAACACCGCTAACACGATCTTGTATGTTTGTTGTTTGGTAGAATAAGAACTTAGCAGCTATTTAGTGATCACGAAAGTAGAAACCAACTCGTTTATTTTAGCTCCGGTCGAAACAGTCTCGCACATCAAAGTCGGATAATCTCCGACGATAAATATAGCACATATCACAACTGTATTGATATAAAGTATTATATATGTCCACAAACTTCAAAACTTCAGCGAGACAATGGAAATGTCAAGATACATCCGCCATGGATTGGGTTCAAACTATGGACCATGGAATGCAATCTCGTCCGTTTTTTGCAATTGGTACAATGTTAAAAAACTCCCCCATGTATTGATTTTAAACCCTACCGAATAATAACAAAAGGTTCACTAGGTGCATCAACAACCCAATAACTATGATCACAACAAATAAACGTTTACAATTATTGATTTTTTCACGAACAAATCAGCAAATTGGTACTTTTTATCCGACGTGAACAATTTAAACAACCAGATTTATATAAATTTGTCCAAAATATGATTTCCATGTACACGTCACCACCCTTAAGTGTATCCACCCTTTCTCCACAAAATGTTCCCAAATGACAGTCGATAGACATGGTCTCTTATCGGTGACCAATCATGTTCAGCGTGGCTTACAGATCTAGCCTGTTTGAAATGTTGAGGTGCAATAAATTCACAGGCATATCAGTGATATACCGCGGACGGTTCACAACGGCCGGACACGTACGGCTTCGCAGCTATTAGAACAACGCACGGAAGTCACCTGGTAGGAAGTTACAAACATGATTCAATATAGTTTATATGTATGCATTAATGAATAGGCCCTATTTTGATGTTTCGCTCGTCCCAGTTTTATTTCCCAGAATTGGTCCGCTTCTATATACCTTAACATAAGACAATTCATCCCTCGCTTACAAATATTTCTTATAGCTACACTACCACGCCTCTTGATGCAGCTATAATATAATTTATATAAATTATATAAACGTAATTTTCAAATTGTCGCCGGATATTCGGTGTCGCTGGACGGTCGTATTAATATGTGTATTATTGTATATATAATATATGTATATATATAATACATTTATATATATTTATATATATATATATAAACTCACCCGACATCTTAGGACCACTACTACTCTTTCTTTCGTTCTTTCACACATAGCTTCCACCTTTCGTACATCCAATTCTGGCCCTTATATTAGTATTAACGTTGCCGGCACCATATCCCTCAAAACTGTGCCGTTAGTGGTCTAAATGTCCACAAATATATGTTGGACATTAGTATATATATATATATATATATGTATAACAGTCTTCCTATGTATATATATATATATATATACATATATATAATAATAGTAGTATATGTATATACTTTTTATAATATATATATATATATATATATATATATACAGCTGTATATTCTAATTAGTTTTAGGCTATATTTCACCGTTATAACTGCCGAGCATTGACATTGTACTCAACGTTTCGAAAAACCGTTTCGAAATATGTGAATGTTGAAATCCGCAGTGTCTGTTTAAATAATACTGTACTTCCAACATAACTGAAATCTTGAGATGTTGCCCAGTGAGGTAAACTATTACTGCATGACTATCCCCTCCCTAGACATTATCCAAGTTGGTGGAATGACTTCTTCCTTCTTTATTGTTTCCAGACTTGCTCTGGTCCTATATCTGATTGCAGAGGTATGTTTATTGGCTTTGCCACTCCTCTGACATCAATGAGTGTCTTAACTAGCTCTCTCCCAGGAGGGCGCTTTTCACCCGTGGAGTGGAGTAGTGGATGGGATAATTACCCTAACAAATTGGGGGTGGGTATATTGTTTCAGGCGTCTGCCTAGCTGGCCTACAACTAGGATTACAATTTGTTGAATAGTGAAGCACTATTTTGGTTTTTGATTACCAAACTAGTTGTGTGTTAGAAGCAAAACTTCAGTAATTTTGGATTTTTGGTAAATGCAGTTCACCTATTCTCCTTTCAAGTATGTTATATATTACTATACATATATATCTATCAACTTCTAGTAGTACGCCCTATCGCGACAATATTCAAAAACAACATATCATTGAATTATAATAAACATAAAGAGGTGCGTATGATTTTTTGCGTGCGTGTCTTTTATTGGCATTTGGGACAATTTATACAAAAATTCCACATAATGATTATAGTACAGGGTCGTCATTAATCGTGTATCGACGACAGACGGATATTGCCTTCCCTGGCTTCTGATTGCACGGGAGACAGGGTCCCAAAGTACTGGGCCTAGTTTATCGTTGTTATTATTATCCTGCAAGCTACCTGTTTATCTACGAATATTCCAGATAGATAGAAAAACGAGGAGACTACCCTTGCCAAACAATTTTGATCATGTCGAAGTTTAATAAATGGGACCCAGGCTTTCAGAATCTGTCTTCAGAAATGACGTAGCTAAAGACAGTGTCAAGGCTATAGACTTCCTAAATTTAGGGGAAATATACATTCAGCCGGTTTTGGCAGTTCTATGTGTATGATAGGGCTCATAGATTATTATTTTAATGAATAATAATTACAATATATATATATTATATTATATACTCTATAGTAATGAATGTTATATGAAAAGGCTGGGTCTGTCACAAGTCATCTGCACAATGTGATATATTTCTACTCCATTAGCAGATAATAGAAAGGGCGGTCAGATACGATATCTCTCAAGGGGACGTAGAATGTCGACTGTTACACACAGTGGACAGGGGCACATGTCACACACACACACATGGTAGTCATTTTAGAAGCTATAGTTAAGTAGCGGTGGGATTATGAGAGCTACCCATTGGCTAGTTTGAAATGGTCAATGCTCACAGCTTTAGGCTTGGATGTGAGGCTGAGCTGCTTGGGCAATGACTGCCCTGGGCCCATTACTTCTGCTCCTGCTTACTAATGGTATGTTAATGACCCCTACACAGAGCAAATAACACACAGTCCACACTGAGTTTTGTCTTTGAATTGGAGCGCTAGTCGGACGGCCGGGTGTCTGCACTGTTCACACGGCGATATGGCGAGGTCAATTTCAAGCTTGATTCAGCTAACTTGCATATGATGCGTAGGATATCTGTCAGGGGACGTGAACGTAGTCACACCCCTGGCTTGCGATGATATTTCAATCACGCCTGCGAGTTTCACATAAAGCTTGACATAAATATGCCAATAATAATATGTAATGCAATTTTTTGCTTCTGTTATAGGAGCAGGCCGGCGGCTCGACATAGCCAGTGAAGATATGTTTCGCGACACGGGGGAAGTTTTGAAATCATATTCAAAACGGAAAGACATTAAGGTAAATACAGATATATATTATGTGCATAATTCAAAGTAAAAGACATGTTTCAGCTATACGTTTTTTCAATTCCAACGTATCTCAATGCTTAACGAATAACATATAAGTTAATCTTACATCATAAGTTGCCATAATATAGTTTTTGCTAAGTTTGAAGAAAGACGCTTCCATGACCGAGTATACCGCATGCGTTTATTAGGTAAAATCTTTATTTATATTTTTATTTTATATATATATATATATATAAAATGAAAGTTATATATATATATATATAACTTTCATTTTTTTTATAATCTGAGTGAACAGAGATACCTGTGTTAATTCCCAATTCCCATTTAAATGTATGTTAGATTTTAAATAAAAGTTGACCAATGAATGCGATTTATAGCGAGGATAACAACGTTATTTCTCTTGATCACGGGGTCAAGGAAATGCATGAATCACACTTCCTGCCTGAGTGATAAGACTCTCAGATGACTGTTTACATTATCTATACATATTTGTGATTTGCAGCGTGGCAGCGGACTTGCCAGAGCTGGTGGTGCACGACTGTTCAAGCAGCGAGAAAGAGGAGCTTGAGCATGAAGGACAAGAGAGGAGATAGTGTAGGCCACTAGATCACAAACAATGCTTTCGTGCAGAATCATTAATAAAAGCAAACTTTCAGTTTCATACATACAGGACGAATACCGTCAAATTATGTAAATTGTGTATATGATGTACCTGTTTTCATATCTTTCCCTTTAGGGCGGTTATAATTAGTGTCAGATAACAATGAAAAACATTCTGTTACCTGTATGATAATATTACTGTGTAAAATGTTAAAAAAACACAACATTTAGTAAATTCATATAAATGTGAGAAAAATGTGTGCGCGTTATATATATATATATATATATATATATATATATATATATATATATACACATACACACAGTATTTGATTATCATTTGATACTCGTCACATTACGCTACTCTATTGTCCTGTATTTCTACATAGTAAAATATCATCTAGGTAATAAACTATGTTTTGTTTGTGTTGTCAATTGACACCAATTAACAGTGTTCCTAATCGATGGCTAACATAGGAAGACTGTTAATTGTTGTCAGTTAACAACAAAATATAGTTTATTACCTAGATGATATTTTACTATGTAGAAATACAGATAATGTAATAGCGTGATACGACGAGTATCAATATTTATATATATATATATATATATATATATATATATATATATATATATCCCATTATCCACATTGTATTAGCAGAAACATGTAGCAGGTAGTCATGGTTGAGATAGAAAGAGTGTCATATAGTGTTCATAAACTTCACATACATTGTCAATATGCTCTCCCTTTATTTGTTATTTGTTCTTAGTACAAAGACCGGGCTGAAGACAAACTAAAGTCGTTAACTCATTTCAATGTATAATTTTAGCTGTGCTCACACAGAGATTCGCGTTGAAAATAAAATGAAAATACACATGGAGTCCTGGCTGTCTAAAATGGAGCGGATGTTAACTACTCATTGCCTTACAATAAAATAGTTATGTTCTACTTGTTGATTTGTCTTAATTTACAATAGGTATAAATCGACGTCTACGGATCCGAACTGACTTGATGTATCTTCAATCGTTCCTAACCATTTGTCAGGACGGGCGATTTCACGTGTTATGAACCAATTAAAATATGTGTCTTGGACACGTGTTTTCACGAGAAAACATGCTTACAGATTCTCGTGACCTCACGTACGCCAACACGTGATTTCACGAGTAATGAGCCTTTTACAACACGTGTTTTTACCTAAAAATTTGTTCACAGAATCTAGTGAATTCACGTACGGAAAACACGTTAATTGAACTAGTTGAACACGTGAATTCACCTTCACAACATGTGAAATCGTGTCGTTGTTAGCTGAGAAGGTTCGACGCGGCAGCACAGGATTCGAATCCGTGTTCTCTCGATTAGTGCTCTACCCACTGCATCACTGGTCTCCACATAAATTAATCAGCTCGCAATGTTGGATCATTATTTGGGACAGTTTATTTTCACAATAACACAGCTTTTATTTTAACGGGAACAAGGGCAACTTTTCGGGGTCGTGCGCCTAGAAAAATTAATACAAACTAACCATTTGCAACGACCGTCAACAATATCACGCAAGTGGTTTACTAGGAAAAGTTTGTTGAACCCACAGCAACCATATTGTTAATGATGTTGATCAGTTCGTGTTGATCGACGATCTATTTGATACACCTGTAACAATAACGGAAGTGACCGTTCTAAATTTACATACAATAAATCCTCCTCCGTTTGTGGCACAGAAGAGCTTTCACGAGTGTTTACACCCCGTCAATATGATTACTCAACTTGTTAGCGTCTAAGCATATGAACACACTAACAAACATGGTGGCAGCGAAGTCTTCGAACGTGACACTCTAACTGACCTCGTTAGGACCGCTAAACATCTGCTCGGTGGACAAACTGTGACTGTAAGTGTTGTCACCCCACTAGCGGCACTGGTGTGACCTTAGCCAGGTCACTGCCATCGCCCTGTACTGATTACAGGCACGTAGTACGATGGCTGAGCCCCAGCCTCCGGTACAACCGGCTCACCCAGCCCTACTACACAACTTTAACGCAAAGCCACCCGAGCCTGTTAAACTAGGCGCTGACGCTGCAGCCAACTGGAAGCTGTGGAAGCAGCTGTGGAGCAGCTACGCTGTCGTTGCGGACATTGACAGCGAAACCCGCACGGATGCGTTCAGCAAAGCCCTTTTTTGTTTCAACGATGGGGATTGAGGGGCTGCAGGTGTACAATGCTTGCGACCCGGCTGACACGGACAAGATCACTGACATCATCGGTAAGATGGATGGCCACATCTTGGGCCAAACAAATTAAACATTTGATCGCTATAAGTTTAATGCACAGGCGCAACACTCAGACGAATCGACCGACTCGTATGTCGTAGAACTCAAAAAACCTTATGAAAACCTGCAATTTCTGCGACTGTTTGAAGGACAGTCTGCTCAGGGACCGCATTGTCTTCGGGGTGAATGATGGAAATACGAGGAAACGGCTACTACAAGAGCGTAACCTCGATCTCAACAAGTGCATAGACATATGTCGCACTTACGAGAACACTGTGACGCAACTAAAAGTGATATCGGGTCATAATGGAGATGTCCACAGAGTAGACAGAACAACCGTGCGACCAACGCGACAAAGTGGGACATTACGACATTCAAAGAAACGAGACAACGGACCGGCACACAAACCTCCTAGGCAACAGTTTCGACCACGCATTAATTGCAAGTTTTGTGGTCGAAATCACGGGAGAAAGAAGGAATTATGCCCTGCATGGGGACAGTTCTGTAGCAAATGCAAAGAAAACAATCATTTTGCAAAGTGTTGCCCATCGAACATTCGTAGGACTCATGGCATCACAGGGGAACCTCCTCATGACAGACACACATATGATGACTACGAGGACGAATGTATCCAGTCTGTGGAAACTGATGCTGTGCACTCCGTATCGACTGGTCCGCTATACACAGAAATGCTACTGCCTGACGGAAAGCCGTTGAGGATGCAAATTGACAGTAGAGCTACCGTCAATGTCATGTCGGCAAAGCAAGTTGGCTCTGCTAAGTTGATGGACTCAGACATCCAGCTAAGGATGTACAACAAAGCGACCTTGAAGCCACTGGGCAAATGCCGACTGCATCTAGTAAACCCGGTCAACAACAACATATATCAAGTGGAGTTTCAAGTAGTTGAAGAAAACCTTGTCCCTCTACTCAGCAGGAAGGCTGCAGAAACGATGAATCTGATCACCGTCAACTACTCCAACTTCAAGCAACTGCACGCTGTCGGCATGTCGAACTGTGATGTTATCACTGAAGAATACAAGACTGTGTTCGTTGAATCCTCCATTGCACGCTTGCCAGACACCGTTAGCCTGAAGACTGAAGACGGAGCGAGACCAGTACAATGTCCCCCACGACGAGTGCCAATAGCACTACAGAGCAAACAACAACAAGAACTGGAAGAACTCGTGAAAATCAAGGTAATCACTCCTGTCACGGAACCGACTGAATGGTGCTCCCAAATCTCGGTACAGAAAGAAAAGTGGCCAACTACGCATCTGCATCGACCCGAGGCCACTGAATGAAGCTCTACGAAGGCAGGTGTATCCTCTGCCGACAATCGAAGACGTCCTCCCGGAGCTATCTAACGCCAAAGTGTTCAGCAAAGTAGACTTATCACACGGCTACTGGCACTGTGAACTCGACGAGACAACCAGTTACCTCACAACCTTCATAACTCCTCATGGAAGGTACCGATGGCTACGTCTGCCATTCGGCACGAAAGTCAGCTCTGAAATATTTCAGAGAAAGCTGAACGAGAGCCTCACAGGACTCAAGGGAGTCGTATGTGTGGCAGATGACACCCTGATCTACGGAGAATCGGAAGAAGAACACGATTCCAATCTCAGAAACCTGCTGAAAAGGTGCAAAGAAAACGGCCTGAAACTCAACAAGGACAAGAGCCTGTTTAAGACCCCACACCTAAATTTTCTAGGCCATGTTGTGACCGACAAAGGACTGAAATCTGATGTGAAGAAGGTGGAAGCTATTCTGCGCATGCCAAACCCCACGGACGTAGAAGCAGTACGCCGTCTGCAAGGCATGATCACCTATCTTGCCAAATTTCTCCCACGACTCTCCATAATCATGGAGCCAATACGACGACTAACTCGCCAGGACTGCGACTGGGAATGGGGAGAAGAACAAGAGACCGCAATGAGCCAACTGAAGAAACTCGTCACCACTGCACCTCTGTTGGCATACTATGATCCAACAAAGAAACTGACCGTCGTGTGTGATGCATCAAGCACCGGCCTTGGTGCAGCACTGGTGCAGGACGGCAAACCTCTAGCATATGCCAGCCGATCGCTCTCAGACACCGAAGTAGGCTATGCACAAATAGAAAAGGAGTGTTTGGCCATAGTCTTCTCTCTCAAACGTTTCCACCAATACACTTTTGGTCGTGAAACAGTGGTATGCACCGACCACACGCCGCTTGAGACGATCGTTAAGAAGCACTTGCACAAAGCACCGAAAAGAATCCAAGGGATGCTACTTCGATTACTACAGTATGACATCGAAGTCACCTACAAACGAGGCAAGGAGATGCACATTGCTGATGCTTTATCTCGAGCATATCTCACTGACAGCACTGACAGACAAGGACAGTTCTCTCAGATTAACGCTGTCAAACATCTGCCAATCGGACAAACAACACTGACGAAATTACGTGAAAGAACTGACGCAGATGACACGATGCAAGCCCTTAAAGAGATGATACTGAATGGTTGGCCGGAAAGCAAGGCAGATGTAAATGCACAAATCTCCTCCGACTTCACCATGAGGGACGAACTAGCGGTGCACAATGGACTTATTTTCAAAGGGGAACGCGTGATCGTACCACAAGGCATGCGCAAGGAAATCAAGCAACGCCTACACCTGTCACATCTGGGAGCTGACAGCATGGTACGACGTGCACGAGTGTGTGTATTCTGGCCAGGGATGTCAGCCGACATAAAACAGATTGCTGATGATTGTGAAACCTGCCAGGGCCTAGCTAAATCACTACCTAAAGAGACCCTCATGCCAATCGAAGCAACACGTCCTTGGGAAAAGGTTGGAACTGATCTGTTCACCTGGGACGACAAAGAGTACTTGCTCACCATCGACTACTTCATTGGCTGGTGGGAAGTTGATCGACTGTACAACACAACGTCTACTGCTGTGATTTATGCTCTGAAATCACACTTCACTCGCTGGGGAATTCCTTCTATACTGATCAGCGATAACGGATCCCAGTAGACAGCCGATAAATTCCGGGAATTCACTGCCGAATGGGAGATCGAACACTATACAAGTTCACCTGGACACGCAAATGCGAATGGCAAAGCAGAATCGGGTGTGAAAGCTGCCAAGCACATGATGGAGAAATGCAAGAGAAGTCAAACTGACCCATTCATGGCGATGCTAGAAATTCGCAATACACCAACACAAGGAGCAGGCAGTAGCCCAGCACAGCGCATGCTAAACAGACGCACGAAGACAATGGTACTAACGACTGAAATTCTCCTTAGACCGAGAGGAGAAAATCACCACAAATACGACAAGCTGAAACTGAAGCACAGCCAAACGATGCTGGCCTATCACTACAACAGAGACGCTAGAGACCTACCAGTGTTGGAGGAAGGAGACTCCGTTCGACTGAATCCTTTCCGTCTAGAATAGAAGACGTGGCAGAGAGGAACCGTTGTGACAAGACTGGATGAAAGGTCGTACGAGGTGGACACCCCCACCGGCACTTACCGGCGTAACCGTGTGCACCTGCGGAAGTGTAATGATCCACCCGCCGTTCAAACACCAGAGCCACTTGACTTGTATCAACCCGACGAACAAGACCGCGCTCCAACGTCACCGGCGACGCCTCAACCAGCGAGCAGTCTGCCGAGTCCTGTCCAACGTGAAATCGTGAACAAAAACCCAAACGTGCCAGTGCGAAAATCAACTCGTGTCTCGAAGCCACCAGTCTATCTCTCCGATTACGAACTCTCGAAGAAATGACTGTGAAAGAAGTGACATTACAAACACAGAGACATTGTTAATTTCATTATTTAAGTTAACCAAGAAATTGAAATTTTATTAGCAAAATCGTGACGTATACCCGGCTTAATCTCAAGTGAATTTGAAGAATTCTAGTCAATACAGATTATTTTAAAGAAATTTTATTGTTTCTGAAAAGTGTAACGAACATTTGGACGGACTCTAGTATTGCTGAAGCATGCGAAGAACTCTTGGACTCTATTGACAATAATGTTTATGGTATTGATTACATGAACTTGATATTATATTCGCTGCACTGTTTTATCCTCAAAGAAAAGGGGATGTTAATGATGTTGATCAGTTCGTGTTGATCGACGATCTATTTGATACACCTGTAACAATAACGGAAGTGACCGTTCTAAATTTACATACAATAAATCCTCCTCCGTTTGTGGCACAGAAGAGCTTTCACGAGTGTTTACACCCCGTCAATATGATTACTCAACTTGTTAGCGTCTAAGCATATGAACACGCTAACAAACACATATTGCTGTTGATAAACCTGCATCTAAATAATGCTTGAATGCGTTAAGTGTTTAGACAGGATGGCATATCGTTATAGATGTTCTGTTTCTTCTTGTGATCACAACGAAATTAGTTTACAACAAGCGTTCTAGCCGCTGGCATAAGGGCATCTTCGCCTGTCGCCCACTCATTGGTCACGCCTCCTCGTCAAGAACCACCAACTTGTGTTCAGTAACCCCGTAACAACTTTCGCAGTGTAAAAGTTACGCAGAGTAAGTTCGAATTATGAACAAAACACCCAGTTTCAAAACAAGCCTTCTTTGCAAATCCGAGCTGGTGTAGCAAGTTGAAAACACTACCCCTCTAAGACACTACGGTATAGTTTTGAAAGTACGCTCAAAACACTACCGTAGTGTTTTCAGCGAGGTAATGTGATGTGTAGGTGTGAAAAACACTAGGGTCACATCTAGCTTATGAATAGAGTGTGTGTTTTATTAAAATTATGGATTAATTCGTGAGAGTTGGAATGTACGATGAACATTGTGGTATCCGGCTCGATACAAGGAATCCAGTGATATTAATGATGTAAGTAATTCACGTAAGTTAAATATTGAATGAGCACTTATATAGCCAAACGTTTAGCTGGCAAAATCTATTTTAAGCGAGTTGAATGGATTGTTTCGAAGTGTGAAAGGTTTCGGGAGCCGGTTTTTTAAGCGACTTTAATTTGTATTAAGTGTCGTAATTGGTCAGACTAACTTCCGGCCATCAAGCTATATAAGGGCAGGACGGCCATTCGAGGCCAGACGAACATTTGAGCAGAAGAAAGTGTTGTACTCTCGTCTCCAGGAATTTGGCCGAAATGTGTGTCCGCACAACGCCTGTGGTAAATACTTCTACGATTTCAACAGTACTGATTAGTTGTGAGACGCTGCACTTCTCACGCGTTGAAGAAGACTGAGCGATAACCGTCTGCAGTTCCGTTTTAACGTGATCTTCGAATGCGAGGCCACCACCGTTTCGTCTGCTAGCTGTCGTAACACAGACGGGGTCATGTTCTAGTTAGACTTCCTGTCCTTTGTACACGAAGAAAAATGCAGTGTATTTTTTATAAATGTTTTTTTACAAAATTCACATGCTGTGACATAAGTGCATTTGAGTAGGGAGATTGTCATGTGTGATTGTAGAAGGTGTTGACTTAAAATGGTGGATTTCTAGATGATTTGAATAAGCGGAAGGATATTTGGCAGCAATTTGCCTGTGTGACCTTTTGCGGAGTAATTCTTGCCGGCATTTGTAAATATTGACGGGTGTCACACATACAGGCATTCTACGAGAGCTGGAAGTATGCAATTTTTGTTAAAATCTATCGGCATGTCAACAACAGGTGAGAAGTTTAAGACATTTTATAGGTCACGTTTTCTTATAATCAGACAAAACGTTAACATGGTCGCCTATGGGAAAACCAATAGTGGGCTGACCCCAGACTCCGTGACAGACCTTCTCGACATCGCCGACGTCGTGACATCGTTTCCGTGTTGTTGCTTGGTGTTTCGCGTGGGATCGACAAGGCAAATTTATCTCGCCGAACGCGACCGAGGCGAACGTTGACATTCGCACATCACGAGACATTGGTTACAGTTCATAGACTTTACAACGGTGTATACCCGTCTTCATTCGTATTTGGATGCATACTCGTCGAGTGCAATGTATGGTGTTATAAATATACAACATGTCATAGCAGAGTAACGGTTGGCCAACTATCACTGAACCGAATATATTTATGTTGTTGTATTAAATGGGAACGCCAGTTGGCTTCTCGTACATACATATCTGATGTCACGTTATGTCTCTCGTTCACTCCGAATCCTAGTGCACCTGAACCTATAACTTGCTATGTCAAATCCGGTACCGCCAATTTATTAATACTTGCACTCGATTTTGTGACAGACATCAATGGGAAGCATCCAGCCATGTATAAATTAATACGCGAAGAATATTCATACAGAAATATCCACGACTGTCTATATCCCAAAAAATTGAAAACACTACCGCAATGTTTTCAACTTGGGTAGTATTTTGAACTTCTTATACCGGGAAGAGAGTTTGTAACAAATTTCTGTTTGACTGTCACTTCATTAGGGCAAGTGAGCCCGTACAAAGTTACATGTGTAACTATGTTTAGTGTTTGTAATAATACAAAAACTTTTCTAATAATTTTCCAGAAACTAAATAATACTCTAAAGTAAAAGTATGCAAAACTATCATCGTGGGATTTGAAACCTAAACATTATCGTTAGAAATTCCGCATAATATCTTATTTGATGAGCTAACACATAAGTGAATGTCACAGGTTGCCCTGATTCAGAATTTCAGGTTAACCAATCAAAAACACTCTGTATCCAACTCTCTTGTATGCGACAAAAGGTGGCGCCACATAGCGGCGCTTGGATAATCGATGGTAAATTAATAGCCACATTTGAATTTCGATATCCGTTTTGTAGCATTACCTAAAGTAGTTGAACAGTTGTAAGTTTGACAGTCGTACAAACTGTTGTAGCAAATAATGGTCCGGGTGTATGTGTGCGTGCGTGCGTGCGTGTGTACACACTACAGAAAAAAAGAAACATAACGATTGCAAATAATGTTGTCCTTACCGTTGATTCTCCTTATAGTCTCTGGTCGACTTCGCACAGTTCAGCACCAAGCGAGTGATGATTCTTTTGTCGCTGTACCTCACTGCTTTTATACTAAACTCCAAGCAGTGTTTTTGTGAGTTAGCTTCACCGCCCGACGTAAAAGACGAGCGAACCTTCATTGTTGACTCACGTGTTATTGATAAACACGGATTATGTGACAACAACAAGCAAAACATATCGTAAACAAGATAGATGTACATACATTTATTTATTTTATTTCCTTCTTCACGTGGACATTGTACTTAATAGCAACTTTCCTACAACAATAATCACGAAGAAGCGGATTTTATGATAGCGCCATCTTGAATTTCAATGTCTGTCATCTGGGGACACAACACGTGAAATGAATGGATTAACGAAACCTGAAAATGTTGGTATACACACCAATACCATGTTCTACGTTCTGTAGAAGCTGATATATACGTACAGATGGTTTCCATGGCATACATGTTATATTTCAATATGGCCGTCATCTGGGAATAATGCAAGTGGCACAACTGGATTCCTTGATCTTAAAACATATGAACCACATATGGATTCCTCATATAGATTCCTCATATGGATTCCTCATATGGAGTCCTCAACCTCAAGAAGCACTAAAATCATGGTCGTAAAACATACGCAAGGCAGCCATCTTGAATTTCAATATGGCCGTTATCTTAGAATATAGCATGTGGCAGAAATGGGTTGACTGACCCTGAAAATGTTGGGTTAGACACCAAGAATATGTTTTATGTTGCTTAGAAGCTGAGATATCTGAACAATGGAATTCCGTGGCGGCCATTTTAAAATTTAAAATGGCGGCTAGGTACCATGTCGATGGGTATGGGAAGGATCATAGGGGAGCTTTGGCCACCCGCTGTAACTTGTTTGATACTTATCATACGTTTAATTTTCCGAATTTTGTAGAAGCAGGTCATGCTACTAACAACTTCACTCCCATTTGAATAATTACGGACGACTAACGGCGCGCAAAATCACGATTGTATGCGTTTTTAACGGAAAAATATGTTTGAGTAATATTTCGTGTCTTGATCTTTTCTTTGTACATATACTATAGGTAATGCAATGTTGTTGTTAGTGGCATGTTTATAATAATGTATCCACGTTCTGTCAATGCGTGAAACAGTTTTTGACATATGCTTTTCTAATTTTCGATAAAACTCGGTTGCATGTAAATTTGTGATCAGGCACCCATGAGCCAGTCAGTGCGGGGTCCGATGAGTCGGTTCATGAATGCCAAAATTGACTGGTGTAACCCCCATGCACAGTTGTTAGCATTCAATAGGGCATGATGGTAGTGTTCACATATTTGCATATTACAATCCGTTAACGTTAGAATATCATCAAATAAAACAGTTTCCTGTAAACGCGGACTGCCACAATATCAAGTGTGACGAAGTGTGTAAAAAACAATGGATAAGCTTGGTAATTAACATATAACTTAGTTCTACATAATTGTTATTAATTTCAACCGTTCGTTGAGCTAAATTATCACCATGAAGACGAGTAATGCGTGAAAAACCGGTTGCTTAGGGCATCTATTGTGTCAGAATCGTGTGTTAAGCTATAGTTGCTTCCAGACCGGTTAGTGAGCGATATGAGAGAACAACATTAATTAAAACGTTGTAAACAAGGAACGCGCCAACATCATGTGTCTGTATACACACACACACACACACACACACACACACACACACACACACACACACGTGTGTGTGTGTGTGTGTGTGTGTGTGTGTGTGTGTGTGTGTGTGTGTGTGTGTGTGTGTGTGTGTGTGTGTGTGTGTGTGTGTGTGTGTGTGTGTGTGTGTGTGTGTGTGTGTGTGTGTGTGTGTGTGTGTGTGTGTGTGTGTGTATATAAATGATAATAAACAGTAAATATTCTGTATGGTAACTTAGCTTTACATATATATATATATATATATATATATATATATGACAATAAACAGTAAATAGACCGTGTGGTAACTTAGTTTTACGTAACTGACATTTATGCAAAAGAGTAATAATGCATGACATGCGGGTGTTTTAAAGTCTGAATATAATACCTTAATTTTAGTTATGACGAATAACTCGTAGCACATTTACCAGATGTTTATTGTAATAGAAATGTCATGTTAAACTCACTGATCTATTTTAAATGTAAAAGCGTTGTTGTGGCTCAAGGGACCCACAGTGGTGGCTCAAGTGACACTACTATTGGGGTGACTTGAGCCACTTCACATGCCTCCACTAATTTGCATATATTTAGCAATTGACGTATCCCAGCCTAACTAATTTCACGACCCTGTTAGAGGTCATACATATTTACACGATAGTGCAATTTTAATGTTAAAAACTTTTATTTTTGGTTTACCGCTTAAAAAAGTGAAACATGGCTCATGGATCCCCACCTTCCCCTACCAAGCTATATATGAATCTACATATTATAAACTACATATGTGCCCATTTTCATGCTTTTGTCAAAAAGAGCACAATTCGTCAAATGTGTGGCTCTAATGCTGGCCGTACATTACTAAAACGTTGTTGCGAATAATCTGTTTGATCGACTAATAGCTGATAAGTCGTGCTCGTAACTCAACAAAACTCGAGTCGCGTGTTGATTTGACCATTTTGATTTGACCACTATTCGAAAATTGAATCGCAACAACAGAAGTTGCGTAATGTATGATGGTGTTAGACGAGACTCGTCTTTGCTTGTTGATCAAACGGACGACTCGTAACAAAAGTTTAGCAGTGTACGCCCGACATGAAGTGCTGTACTATATTCCTTTGGCCGGACATGGCGACTGGTAATTATGCAAAAAGCATAGTCGAATAGCATATGAAATGCATAACTGACACATATAGTAGTAAGTATGATCAAACAAAAATAATTAATCGTTCATGGGATAGTTCGAGTAGTATGCTCGTAAATAATTCAATATATACCAGTGGGTACGTTTGGCGCCATACAATATAAGAATATTATGGTGTTGCACAACCATTTCCTAAAAATTGAAGGACTAATATTATTTCCTGCCCCTCGACTCTCCACAAATATTGGGGGGCTCAGCACCCACTCCCCAGTTTCGGCCCCTATTTGTATGTAATATTCTAAACCTGGAATTAAAGTACTTGTATTCGTACAGGAGTGACATTTAAGTTCTGCATTGTTGAACAAATACTTTTGATGTTGTTGCTCCCCCATTGCTGTCTATCAACAACCCCTCTCTCCACAGTACTACTGGTACTACCGTCTCAGCGGTGTTCGTCTACCATTCCCTCGCATCCTTGTTCTTGCTCCCCCATTGCTGCCTATCAGCAACCCCTCTCTCCACAGTACTACTAGTACTACCGTCTCAGAGGTATTCGTCTACCATTCCCTCGCATCCTTGTTGTTGCTCCCCCATTGTTGTCTATCAGCAACCCCTCTCTCCACAGTACTACTAGTACTACCGTCTCAGCGGTGTTCGTCTACCATTCCCTCGCATCCTTGTTGTTGCTCCCCCATTGCTGTCTATCAGCAACCCCTCTCTCCACAGTACTACTGGTACTACCGTCTCAGCGGTGTTCGTCTACCATTCCCTCGCATCCTTGTTCTTGCTCCCCCATTGCTGCCTATCAGCAACCCCTCTCTCCACAGTACTACTAGTACTACCGTCTCAGCGGTATTCGTCTACCATTCCCTCGCATCCTTGTTGTTGCTCCCCCATTGCTGTCTATCAGCAACCCCTCTCTCCACAGTACTACTAGTACTACCGTCTCAGCGGTGTTCGTCTACCATTCCCTCGCATCCTTGATGTTGCTCCCCCATTGCTGTCTATCAGCAACCCCTGTCTATCAGCAACCCCTCTCTCCACAGTACTACTGGTACTACCGTCTCAGTGGTGTTCGTCTACCATTCCCTCGCATCCTTGATGTTGCTCCCCCATTGCTGTCTATCAGCAACCCCTCTCTCCACAGTACTACTGGTACTACCGTCTCAGCGGTGTTCGTCTACCATTCCCTCGCATCCTTGATGTTGCTCCCCCATTGCTGTCTATCAGCAACCCCTCTCTCCACAGTACTACTGGTACTACCGTCTCAGCGGTGTTCGTCTACCATTCCCTCGCATCCTTGATGTTGCTCCCCCATTGCTGTCTATCAGCAACCCCTCTCTCCACAGTACTACTAGTACTACCGTCTCAGCGGTATTCGTCTACCATTCCCTCGCATCCTTGTTGTTGCTCCCCCATTGCGGTCTATCAGCAACCCCTCTCTCCACAGTACTACTAGTACTACCGTCTCAGCGGTGTTCGTCTACCATTCCCTCGCATCCTTGATGTTGCTCCCCCATTGCTGTCTATCAGCAACCCCTCTCTCCACAGTACTACTGGTACTACCGTCTCAGCGGTGTTCGTCTACCATTCCCTCGCATCCTTGATGTTGCTCCGCCATTGCTGCCTATCAGCAACCCCTCTCTCCACAGTACTACTGGTACTACCGTCTCAGCGGTGTTCGTCTACCATTCCCTCGCATCCTTGTTCTTGCTCCCCCATTGCTGTCTATCAGCAACCCCTCTCTCCACAGTACTACTGGTACTACCGTCTCAGCGGTGTTCGTCTACCATTCCCTCGCATCCTTGATGTTGCTCCCCCATTGCTGCCTATCAGCAACCCCTCTCTCCACAGTACTACTGGTACTACCGTCTCAGCGGTGTTCGTCTACCATTCCCTCGCATCCTTGATGTTTCTCCGCTTCTGTTCTTTTCGGCAGGCTGTCTGCATTCATTCTTATAAAACGACCTGCCCGCATTACACGCCTTCTTACTGCACTATTTGTTAAATACATCCGTAACGAATGGTCGTAGAACAAATGGAAGGAAAACTCTCTGTTCGGTTACTCAGGATCGCCCTCTCAAAGCCAATGATTGTATGCCTACGTATTAGCACGAAGTTTACGAAATCAATTGGACTTCGTCCCACTTCGTTAACCATTATTAATAATAGTTATTTTGGGGATGACGGTGACTAGTTTCTTTGCTGTCAACCTGGAATTGTATATCATTTTGTCAATTGTTTTACGGATTGTTTATATTTGTATGTATGATTTATACAATTCCAGATAAAACCTACTACTACTACTACTACTACTACTACTATTACTTGCTGTCTTAATTATGTGGACGTGTCGAACATGCAAAGTTAAAGGGAGGCAAACTGTTCATAGTTTTTTCATTTATTCATTAATATAATGTTCTTAAGACTACACTTACCATGTTGACTGTATAGTGATCGCCAAATTGTGTTCAGAAAAGCCCGTAACAATGTTCACAATTTGGAAGATACTACCCGGAGCATGTTCAAACGAAAACAAAACATCCAATTTCAAAACAAGCTTTATTGGCACGGGCGGAATTAACACCAATATTCTTTAATGTTCAACAATGACCCATTTTCCAAGGTTGTATACGGCAGATTTCCTGTTAAAATTACATTCTTTAATTCAGGGTGGAGGAACAGACTGGCTCCCTTTAAGTCCAAGAAAATGCGGTTAGTCCCACCGGCCTCCACAATACTGTCAATAAAATGGTGTTCACTGTTTTACTGTTTTGTGCATACAATTTGAATGTTTTATGTGCGCAGCAAACAAAATACACCGACTTTCAGGTTTGTTGAACGCAATTTGGCGGGTTGTATAATTTCATCTAATTTGTTTCAGTATTTGGAATGTTATATTAAATAACGGGGAACAGAGGATGTCGGTTTAATGGCTGCGGTGCAGCGTAATAAAAATTCATATCAAAATGAAAAAAAATAGTTTCGTAAATCTACGTTTAAATGCATAAAGTATAACCTTTTTATTTTTCAACATTTCTCACGTTTCCTCAAATAAATCGTGTGGCATGGAGTTGGGTTGAATTGTAGCTATCGTCTGGTTGCAAAGTGTCCCAACAATTAAATTACGATAGTACAATTATAGTTTAACACATACACACGCACGCACCCAAACCCCAACCCCGACCTGGGTTCATTGAAGTAGCGCTCGTGGATTTCTCTATTTCTAAATTCAGGCAGTCGTAATCTACTTGCAACCGTTGCTTCCCTTATAGACAATGCGCATTCTAGTGTAGGCCCTACATAACATTTTTAGAAGATTTTTCGATGTCGTTCACCAAAAGCGGTCCTTACCGAGCACGTCAGCCGGCTTCTTGTAGGGGCAAGTTTGAAGACAATTGGCTGTGAGTAGGGGGAGTGGGACTACAAACCAGCAACGACTGAATTGGCTCATGTCAATACCATCTTGTGTAGATCGAGCTAACCAAAACATTATGACTGGAGAGAGGGAGAGGAAGAGGAGTGAGAGGGAGAGGGAGAGGGAGAGGGAGGGAGAGGAGAGGAGAGGGAGAGGGAGAGGGAGAGGGAGAGGGAGAGGAGAGGGAGAGAGGGAGGGAGAGGGAGAGGAGAGTGGAGAGGGAGGAGAGGGAGAGGAGGAGAGGAGAGGGAGGAAGGGAGAGGGAGAGGAGAGGAGAGGGAGAGGGAGAGGGAGAGGGAGAGGAGAGGGAGAGGAGAGGAGGAGAGAGGAGGAGAGGAGAGGGAGAGGAGAGGGAGAGGGAGAGAGGGAGAGGGAGAGGGAGAGGGAGAGGGAGAGGAGAGGAGAGGGAGAGGGAGAGGAGAGGGAGGGAGAGGGAGAGGGAGAGGGAGAGGGAGAGGGAGAGTTAGTGTGCTAAGTACGTTATATTTTGTGTGACTGTTACACGGATAAAATAATTTTACTCTTATTGTCGTAGGAATGTGCAAAATTGTGTATTGTCCTTTGTATAGTTGGTTTGATGGTAGTAATAAAAAAAGATATTGTACGCATAGTTACTTATACACTATCCAAGTATGCAATCCACATACAATACATTAATTTAAATATTTAAAGGCGTACCATACTTTTATTTTCAAATAATTTAAATTCTAGTAGTTATATAATGAATGTGCACTGTGATCATGTAATGTAATTGGAGTATGCTTAATACACACTGTACACACGTTTTCAAATAGTTTATATAATAAATGGGATTGGCCATTATGCACTATTATTGAGTCTCTTTCACTTTACGAACTGAGCAAAGTGCAGCTCAATTACCATATGATATTTACATATTTAATTATAGCTAAATATGCATGTGTACATTTCTGAATGTCTGCATGGGCACACGGATGTAAACAAAAGCCCAGTGGAGTCGAGCTCAACATAGCATCAAACATACCAAATGGGTACGTGAGTGAACGAATATTATTATAAGTCTTGTAGGATTACATTCAGTATACATTATGCTAGACATCTGCAAGAACACATTTATTATTTTTGCTAAAATAGTTTTAACTAACTTTAAACAAATCTCAATTATTATAGCACCAAATATGTGTTTTGGCAGTTTGTAGATTATTTGTACTGAATACAACTTACAACACATTAGTTGGGTAGATTTATAAATATTTCCACAAAATTATATCCTTCTTCCAAATGAACATAATTCTAATAATTTCACACCCATCACATCGCAAATATTCGTAATAAAGCTTGAAGACCGCGACTACATTATGCACTACTACATTACTGGTTGCAACAAAACTGTCTTAGCGATGCTTCTTCGAATGGCCGTCGATGTATATAACAACGAAACAGTCTCCTCCCTATCGTGGCCGATGCGATCTCTGGCTTGTTTGGCGTTAGACCATCTACTGGCCGCTATGTGCGAAAATGGTGCAGATGTGGAATTTGTTCCATTTACATCTGCATCTAGC
The DNA here is from genome assembly GCA_020002185.1 of Paraescarpia echinospica. Lineage (NCBI taxonomy): Eukaryota > Metazoa > Annelida > Polychaeta > Sabellida > Siboglinidae > Paraescarpia > Paraescarpia echinospica. The sequence continues at coordinate 40,288,030 of CM034534.1, read as the reverse complement.
GACCTACACTACAGGGATCACAACTACTACAAGCAAATTTTGGATGTCATATATGAACTAGAGAAAGTGCGTCTGTGTGAAATATTTAGCCAATGTGTAGTCTCCAGTGTGCATATCGATGGCAGCTGTGACAGGTAAATTGGACCACAAGTTTGTAAGTGGACGGGTGGCTAACAGTGATGGTAGCGTAACGAGTGCGTTCGTTGTCAGGCATTCTCCAGAGAAGAACGGTGCCCGTGGAATACTAGAAGCGGTGAACAAAGCTCTGTATCTGACAGGAGGTAAAGACACGAAGCTGGTTGGTGTCACCACTAACGGCGAGGCGGCAAACACCGGCAAACAAGGTGAATTGTGGCGTCTCCTTGCTGACCAAATGCGGAAAGGTTTGGCAACATTCTGGTGTGCCGCGCACCGGTGTGACTTAGCCATTGGGTCGGTCGTCAGCACCGTACCTGGGTTGGGAATCTGGAAGTCCAATCTACTGGGCCTCGAGATGGATGAATATGTTGTCAGCGCAGGCCGGGAACGTCAAACAGTTCCCCCGGCACCACGATGTTAGGTTTGCCCAGCAACAACTGCAGTTGGTGAGTGTTGTGCTGAACAACCTACCAGCTTGCATTATGGTGTGGGAACAGATGCATGCGCCAGAAAGTACCAACGACAGAAAGGAGAAGGCTGAAGCCAAAGGGTTCCTGAGAACCTGGAACCACCAACAAATGTTGATCACCGCACTGATGGACGACACCCGGGAGATATTTGAAACACTGCAGAAGAAGTTGCAAAGGACTGATTTGTTTCACAGCGATCTTCTCACTGTGACTGATGCGGCAATCAAGAAGTTAAACCTAATGAGGGATGGAACATTCCAGGGAAGAAGGGAGGAGAAAGCGAGTTGTCCAACCGATAACACAAGAGGACCTAACGCAACGAAAGTGTAATCACCAGTTCGTTTGAACAAACCGCCGCGACAGACGAGCAATCAGGTTGGAGGTCGTGCAAGCATCGCACGAATACTTGAAACGAGGTGTAGATTTCTGAATGTCTGCATGGGCGTACGGATGTAAGCAAAAGCCCAGCGGAGTCGAGCTCAGCTCGTCTTTCATTCATTGTGGGCGATATCACTTGATCTGTACCGCACTGGCCGTGAATCGTCTCCATTTATCACGAACTATATATATTATCTTCAAGTCTCGGCTGTTCACCCCTACCTTTCAAAGAATCACTTGATGCTGTCTCGCAATCATGATTTTGGTTTTCCTCTTCTACTGTTCTCTCTTGTTCCAGCTTCTCAGTGTCGCAGTAATATCGACTGTCGACACAGACACACTGTTTGTTGATTTACTCATGCCGCGAACACCGTAGAAAGAGTGTACATCTTACCTACTTGGACAGAAAACATTGCAGACCAACTGATGATGTTCAATGTGTATCATCATCACCATCTAAAACCTATGTTTTGGATGGTGGGGCTTTGCTCCACTACTTCCTATTCCCACGTGGTTTGCCCATATATGTCAAGATAAGATAACAAAAAGTGGCACTTATGTCGAATCGGGACCCACCTAGACTTCGCTGTTATAACTTAAGTTTTGCCTAACATTGATACCACAGTGCGTTAGTTCCATTATTCAACATCATCCCAGGCATATTTATATTACGAAAATATTACAGCAACCCGGTTTGCGCTAGTCTACACTGCTGCGGTCGTGCGTTACCGCACCGCACGAGTAAAATGGGCGATACATAGCGGCATACATTGATGCAAACCGGGGCTCGTTTTACGCCACAAACGTGAGCTAAGACGCAATATATAAATAGTAAAGTAAATATGCCTGGGATAACGTTGAATGACGGAACTAACGCAAAGAGGTATCAAAGTTGGACAACACTCAAGTGATTACGGTGAAATCGTGGTGGGTCCGGATTCGACACAAGTACCTAAAATGTATTATATGTGACTGTGTCTCCAAATCACGGGTACTTTGTTCGTCTACCACGAATCTGCATGCAAATTAATCAGTGATCAATGACCAGAATCTATAGGCGATTCTGAGCAACAAACGGTGGCGCCACATCGCGGAGACCGGGGAATAGAATTTACCCAAGCGGCGTGACAGTGGCGCGACACGGTGGGTAGAGCGAAACACAGACACGCTATCCAGCGTAAACGTCCAGACTGTATTTAGGTGATCTACAAACCACACTGAGGCACCACTGGTATGACGGTCTGTGTGCTTAACCGTAATCAGCATGTATCGGCGACATTATGAAAGCAAATCAAACATTTTTTATGAAAATACGATGAAGTTCGTTCGTGTTTAAATGTACTTCGACCGGCATTAAAAAGAAAGAAGACCAATGGTCGTTTCATCACAACCGAATAAATCTTTATTTTTGGTATCGATCGAGTTAAGTGTCATTTAAACTGCGCAGCAGATTCTCGATCGCTAACCTGTGTTGGTATAATTTATATATATATATATATATATATACAGACTTGGGACCCCCTCAAAAGAAGGCTGGGGTCCCGAGGACCATTGAACACAAACATCCAGGTTTACCCCTATATATATATATATACATTTAAGGCGTCCAGTAACCTATGACCGAGCTGCACACACTGATTCAAACCTGAACGGGCGCTACTTGGGACATTATATTCCTAAAACGACGTGGAATTATGGAAAATACGAGCGTTATAGTTAGAGTACATAATTATAATTTGCTGTTTCAGATTTGTGACCAAGTATAAGTGTACGTCACGTGACGTGTGCGTGTAGAGGAAACTGTTTTATGACATAAATTGTGTATGTCTGTGGAAAGCAAACATTTTATAATTTATATATATATATATATATATATACATAAATTATAAAATGTTTGCTTTCCACAGACATAAACAATTTTTAATATATATATATATATATATATATATACATAAATTATAAAATGTTTGCTTTCCACAGACATAAACAATTTTTAATATATATATATATATATATATACATAAATTATAAAATGTTTGCTTTCCACAGACATAAACAATTTATGTCATAAAACAGTTTCCTCTACACGCACACGTCACGTGACGTACACTTATACTTGGTCACAAATCTGAAACAGCAAATTATAATTATGTACTCTAACTATAACGCTCGTATTTTCCGTAATTCCACATCGTTTTAGGAATATAATGTCCCACGTAGCGCCCGTTCAGGTTTGAATCAGTGTGTGCAGCTCGGTCATAGGTTACTGCACGCTTTAAATGCTTAATAAATCGCATGTTGACGCAAGCCAGAGCGCTATTTGGGACAAAAAATGGTCCCTCAAATCATTATTTTATAATAACTGAATTGTATATCTGAAACAGTTTGGAATGGTGGCATAGACACACTGAGGTGTCAAATTGGTTCGTTGTTGGACGCGCGACTGGTGCGATCGGCTCCGGGATGGAAGTCGGAATCGGAGTGCTTGCACTCTCTGTTGTCGCCGTGTGGTCCTTCATTTGTTTCGTAATAACGAGCGGTTAGTTATACAAAAGAATGTTCGTAAGTCGCTTTGTTTTTCATCGCTTTATTTTAGCTCTAATAAATTAGGAAGTCTTAAAACGCACAGTGACTGCGCTTAACTGCTGAAGCCTGAACGGACATACGCACGGATTGGATATAATATATGTGTGTGTGCGTGTGCGTGTGCGTGTGCGTGTGCGTGTGCGTGCGCCTGTGTGTAGCACGTCACGTAGGGTCGATGGACTCACAGACAGTGTCCATGGCCTGCAGTCGCCGTGACCGTACACCACCCACTCGTACAATGCATCAAACTCAAGGATGCCCTTTATTTTTTTGCCGTTGGTGATTGCTAACGTGCGTGCTGTGGATGTACGCCACGCTCACCCTTGGAGTACGTCTTTGTTGCGACGAAATGTTGCTCAGACGTTGCAACCCCGCGTATAGCAACGTCGTTCTCCGGGGTAGCTGCGTGAACATTAATAGTATTATTTATGTACAAAAGACATATTAATGTAATTCTTAATTATTTTATTTTACCTAGCTGTCCGGTTTGTATGTTTGCGCATACATTTGTCTAAGTAGTTGTCTGTTTGTCTGTCTGTCTGTCTGTCAGTCCGTCTGTCAGTCCGTCCGTCCGCCCGCCCGCCGACTTTATTTCAAAAGTCTGTGTCGAACGGCACGTGCACAGCTATATAACTAAATAACTACTTATGTTGTTCGTTCACAACAGGCCACATACGTTCGGCTTCATCTTTGTCACGTACTGCGACATGCGCGCTTAACACCTGCATAAACGCCTCGTGACAGTCCATTTTAGACCTCTGACGTGGCGAACCCAATAGACGCTCGTCTGTGTTCACCATATATATAAATAGAACACGCTAGTTGGCTGGCACGCTCCCGCCTTGCAGCTTCGTTCGCGATACGCACGACAGGCGGCGCAGTGCATGACCCTGTCACGTGAGCAAGTGCGATGACGTCGGATGAAAACAAAAACACAGCAGCCTTATTCGTAGGTTGGAGACGAATTGCTCTCACGCCACTCGAAAAAGCAGTGTTTCCACACACAATGGCTTCTCTACAAGGGAGCGAAACGCGAGAGGAAGTACTCAACGGTAAGTTTCAGTCAATTCCCTTCGAACAGAAAATGCTAGAGTCGTTTTCTGTGACAATATATGGGGACTTTTCCAGTGTGGTTTTTGTGTGTGTATCATGGATGCTTTGTTTACGTTTGGCTTTGGCCTTGCTCGGCGGGAATTCGCGTTGCATTGATTCTGCCCATTGGGACGTTTCGGTCTACTAGAATATTCTTGTTCGCGCTGTTTAGCCAAATCTCACTTCTGTTAATAAGAATTTGATAAAACATGGTAAAACGTAAATGGATACCCAATGAAAATGGTGTTTGAGAAAATATATGGCGCAATCACAAAAATCGTTAGTCACGGACACGGCTATAAATAGAAACTGTCACTGTTTTGGTTACCATTGTGGGTATATTTAAGTACGTGATTATATAGAATACTGACGTACTTAATTAAATTGTGATGAACCACTCAAAACAAAACTTAGGGCTAAGTGTCTAGGAACAGACGCAGTGACAGTGTAATGACAGGCTTGCCACTTGCACTGCAGTTTGCGTCTGTGTCTGGCTTTATCGAAGTCAAGACAAGAGTGCACAACAAAGTGGATGGCAAAATACATCTGGATACATTATAACAAATTATGCAGTAAATCATATTCCAAGTAAACCATATTTACAAAGTGGTTACATTTATCCAGGTCCAACTTCTTCCATTAAATACAATCAAAGTCATTTGTTGATGATTCTGTTGTACAGATTTTTGAGAAAGAATCCTTGGCTTTGGCTTTGCTCAGCGAGTCCATGGCAGGTTTTTTCATTTCCCAGCTTGGGATCTTTTACTTCCCCTTGCATAGACACCAGATAGAAGGGACCAGTGGTTTTAATAGTGTTTCTTCTGAAAGACACACGCAATGTACGGTGAACGAAATTTTCAACACAGGCTGAACCAGTACCGAACCACTGCCCGACAGCACTAGGATTCGAACCCCGGTCCACCCAAATGACAGTCCAGCACACTAACCGCTCGACCACTGCTCCCCACTTAGCCCAAGAAAACCCTGAACATTTGACTCCCTAAAATATTGAATACAAAACAAGAGTGGCTGTTCGAGAATGAAACAAAAACATTAATTTTAACTTGCATTGACTGTGCTATTTTGCATTAAATTGCCCGGTTGCCACATATAGGATATTAAGGCCGATTAAAACAGAATTCTACAAATATCTAGAAAATAAGACCAATTATATGACAGTGGTACATTAACATATTTAAATTATTAGGTCTGGTGTATGTAATGTTACACTTATAGCCACTGTTGGAGATTTGTCAGCTGAAGAAACACTTGATGTGTCATATGCCTGGTACCTTTTTTGGAACAGTTCTACGCAGGTAAACCCTTCCACATAATCCACTAGCAATAATTAAACGCATCTGTCGAGCAACAGGAAATTGTTGAAATTACCTGGAATCGTTTATACCACTTTTCTGTATTCAATGAGCTTGCCAACTGGGTTAAATTGGATGTAGTTATTATCTGGCTGCGAATGTGACAGAAATTATGATTAAGTATATTTAAACACTTCTCATAAAAGTTGAATTGGTGTTGGCCATTTAAACTAATAACAAACAGATTTTCAAATTTCTCAGCATGACATATCACATTGTATATTTATATGCAGATACATTTCAACACCAAATATCTTACAATGGATCATAAGGCCTTTCACCTCATATATTACATTTACAATTTAAAAATAATGTTATGTATGCACCATGGTTAAAATGCATTTTTTCTGCCACATGATCATGTTAGAAACCTTTGATCTAGATAATCACCGGGTGATGTATGGCAAAAAGTATGTACAAAGTTTGCTCACTGTCATTAATCATTGTTTGATGATAGACCTGGCTTTTCAAGAAGACATAATTATTGAAAACAGGGCAACTTTTCACATGTGAAGATATACTTTAGGGCATTGGCAGACAGACAAACCATATGGGTGGGTATATGTCTAAACTATTGAGATGTTTTCTAGTGAAGTTAGAATAAAAGCTCAGGTTACACGCTCACACTCTTGCATGCATGCAAACGTGCATGCACGTGTGCACACACACACCCATTCATCTACTCTGGCCATGGTAATCCCAGTAGACATCAGTAATTGACACACATAGTGGGTGTAGACTAGGGCATTAGCTGCATCATTGACAGCCAACCCCTGCCAGTCTGTCAATATTAGCATTTCTTTACACTGCCTTTCCTGTGCTCAAAATAGAGATAGTGATACTTAATTCGCACAGCCAGTGTACTCACAGCATAATTTGCAACATAGTAGTTCACATTGAAGTATCAATAGGGTCTGGCATTTGTGTTGGGCAGAAACATTTTGCGATCTTCGAGTGCTGTCAATGTTCTTGATAGATTTATTCACAGTATAGGTTGACCAGCCACAGTTCCATTTGCAATTTCACTACCTTGTGGATCATTTGGAACTACAGAATGATGCACCACTTTTGTAGGCATCATTGCCAAATGTAATGGTTGTCGACATTTCTGCAAGAATCTGTAATCTTTATTTAAGTTACTTTACTTCATTTTTTTATGTTTTTTTTATCTTTTGCATGCAATAAACCTAATTGAAATGGCAAATAATTTCATTCATCAGAACGTGACGATGAACCAAGACAAAACCCGATATATCCATTTTCTTCATTTTGAGAAAAAGTCACTTGTGCTTCACCCTCAAAGTTTAAATAACAACAACTTTAAAACAATTAAGTTGGTATATGTTTACTTACAACGCCAAATAGAATGGTGGCAAACTCTTATTAAATATGTGTTGCATATTTGTTATGCAAAATGTGATTTGAATGATTTTGTTGTAAAAACTCTGTATATTCATACAGCGCGCCGCATCACTCCGCATAGGTGCTCGTGTGGCATGGTGGTCCTGATTGGCTGAACAGAGATATATCGCGTTTATAAAAAAAATGGATGGCGCTTATCGTGCTTTGAAAACAAACACTCTTTTGTGCAGGTGGTTTCATGGGGATATATTGCATAAATTAGATAGGTCCTAGGGATTCCTATCTCAACATGTGTTTAAACAAACAAAAGGTTTGGGCAAAATAACAAAAATGGCATTTATCACGTTTTGCCCTGAAAGTGAAACCCTTCACATGTTAAATTACTCTGATGTCTGCTGCTATCATTTCACTAAAACTTGCAAAAAATAACGATACACTCGGTGGAACCTCACTATTAAGGCCACCCTTGGGATGGGGTCAAAGTGATCTGAATAGCAGGGTATTAGTGGGACTAACTTCCTCTACTTTACGGGTACTGAAATAAGTTGGTGCGATCCTGTCGTGACCATAAAGGTAGCTGTATTTAGGTGACCATAAACCAAGGTTCGACTGTAGTAGTCACTGTTCGTCAGATAATAATCAGATACAGAACTGTGACTTTTAGAATAGCAAGAATCCTTCCAAGAATGCATGATTTTATTACTGGTAACTGCTACTGTAAGAGTCTCTCACAGTTCTCGGTCTGGAAGAATGTATTTACTTCCTACACCTGCGATGCCTGCTGTGGCCCCTTGCAGTGGTTCATGACCCGAAACTTGTCATGTTTTCATATTGTCTAGTCCACCATCTAGTGCATCTAATATCCCACCATTTTACAAGTATTATTACCAAAATAGTTTGCATTTTAATGTGAGTATTACGTATTTCAGACATTTAGTTTCAATTTTCATGCCAGATGTTTCGCTGCTCAGTGCATGATTAATACCATGTATTGATGATCAATCATGTATGTGGATGACGTGAAGGTAAGGAAGGGTAGTTCGTGTCAGTGTGACCTTGGCAATGGGCCACATGTACATCTTCCTGATTCTATACCTGTACAGCTTTTGGTGTAATTGTTTGGAAATAAAATGATACAACTCACTTGTTTTTGAAGCAAGTGCTGGTTTCTGGTTCACTAACCTCATAGAGGTTCTAGAACCTTCTGGTCTCAATGGAGGCAGATGTAATGACGGAGGTTACTGCGGCAAGCCACAAATTTATATTGCTGTCATCCTTCTATATTGAGAAATAAGGGATCATCTCAAAATGTTGATGTCCGACATCGGATGAAATTACTTTTGTTTGGGAGAAGGAGGTCAGAAGTAGTTTCACCTGGCATCGGACATCAATATTTTACACTTCAGACTGATACTAAAATGTATTGATACCATCATGTAAAAGTTTACACACTTGTCAGTGTTTATAACTTTCATCTGAAAAGACGGATTTTTTAATCCATGATGTAAAACAGTCATTTGTATGTGGGTACCTGGCTGTAGACAGTTACGGATATAATAATATTTATGTGAATAAATAGTCTTCACACAATAATAGCAGAATGGCTGAATGCTTCCCAAGTTCCCTGAGAAGTCAATATGGAATGATGGAATGAGCAGGTCTGCCTGAGTGTGTTTTGAGCTGTCATCAGGACTGGATAAAGCGCTACATTATTTAACATATGAACTTACTTTTGTTCCGCTCAACAACATCTGCTGTGGCTATAAAGTCAAATTTGAAAACGTCAGTCTGTTAGAGATATTACGGTTGTAAACTGTTTGACGTCGAGGCTTAGTACTCAGCTTTCTAGCCTGTCTTTCTCCCACACACGCCACCTTCTGTGTCTTCAGTTTGTTTCTCCTAACCTTTCCTCTGCCTCCCTAGTGTGTGTCTAATAGTCTACACATCATGTCGCCAGCTGTATTGGTCTGGGCATGAGCACAGCAGATTCCCAAAACCTGATGGTGATCTGTGCATTTGCTTTTGGACTCGATTGATATGTCACTTTAAAATTTATATATATATATATATACATTGATCTTTTCGGTTGACTTTGTCTCTTCCTGTTTGTCAAACGTAATGATTCATTGATCAGATCATACCGATGGTTGTACTTGTAATCTGTAATCGTGTTAGCCATGTAGTCAGTTTGATGTTAACAGCTGTTTTCAAGCTGTCAAAAAGTTGCAGAAAAAAGGTAGCATTTGCTGCAATAAATAATCAAGAGACTAATAGATAGGCAGATTGCATGTTGGTCATTTTTTATCTGGGCCATGAGACTGGTTCGTGTACCTCATGGTTTGGTTTAAAAACTGAACAAGGTACAGTAGTTGTGAGATGAATCATGTAGCGTAGCTTCTTTGAATAAAAATCCACAGGTGTTCCTTAAGAGGGGTGTTGCTGACCAGCTGTTGAAGTAACAACATAATAAAAACTAAACTGCAGCACTTCAAGAAAATCAGTTGCAATTACACCTCTTAAAAAATTCATTGTTATTTATTACGCAATTACAGATTGAAAATTAACCTAACCCTGACTAATGACTATGTATTTGTTCAGTAGTGCATCCACAGATGTCTTCTTGATCAATGTTTGCTGGTCGTATTCTGTATTCACCACTAGCACATTTTTCAGTAAGTAAATTTATTTATAAACGCCACTATCCTCAGAGACATGTTGTGTATAAATACATTTGTTTCGATAACGTTTTAGGTCATGATGGTCAGACCCTTTGTCCAAACCCCTGCAGTTTGTACACAACTATCGCCAATTTCTGTGCAGATAGATCAGCAATGTGTGCATAGAAATTGCCATCAGGACAATTAATGGATACAGCATCACAATTGGTGGAGGTTTGTAGGTCAAGGTTGGTTGTTCATGACATATTGTTATATCCTACTCCTGGAAAAGCAGCGAAAATGTGTGACTTTGTAATAAATTATGAAATCATGTTACATCATGGTGTCAATAAATTAGTTAGTTGTACATGACTTATATCTTACAGGTCTGGAATAGCAGTAAATGTGTGACATCATAAATTAATTAAATGTTGCATCATTCTGTCGGTAAATGAATTTGTTAGCAATAATGCACACCTGTGTGACATAGTAGAGATAGTAATATAATGAACATTACATAATCCTGTCAAAACATGGGTATGTTGTCCATTATATATAATATTAATCTGTCACCTGGAATAGCATGATTGATGTCATAATAATGAATACTGTTGCATCAGTATGTCAATAATTGCATCTGTTGTCCATGATATAATATTGTATCTGTCACATCTAATAGCATTATTGGATGTGTGACATCATAATGTTTACTGTTGCAGCATTCTACAGTGTCAATATTTGAGTAAATATTTACATGGTTCACTGTTGACATGTTGTTAGATAGAACAATGTGCTATTACTACACTCTGTACTACCAGTTAGTTGCACCACACATGTAGCAGATAGAACTAATTATGATATCTAATGCTACTCATGGATAGCATTATTTGTAAAAAAATAAAGCATAATATTTGTTACTTCTAAGTAAACATACATTATAGATTTCAGACAGCTGTTTATCAGAAATTACACAATTCTATTATGCAACGTCAAATAACATGAACTACCCAGGGTAGTCGTTATCCAACAGCATTGATCCATGTATTCAATTATTCAGCATGTGTTCATGTTTTAGTTTATATCTGGCCACATCCAGTCAGCGACAAATTTCAGTCGATGATGACGTGGCCTAGATGCCTGACACGCTGCACACTGACCGATATTTCAATTTGGTCATATCTGTGGGTCAGTAGTAATAATACCCAGATTCAGCTGGAACCATGTGGATATGGGTGACACTAGCCAGGCACAGGGAGGTCAGGCCACTAATCAATACTACAGACCTACTGGTCCTACTGTGGTGTTCTCATGCAACAGTGTCATTGGAAGCAGTTGGAGGTCCCTGGCGTGATGTTTGTATGGCCAAATACGCCAGGTTTTAGTCATTGTAAACCGTATTGTCTTTGATGATTGAATATCTTGAGGATCCTTCATTTTTATATAATGAATTTCTTTTTAACATATCCAGTGTTTGTGATTACCTTTTTTGTGTAAACTTTCACCTTTTTTTTAAGTAGGCTTCAACATACAACAATATGTATGACATCCAAAGTCATCTTACACATGTGACAGCTCGTAGTTTCCTTCATCTTGGTTGATTGACATGTAGAAGAGACCGTGTGAATAGGAAACTACAGTAACCCCAATAGGACAAGATGAGGGGAACCATGAGCTGTCAAATGTTGTGATGACATCGTCTGACCTTGGACGTCCTACATACTGAATCCTATTTGAAAAGAGACAGAAACCTAAAAAGTAACAACAGTCATTGCATTCATTTTCCAGATGTATGTTTAAAACGAAATTGTCTGAATGCTTTACTGTCTGGCTATTTTTACACCACAATAAACTATCACCAGTGTGGGCATTTGATAAATTGTGTACCTTGCCAACTCTTTCTAAGATCAAATTAGTGACAGGGTCTTGTGGGCATCTTGATTACATCGTCAACTTGTGGTGTTAATTAGTGTGATGTAAGAGTCGGATTCATAGGGAATTTGATCATAACCAGCTCTGATTTGTATCAGTGTTGACAGTGAGAGCTTTGAAAGATCAATTACTTAACTGTCAACAACTTAGGGAATACTAAATCCAAATGAAAACTATGGTTATTACTTATCAAAAGCACATTTTAAGTATAGAAATGCAAATCTAATGGGGTTAAACATAACAATTATTATAAAACTTAATTTTTTGGTAGAATATATTAAAAAAAACGCAACAACTTATAATTTTTTTTGGTGTCATCTCTTCATGTGATGTGAGGATTAACCTAAGCGTTAACGAGGTCATCTGCAAGATTAAATTATGTTTGCCACATTGTGAGATATGAAGCATCTAGATAAGGCAGCCACTAGACTAGGAACAGTGCAACTTCTATCTGGGATTAATTTGTGCTGACATCTGATCATTGGTTAATTGTTGACATCTACTTATTCCCTGAACATGTGGTGCACGTTAAATGTTTAGACAGCGAATTTATTCAGCAAATTACTGGACCAAGAAATTGTTTTCTTTTCTTGGTCCTGTTTCGTACAATCCTGGTCCTTCACATACATAGATCTATACATGAATATGGCTGGAGCTAGGTCTTAGTGGGTCCAATGCGATAATCATGGTCTTTCCCCTGCATGTTTAAGAGCTAAATAATCACCCTAAGAACACTTTCTTCCTTGAGCAACAAAAGCTCGCTGATCATATCAAACTCCAGTGAGGAATTCAAGTGACACCATAAACTCTGTCAATATAGCAAGAAATAAAACTGACCCTATTTGAAGTGGTTGCATGCAATATGAAGCAACCTTGACCTTTCTAATGATGTAGTCATCATCTCAGTTCTGTAGCAGCAATGAGATTGACTCATAAAGACCCACTCATATTTTCTCCCCAAAATTGTTTAATGGTTCATAGTCACAATGTCCCCCAATGAATGTACACAGCATGCTATGTAGGAAAAGTTTGCTTCTTTTTTAATGTTTTTTTATAGCTTTTATTGGCATAATATTTCACATATCCATGTGCATTCATGCGTGTGTGTGCATTCATGCATGTGTGCGCACACTTGTGGGAGCATGCAGGCATGTGGGAATACGTGTGTATATACACCTGTACATGTACACAAGCAGCAAATGGCTAGTTTATATTCTTGTGAGCTGGACAGAAATAGATTACTTGTGTTATATTGGTACTGCCACAATGAAGCATTAGTTGTCAGAAAGAACGCAGCCTTACAACAAATGGGTGTATACACGATACTATTCTATATAATCCATAGGCTGTGGGTGGGTATTATCCTGCACGTATGTGTATTATTCAATGGTTAACCAGTGTTATGGACTAATCTAGTTCTCCACCTACAAAGTTTACAGAACACAAGTACTTTGTCCTCTCATTGGACAGTGGCGTATTCTATGTTGCCCTTGGCAATGCCCAGCTTACTGCATGAATGTTAAACATGGCTGTCTCTATGGCAACCGACTAGTCATAACTTCTTACTGAACAGCTGACGTTATCATCAATAACTCTCTTCTGGCAGTCTGTGACGTGTCTCAGCCAGTTGTGACCTAGTTCAGGTGATTCACTGTATTCAAGTGGGTCGTGGTAGATATCTGGTCATAGAGTTGACTCAGTATCTGAATACAGCTTTGTAGACGGTATAACTAATGAATTACACCATATAGTAGCTTTGTAGATGGTATAACTAATGAATGAATTACACCATATAGTAGCTTTGTAGATGGTATAACTAATGAATGAATTACACCATATAGTAGCTTTGTAGATGGTATAACTAATGAATGAATTACACCTTATAGTAGCTTTGTAGATGGTATAACTAATGGTATAACTAATGAAGGAATTACACCATATAGTAGCTTTGTAGATGGTATAACTAATGAAGGAATTACACCATATAGTAGCTTTGTAGATGGTATAACTAATGAATGAATTACACCATATAGTAGCTTTGTAGATGGTATAACTAATGAATGAATTACACCATATAGTAGCTTTGTAGATGGTATAACTAATGAATGAATTACACCATATAGTAGTAATGAGACAATGCTTGTCTTGACAGTGTCATGTTTGGTCAATTTCATGACACCAGTGCTCGCTTGAGATCTTCATTTGTCTGGTATGCTTTGATGTCTAATAGACCATTATGTATTGTAAATCTCCAAACCCACTCACAATCTCACTGAGTGGTATACTAGCTACACAAAACTCTGATCACATGGCCATATTTGCTGCTCTAAATTTTAAAGTTAAAACGTTTAATAAAATAAAAACAATTAACACAAGATCATTTACAGGAAACAAAATGCGGGGTTTTCTTGAAGAACTTGAAAACAGAATGGACCGACATTTTTGATCATAATGTAACAGCAGACCCAACGATAACCTGTGATCAACAATTTACTATAAAACTTGATGAAATAATAAATAGGCACTTTCCATTAAAGTCTGTTAAATTCAATAAATACAAACAAACAAAATCCAAATGGATGAATTGCAATCTCCTCTCAGAAATTAAACAAAGGGACAAACTCTACAGAACAGTCAACATGACAGAACCTGGCACAATGGCATATGCCTCAAAATATGCGGAACTTAAAACCAAGGTTAAACATGTCAGAAAGCTGAAACGAGATGCCAAAGCAGATTATTACAAGTTATAATTTAATAAACATAAAGAAGACACTAAAAAAACATGGGAAACTATTGCTGATGTAATGAATAAATCCAGAATACAAAAAAATTACCAACTCAACTTAATAAAAACGGAATCAAGATAACAGACAAAAACAAAGTAGCAAATCAATTCAACAACTTTTTTCTAATCGTTGGTCCAAATCTTGCTAATAAAATCGATACTGAAGGAAAACCTAACTTCAAAACTTATATAGACAAGAAGAAAGTAGAGACAGTTTTCACATTTACACCAATTGACGAAGAACAAACGAAAACAATTATAAATAAACTAAAACATAAGAAAAGCTCTGGATATGACAGCATTTCTCAAATGTTATTAAAAGCTTCAGTGAATGCCTTAGCCAAGCCAATTACTTGCTTAATTAATTAGTCGCTGACAACAGGAAGATTTCCCAATAAATTGAAAATGGCGAAGATTGTTCCTATTTTCAAGAAAGATGATGAACACGATATGAATAACTACAGACCTATATCCCTTTTACCTTCTGTATCTAAAGTGTTTGAAAAAGCAGTTCATGCACAACTATTTAAATATTTCACTATAAATAACCTCCTATATGTATATAGGTACGGATTCAGAGAAGGTTATTCTACTGAATTAGCATTAACTGAAATTGTAGATCGAATATATTTAGATCTTGATGAAAAAAACTACCTATATCAATATTCCTAGATTTGTCAATGGCCTTTGACACTATCGACCATGCAATTCTCATCATCAAGCTAAAACATTACGGCATAACAAATGTAGAGTTAGATTGGTTCAGAAGTTACTTATACAACAGACAGCAATATGTTGAAGTTAGCAACGTTCAATCATCTGCAGAAACAATAATCGCAGGAGTATCTCAAGGGTCAATATTAGGACCTCTACTATTCTTAATATATAAATGATTTAGCAATGGCTAGTACACAATTTACACCCATCATGTATGCTGATGACACCACCCTTGCTCAGCACGTTGGGTAACTTCACAAATAACCGTACAACTAACTCAATATCTAATCAAATAAATTCGGAATTAACCAAGATAACGGACTGGCTAGCAGTAAACAAGCTCTCACTCAATGTAAGCAAAACGAAGATGATGATTTTTCATAGTAAGCAAAGAAAATTCCTAATATTGATGTAAACAGTATTCCAATTGAACATGTAACACACTTTAAATTTCTTGGTATTCTCATAGACTCGAATCTAACATGGTCTTCTCATCTCAATTACATAGCCAACAAATTGTCAAGGATATGTGGAATTATATCTAGATTAAGACTTTATGTTCCAGTGTACATAATAATCTACAATTCACTATTTTTATCACACCTAAATTATGGAATAACAGCATGGGGTCTTAATGTAGGACCACGGAGAAGTAAGTTGCAAAAAAAACTGTCAGAGCAGTATCAAACAGTAAATATAATTCTCATACTGCACCTCTGTTTAAGAATCTTGAATTACTAAAGGTACTGGACATCTATAAACTATCATGTCTCAAACTTTTTTTTAAGTATGAAAACGGAAGCCTCCCAGGATACTTACAAAACATGTTTCAAACACAGGAAAATACAATAATAAGATTAAGAAGGACCAGATGGGCACCTCAATGTTTTAGTAACATGGAAAACAACCTTCCAAACAACAATAATTATGATATTCAAGTAAAACATACAAATTCAAAGTATTGCCACCTTTGTATCAGACATGAGATTCCAAAACTAATCCAAGAAAACTTTCTTCCAAAAATTGTACTTGAAAAAATTAAAAGTCATTCATACCAAGACTTTATAAACTATGCAACAAAATATATAATTAGCAAATATATATCACAATGTAACATTCAGAATTGCTTTATATGCAAGCCAAATGGACCATATCTACAGTAGACATTTTATAATATATAAATATTGTTGTTAGTTATACTCTAGTATGTGTTAGATTATGTTTGTAAATGTAAGTTAAGCTAGTTTTGTTTCAGTTAACATTAACTGACAATAATGACATCAGTGGGTTTAGAGACAGTAATGATAGTGTCTGATATCAATATTTGCAAATCATGGTAATACTTGTTTACTATTTTTCTTGTACTTCAATTAATTTACAGTTACTATTTTTTTATTTATAAGTTATATCTATACAGACATATTTATTATATATTCGTCATGGTGGCCTGCACGTCAGCGATCTTGTAGATCTTAGTACAGGTCTTCATAGATCAGTCATCATGTACACTTATAATAATGTATAAACTGTATTATTATGTACAAAATTGATCTGAAATAAATCTATCTATCTATCTATCTATAGCTGAATCACCATTAAGACTAGCATACAGTTTGCCAGTGCAAAGGGTCCATGCCATAGACTTTTATATTTTATCACCTCCTCATATCTCAGTTATACAGTTATGTCATATCACAAGATGGAAGTCCTGTGTGAAATATGTGACACTCTGAAACAATTAATTAAGAAATTTAGACAGAATCCAGGGTTAGGTCTATATTTACGTTTCTCTCCTCGTTGTTCCCTGCTGTAGAGGGGTGAGGATCAGGTACAGTAAACCTGAACCACTCTGTGTGTCTTTTCCTTCCATGGCATTCTGATCATCGCTCCCTCTCTTTGATCTATTTCTATCTTTTATCCTCCTCTGATCTTCTCTTGTCCCTCCTCATGCAGTCCTCCCATCTCAGCTGTGGCCTTCCCCTTTTCCTGTGTCCTTCATGTTGTTCCGCCTCTGCTCTCTTCACTATTTTTCTGCATCCATCGTTGCCAAGTGGCCTCCCCATCTCATCCAGCTTCTCAATAACCAGTTAGGTCTATATTTGTATGAGCAGTTCCTTGTCTTGTTGTTGGGCAAACATCATCTGACCACTTGTTTTTTGTGCTTTACCCATTTTTCTGGAGGTCAAAGTTTTGTTTTTCACAAATGACTGTCTGCTCACCAACTAAATCTGTAAATGCGGGGTAACTTATCGGGCAAACTATAGAACTGTTTACTGATAAACAGGATCATAACATAAAAACTGACAGGCCCTTAAATGGACCAGTTGGTCGCATAAGTAGGCAGGCCAAAGTTTGATGTTGTTAGCTGTCAGCAACTCGTGTTTTTAGATTTGGTAAACAAGGAGGCCTATAATGTTTCATGGTACACATGTCACAAATGAAGCTGAACTGTTATGAAACTACTTAATTCCAGGGGTGTATTGAGACAGAAATAAACTTTAGTCTTACTTGAGCTTTAGCTCTAGGCCATTTTTTGGGTGTGCTTTTCTCAGGCAAAAATTCAACTCACCATTTTGCTATTCCAACAGAAATGCGTGTTGCACTCACATAAATTAACGTTTACTACTTACAGGCAATAACTGCTTTATATGCGTATTCTTTGACATGCAATAGATCTGCATATTGCTGTATACAACCTGTATATAGAAGTTGAAGAAATACATTCCAAGCAACTGAAGCTGAGTAAGTATCATCTAAAATTAACAATGGACGATATTTCCGTAATCAACATGTCAATGATATAACATGATGTTCCGATTTTCATAATAAAACATTATAATTTTATATTGTTGCATGATTATCATCAACAGGGTTGGGGTCAAGTACCAGTATTTGTACTTGTACATAAGTACACATTTGTCAGTACTTGATGTACTTGAGTACTTGATGTGTGAAAATGCAAAGTACTTGTACTTGAACTACAGTACTTGGTAAATAGTAAGTACTTTTCAAGTACTAAAGTGTAGAGTAGGAAAGTTTTGTACACGATAGTTTCAAGGATTGTAGGGTCTGGGGTGTGAAAATAGTGTGAAAGCCCTTGTGATGTAGGTGATGAGTGCTTTACTTATTTAATTAATCAGCTAAGGTGTAAAATAGTGTGGAAGCTATTCTGATAACTCAGCAGCAGTGTGTCTTTGATGCACCTTCCTTGAATGTCTTTCCTTGTGATGTAGGGGGCGAGTGTTTTACTTATTTAACTAATCAGCTAAGGTGTAAAATAGTGTGGAAGCCATTCTGATAACTCAGCAGCAGTGTGTCTTTGATGCACCTTCCTTGAATGTCTTTCCTTGTGATGTAGGTGGTGAGTGCTTTACTTATTTAATTAATCAGCTAAGGTGTAAAATAGTGTGGAAGCTATTCTGATAACTCAGCAGCAGTGTGTCTTTGATGCACCTTCCTTGAATGTCTTTCCTTGTGATGTAGGGGGCGAGTGTTTTACTTATTTAACTAATCAGCTAAGGTGTAAAATAGTGTGGAAGCCATTCTGATAACTCAGCAGCAGTGTGTCTTTGATGCACCTTCCTTGAATGTCTTTCCTTGTGATGTAGGTGGTGAGTGCTTTACTTATTTAACTAATCAGCTAAGGTGTAAAATAGTGTGGAAGCCATTCTGATAACTCAGCAGCAGTGTGTCTTTGATGCACCTTCCTTGAATGTCTTTCCTTGTGATGTAGGTGGTGAGTGCTTTACTTATTTAACTAATCAGCTAAGGTGTAAAATAGTGTGGAAGCCATTCTGATAACTCAGCAGCGGTGTGTCTTTGATGCACCTTCCTTGAATGTCTTTCCTTGTGATGTAGGGGGCAAGTATTTTCTTAGTTTTTCTAATTGACTTGAGGTGTGAATTCCTAGAGAGGGCTTCCTATGATCTTTGTTTACATCCTTGGCAATGAATTGACAACATCAGAAGACACTGATTTTAACACCCATTCTTAGATGTTGATGTACTTGGAGTTAATCTTGACTGGCCAGTATGTAAGATGCCAGGTTTCATGGGTACCTCAGAATATTCTACAACTGTTATTGCGGCTGAACAATCGTCACCTGTCACTACTGTATTTTACTGTCTATAACTTTGTCAAGATGGCATCTGCTATTTGGAAACATTTCATTCCACCAGATAGTAAAGTTGGCAATTTTACGGCCAAGTGCATACATTGCAATCGTGATTATTCATGTTCTAAAACTGCTACATCGAACCTCATCAAGCACTTGAATGTTTGTAATGTATATTGTTAGTCTATGCTATCTCTAGTTTAATTTCTTCAGATAAATATTTTAAATAACAACCAAATGATAAGAAAATGTGATGCTCAGTTTTGCTCATATCAAAAAGTCACATAAATTTGTGTTGCAAAATAAACATGGCAAAATATCGAAAAATATTACAACCATTAAAATAGGCCCATTTATATTTGAGTACTTGTACTTGATATGTCAGTACTTGATGTACTTAAGTACTTTGTACATAAGTGAGTACTTGAACTGTACTTGTACTTGATATTTATTTTGGGTACTTGATGTACTTGAGTACTTGATCAACTGTACTTGACCCCAACCCTGATCATCAAGCAACTTTATCTGCCTCTGCAAGAATGATCACAGGCATGAAATAAGTGTTTAATACATTTCAGTAATATTCCAAACAGTCTAAAAAAATTACTTTTTTCAGCCTGGCCTGGTCCCTTGATCTGGAAATGAAATTCGAGCTTGTCTACATAAACCTGGTGTGTCTTGTATGTAGGCAACACTTAGGTCAGAGGTAGAGATCCCTATGTAAATGTTTGTTTTCAAGTCTCAACCAAATGCTGGTGTCTGTTAAGTGTTATGAGTGTGATAACATCAGGCTATTTCTAACTCACAGTTATGTACTGCAAATCCACCCTCGGGGTAAACACATAACTACCCACCCATTGTTATTAATATGTATTTTTCTATAGTATCTAAATATAGTATGATCAATCATGTGGGAATTGTTAAGTTGCTGTGTATGTAATGCCGTGTGTAATGACAAGCTTAATGCAGTTGTGCTGGGTTGCAATTTCTCCTGACGTTTTCTCACCAACCTCCCCCCTCACCTCCTCCATTCTTCGCTTATTTATTTTGCCCCCCCACAATTCCTTTACTGCAGTTATTTTCACAAATTAGGAATTTCTATTGTTTTTCCATCATCACCATGGTCTCCAGGCCATAATGGTGTAAGTACTTCCCCTAATTCAGACAGTACTCTTGCCTGCCAACAACTCGCTTGACAGTTTGCCAACAAAACTAGATTGAGAACCCGTTCCTCCGTCAGTGGTAAATCACCTCCCTGTCAAGGGCCTTGACAGAGAGGTCAGTGGGTCACCAGTACAGTGACCATAGGGAAGCTTGTTCTTCACCCTTTGTGTTCCCCCTGTGCATTCATACATTTACTGGAAACTGATTTAAATTACATTCACCCACCACATACAATAGGTAATGCTAAAAGTAACTTCAAATTTATAGAAGCATGGCCTTTTTTTGTTGATAACATTCAAATCTGCAAAGTTTCACAGAAATTACGTTCGTTCTTCCCTCATTTCATCTCCTACACAAGACAGTCTCCATTATTCCTCCTTTGAATGATTTCACTGATTATCCCTGTCTGTGGCATCAACCCAGTTCGATGTATGCATATGTCCCTCAGCCAAACCTCCCTTGGTTTGGAATCGGTTCTTTTAGGGACACTGATTTTCCGTTTAAAAAAAGGCAAATTCCGTTTCAATTCCGTTTAAAAAAGGCAAATTCCATTTCAAACGACGTATTTTCCGTTTCAGAAAAAAACAAATTCTGTTTCAAATGACTTTTTTGTGTGTGAAATTATGCATTTTCCGTTTAAAAATGGCCTACTGGCCAAAGGGAGGGGAGAACCTAATTTCTGTTCAGAAAAGAAATATTCTATTTCAAAGTTAGTTTTGTGTTTGAAACCGGAATGTGTACACTTATGCGTGTTCTAATGATGTAACAACTGCATTTAACAACATGTCTTCCATACGCTTAGCGGACAGCCAGACAACGATCATGAAATGGTTTATGTTAGCGCCGTCCACCCAGGCACCATGACAATTCGCAACGATTTGCCTTGCGCGTTTTAAAAATCCTGCGTCATAAATCCACAAAAATAAATTAACATCATTGCATATTAAACTTTTGTTTCAAAATATCTCCAGTTAAGGCATTATCGATGAAAGAGGTGGCGTTGTTGCTCTTTTTCGCGATCGCGGAAGATCCTTTTGAAAACGCAAATGCCGCGGTTTCACCCGTTCTTCTGCGATCGCGGAATGTCCATTTAACAAGGCTAATTCCATTTCAAAATGCTGATTCCGCGCATTCTTCCCGTTTTCCGTGATCACGGAAAATCAGTTTCCCTATACTTTGCTGTTATTGATACAATTTGGGACTGTTGTGGGGTGACCTTAATTGTGAGGTGACTGCATTACCAAGGTGATTGTAAACATTGTGGGGCTCAACTGTATTTGTTTTGACGTGATCTGAAGATATGTTCATGGCTGCATTATCATTGTTTGCTGATGACCACAACTGTTATTGTTGTGAACAATTGAGCCCAATGGTGACCTTGCATATGGTCAATCGGTCAGGGGCCTTGACATTAGTTCCTTTTATCCAGCTCAAACAGAATTTATAGTCACAATAGAGTCTGTCCTTTAGATGTCTTTCATGTCACTTATCTTACAACATATTGCACACCACCTGTCATGTGCTCCCTTCAACTAGTATAGGCCTAATACACCTACCGAGACAGCATTGTTCACTAATTGGTCTTCTCCATCTGGCTATTTCCTCAACAAAGCTTTCCCATCATGTCCACAGCCTGTGTGATTTACTTGTCATTCAAACATCAGTCTGTCTGTGTGTCTTTTCACAAATGAATACTTGCCTTATGCTTACTTTGGCGTGATCAGATTCATCAAACCACCTCTCTTTATTGTCAGCCCAAGAAGTAAGTTGATGTATGTTCAAATACCTGGAATCCCCCTCTAAAGCCAGGCGGGGGGGGGTGAAACAGTATGAACTGGATGTTCGCTGCATTGGTAATGTAAAAAGTATGTCCCACGATTGATTGTGAGAACTTCAAAGAGCAATTCCAGGAACTTGCGGTTAGTCTCACCTGTCTCCCTGCGGCCATTCTACCCATAGCGGGTGGTTAGTTGAATGTTTTGTGTACAATTTAAATGTTTTGTGGGTGCTACATTCAAATTGTGGATAATGTTTCGGGCTTATTAATTGCAGTTGCAGTATACCTTCAACATAATTATTCTGGCATTGAGATCATCATCCTAAAACATGGGAACAGACATTGTTAGTTTAAAGAATGATAGCCCAGTAGATGTGGGTTTCTGTGCCAGACCATTTTGGTTTTTCTAACGGTGTCTATGTTTTGTGGATGCAGCAAATGAAGTTACAGGAAAATAACATGAAAAAAGCACAACTTTTAGTACGGGATAAAGGTACAGGGACAATTTATATTTGTAATACCGGATTTGATTGCAGTGTAAGGAAACCACACAGAGCCTGACACTACCTTGTGTTCATGCTTTCAAGCTTGTAGTTAGTTTGGTTCCAGCTAGTTGCAGGGCGTGATTGTTATCAAAGTGTAACAAGTCATTTGACATGTGTCAATCACCACTCTCCTACTGTTTTAGTTGGGAGTGGTGGCCTTGCTGTAGAGCACCAGTCTGTTGATCAAGGGGACGGTGGTTCCATTCCATCTGCCACCACTTCAAAATTTAAGTAAATTTCCTTCACTTCACGTTGCCTGTGCTTTCGGAAGACATACTAAAAACTGTTGGTTTCTTCTATCTGGTGTCTGCCAGGGGAAGTAAAAGACCCCACACAGAGGGTAAATGTGTAACCTGAGTGGTGGTCTCTATCTCTAACCCACTGGATCTTGCTTCCAGCGGCCGGAGTTGCTTCCCGGTCGGGCGTGTGAGAGATTTTGTCGTGCTTACATTTATCCGGGCGTTAAATAATATCCAGGTGACGTTTTTGCACGTACACGTATCGAAGGGAATGTATTTAGCACCAACTACGACTGTTGCGCATTCATTTATCCAGGCGTTATGTATGTTTATATATATTTATGTATATGTCATATATATACATAAATTATAAAATGTTTGCTTCCCTCAGGCATAAACAATTTCTGTCATAAAACAGTTTTTTTTTACACACACATGTCACGTGACTTGCTCTTATACTTGGTCACAAATCTGAAACAGCAAATTATAATTATGTACTCTAACTATAACGTTCGTATTACGACAACAAACGAAACATATTTAACTACTGGATATTAATTATCACTACGTGATCTACTGGTGCCAAATATTATGCCTTACATATGCATATAAATATCACCCGGATAAAATTTAACGCCCGGATAAATGTAAGCTCAACAACGTCAGGCAGGCTGCTTAGACAGTATAATACAAGGTATCACTGGAGCCACTGGGTTCTACATGAATGAACACACCACTCTTCTACCAGCGTGCCTCACCAGATCATCACTAAAACATTCACCCAAAAACTGTATTGTACAGGAAATCCAGGATGTGACAGGTCCCAGTATAAATGTGAGACCAGCTTTAGTTAATGATTATTTATTATGTATAAATAATTAGTTAAGTAGGGACAAGTCTGCTGGGTACAATGGCACCTGTGCACCATAAATTCACGTCGCGTCGCTGCGCGCTGTTCACAAACTGCCATAAAAGGACTACTTTTTTGAAGAGAACATCTAAGAAAGTAAGCATTTAGCACTGCACAAAAATCCAGTAGAAATTTGTTACTGAGAAATCATTACAACGTTTTTCTAGTAACTATTTGTTAAGGCCCATTGACATTGACTTTGGGATGTTTGAAAGCAGACTGCACATGTGAAGGGCAGGATTGATTTTCTCACTCTCAAAAGATATTAGATTTTGTTCATAAATTGATTCTTTGACATGCTAAAAGGTATCGTTGATGTCATGTCATAAAAATCAATCAAAACAGTTTTTTTTGTCGCATTCAGACACCGTCTTGCTTTTAGTAAATAAAAATTATTATTGATTTTGTAAAGTTGTCAACATCATTCATTCTCTTCCACTTGTGGTGAAGTTACTTTTCTGCAACATGAATTATGAAAAAAGCTTTAAAATGTCGCCTGAGCATTATTCAGATTCAGACTCAGATTTCAGATTCAGACTGTTTATTACCAAGTAGCATTTAAAATGTACGAGGAATTCTTGGCATTGTGGCGTCAACATACATCTCCCCTGCCCCCCATCATGCATACGCAAAATATACAATCAGAAACATTATGAAACTATGCTAAAACTAGTATAAATTTAAACCAAGGCCAACTGCCAACATATTTTAAGACAGTCGTACATCTGTTGACATAAAGTGAACTTGATAACATAATATTAATACCATCTGAACATTACCTAAACGTATACATGTAGTTAAATAAGTAATAAATAAATGAATAAATAAATTAGCTGACGATATAAAAACTAAGCTGACAGTTAAAAAGTATGTACACACATGTAGTCAAGTTAGTAAATAAAAAAATAAAAAATAAATAACTAAAAAAATTATTAATAAATAATTTAGCATGGCGACATAAAATCTAAACCGACTGAAAACAGTATCATGGCATTTCGTGGTTGATGGCACAGATATGAATAATTTGCATACATTTATAAAGTAATAGATATCCATTGATGTTAATAAATAATGTTTTCTGCATAATGCAGATAGCTATCGTGAGTGACGGTTAATCAAATCTGCCCGTTCGAATGACAACAAATGCAATGAATTTTAACAAACATATTTTCAATGGTCTATAATATCAGTTGATTTGAGTGGAGTGCATGACATTTACATATCATGCAAACTTGTACATTGGAAAGAATTGCAGTTATGTACACTGGCATAACACTGCAGTGACTGTGCACTCTTTCATAGTTATCAATGCAATTTCATTAGTGACAGTCAATTAATTTCCCAATTCTCTGTGCGTTTTCAGCAAGTTTCATCGCGTGACTGGTTTCTTTTTGCTGGTCTACCCTGCCTATACTTCATGCTGAGTCATTACATCTTGTTAAGGTGACATTCAATGTGATGATGACTCGAGTGTGACTGTCTACGTATCAGGGTGATGTGACTGTCTGCACGGCATGACCGTACCTTTCTGGGTGGCGTGACCATACCTGTCTTTGTGGCGTAACTGTCTACGTGTCACTGTGACGTGACAGTCCCCATACAACACAGACACCTGCACTCTGCGTGACTGTCATTTGTACACTTTGACACAATGCCTCAAACCATGTCTGACATCTAAAGTAAGACATGGGTAGCATCTCCACTGTATCTAGACTGGACGATTCAAGAGAATAACAATATGGCAGCATAAGAGACACCTGAATTGATGATATTACCATCTTGGAAAGGACACATTGTCATGGCAAAGGACGTTTGGTTCTTACCAAATAGTCACAGAAAAACATTCTAAGAAAAGTGGACCAATATGCATTATTGAAATGTCAATGTAACATATTTGAGCTGGATTCTGGTCTACTCAGTCTATTGATTGTAACAACAAATACTACTTGTTGAGAATGCATCAATATGTTTGACCTCACAATGTTTATAGCACTTTCATAAGTCACACAACTTCAGCATATCTTTCACAATATTATAATAGTATGGACTTTTACATGTGTTACATACAAATGATTGACATTTTCACTTATTTCAGTCAGTTTATGGGGTAAGCTGACTGAAATAAGTAAAAATATCACTCATTTGAACCCGTCAGGCTGACTAACCTCTTCACTCACTTTTTTTGCATTCAAGTGTTGCATTAACGTTCATTAATTCCTTCATCAATATTGCTTTAAAATTTATGGATTTTAAAATAGAAATGAATGATACATTTTAAACTAAAAAATAGTGAATGCTGCGATAACAGTTACACTGTTTCAGAATTTGTTAATGGTGTCATTATAAAAATATACCTTTGTTTATTAAAAATATAGAGTAGCTTTTTAAACAAAACCTTGGGGCAAATTCCCAGACACGACCGTCACTTAAACCAGATGATTTATTTACCATTTCTATGTGTTTTAGACTCGTGGGTGGAGCTCCACTTCCAACAGAACCGCACGCCCCCCACTGACAACCCCGGGGTGTTCAAACCCATCTCTGTCTCCAACACCCAGATGGAGAAGTTGCTGCTGGAGGCTCAGAGGGAGTCTTCTTCCCGCACCTCCTCCCGGGGAGGGAGTCGGCTCTCTTCCCGGGTTGGCAGCAATCCCTCAAGTAGGGGAAGGTGAGGGCGTGGTCTTGTCTTTTGGGGAGTAGAAATAGCCCAGAGATGTGCACACATACAACAATGTACATGTAAGTTGTAACACACATGTATACATACACAGACAGACACATCTGCGCACATGCATGAATGCATCCACGCACAGTCAGAGTCAGATATATATATATATATATATATACATGCTCACCACACATAAATACATGCATCTGTGCCAAACATGATGCACACAGACCAATTTGCAAATTGCAAAATACTAATAAAATCAGCAATGTCACCAGTTACTTGCAACTGCTGTAAATTATACAGGACAGACTCATCTATGATGTCGTGTACAAAGCTCGACAAGGTTTGACACTTTGAAATGTAAAAAGTATTCTCCCATTGGCCATTGACATCATTTTATATGAAGACAACTTCAAAAATAGCAGATCAGTATTTTTTACATCTCACTAATCTGCCTCATTTCCTTCCTCATCCAACAGCTGAACTCTACTGATCTGCCATCTATTTTCCTCATATTGACTTTTTTATCGTTGGATCAATTCTCCTGTCACCAACCTCTCTCTCAATATTGATTTTCTGCAGATGTCTCATTTGGAGCATATTTCAGTTGCCAAGAAATCCCGAGGTATCTCTGTCTGTGTGTCTGTATCTGGATTGTCATGAAGTCACAAAATACCCATACCGGAATGAATGACTGTGCATTCCATTTCATAACACTCAAGGGGGCTATATATTTCACTCTCTATCTTAGTGGGAAATGCCTGCATGCGTGTTCATAAATTGGCAATATTTAGCATGGATTACCAGTAGCCTATTTCAGCGTGATTATGCCTGTGAGTATAGTTTACTTGCATATAACTTACTGGTACATATGCTCGATTTGTCGATATGTAAGTAATGCTAAATGCATATCAGAGCATAAGTTTTTCTAGAATTTTGTAGGATGATTGTCTTTATTTGTGTATTTTGTTAATATTTTATTTCTTTAATGAATCAGTTTTCTTAAACTTAATTGCATTGATAACAATGATGAGACATGCTCTCATTAACCTGAGCTAAGAGGCACAACAAACGAAAATCATTAAGAAATATCACAAACTGGGACTTACCGCAGTTATCCTCAAAGTGAAGAGCCATCAAGGCTGTAGGTTAGAAATAAAATGTTGAACAAATATGTCTTCACTTTCTGCAGTGGACATTTGTAGTTTCAGATGATTTTAAACTTCCAGAATTTTGAGGGAGCTACAGAGAAAGCACACTTTCACAGGTTAAACTTAATTATATGAACAAAATTTGATCAATGCATACCACATACCATTAACTTATTTTAACTTCTCTACAAAGGATCACATTTTACCAATCGTGACATTTTCCCTAGTCTGTTTAACATGACTTCTGTTCAAGCTGTTAGCCGTCTGCATTTTCTAGTACTAGGAGTCAAGCATTTTGACCCTAATTCTAGGAAGCTTCAGCAATAAATATCATACACACCCTGTGCAGCTGTTAAACTGTCTTTGTCTAGCTGCTGATTTCTAGGAAGCTGGGCAGGAACCATATAAATCTGACAAGTTATGACTGATGGATACCAGATGTTTTCCAAGGGGGTGGGTGGGTAAAATCACTTCATGGAACCCATGTTATCCCTTTAAAAGTCCAAATACATGAGTGCTATGTAGGTCAAGACTCAACAGCATGTGCCTTGCTTTAGCACGGGTTAATAAATAAATGTACTGGAAACATATGTTTCAGCAGGTTACCACTTTGACTTTAGCAGAATTTTAGTCATGTTGATTTCACCAGCATAACAGTTTTTTGTGAATGTGAATCACAGCTATAAAGGTTAAGTAATGCCTGCTGGTCCCTGATAAACTCGGTAGCAGTAATAGGTGGAAAACATTATGAGGTGCATTCTAAATACACACTAAACCAAAACACACAGGCAGTGCAGATCAGGATTTATGATGTACCTAGAAATCATTGCTAATTATAACAATTTGTGATTTTATTTGCAAGAAACGTTGAGCAATGTGTGTGCCTGATATTAGCAACTATATTGAAATACATACATTATCCAGTATCCAGCAGTCACTGATGTGTACATAAACCAAATTTGACAAGGTGAACCACCCTTTCCTTCTAACAGGTACACTTATGTTATTCATTGGTTGTCCATTACATAATGAATAAAATATCTGCCAGTTCATTTGATTTTGCTACTTATTTCTCTGTACGGTAAATGAAATGGCAACAATATTCAACAGACAAGTTTACTGATCTATCTGATCAGTGACTTGTATCATCATATGGTATCTGTGTTGACATGCAGTTATCACAACACACAATAAATGGATACTAAACTAAGCTGGTTCTGGATATTTTTAGAACAAAATGTGGGTCGATCAAAATCTAGGTCATGTTGGATGTCGGGCACATGTGACGATTTTTATTGTGTTCTTTTGGGTTTTCAGCCCAAGAAGCCCACACAGCCCCGCGACAGAGATGGCCCCAATATTACCTGCACACACGCTTGGTCTCGGTGAGATCTCCACACTTCAGGTGCGTGCAAGTTTGTCCATCCCCGATGTTGATCGTCCAGCCATTTATCTAGAGACCAATCCACCCGTCTTTTGGACGTTTCTTTTGAGTTAAATTTGGGATTAAATTTGAGTCGACGAGTTGTCCTTGTGTTTGTGAAAATAAATATTATTGACTCACTGTAATTTATATACATATCCATTATGATTTTTAAATGTGTCAGATTTATGTATGCATGTGTTATTGAATACATATGTGTTGATGTATAATTATGTATATATATGTGTGCGTTTTAACTGCATTATTTGTGTGCACACATGGACATGCGTATCCATTTGGATATTTTTGGACTGACAAACAGTTGATCGTGTGTAAAGGTGTGGCTGCGGTTCAGGTCCTAAGTTATAGTCCCTTCTGTCAGTTCTTGCCCTCCACTGCTTCATATCAGCAGCCCCCTCTCAAACTTCGTCCACCGTCTGTCTAAAATCCCTCTTTATTCTAACATCCCCACTCGGCTGTGGTCTTCCCCCATTTCCTCCAGAAGGTGTATCTCCGTCTATGCCCGGATGGTCTGCTTCAAACTCACTCATCCCTTGACCGGGGTGGTCCTAGAAGTCCACTATCAGTCTTCACCAGTGTGGTCTGTCTTCTGCTGTGTGATGCAGGGTTGGTAGAGAGGTACACTGGTTCAATCTGTTGTCTTATCTAGGAAGTGTTTCTTTTGGCTTTCTTCTCTTGCCCTCTAGGGTGCCTGGCATGATGGTTTTGGCTTTCTTCTCTTGCCCTCTAGAGTGCCTGGCATGATGGTTTTGGCATTCTTCTCTAGCCCTCTAGGGTGCCTGGCATGATGGTTTTGGCATTCTTCTCTTGCCCTCTAGGGTGCCTGGCATGATGGTTTTGGCATTCTTCTCTTGCCCTCTAGGGTGCCTGGCATGATGGTTTTGGCATTCTTCTCTAGCCCTCTAGGGTGCCTGGCATGATGGTTTTAGCTTTCTTCTCTTGCCCTCTAGAGTGCCTGGCATGATGGTTTTGGCTTTCTTCTCTTGCCCTCTAGGGTGCCTGGCATGATGGTTTTGGCTTTCTTCTCTTGCCCTCTAGGGTCCCTGGCATGATGGTTGTTATAAGGTGTTGTGACAGATTATTTTATGAAACCAAGAGATCATGCCTTGTTTTCATTGATACCAGTGCTTCTGGTTGCCACCCAGGCAGTCCACTTGCTGCCAACTAATGTTAATTGTAGAAAAATCATGGCTGTATAGGACCAGAAAGAATAACTGTAAATAACCCTCAATGAGTCATTCTCATTCCATTTGTGGAGAACCCGATTTTCAGGTATAGTTCAACAGTTAGTGAGTTTTACAAACAAAGATCAGCAACTATAGATGTCATGACAGATAACAAATTTTAAGATATTTCCAGCTGTATGTGACCTTTTACATTCCCTGACACAGACACCAGGTAAAAATGACCAACGGCTTTTGGTGTCTCTTCCAAATGACACAGGTGATATGGAGTGAACAAAATATTGCCCCAAGCTTCTACATGGCAACAGGTGGAATCCAACCACAGTTCTCCTGATTGAGAGTCTCATTCTAACTACCGCTGCATACAAAGACCTGATCCAGTAATTGTTACTGCTATGCTGACAACAGTAATACTAGCACGTTGTAGTACTCTGATGTAATTGTGCAGAAAGGCCAGTTGCATGCATAACGCTCTCAATTCCATTAAATTACACCATAGGTCAAAAGGTCTCATAATAATATCATCTGCAACTAGTTCCAGGCAGTGATACTGGACAGTAATTGATGTCCCGTATTTGGTGTGGCTATTGCCTGTTCATTCTGGCTGTTGACATGACCACTGGGTGTTTAATATGCATTTAATTACTGTGATCCGCTGCCTGAAACTTATTACTGTAGATCTGTGTTCACCATTGTTTCAGTGATGTTATACTTGAACTCACAGTGCTGAATGGTGCTAGGTATCTTTGTTTAGTAACAGCCCAGGGTGGCCATTGTGTAGAGAACACTAATGCCAGTGATATCAGATGTTTTCTGAGAAGTTCTGCTTTGTCTTCCACCAACCTCAGTTGACTTGTCCATCATGTGACCTATTGCCTAGCAACAAGGTCCATCAAGCCATCAAGAAATGGATGCCGAACAGGTGGGGAATTTGGACATTCTCTTGTATATTTTGCTAAAAATCAGACGTCGAAGGTTTTTCTTGATGACAAAAACATAAGACAAAGTTTTTAAGGCAACAACTGTATGATTGGTCTGGCAGATTCCACTCTAGTCAAATTAATTTGCATTATATTAACTGTTATCAATATTATTGGCAAAGGCAAACCTTACAGACTTCACACGCATAATTTGGCATGTGACATAGGCAAATTGCAACATACACTGTAAGTACTAGATCCATCAGATCTTTCATAGTGATAGGGATGTGATCCATGGAAACATTGGTCTGTCTAAACATGATCCCATCAGGCATTGATCTGCCAAGGCATGATCCGTTCAGACACTGATCACCAAAGACATGATCCTTTGACATTTGCGACACTGGTATTTCAAGACGTGGTCCTCCACCCACTGGTCTGTCAAGGTGTGATGTCTGGCGACTGGACTCGGTAATGATCCAACTATTGACCCTGGAGATATTTAATTGTGAAACTGAGTTGACTTATATATCCATCTCCATCTGTTGCCTGACCCACATCTTCTTTTGTTGCCAATTCAAATTACAATGTTTACCTCCGGGCTGTGCTATACTAAGCAACGTTCCTGACTACAGAAGGGGTAATTAAATAGCGGTATATGTCCACACAGTTTATGGTTTACCGTTATCTATGTCCAGTAATTACCCTGCTACAAATTACTGACATGAACTTAATAGTTATTAGGGCCTATTATTATTTGTTGTTGCAAGACTGGAGTCGGACCCCTAACCTAAATAATCAGGTTAACTTGTTTGCGATTTCCATGTAGCTGCTAACCCTGGTGCATTCATTGAGTATCGTTCTGCACCCAGTGCCTGGGTCAGTTCGGATGCAATCATCAGATTGAGGTGTTGGTATTTATGGCAGTGACAAGTGACCATGTTGTGGTGTCTCACACTGGCAACATTGCATTGTTGTGGAACATGCCAGCTGCCTATCTCTGTCTTGGACCATGGCCACTGAATGGGGTTAGTTGGTCAGTTTTGTTGTTGGCCTAATTCTGTCAGCCTTTACAGTCAGAGAGCAAATTAGCAGCCACCAGGCATGAAATCGTGGAACAGTAAATGTGTCAATGGCCATGTGTATGTCTGTGTGAGTCAGCACTGACTCCTTCAGAAGTAGTGGACTGGTCACTATTGATCCTAAAATGACCATTCAAGAGGGGGTGCATAGCTGGATGACCAATAGATTTAACAAGATTTAACAAGATTTAACAAGATTGCCACCCAGAGAATTAACTCTAGGTGGCAGGTGGACAAGCCCTTTCCTTTGGCTTATCGAGAGTCCAACCCTTTTATCTATGTGTATCCCGCCCTTCTGAGGTATGTGTCGATTTTATTTTTAAACATTTTCATGCTACTAGCACCCACACAATCAGCAGATAATCTGTTCCATTCATTTATAGTCCTTTGTGAAAATGAGAACTTTCTTATATCTAATCTATACTGCTCCTTTGCTAATGTAACTTCATGTTCTCTAGTCCTTCTATCTTTCTTAACTGAGACAAAAATATTTCTATCAATAATAGTTTATCCTGCACCAATATCAGGACAAGAAGGATAAAGTAACTAGATTATATACATTCTCTTCTACTCGGTTCTCATGGCCTTGAAATCCTTGAAAGCCATGAATTACACCAAGCCCAATTCAAGGCCTTGATATCCTTGAATTGTGGCTTGCAGCCTTGAAAAAGCCTTGATTATGCTCTTCCTCTGGCCTTTGTTCACTGGTAGCCTGTGCATTCCCTGCTGTTCTCAGTCTGACACCCAGGTAGCCTTATCTGCTTATTTTGCATATTCTATGGCACTGCTGTTGGATACAGTATACCCACTGACCCTGGTAGCCTTTGTTCACCTGTACCCCCTTCCTGGATGGGGAGGTGATTCAGCTGGGGAGCACTTCTGCTGTCCATTGGTGTATCTGCACAATGGTTGCCCATTGATCAACTCCTTTTTATGATGCAGGGCTTCTTGTTCATTCAAATTGATCTTCCTTGACCAATCACTTGTTTACGGGTATGGATGGGTATTGCATACTTAGATTTAGCAGGGCATGCATCTATAGTGAGAGTCACATCTATAAATGCATGAGGCAGTAAAATCTGTGGACGGAAATAGTCACAGGAAAAAAGTCACTGAAATTAAGTCACAGTTTTGGCTAGGAAAATAAGTAACATAACGTCATTTACATTTCAGCACAAATGTGATTTATTAATTACTTTTTATCAAACTTATGAACTGAATTTTGTGTCATATTGAAGTTACTTTTGATTATTAAAACAATTATTTGCATGATTGTATTTAATATTTCCACTCATATTGTAAATACAAAAAACTGTAAATTTAAACATGAGCACATGAGATTTTTTATCAAACTTATGCACTGAATTTGTTGATATCTTTTAAGGTAATTTTGATTATTAAAATGAATATTCTCACAACTTCATTTAATATCTCCACTTATACTTTAAATACAAAGAATTCTAAATTTGAAGTCCAATTTTTTCTGTGATTTTATTTCTTGTGACTTTTCAGTGACTTTTCCTGTGACTTTATTTCCTACATTTGTCAAAACATTCCATTGTTATGTGTTAGCATTTTGATGTCACTCCATCTTTTGTTGACCAGCTGTAGGATGTGGTCAGTGGTCTAAAGCCAGTTTATTCTTGGTTAAATAGCCTTGAATTTTCCTTTCATTAGTCTTGAAAAGTTTATTTTTTTAATCATTTCATGCGTGTTATAAATCTGTTAATCCAAGCTAATCTACTATTGAATACAACATAAATAAAGGCTCTAATACATATAAAATATATATCCAACCGGATCCTTAGTCCAAGGTTAACAGTAAGATTAACATAGTAAATAACTCTGCATTATCAGTGCTGTTTTCAAAATGTATTTCAGTAATCTATTCAGAGAGTTAACATTGTTACTATATATTTGGTTACTAGCAGATTAAGATGTCAATGAAATTGTGATACAATAATTGAAGTGTTTACATCAGGAAACTATATTATAGCTCTCCCTCCTTCATTCTCTCTTTCTCTCGATCCCCTCCCTGTCTCTCTTCCAGTACCCCTTCTGTCCTACCGTCCCTCTTCATCTCTCCACTTTTGTCCTTCCCTCCCTTCCTCCTTCCCTCCCTCCCTCCCTCTCTCCCTCCCTTCCTCCCTCCCTCCCTCTTCATCTCTCCATCTCTGTCCTTCCCTCCCTCCCTCCCTTCCTCCTTCCCTCCCTCCCTCCCTCCCTCCCTCCCTTGCTCCCTCCCTCCCTTCCTCCCTCCCTCCCTCCCTCTTCATCTCTCCACCCCTGTCCTTCCCTCTCTCTTCATCTCTCCACCCCTGCCCCTCCCTCCCTCTTCATCTCTCCATCTATGTCACTCCCTCTTCATCTCTCCATCTCTGTCATTCCCTCCCTCATCATCTCTCCATCTCTGTCACTCCCTCTCTCTTCATCTCTCCACCTCCCTCCCTCACTCGGTCCCCTCACCTCCTCCCTCCCTCCCTCCCTCCCTCCCTCTATCCCTCCTTCCCTGTCACTCTCTGTCCATAAGTCAGGTTTCTGACATCAGCCAACCGATTTTTCTGAATGCACAAGTTTTTGTGTGGTGTTACATGAAGGTCAACTGAGAACTAGATCTTTCGGTTTGATTGAGACAACATGCGTTGTCACCCCTGTAGAACTGTCAATCTATCCACAAAGTTGGTCTCAGAAAAAGGGGTATTCTACACGTGTTTACCCTGGCCTTCATGGTCCAATAGACACTAAACAGATGGTTGCATTCTCTCTTGCAATTAAACTTTTTCACTCTAAAACCCGGTTATTGGGGTCACCATGACCCACTGGTATATAGCTGCGTTCACACTTACACTTTAAAACGGTTTAGTTAAAACGTTTTAACTAATCCAGTCAGAAAACAGACGTGTGAACACGATTTAGCACTAAAACGTTTTAACAAAAACGGTTTAGCTAATCCACTTCAGTAGGTAGTTTAGTTAAACCGTTTTAGCTAAAATGGTTCAAGTTGCAAGTGTGAACGCAAGCGGATTAGCTAAAATGTTTTAAGCACGTCACATTCGATCTCGCACCTCGTCGCTTCCTGTCTATAACGTAAACATAAACAACATTTTGGCGCAATCATGTCTTTGACTTCGATCGATGCAAAATCTAAAGAAACGCAAATGCGACGCGACAATTGGGACGATGGGGAAGTTCGGCTGTTACTGGAGTTGTGGGGAGACGATCGGGGGTAGTAAAATTTAGAAGGAAATATAATTATATATCGGTGCATTGCCAATCGTCTGAACCACGACCTGAGCGAGGGTGCCGAGGCGGGGTCAGGGGGACATCGTTAACAGTGACAACTGCATGGCGGTAATGGTATCGCCGGCCATTTTGTTATGCTAGTTTGCGCATGTGCGCATACCAACTTCCTCCTTAAAACGGTTTAGCTACTGCATGTGTGAATGCTCACAATTTTCAAACATGAACCGGTTTAACTAAAACGGTTTAGCTAAACTGTTTTAATTCTGTAGGAATGAATGCAGCTTATGGGTCATGTTTATAGGAGTAATTACCTCGTGCATTTTTGGGAGACCCCTGGATTTTTTGTGTAACTCCCACCATCTAGCCAACGGCAAGGAAGAACAGCTGGATTGTAGACAGGGGCAGTAGTGCTGTAATACACCTGGTATTTATCCCAT
Organism: Paraescarpia echinospica; assembly: GCA_020002185.1. NCBI lineage: Eukaryota > Metazoa > Annelida > Polychaeta > Sabellida > Siboglinidae > Paraescarpia > Paraescarpia echinospica. Next base: position 40,251,659 of record CM034534.1, on the reverse strand, counting down.
GCAAAGGAGTTAATTCAATTGGGCCCGGCACGTGGAAGAAAAGGAACAGCTAACAAAGACAACAGATGCTGTCATGATTAGCATACAGGGAGAAGAAGATCACAACTAAGATGGAAGGTTTGTCTACGAAGAGAGATTTGGTGGGATTGGGAGAGGAGTGGAGGATGAGAGAGATAGAGAGGAGCGGAGGATGAGAGAGATAGAGAGGAGCGGAGGATGAGAGAGATAGAGAGGAGCGGAGGATGAGAGAGATAGAGAGGAGCGGAGGATGAGAGAGAGATAGAGAGGAGCGGAGGATGAGAGACTAGAGAGGAGTGGAGGATGAGAGACATAGAGAGGAGTGGAGGATGAGAGAGATAGAGAGGAGTGGAGGATGAGAGACATAGAGAGGAGCGGAGGATGAGAGAGATAGAGAGGAGCGGAGGATGAGAGAGATAGAGAGGAGTGGAGGATGAGAGAGATACAGAGGAGTGGAGACTGGTGATGGAATCCCATGGAATTGACAGTGCAGGAACAGGAGAAAGTAAACACAAACTGTAGCACCAGTATGGAGGCCAGCATTACCCCAGACAACAGGAAGAAGGAGGAAAGCAACAACCCATAAGGTGCTCTAGGATTGAACCTTGGCCTGAAGCCTGTCTGGGCAGTAGCACTCTGGGGCAGTCTCCCTGAGTGATGGTCAGATAAATATATCAACATGTCTGTGGTGTTGGGCATGTCATTTCCTAGGAGACTGACCTCCTGCAAGTTTCTTGTTATATCTTATGGAGCCCACTGCTTACATATATTTAACCATAATTTTAGATGTACTTAACCCATAAACTACATTTTTTAGTTTTTGTATTATATTTATAACTGTGGTTTTTTTGACATGACTAGTTATAATTTTCAGTCACTATTAAGAAACTATTCTCTGTTTACAAATAATAATAATATATTATCACTAATTCATAGTTACTGAATTAAAGTGTGTTTATGGTGGAAATAGAAATCAAAATAATCCAGTGAAGTACCAACTACATTTTGTGGAACTGCAATCAGTATTTTAGAATACTGGCAATATTTATTTGAAAACAACACATGGGTCAGTTTGGTTTGCAGTACCTTGAAAACATATTTGTTTAACCGATTTTATAACCCTGCAAGGCAATTAAATCACAACCATAGACAAATAGATATTAACACATCAGCTTCAGCTTTCATTCTGCAGTTCCAATTTCAAACTGTTGTTTATTGTTCAGTGTTGCTCTATCATCAGTGCTGCATTACCACTAAGTGGTCTGTCTCTCGAGTCAGTTGTTTGTTGTTCATTGTTGCTCTATCATCAGTGCTGCATTACCACTGAGTGATCTGTCTCTCCAGTCAGTTGTTTGTTGTTCATTGTTGCTCTATCATCAGTGCTGCATTACCACTAAGTGGTATGTCTCTCAAGAGAGAGAGACAGAGAGAGAGAGAGAGAGAGAGAGTCAGTTGTTTGTTGTTCATTGTTGCTCTATCATCAGTGCTGCATTACCACTAAGTGGTATGTCTCTCAAGAGAGAGAGACAGAGAGAGAGAGAGAGAGTCAGTTGTTTGTTGTTCATTGTTGCTCTATCATCATTGCTGCATTACCACTAAGTGGTCTGTCTCTCGAGTCAGTTGTTTGATGCTCATTGTTGCTCTATCATCAGCGCTGCATTACCACTGAGTGATCTGCTCTCGAGTCAGTTGTTTGTTGTTCATTGTTGCTCTATCATCAGTGCTGCATTACCACTAAGTGGTATGTCTCTCTAGAGAGAGAGACAGAAAGAGAGAGAGAGAGACAGAGAGAGAGAGTCAGTTGTTTGTTGTTCATTGTTGCTCTATCATCATTGCTGCATTACCACTAAGTGGTCTGTCTCTCCAGTCAGTTTGTTGTTCATTGTTTCACTATTATCAGTGCTGCATTACCACTAAGTGATCTATCTCTCCAGTCAGTTGTTTGTTGATTATTGTTGCTCTATCATCAGTGCTGCATTACCACTAAGTGATCTGTCTCTCGAGTCAGTTGTTTGTTGTTCATTGTTGCTCTATCATCATTGCTGCATTACCACTAAGTGGTCTATCTCTCCAGTCAGTTGTTTGTTGATCATTGTTGCTCTATCATCAGTGCTGCATTACCACTAAGTGATCTGTCTCTCGAGTCAGTTGTTTGTTGTTCATTGTTGCTCTATCATCATTGCTGCATTACCACTAAGTGGTCTGTCTCTCGAGTCAGTTGTTTGTTGTTCATTGTTTCTCTATCATCAGTGCTGCATTACCACTAAGTGATCTATCTCTCCAGTCAGTTGTTTGTTGATCATTGTTGCTCTATCATCAGTGCTACATTACCACTAAGTGATCTGTCTCTCGAGTCAGTTGTTTGTTGTTCATTGTTTCTCTATCATCATTGCTGCATTACCACTAAGTGGTCTATCTCTCCAGTCAGTTGTTTGTTGATCATTGTTGCTCTATCATCAGTGCTGCATTACCACTAAGTGATCTGTCTCTCGAGTCAGTTGTTTGTTGTTCACTATTGCTCTATCATCATTGCTGCATTACCACTAAGTGGTCTGTCTCTCGAGTCAGTTGTTTGTTGTTCATTGTTGCTCTATCATCATTGCTGCATTACCACTAAGTGATCTGTCTTTCAAGTCAGTTGTTTGTTGTTCATTGTTGCTCTGTCATCATTGCTGCATTACCACTAAGTGATCTGTCTCTCAAGTCAGTTGTTTGTTGTTCATTGTTGCTCTGTCATCATTGCTGCATTACCAGTAAGTGATCTGTCTCTCAAGTCAGTTGTTTGTTGTTCATTGTTGCTCTATCATCATTGCTGCATTACCACTAAGTGGTCTGTCTCTCGAGTCAGTTGTTTGTTGTTCATTGTTGCTCTAACATCATTGCTGCATTACCACTAAGTGTTCTGTCTCTCGAGTCAGTTGTTTGTTGTTCATTGTTGCTCTATCATCATTGCTGCATTACCACTAAGTGATCTGTCTCTCGAGTCAGTTGTTTGTTGTTCATTGTTGCTCTATCATCATTGCTGCATTACCACTAAGTGGTCTGTCTCTCGAGTCAGTTGTTTGTTGTTCATTGTTGCTCTATCATCATTGCTGCATTACCTCTAAGAGGTCTGTCTCTTAAGTCAGTTGTTTGTTGTTCATTGTTGCTCTATCATCATTGCAGCATTACCACTAAGTGGTCTGTCTCTCGAGTCAGTTGTTTGTTGTTCATTGTTGCTCTATCATCATTGCTGCATTACCACTAAATGGTCTGTCTCTTAAGTCAGTTGTTTGTTGTTCATTGTTGCTCTATCATCATTGCAGCATTACCACTAAGTGGTCTGTCTCTCGGAGTCAGTTGTTTGTTGTTCATTGTTGCACTATCATCATTGCAGCATTACCACTAAGTGGTCTGTCTCTCGGAGTCAGTTGTTTGTTGTTCATTGTTGCACTATCATCATTGCAGCATTACCACTAAGTGGTCTGTCTCTCGGAGTCAGTTGTTTGTTGTTCATTGTTGCTCTATCATCATTGCAGCATTACCACTAAGTGGTCTGTCTCTCGGAGTCAGTTGTTTGTTGTTCATTGTTGCACTATCATCATTGCAGCATTACCACTAAGTGGTCTGTCTCTCGGAGTCAGTTGTTTGTTGTTCATTGTTGCTCTATCATCATTGCTGCATTACCACTAAATGGTCTGTCTCTTAAGTCAGTTGTTTGTTGTTCATTGTTGCTCTATCATCATTGCAGCATTACCACTAAGTGGTCTGTCTCTCGGAGTCAGTTGTTTGTTGTTCATTGTTGCACTATCATCATTGCAGCATTACCACTAAGTGGTCTGTCTCTCGGAGTCAGTTGTTTGTTGTTCATTGTTGCTCTATCATCATTGCTGCATTACCACTAAATGGTCTGTCTCTTAAGTCAGTTGTTTGTTGTTCATTGTTGCTTTATCATCATTGCAGCATTACCACTAAGTGGTCTGTCTCTCGAGTCAGTTGTTTGTTGTTCATTGTTGCTCTATCATCATTGCAGCATTACCACTAAGTGGTCTGTCTCTCGGAGTCAGTTGTTTGTTGTTCATTGTTGCTCTATCATCATTGCAGCATTACCACTAAGTGGTCTGTCTCTCGGAGTCAGTTGTTTGTTGTTCATTGTTGCTCTATCATCAGTGCTGCATTACCACTAAGTGATCTGTCTCTTAAGTCAGTTGTTTGTTGTTCATTGTTGCTCTATCATCATTGCAGCATTACCACTAAGTGGTCTGTCTCTCGGAGTCAGTTGTTTGTTGTTCATTGTTGCACTATCATCAGTGCTGCATTACCACTGAGTGATCTGTCTCTTAAGTCAGTTGTTTGTTGTTCATTGTTGCTCTATCATCATTGCAGCATTACCACTAAGTGGTCTGTCTCTCGAGTCAGTTGTTTGTTGTTCATTGTTGCTCTATCATCATTGCAGCATTACCACTAAGTGGTCTGTCTCTCGGAGTCAGTTGTTTGTTGTTCATTGTTGCTCTATCATCATTGCAGCATTACCACTAAGTGGTCTGTCTCTCGGAGTCAGTTGTTTGTTGTTCAATGTTGCTCTATCATCAGTGCTGCATTACCACTAAGTGATCTGTCCCTTAAGTCAGTTGTTTGTTGTTCATTGTTGCTCTGTCATCATTGCAGCATTACCAGTAAGTGATCTGTCTCTTAAGTCAGTTGTTTGTTGTTCATTGTTGCTCTATCATCATTGCAGCATTACCACTAAGTGATCTGTCTCTTAAGTCAGTTGTTTGTTGTTCATTGTTGCTCTATCATCATTGCAGCATTACCACTAAGTGGTCTGTCTCTCGGAGTCAGTTGTTTGTTGTTCATTGTTGCTCTATCATCAGTGCTGCATTACCACTAAATGGTCTGTCTCTCAAGTAAGTTGCTGTGCAAGATAGATTAACCCTGGGCACATTGTAGGGTATGTCTGTTTGTGATCACTACTGAATGCTTAATGCCTACATGCATCAGTGAATATAGGTACAATGGTACGTACATATAATCCCTAATGGCCACAACACCTGGCTAAAACCAATCATACTCATAGGTATTATTATTTTGCCTTTAAAGTGACCTTACCCTGAAATCACCCTCTCAATCTTGGAGTGGCAATAGTAATAACAGGAAGTTTGCTGAAAGAGGTGTACTTTGTCCTACTTTTGTCCTATCAGTGAATGTCTGAACAATAAAGGACATTTTCAGGGCGAAACATGCAATATATGAACAATATTTCTGGTTTACTAAACACAATTTGGCAGGCATTATGCCTTCAGCATACTAAATTTTAATATAGAACATATATCTTAAAATGAAGACAATCAAGCTTGGTTTGATAGCAGAAAGTATGCTTCATTAATATGCTGTAAGACCAATAATTAAAGTGTAATAAAGTAATTCATTAAAATACATTAAAATATGAACTAAAAGATATGCTAAGAGTGTCTATGAGATGCAGCCTAACACTGTACACAGTCTGCAACCAGCCTCAAATAATACACACAACACATTTACTTACAGTACATTTGTAATGTTCACACATAAAGAGCCTGATCCAGATGTGATAGGTGTTGTCCTACCCTGTCTAAATAGGTGATGGGTTTTGTCTTGAGTGGCTATGTCCAGGGGATTATATGTCTGAGTGGTTTTGTCCATGAAGGATTACATCCTTACACTCAATAAATGTCAGCATTTTTGCCAAATTTTTTTAAAGAAAATATGAAGACAATTTTATTTTATTTTTGTTATACCCAAACAAAACATGTATTTAAAGTGACTTCTAGTCTGTGTATGACATGAGAGAATGTCAGGTAGTGTAAGTAAACAACATTCCATGGAAGGAGCAGATGTCGGGAACTGGAACTCCAGAAATACAAATGTAGTCAGTTGTCATAAACTAACCATCCATGTGTTGTGTACATGTCTAACCCAGACACACCTTGGTATAACCAGGTATTTCTACCCCAGACACACCTTGGTATAACCAGGTATTTCTACCCCAGACACACCTTGGTATAACCAGGTATTTCTAACCCAGACACACCTTGGTATAACCAGGTATTTCTACCCCAGACACACCTTGGTATAACCAGGTATTTCTACCCCAGACACACATTGGTACAACCAGGTATTTCTACCCCAGACACACCTTGGTATAACCAGGTATTTCTACCCCAGACACACATTGGTACAACCAGGTATTTCTACCCCAGACACACCTTGGTATAACCAGGTATTTCTACCCCGGACACACCTTGGTATAACCAGGTATTTCTACCCCAGACACACATTGGTACAACCAGGTATTTCTACCCCAGACACACCTTGGTATAACCAGGTATTTCTACCCCAGACACACCTTGGTATAACCAGGTATTTCTACCCCAGACACACATTGGTACAACCAGGTATTTCTACCCCAGACACATATTGGTACAACCAGGTATTTCTACCCCAGACACATATTGGTACAACCAGGTATTTCTACCCCAGACGCACGTTGGCACAACCAGGTATTTCTACCCCAGACACACCTTGGTATAACCAGGTATTTCTACCCCAGACACACCTTGATATAACCAGGTATTTCTACTCCAGACACACATTGGTACAACCAGGTATTTCTATCCCAGACACACGTTGGTACAACCAGGTATTTCTACCCCAGACACACCTTGGTACAACCAGGTATTTCTACCCCAGACACACCTTGGTACAACCAGGTATTTCTACCCCAGACACACCTTGGTACAACCAGGTATTTCTACCCCAGACACACCTTGGTACAACCAGGTATTTCTACCCCAGACACACCTTGGTACAATCAGGTATTTCTACCCCAGATACACCTTGGTACAACCAGGTATTTCTACCCCAGACACACCTTGGTACAACCAGGTATTTCTATCCCAGACACACCTTGGTATAACCAGGTATTTCTACCCAAGACTCACCTTGGTGCAACCAGGTATTTCTACCCCAGACACTCCTTGGTACAACCAGGTATTTCTCTTACTGAGGATGGACTAGTGTTCTCTTGATTAACAACGTCGTGATAGATGTACTATGGTTTCTTCACATCTAAAGAATCACCCTGTGTCAGAATTTGACACAAGTGACCTGCTTTGAAGTTTACACTGGTCAATGAACAAGGAAATTGTTACGTTTACGTCATTGTCAGACCAAGCTTTTGGCAGCAACAAATGACTTGTTTTATGAATGTTGAGACCATTATCCATCCATGTCAGGTTTTTTCCATTTCCCGTTGAGTTATACGTTACTTCCCCAACATGGACATCAGCTAGAAGGAACAAATGAAGAGATCTTTGGGGTCTCTTCCAAAAGACACAGGCAAGGTAGGATGAATGAAATTACCCAGAATTTGACTTGGAGGTAGATTCAACAGTTACTTGAAAAATCTACACAATAAAAGGAGACTATTTTAAAGTGTGTGTAGTATACCCATAACGAACCTATACAATACTGATGTGTAAATGGCTCAATCAGTCAAGGAATAAATCTGTCAGGTTTTCTCAAAAACTTTAATAGGTCGAGGACCAGCAAATAGTCTGTGTGGCTAATGGCAAAACAACTAGGTATAGAGGGGGAGACAGTATGAGTATCTCAGACAGCATGCCTGTGTGCTCATCTAAGGTGCTACTGGGTTGGGTGTGATAGATAGCAGGGTCATGTTAAGGGGACCTCTTCTCTGAGGGCCCAAGGGTCTCCAAAGGAGAACTTGATTAGCTAGCCATTTGTAATTGCTTCACTCTAATATTATCAATACTAGCACTGAAGGCACTGCACACTGAATGCTGACCATATTTTTCTATCCTACAATTTTTACTCTTAACAGGTTTTTTCATTGATGAAATACATCTTTGTTAATCAAATTTATATCAATATAATAATAATAATTGCTGTATTATATAATAGTTTCTAAATCCTCAAGAAACCAAACACAAAAGTGCAAGCCAGAATCATTAAGCATCATGTTAAGAAGAGGGACAGTCAAAAGTGGCCAGTATCGTTTCAGATTTAAAAATGGTCAGATGGGGGATTTTGATATGGATGTGAAAACAAAATACATAGGGACTTTGTAGTACCCAGAAATGTTGTATGGAACTAGAATTAAAGCAACAAGGCACATAGCTGGAGGCAGCAACAGAGATCTGTAGTCTGTCTGCCAGTCTCAAGTGTTACTGGGTCAGATGTAAACCAGTCTAGACCAGTGAAGGGATGAGGCAGGATATCATTTATCTGGATGTCAGCACGATTCTCCCTACTGGGGTTGGGTCTGGGCCAATCCGTGAAGGGCAGACGTGTAATTAATACACACCTCCATACAGACACATCTCACCACCTTCACACCGTAACAGTATTACAATGCTAAAGGCAGCTATGACATGCATTGATCATAATCAAATATACATATATAAATAGAACTGTTAATTGGAATTTTAAAATTGCCAATCTCCCGTACTGGTAGTTAGGTTTATATATTCTGTGTTACAAAGTAGAATCCCTGTTATAGTGGTAATTTAAGACATCATGGTTTTTATACTACTATCGATTTATTTTATTTCATATTGAGATCTAATGAGGGGTTTTATTTTGTCCTACCTCTTGAGTGGGAAAGGTTATGTCCACGGGGAGGGGAAAGGGGGGTTATGTCTTACCTCTGTGATGGATTTTGCCCTACTCTTTGAGGAGATTTGTCCAGAGGGGTATCCATGAAGAGTTATGACCATACTCTAATTTGTTTGAGGTCAAGATCTTAAGATGGTGACCAAGGGTTGAAAGTTCTGAAACATAGTTTGCTGCGATATATTATAATGCCTAAGTTATGTTAACAGGAACCATTGTACATATAGTCAGCGTACCTCATTCACAGAAAGCATAATACCATAGGCTATGGCTTTCCCTTCAGTTGATATTACATAGATGTGGTCCATATCTTGATCCGTGCAGTGGTACAGTAAACATTGGCTCTATAATGTATTGGTCAGTGTTTGCATAAAGAGGTTGGTGTTTACGCAGCATTCACCTTGTCAGTCCACAAAGCACACTGCTGACGTGACTCAGGTGTGCTGTTGAGCAAGTTTTTTGATGAGATGCCCGAGTCTAGTGTTACTGTGTTTTTCTGTGCTGTTCGAAATTGTAATAGTCTCAAGGTAGATGTATAGGTAACTCTTCATCCTGCTTAACTGTAGGTGGGGTGTTGTGTGCTGATTAATTTGACAAGTATTGACTATGCAGGCATGCATACTATGATAGTAATAATAATAATAACCATTCTTTATTCACAATAACCTTATAAAATATACATTTTATCTTTCTAAGGGTCGTAACTTTAAATGTCCTGCTGTATTTGTGTATTTATTTTCATATTGCAAGTTTATTTCACCCATATGTCAGGTTTTCTGATAGCTTTTTCATTTGCACAGCTGTCCCATGAGTAAGCCATGTATTGTAAGCATGTACTCACACAGCTAAATATATGCACACATGCATGCACACACACACAGGCATGCGCATACACACACACACACATGCACACACAAACACGTATGCTTGCATGCACACACACACACACACACATGCACGCATGCACGCACGCATGCACGCATGCACACACGCACGCACGCATGCACACACGCACACACATGCACACACACAGGCATGCATACACATGCCCGCATGCACACACACATACCTGTGATGTTGACAGGTTTCTGCCAATTAAGTGTACACAAGTAATGGTGTTATCTGAGACAGTTATGTTAGTAGAACATCCGTACTTGTGATGGCCACACTACATTATTTAGCATAGGTGTCATAGTCTCACTACATTACTGTCATCCTACCAGACCAATTCACAGCTCTTAGCATCTGGTGGACAATCGGGGAACTAGCCCACGTTACGCGTTCTAGAGTTGATCATTGAAATTACATTGATAAGTTTGTTAAATATAAACAAGTTAATGTTTATAGTATTAATACTGTTTATTTCAAACAAAAGTCCTTATGTATACGTAAGTAAAAAATAAAAGATATAGACACATCATGGAATAAAAATGGTTGGTTAATAACATAACATAGATCGTCACAGTGTATCAATGAAATATTTTCAAATAACTAATGCAGCAGGTTTTTGGCATTGTTACTGTTGTAATACTAATAGCGTTCGTCGTTCATGCTACATATATTTTAAATACTAATATAACTATTAGTGTAACTACTATTTTAATGCCCTTTTGTTTTTAAGCAGTTCTAGACCATGTTTTAATAACAAAAAACTAATTTGGATCTTGTACTATATTAAATTATTTCAAACAAAATATATCATTAGTAGTAATAATATTGTTGCATCCAATGTTGACTGAATAAATGGGATTGTACAAATAGATTGATGAGGTGGAAAAGCACTGTAACTCAAGGAGACTGTGACCTGATAGAAGTTACTGTGTCAGGTCCATTTGATGTTTATCCTCTGTCACATACACTCGAGCCAGGTGTAAATCTGACGTATTATACAGGCTCCACGTGGATGTAATGGACATCCTTAATGCGATATTCCCACACACAATACACCATCACACAATAGATTGTCCTGACAGTTACTGCACCATCGGAAACCAAAGCGATGGCGCATAAGATCAGACGTTTCACAAACGAAGCATGTTTGTCACGCCATTATGCGCACACATCGCTCCAACATGCATTCTGGCACGTCCATGTGTGTGTGTGTGTGTGTGTCACGCATGGGCGTATGTTGTCACCAAAGAATTTATTGCCTTTCTAATGCGTCACATCTGCAGTTATTGGTAGGCTGACGCAGTTGGCAGCGTTCCCACGTAAGGTGCTGTTTACCACAGCTGATGTGTTAAATTGCCCTGGTATTGTCTCCACTGCAATGGTTTCACAGCTTGGCTCTGATTTTGTTTTCTTTTTATCTGGCCTGTTAACAACATTGTATGAGACTCTGCACATGTGTGGCACGTACATTTTCAGTGGTAAAACATTGCGTGACACACACAGGAATGTTAATAGGGTTGAAGGATGCAGGGTTGTGGATACCCAGCTTCCAAAGTTCAAATGTGGATATATCCATTTCTATAAATATCCTTCCTTGCTCTCTCCCTATTCCCCTCCTTTGTTCTGTCTCTCCATATCTCTTCCCTCCCTATCCCTCTCTCCTTCCCTCCCCCTCTCACCTATGTCCCCTCCCTCCCTTCTTTTTCCACCCCCCCTCCTCCCTCCCTGCCACCCTTCCTCTATTCTCTCTGTCTCAGTTTCTCTTCTACCCTCTTCACTCCCCCTCTTTATATTTATCTCCCATTCCATAGTTCTCTCTCTTTCCCTCTCTCTTTCCCCTCTCTCTCTTGTCTCTTTCCCTCTCTCTCCTCTCTCTTTCCCTCTCTCTTTCCCTCTCTCCCTCTCTCACCTCTCTCTTTCCCTCTCCTCACTCTCTCTCTCTTCTTTCTCTTTCCCTCTCTCCCCTCTCTCTTTCCCTGTCTCTCCTCACTCTCTCACTCTCCTCTCTCTTTCCCTCTCTCTCCTCTCTCTTTCCCTCTCTCTCTCTCTCTTTCCCTCTCTCTCCTCTCTCTTTCCCTCTCTCTCCTCACTCTCTCTCTCTCCTCTCTCTCCTCTCTCTTTCCCTCTCTCCCCCTCTCTCTCTTCTCTCTCTCCTCTCTTTCCCTCTCTCCCCTCTCTCTTTCCCTCTCTCTCTTCTCTCTCTCCTCTCTCTCCTCTCTCTCCGCTCTCTTTCCCTTCTCTTTCTGTCTCTTTCCGTGTGAGTCTCTTTGTCACTGTCTCTTGTGTAGCCGTCTCTTTCTCTCCATCTCTGTCAAATTGTCATCCTTTCTACAATCTAAACATTGTGTTCTATCTTCCTACCTTCTCCTTGCTTCAAATCTCCTAACACCAGTCTTCTGAGCCCCAGCCATCAGCCTATCTATTTAGGCATTATGGCATAGATTGCCACATTTACCCTGTACTTCTGTTGTAGAACTGTAAAGGGTTGAGAGAGGAGGGAAACAATGACTGGATCTGGGACTGGTCAAGTCGCCCCGAAGTTGCCCCTCCCAGGTAAGATATTGTACACAGTCAACAGAACCGTGTACAGGCACTCAGTCGAACAGCTCACGTGTTTACGCTTAACAGAATAACATTTTCATTTTCCATTACCTGACTGACTGTTTTCAGTGTAGCCAACTTAGTAGTTCTTACAACATAACCACCGACGAAACGACATCATTTATTTTCAACTGCGTCTGAATCCAAGCACAGGTAAAAACAGAAATCTCTGCTACTGGAATGACCACCTCTAGTGGTTACACTACCAGGAATATGTTTACCACATATCCGGGCATTGGTCTGAAGACATGGCAGATGACATTAATCTTCAGAACAACAACAACATGCCAAGAAAATACTCACATGCCCTAAAATATCCTCCAAGAAAGTAATAGAGAGAAAATCTATCCTACCTGCCTTAACATTTGAAAGCACGTACTGGGAAACATAAATATTACTCATAAAGGCCATTTTGTTGTTGAGATTGATATAACAAATTGTGCAGTCAGGTTTTTTGAGGTGATTTATTATTTACAGTTGTTCTTTTGTTTTGGGTGCATTATAATTAAGTGATGCGTCTCCCATGTATGTGAGATCATCTGAGATCACTTGTCTGGTGAAAGGAAATGCTTATGTTGTTTATCAGTTAGTGCCTGTGTTGTTTGTACATGCGGTGTATTAATGTATGTGTACAGTAGTACTTACTGGAGCTGTTATTCTGAATTTCTGTTGCTTGTGGGGCATTACAGATGTACTGTGCATGTTCCTTTCTCGCTATAAATATAAATAACCTGTTGCCTAGCAAACACTCTGTCAAGCCATCAAAAATGGATGCTGAACGCGTGGCGGCTTCTGACAATCAGTCGTATATATTTTGTTGAAACTCTGGTCACAAAAATGTTTCTTTATGACAAAAACATAAAGAAAAGTTGTCTAAAGTGACAACTGTACACGGGAGTGTTTGATTTATGCTATGTCATGCAACAATTGTAATGTAATTCATATATAATATAATTGTTATTAACATTGTTGGCAGAGTTAATGTTTGTCGGAGGTCTCGTGCATTTTGATTGTGATGTACGCTGATGCAAACCGCGACAAACTGGATACATCAGTTAATCACCTGGTCATGATAGAGAACCTGACACCCTTATTGTGTGCGTTGTAGTGAGTGGAGTGGTCATTTCAAACATCCGAGTCGCCACAAACTGAGTGTGAGGAACACACGAGTGATGAGGGCAGGACCCTTCAGCCTCGAGAACCTCCCTGCTCTCCTCTTCACCCACGCTTGCACCTTCTTCCTCGGAGCAGCTGCGTAAGTAACCCTTCTTCACACCCTCATTTCACTAAGATAAGAAGCTCATATAAGGAAAATCCACCATTAAACCAGAATATGTTGTTCAATTTGAGCTCATATAAGGAAAATCCATCATTAAACCAGAATATGTTGTTCCGTTTGAGCTCATATAAGGAAAATCCACCATTAAACCAGAATATGTTGTTCAATTTGAACTCGTATAAGGAAAATCCACCATTAAACCAGAATATGTTGTTCAATTTGAGCTCGTATAAGGAAAATCCACCATTAAACCAGAATATGTTGTTCAATTTGAGCTCGTATAAGGAAAATCCACCATTAAACCAGAATATGTTGTTCAATTTGAGCTCATATAAGGAAAATCCACCATTAAACCAGAATATGTTGTTCAATTTGAACTCATATAAGGAAAATCCACCATTAAACCAGAATATGTTGTTCAATTTGAGCTCATATAAGGAAAATCCACCATTAAACCAGAATATGTTGTTCAATTTGAGCTCATAAGGAAAATCCACCATTAAACCAGAATATGTTGTTCAATTTGAGCTCATATAAGAAAAATCCACTATTAAACCAGAATATGTTGTTCAATTTGAGCTCATATAAGGAAAATCCACCATTAAACCAGAATATGTTGTTCAATTTGAGCTCATATAAGGAAAATCCACCATTAAACCAGAATATGTTGTTCAATTTGAGCTCGTGTAAGGATAATCCACCATTAAACCAGAATATGTTGTTCAATTTGAACTCGTATAAGGAAAATCCACCATTAAACCAGAATATGTTGTTCAATTTGAGCTCATATAAGGAAAATCCACCAATAAACCAGAATATGTTATTATTATTATACTGAACTTATAAAGCGCTCTTTTCATACATAAAAGCCTGCTCAAAAGCGCTGTACACAATCAATAGAATAATCATAGAGAGTAAAAACAAAGCATAAAATGTTGTTCTATTTGAGCTCATATAAGGATAATCCACCATTAAACCAGAATGTGTTGTTCAATTTGAGCTCATATATGGAAAATCCACCATTAAACCAGAATATGTTGTTCAATTTGAGCTCATATAAGGAAAATCCACCATTAAACCAGAATATGTTGTTCAATTTGAGCTCATATAAGGATAATCCACCATTAAACCAGAATATGCTGTTCAATTTGAGCTCATATAAGGATAATCCACCATTAAACCAGAATATGTTGTTCAATTTGAGCTCATATAAGGATAATCCACCATTAAACCAGAATATGTTGTTCAATTTGAGCTCATATAAGGATAATCCACCATTAAACCAGAATACGTTGTTCAATTTGAGCTTATATAAGGAAAATCCAAAATTAAACCAGAATATGTTGTTCAGTTTGAGCTCATATAAGGAAAATCCACCATTAAACCAGAATATGTTGTTCAATTTGAGCTCATATAAGGATAATCCACCATTAAACCAGAATATGTTGTTCAATTTGAGCTCATATAAGGATAATCCACCATTAAACCAGAATATGTTGTTCAATTTGAGCTCATATAAGGATAATCCACCATTAAACCAGAATCCGTTGTTAAATTTTAGGAGCATTTTTAAAATGCAAAAAGCTGTTGTCATATCACAGAGGACACTATTTCTGTGACACACTGGTTACGAAAGTGTACAGGTGGCACACCCTGGTGTTGTCAGTTTTCACTATACACGATCACTGTTAAGGAGTGAAATTGGTTTTAAAGAGCAAAATCAGGCTTCAGTTGTAAAACTTTACATTATTTTTATAACAAATTATGTTTTTTTTCAGTTCAGTGAAAGAAACGTACATTGTACAATGAAATATACAATGTTATTAAATTGGATGCATGCAAACAAAAAAACACATCATTCTCTATCTTGTGTTGTAAATATTTATTACTTGATTTCTATTGTGGTGTTTTATTGTTTTGAAAACCTGCACACAAATGCCGTAAATTTAAAAAAATGTATCTGACAAGAATCATGCAGTTTATTTACAACACAAGAATATTATGTTTTATTTGTATGTAAACAATTGAATCACAAGTGTACATTTCATTTAAATTTTTAATGAACTGAAAACAAACTTTATTTATTACAATGTCTCTGTTGCTTAAATGCATAAACTGACCAATGAGATTAATGTTTATAGTTTTGCTGTAAGTAAGCAACAATCACAAGTTCACAGCATTCATTCGTTGTTTATTTGCAGCATGCTGTTCTACCTGAAGAAATATTGCAACTGGGCAGCAGTGGCTCGCCAAACGATCAACTGAAGAACTAATTGTCATTCGTACAGGCGGAAGGGGAAACGTAACAGCATTACAAAACTGATCAGTTCACGAAAGCAGTTTAGTCGAACAAGTTACACCGATGTTAAATTATATATATATATTTATATATATGTGCTGTACTATGTACTGGGTTAAGAACATTTATTGACAGATTGTATTCGAATGTTTCCGTGGCGTCATACAGTGTTGTCTCAATTCTTTAATTATCTTTAACATGCGTTGTTCATTTAAATTATCACAAAGTGATCAACTATATATACATGCATGTACTGTATACTATATAAATATATATATATTATATATATATATTCCTAGATGCTGCCTATGAAGACTATTTTATGGATAATGCCATGCCCAATAGACTGCTCTATCATGCGAGATAGTATATTATAATATATATATTTTTTTAATTATTTATATATATAGTGCTCCAAAAACATTGCTCTCAAAATCTCCAAAACATTTTTGTGTGCAAATAATTATAATAATTAATAACAGCTAGAATAGTAAACTAAACTATATTATTCACGCAATGAGAAAACTTTAAGCAGAATGGCTGAGTAAAGCAGCAATACATAACTGGTCTGTGAATGAAGCATCTAAGAATATAATATAATTATATATATAAATATATATATATATATATAATCTGCCTTAATTATGACAAGGTTACTGATGACAATAAAATCAGTTATTTTCTTGTTGTAAATTGAGACCGGAAAAAGAACTGTTTAAAATAATTGATACATTTATTGTTTCTAAGCTGTTGTTTAGTTTCCGTTACCACAAACATTGTTTTTCATATTGTATAAAGTATAATCCTAAATGGGGATTTAGGAGAAATACCAATTGAACATAATTTATTGTAAACAGTCGTATTATGTATTTGGTAGATTACAATTGGGTGATGACTCAAATAAAACGTGCAACAGGTTTGCTACATGAAACTAATATGCCATATGTAAATGTAGCTACACATCTTTTTTGTTAGCTATCCTTAAAAACAAGAAGTAATATTTCACGTTTTCGCAGTCTTCCTGCACCATGTTTATTTTTCTGCTTTTGATGTATATACGTAATGTACATAATCTAGATTACTGTTGATGTATATACATAATGTACATAATCTAGATTACTGTTGATGTATATACATAATGTACATAATCTAGATTACTGTTGATGTATATACATAATGTACATAATCTAGATTACTGTTGATGTATATACATAATGTACATAATCTAGATTACTGTTGATGTATATACATAATGTACATAATCTAGATTACTGTTGATGTATATACATAATGTACATAATCTAGATTACTGTTGATGTATATACATAATGTACATAATCTAGATTACTGTTGATGTATATACATAATGTACATAATCTAGATTACTGTTGATGTATAAACATAATGTACATAATCTAGATTACTGTTGATGTATGTACATAATCTAGATTACTGTTGATGTATATACATAATGTACATAATCTAGATTACTGTTGATGTATATACATAATGTACATAATCTAGATTACTGTTGATGTATATACATAATGTACATAATCTAGATTACTGTTGATGTATATACATAATGTACATAATCTAGATTACTGTTGAAAATACATTTAATTACGCAATTTGTTTGTAAACTAAAATTTACATTCGGATAACAAATTATAAAATTGCGTTTCCAAGCCATTCAATAATAATTATTACAATAACTTGTATTAGCGTCCCATCCTTTGTAATTGCTACCGTGCAGCTAGGTGAAAGGTAAGTATCCAGTCCTCAGGACTGCTCAAAGCGCTTTACACTTTACTCCCTGGCAGACCTGTTCAATTGATCACCATCTCGACTTCTCTGGGAAACATTCAGCCATGCTGCAATTAATGCGCAAATACTACTCATACTCAAACATCCACCATTGTCTATAGCAATGTACTCATTCATACAGCTCAGTGAACTGGAGCAACGTAGAGTGAACGAACTTGCCCAAGATTCGACTCCGCCGTACAGGATTCTAACCCGGGTTCTCTCGGTTAAGAGTCCGAAGCACTAGCTACTGCACTACGGCGTTACATAAATGTATTATGTAATACAAATATTTAGGTTTAATGAAGGTGGCTATACTGTGTTCATATAAATAGTAGTTGAGGAATATTGTAAAAATATAAAATTTGTGGTTCTATTACTGAATTATAATGTTGATTATATGCGGCAGGAGATGCTGAGTATACCAGTGTCACTTCATTGGTGGTTATCCGTTCACAGTTCATTCTCTGCCGGTGATTGTATCATAGTTTGAAATGATGACATTTCTGTCCTGTTATTGTGCCTGCACTTGAAGTAAGTTAACATGCACCCAGTCGTCAAAACACCGCTTTGTTGTACAGTTGTTAAATATCGTAATGTTTCAAGACCTGCTGTATGAAATATGCCAAGACGTGTCACATCATACAGATTTCAGAATTTTGTGAGGAACACAGCCATAATTATACAACTTAAATATATAATTGCTTCAAGTTTTAAAATTATCATGTACTTGGTAGTACATATTTTCAAGTATTCTTCACAAAACTATAAATACAATTGATAAACTTGTATCTGTAGAAGAGCAGATAATTTTCATGCTAGGCTGAATTCTAATACAAGCCGCAGATTTGGTTGGATGTAGGTATGTTTAGTAACCTGGTAGATGGTGAAATACAATCTGAATAGAAATAATGTAGGTCGGTTAAGCTGATGAAAAACATACTGGTAATACAGATTTTTAAGGATGTATATTTATACAGAATGTACAGAATTTTAAGTCAAAAATACGGAATTCAATCAAGAAAACATGGCACGTTTGAACATAATAAATCCACCACAGATTTTAGCTGTAGTCTTTCGTAAAACAGTTTCGTTCGTTGATGTTCTTAAGATGGTTGCCTTCTCATTTCCTGGCCGAGTATGGTGTTGTCATAAGTTGCCTGAATAGAAAAAACGGTTTCCTGCAAACGTTGCACATGGAAAGATAGAACTGCGTGAAATACTGAGGGCTGATTATGCATTAGACAGATTATTGTATGTGTGCATAAACGTGTTCTTTCGTGTATTCGTTTGATGTATTGTGTTAGGCAAATAAAAGTATACTTACTATTGAAGCATGTGTGAGGTGTTCGTATGAAATTACTCCAGTGTTTTTACATATCATAGGTTATGAGAAATGTAAGAAACTATACGTTAAATGCACAGACGTCGGAATGGGGTGGTTTGATGGGATAGGCCCCGCAATATTTACAGAGGGGGAATATTAATTTTGTTGATGCTTTTGTGAGCTTAAGTGGTGGTGTGGTCCTAAAAAAATCTCCAATACAACACTTTCAGACTTTAAAGTCTCCAACACTACCCCATCCAAACTTTAAAAATCTCCAACACCACCCCATCCAAACTTTTAAAATCTCCAACACTACTCCCCATCCAAACTTTAAAAATTGTCAACATTACCCCATCCAAACTTTTAAATCTCCAACACTACCCTATCCAAACTTTTTCAAAATCCCCAACAATACCCCATCCAAACTTTAATAATCTCCAACACTACCCCATCCAAACTTTAAAAAACTCCAACACTACCCCATCCAAATTCTTCTCCTGGATCTGTCTAAGCATGAAAATGGCATCGGTTGTTCCTCTCCCTGGTCTAAATCCAAACTGCATGTGGTCTACTTCCACTATCTCCCTCAGCCTCGTGTCTATGATCTTCTCTAAGATCTTCAAGATGTGTTCCAGCAGCTTTATTCCGCAATAATTCTTACAATCTACCACATTGCCCTTCTGTTTGAAGATGGGGATCAGCAGGCTTCTTTTCCAATCCTCAGGGATCTTTTCTTCTTCCCAGATCATCAACAGGAGTCTCTCTCTCTCTCTCTCTCTCTCTCTCTCTCTCTCTCTCTCTCTCTCTCTCTCTCTCTCTCTCTCTCTCTCTCTCTCTGCTGTGAGCTCTGATAGTCCTCCTGCCTTCCCTTTCTTCATCTTCTTCAGTGCGGTCTTCACCTCGCTCTTGTAGATGGTAGTTACTGGTCCTTCTACAGGTAATGCCTTCGTGAGTTCCTCATGCGGGTTTTTTGTATTGACTAGGTCATCGATGTACTCTTTCCACTGATCCTTCACCTCTTCTGCATCTCACAATATCTTCTCGTTCTTGTCCTTGATGATAACCATCTCTCCAATGTTTTGCTTCAGCCTCTGTCTTGCTCTCGCTACCTTGTAGACCATCCTCTCTCCTTCTTCGAACTAAAGATTTCTGTAGCACTCTTCTGCTGCTCGGTCTCTTGCAATCGCCACTGCCCTCTTTGTTTCTTGCTTCGCTTCTTGATATCTTTCTCTCGCCTCCTCGGACTTGTCTTCCTGCCATCTTTTGAATGCCTTTTCACGTGTTACTCCACTGGTCTTTCCGCACTTCTCAGTTACTGTCTTAACTATCGTGTCCCTCGGTTTGGTCCAGTACTCCTTGACTGTTGATGCTTTGCACTTGTCCACTTCTCTGGCTACTTCCTCAGCAAAGTCCTCCTTCTTCTGTCCTTCCAGCTTCCATATTTTGATCTTTGGGGCTCTCCTAGTCTGCTTCATTTTCCTTTTCTTCTTCAACTTCATATAATAATAATTAGTCCCGGATTTGATGGTGTGTAAATAAAGTTTATTATTATCAACTTCATATCCATGACAAGCAGCCTGTGCTGATGTGCAAATGCTTCGCCTGGTATCACTTTCAAATCTTTCACCAGCCTTCTGTCTCGTCCTCTTATGAGCAGGTAGTCAATCTGCGTTTTGATCTCTGGGCCACTCTGTTACGTCCTCTTCTGGAAGCCCGAGTTCGCCATGAACAACTGTAGGCTCTCTGCTGACTCCAGGATTCTTTCACCTTCTGGGTTTCTGGTGCCATATCCCCATCCTCCATAGCTCTCCTCATAACCCTCTGCAGACTCTCCCACATGCCCATTTAGGTCAGCTCCTATGACCAGCTCCTCCTCTTTGGGTGTTCTTCTGACCAGGTCTTCTAGTTTCTCTGTGAAACGGTTCTTCTCTGCGTCTTCACATCCTTTATTCTTATTAACCTGTTTAAGACTCTCTTCACCTCCACCACCTTCTTCCAGTCCTCACACAGGATGACTCCCACTCCATTTTTTCCATTGTTCTCTCCGATGTACAACAGTTTGAACCCACTTCCCAGCTCCTTCGTACTTTGTCCCTTCTATCTTGTCTCTTGGACGCAAGCTGCGTGCACCTTTCTTCTCTCCAAGGCATCCATGACCTCTCTCCCTCTTCCGGTCATGATGCCGACGTTCCAGGTTGCGAACCTGAATTTCTTGATGTTGGTTTGGTCCACTCGCTTCTTTAGCCGCAGTTGTTGTTGCTACGGTACCTCTTGCTCACTTCTCACAGCAACTGGGGGGGTCGGCAGTGGCGCGTCGTGTGATTCGGGGAACGCCCTGGCCAAATGATGACTTCTACTTATACACTCCATAAACGTTTATGACTGGGTTTTTTACACCACCTCACCAGGTCTGACATAACCCTCCTTCTTCCTCATGGGCAGAGTTGGGACCAGCAGTTTATTGACCTTTAATGGTTTTAGTCATGGAGCTTTTGATTCATAATGATTCTTTTTTTATAAATATAATTATGTATATTTAAAATATAAATGTGTGTGCTTTGCTGATGTTTTTCATAATAAAATTTGTTACCTGTTGCTGACGGTAAATGTTTACAAGTTAAGTTGATGGTTAAAAATATAAATAATTTTTTAAAAAGAATAAAAAATGTATAATAATAAAAAATTATTAAATTAATAATGTTCTGAAATAGGAGTTTAAAATATCAAAATAGCAATTTGTACATTAGAACTATGCATCTTGAAACAATAAATGTCTATATTTTGCTTAAGATAAAAAAATTTGACCTGTGGCTGACTGTAAATTGTTTTTTGTTTTTTATTATTTTATGGCTAAAATAAAATTTAAATATTTTAAAACGAAAGAATGCAAAATGTATATATTTAAAAATAATATTGTTCTAAAAGAGTTTAAAATATCAAAAGAAAGCTGACATGCCATGACAGAGAGATTTCACAGCTCTCTGCCGTGACCAGGATTCGAACCTGGGTTCTCTCGGCCACAACGAGAAGTACTAACCACTATACGATCACGGCCATTGCGCCAGCTGGAAAAATGGTTGCTAATAATGTTCGTGTACAGCGTTAGAAATATGTTTTCAATTCAAATACTTTTATTGTTATTTATTATGGTTATTTTGTTTGCTTTTTTATATATATATCTTTTGAATTAAATATTTTATGTGTTCTATTGAAATGCAACAAGCTTTTGTCGGTTTTATATTTATTAAAATCGACTGAATAACTAGCGCCATCTGCTGGATTAAAATGTGTGATTTTGAGATCACCAGGTTGTTCGATGAGCATAGCCATAGTTTCGAGTTGATTAGCAGTTGCTAATGGTACAAACGGATCAGATTTAGCAAATTATATTTACCATGAATATTTGTTACCTTCCTTTCTCAAGTTTAACAGCAGTGCAAGAAATACCACGAGTTTATTATGGAAGATTGCAACGACGCGCGGCGTACAAATTCATTATTTTAGTCTTTAGAGTTTATCCGTAATAAGGCACCACTCTTCTCGGCGGCTGATTGTTCGGGGTAAACTTAAATTCTCACGCCGTCAAAATAAACATACCGTTACAGTTATGTTTGTGAAAATTCGGAAATTAGGGCATTGGATAGCTACATGGCACCATGTGTCGATTCCGGACCCACTTCGATTTCGCCATTATACCTTGAGTTTGACCTAACTTTGATACAGGTCTCAGACTCAGACTCTCAGTGCGTTACTTCCGTCATTTAGCATCATCCAAGGCACATTTATATTACGAAAGTATTGTCTTGGCGCACTTTTGAAGGCCAAATAGCGACTCGGTTTGCGCTAGTCTGCGCCGCTGCGGTCGTGCGTTACCGCATCGCGCTTGTAAAATCAAATCATATAAAATGTATTGTAATCCATTACAATACATACAATAGGCCTACAAATCAAATTAAGTCAAATCCTATATAATAACGTAATGAGCACAAAAAGGGAAGAACATTATATAATGTTATACTCCCTTTGGTATATTTCAATGTAAATATCATTATATTGAAAACAAAACCAGCGTGCAGTTGTAGAATATATAATGCTAATCGTGATTGAAAATAATGTTATAAATTAACATCATTGACGTTGTGTAAACTTAATTGCTTAAGTATACATTTGTAACTAATTATTGAGTAAGTCGTAAACGTAAGTCTTGTGCTGAAATGATTCCAAATAATAGCACCCTTATTTCTTATAGCACGAAGTCTTATTTCTAAAATTGCGTTGGGTATATCAATTTGTGCAGATTGTCTTGTGTTATAACTATGGACATCTTGATAAAGTGTAAACATATTTTCAAAGATTGCTGGTAAAAGACCCATCTTGTATTTATACATAAATAGTTGTATTGAATATACATACAATTGTCTGAAAGTTAAGATATTTAGTAATTTAAAGATAGGTTTTGTAAGATAATGAGCTAATCTATTAGCTGAGACAAGCATTCTCACTACTATCTTTTGAATACTTGAACAATATGAGTCAAATGCACCACCCCAAACTTCAATACAATAGATCAAGTGAGGAAATAAAAATGAGTAATATAAGGTGACTAAACATGATCTAGTTAAAAATCTTTTGGCTTTGTTGAGAATGCCAACACCTATAGAAATTTTACATTTAACTTTGTTAATGTGTTCAGCCCAGTTGAGTTTGCTATCAATAGTCACACTAAGAAATGTCGTAGAAGATACTAGTTTAATAGCACTATTATTAATTTTAAGTGTTGTCGGTTTGGTATGTTTTCTGTTTGGTGTTCTAAATATCATGTATTGGGTGTTATCAATGTTTAAAGATAGTTTGTTGGCATTTAACCAAATTATAATTTTGTTTAATTCATAGTTCATTTTGTTAGTTATATCATCCAAATGATCATCATTTATAAACAGACTAGTATCATCAGCAAATAATATAGAAAAAAGAATATCTGAAACATTAGCAATATCATTGATATATAATAGAAAAAGGAATGACCATATGGTTTCTTTCATGGAGCTAGTGTTATTGTAATACACATATAGACTTCTATTAAATATATAACTTTTAATCTAATCATTGGCTAAGCCACGGATACCATAACATTGGAGTTTCTGACACAGTATGTCATGGTCAACTGTATCGAATGCTTTAGATAAATCTAAGAACACCCCTAGCACAAATTGTTTGTTTTGTATAGCTTCTGATATTTTGTCTACAATGGTTATAAGTGCCATGTTAGTAAAGTGATTTTTTTGAAAACAAACTGATATTTATTCAAAATATTATGCTTATTAATAAAATTTGACAATCTGTTATACATTAGTCTTTCTAATATTTTAGAAAAAGTAGGTAATATTGAAATTGGCCGGTAGTTAATCAATAAGTTTCTTTCTTTGTCTTTGTAATTAGGTATTACCTTTGCTATTTTTAATTCATCTGGGAATATTCCAGTATTTATAGATAAGTTATATAAGTGTGTCAATGGTTTAAATAAAACTATTATATGTTTGTTTTATTACTTTAGAGGAATTGTCATCCCATCCAGGAGACGATGCTTTGAGAGAGTTTAATATTACTGATACCTCATTTTCAGTTACCAGTTCAAGATATATTGTTTTCATATTACTGTTTTTGATGTACGACATAGGATCTGTTTGGTTCTGTGGTATGTTTTTTGCTAGGTTAGAACCATCATTTATATAGAAATTATTAAAACTTTCACTTATATGATTTTTGTCTGATGTTTCAACTTTGTTAATAATGAATTTTGTCTGTGTTATGGTTTCATGTTTCTTGTTTATTATTTCTTTTAATAGGGACCAAGACTATTTAAGGTTATGTTTATTTTCTTCAAAGAGAGTTGCATAATGTTCACGTTCAAATTTCTATAGTAAGCCATTCAATTTACTTTTGTAAACTTTATATTTAGTTTCATTATATATTGTATTTTGTCTTATATATTTAATATATAGTTTATTCGTCTCTTTTATTTAGTTTTTTAAACCAGTAGTTAGCCACGGTTTCTTATTCTTGTAATTAAGCTTGACTGTTTAATGGAAAGCAATCATTATATTCTCATTGGCTTTTAATATATATATATATATATATAGTGTTGCTACCTTTAATGGCTTTATGGTGGGCACTTGTGTCGAATCCGGACCCACCTCGATTTCGCTTTTGTAACTTGAGTTTTGATACCTCAGTGCTTTAGTTCTATTATTCAACATTATCCCAGACATATATTTGTAGGCCTACGTTTAAGAATAATGCCTCTTAGTGCACTTTTGAGGCGTAAGTAGCGCCCCGGTTTGCATCAACATACGCTGCTATATTGCTCATTATGTACGCATGTGTATCTGACCACTTCCCAGTATTTCACATCGATAATAATTGCAAACTAACCAATTATTCTAAATATATAACAAACAGAAACTTTTCGAGGGCAAACATGGATACATTTTATAATAACATACAGAATATTGATTGGGAAATTATAACATCCATAAATTATTGTCAATATATATATATATATATATATATATATACTGTATACTTATACAGTTAGTTACATTGTGGTTGCAATGGGTTTTTATTTGTATCTTAATTATGTGAATTTACTTATAATAATTACGTATATTAACTTGTCAGTGACGCTTGTGTACATATTTGGTAGGCATCGTAATTGTGTTGGCTGAGTTATGTGATGTTTTACTAGAAAGTCTACGTAAACTAAAACACTTGCCCTTAAAGGCTCATTTGGCTCAACTTACCTCACACAATGTGGTAGGTGAGCGACTTGACCAACCTGTTCGAATTACCTATACATCAAATTATTTATTTATGTTAGACACATTTTATTTGTCGCAAAATACCTACAAATAATCATAGTTGAAGTGAGTAAACACAATTTTGACTCAAGACTATATTATATTGTTGTAGATATTAAAAATAATGATAATGAAATATGGATAATTGGCTCAACTAACACTGCCCTCCCCTGTCATGCGGGAATACGTCTGGGCGACTCTATTGTAAGTCCAATTGGCCTTCAGTTCATGCAGATTTTTAGCGGACAAACACACCATGAAAAACTCGATTCTGTTTAATTCACACCTGTTTGCAACGACTGAGATGCAAACACGGCCCGATGCGACCTGATTCAACTAGGAATCAGATCCAGATTTCTAACATTGCCAGAACACGTACATCATTACTCAACCCAAAGGTTCGCACATGTAGCATTTCTCCTCAATTAAACTACTTCGTCTGTCCATACGGCTTCAACACTAGTTGAGTTGAGTTGAGTTGAGTTGAGTTGAGTTGGACCAATACGTGTATGCCGGACAAAAAGTTCTCGCCGAGAAACATGTATTGATATAATAAATGTAATTATTTGCGTCTCGGTGATATGAACTAATTATATTATAAGCCTACAGTTGATAATATCGAATATATTACTGGAAAGTAACTCATGATATTTATTATCATTATACATTAAGGCGTCAACAGTATACAATATAGGGTTATAAGACGTAGTCTTACAACATGCAGTTTTGAATTGTTTATAGGTTACAGGATACAATGTCATGTGCAATACCGTCCTTCGACACTCGCTGAAACTAGAGAACGACTTTATCGTGGAGTCGATTCGCTTGAATGTATGTCTTTACGTACCTTGTGCAAATTGATGATGTTCTTCAAAGCAATGTCAATATTTGAAATCACCTACAATAATATATATCAAGCAGATATAAATATTTCGTTGGTGTGGGTTGGTTTATGTCTTTGAATAACAGAAACCCATCGACACTACCTGTTCCAACTAAGCAATGTTAATTATAAAACATACTACATTTATTTGTAACCTTCACAATGCATGCAACTTTATAAAAATGAGCTAAGACATCGTTTCGTTTTATCAACACTATATTTCAGAGTGTAACAAAACACTATTAAGCAGTATTTTTATTAGTCTTTATCACTGTCTTACCGTTAATATACTGAACATATTAAAAAAAGTTTATTGGATGAATTATTTCAACTTTTCAAAATAAAAAAATTCTTTACCACCTTGTTATGATATTATACCCAAAAGACCATATACAGAAAAAATCTACGAAAATAAATATTAATATACATTAACTTGATATGGCAGCACTGATTTTGTATTGATTATAGGTTTTTTTCTTCAAAAATGGCAATAGACCAAGCGAAAAGTATAAAACTGGTACGTTGCCTCAGGGCAACAACGTCCAATAAAGGGTTAACTTAACATAAATATTCTACCCGTCTTCTTTCCTTTTCTGAATCCCTGTGGATCATCGTCTGAGTCTTGTTCCAATTACCAAAATCATCTATGTCAGCTTCTCAGCAAACTGTAGTCATGTGACACCTTGGCTGTTCCCTGTGTTTTGTCCGTCTTCGTGTAGTTTCTGTATAGGGGCAGTTAACATTATTCTAATGTTAACTACCCACGACTTGTACACACTCGACACAATAAGCACTGCACACGAAGACAAAATTCGTTTTCACGAACCTATGTGTCAACCACTAGAAGGTATATATGTAATTAATTATCTACGTAAACAAACTGTGGAATTCTTTGAATGTTAGTTTTACCAATATTCGCTCGTTTCACCGTTTTAAAGCATACTACAGCAAACAGTTATTTGATAGTTATTATGTAAACATATTTAATGTCACAAAGCACAGTTTCATAATAATATCCTAAAACATGTAATACTAATGTTAGCCATGCCTTTATCACTTATCAAATTAACTCCATGTAAAAAGCTGTTTGAAATTGTCGGCAAAGGAGAAACATGGCTTTAGAAGTACTTTACTTCAATGTTTCTCCTTTCGAAGTTTTCACCAATACGCTTTGCATATTTAAGCTGTATATCTAATTCGTAGAGGTGTGAAGTCTCACGGTATATCAGTCAGTCTCACGGATTTTTGCTATTTAAACAGGCTCACGGACGTGAGAGACGATGCTGACGGATTTATGTAATATTATTATTTTAATTTGTTTCAACCTTCGTTATAACGCTCTTCATTAACTTACAACGCCGATTCGGATATAGCGCAGTCGACCGTGGACCCCGAATTTCTGCCAACTTGTTGCTACGCTATCCATCACCAACATATGTATTACTTAAATGCGACTCATGGACTGCACCGCTGGTACACGTACACCGTGCTTCGCATCTCGCTCCCCGCAGCGTCCTTGGCGCCGCCGCGGGCTTGACGATTACTAGTTTTGGTGGCGGCGCTCCTGGTGGCATATTTTAAAACACCGTACGGCGCCTCGCTTACGTCTCATTTCTTGGAACCTGACCACATACATTCCACTGCGCTAGAAAATTATGGATGCTCCACAAGCAAAGAAGCGGAAACAGTATCCGGCTGTATTCCAGCCAGAATGGGTCCAGCTATTCGACGGCATAATTACCAATAACCAAGTCAAGTAACAAACGTGATACACATAAATGATTTGGATGATGATGTATCAAGCAAAGTACTGAAATTCGCAGACGATACAAAAGTGTTCAGAACAGTTAAAACAGATGCAGATTTGAACACAATTTACAGGATGATCTAGCCAAATTGGTCAAATGGTCTGAAAAATGGCAAATGTTATTCAATTTTGGGAAGTGTAAATGCATCCACACAGGACATGGAAATGTGAACAAAGCAATGGGAGATATTATATTAGGTAAACTTGTAAAAGAAAAGGACTTATAAGTAACAGTTAGTGCTGACATGAAAGTTTCAGAGCAATGTGGAATTGCTGCTTCAAAGGATAACCAAATACTAGGGCTAATTAGGAGAAATATCACATATAAGGAGAAACAGCTAATTGTACCACTATACAAAGCAATAGTTAGGCCACATTTAGTATATTGTATATAAGCATGGAGGTCATATCATAAGAAGGACATAGATAAGCTAGAAAGAGTGCAACGTAGAACTAAGCTGATTGAACTGAAAGATCTTGGTTATGAAAGACGCCTATTAGAATGTGGGTTGACAACACTAGACACTATGAGACTAAGAGGAGACCAAATATAAGTTTTTAAGATATTGAATGGTTAAGAGGATATTAATAACAATATTTTCTTCAAACTGAAAGAAGGCAGTATAACCAGAGGGTACAATGCTGCATTAGTCAAGGAACAGTGTAGGTTGGATATGAGAAAGTACTCGTTCTCTTAGAGGACAATACATGTCCGGAACAAATTATCTGATGATTGTGTTAATGCTAGCATTGTATATGTTCAAATATAAAATTGACAGCTTTCTGGCGAAAGCGGGTTATACGTAGGTGGAACATTGTTGGACTCTCGATAAGCCAAAGGCTTCCTTGTCCGCATGCCGCCTGGAGCTTATAGCCGTAGACAACAATATTGTTAAATCTTGTTAAAGGTGACACGAACATAAATTTTCTATTTTACCACGTAAATAAAGTAAATAACATACTAACATGATGCTATTTTACACTGAATGATGACATGCCAACCAGGTTTATTAAGAATGGTAGCTGCCAGTTCAACATAGACATTTACCGAAGGAGTCAGACGGAAGAAAAAACGACACAGTACAAAGGTGTCACGGAATTATGCATTGACATTGCCATTGGACGCGATGTTATGACACACAAAGTTCTACACATTTATAATATACCCACACTCCAAATATCAAACAAAACAAGAAGTAACAGTCCAGGTTATAGAAACTATAAATAATGTTATATTGTATACACGCTAGAAAGACACGTTCGCGAACTGCCAGGCCAGTAATTAACAACAGTCGAGCCGAGGAGTTGAACGACATTCTTTGAAGCAAAGGCGAAGTGCTCAGTTTCAGTTAACGAACGGTCCCTTTCCATTCGCAGATATGCGCTCCAAAAACTGAGAGTTCATTGCTGGTATTGAAAAATTCGGAGTAATTTTGTGTACGGTTAACAACGTATAACATATCTATGAAGTACAACTGATAAATACAAATGAGGTGTAGCAAATAAATCGCAGCTACGCGCACGTTTTGTCACTCTTCTTGGATTTGGCTTAGTTCGACTCAAAACCAAGTTGCTTCGCCTTCGCAGGCGCATCTCGCTACGTTGTTTTGGGGACGTCAAACTTCTTCTCTTTTTGGTGGTTCTCTTGCGAGTAGTCAGGATGATGGGTAATGTCACTGGAAGTGGTACTTGTATTATTCGAATTCACAAACTGCTGTATCCTTCACGAAACAACTACTGTCAACATGATCACACTGACAAAGGCGTAGCAGATGCGAGTCCAACTTTCAAAGGCAAAGTCCAAAGTCTAAGACCACAAGGCAATGAGATGGTCATCAAATTCAGTCGATTTATATGTTTATAATCCACTCATTTCTTGTCTTTGGCATTCGATCAAACAACTCTTCGCCGAAGCATTTCCATAGCTACCATTCAATATACAATGACTGGTTGTCATTAATCGAAGGCAACAGTGCGACAACTGCTGAATAACATGATCAACTTCGATCAGCCGCCAGCTTCTATGACACATGACGTCACACTCACGGAAACTCCCGAAGGCAAAATTTCAGAGGCGATGTGTAAGGAAGCATTCTTATTTGCGTGATTTTATGAAAACTATAATTTTTTTTTTTGGGGGGACTACATGATTATCTTATTGTAAATACTATTTACTATAGCATTTATCTCAACTTGTCACCTTTAAAATCGAAGCTTAGCGATCATCACGCCTGGGGCGCAGTGTGTTTGCGTGACGTAAAGGTTGCGGCGTCGGGCGTACATGATGTTCGCGTGCATATCAAGTCAAAATTGCATGCCAGGCAACCGAAGTCTGCGCAACAACACGCACCGATGACTTTTTTCAAGGCGAGGGCGGTCACTCCTGATTCGACCACGAAATCTGAGGTGATGTTCGCATTTTTGTGGCGGAGCACAACTTCCCAGCAGCCGTCGCCGACCATTTCACCGAACTGTTGCCGCGACTATGCCCGGACGCGACGGACAGTGCGATCGCGAAGTCCTTTAAGTTTAAGTTAAGGGCAAATGGACGAAGACCACGCACATGATCAAGCTGTTCCATCATTGTTTCATAGGGCAAATACTTTCGAAGCTACGGTTTTATAACCGACTGATCTTTTCACATTTTACAAAACAGTGTAGACCCGTTGTCGGTACGTTGTTAGCATTTTCTAGCACGTAGTCAGTTAATGTTAGGTCCGCACACTATTAAAATATATGTAAACAAACAACTTAGCTTTTCGGAAAGGGATTGCAGTTGGGGCATCCACAAGGGGCAATATCAATATGCATAATTACGTTACATCAGACACTTATAATAAGGATTATGATCGAGTACGATAGCTTGGTATGTCGCACAACTTTACAGAGTACGATTGAATAAAACATTACGTTTACGCACGAATATGAAGAGCCAATGTTACATTATAATATTATGCATATGTAGGCCAACGTGATAAAACCTGCGTATCTTATGCACATTCACTTCACTTGCTATGTACTGTTTTAGGTGTGTTGTTTTGCGCTAAATTTGTAAGGATTTTCTGTTTATCTCAAGGATATCTGATCCAGATCTTACTGGTAACAGACACTCTGGGTTGACACCTGACTAACCCTTTTGTCTCCAATTACCACATCAACACGTCCTCCGTTAATACAACGTTCTCTCCCCCTTTTTATGCCGTTCACTCCGATATCCACCTCTGCTTCGTATTATCTATTAGCTCCAGTTTCCCCTTTATATACTTTAGTGATTTCTCCAGATCATTGCTGTTTCTTCAGGTTTGTAAACTAACAAAGTTGCCCATTATCGTTCATTAATATAATGTGACATTAATAATCTGAGAATCAAGGTGTTAGTAAGAAACGTATGCATTCAGTGTCGCTAGTGTTCAGCTGTATACTTCCACGAAATACTAATTACCTGGGATTGCCGGAATTAAATTATTGATTGGAAGGATACCATAACATACCAGTCACATTGAAATTACTTCAGTATAATCTCGTCTTAATTAATATCACAATTAATTCATTCGATCTCTGGTTCAGCTACACCAAAACCAATTAATTCAACATGTTTGGACAATACGAATCCGAGTGATATATGTGTTACACATTCACTCCTCAAATCAAACAGTATTGTAGAATGAGTGGGCAGAGAATCGCAGAAGAAAGAACATATCTTTACAGGTTAGTTCAGTTGTGCGAGTTATTTTTCTTTGAAGTTGGATTGAATTGTCCTCACTTTTGTCACAATTGCGAATCTGTTGCTCAAAATAGACCACTGATCAAGTATAACTGCTCCTTTTGTTTACTAATCTATATGTGTCTTCCGTTGCAGAAATGACGGCATTAGTATATTCAGCGATGATGCTGATGGTAGTCGCAGTACTACAGGCATCAATGGTTGACAACGAGTACCCTACCGCTGTCTGTCGCTACCTGAACCAGATAAGTCACAAAGACCCACATCCGCCTGACGAGCTACTCTGGCAGAGCCTATTCTCCATCGATTGTACTAATCCAACCAAACTGTTCGCATCTGTAGACACCTACCTTCCACTCCCTGACATCAAGGGAAACGTACCCAGAGATGAATCAAGCACCGGAGTCCGTTTTTTTGCCAATGTCAGCAAGCGACACATGAATACGATCGAAAGGCTAAACAAACTACGAGCTTTAATCAGTAAAGTCATGGGTGAAACGACGCAGTTGAAGACAAATGTTTGTACCGAGAATCCCAATGAAGGACAACGTTTCAAAAGTTGGTCAAATCGAGTCTTTCGATCAGGCCTTGGCAAACGCAACACTCGCGCTTCCGGTGAACGTACGGTAAGTCAGACGTCATCATATGGTACGCGATATGTTTAATCTAAATGGAAAAACTAGACAATGTCAGGTGTTTGACAAACAACATGATCAACTCGATGTTTAATCAGAGAAATGTAATATATAAAGCGGTAACCAATATCATCTCGCATACGTTTCATTTATCGGTATAGTTTCACGATTAACAGAAATTCGAATAGGATGACTTGTCAATAATCAGTATTTTCAAACTGTTATCTGGTCGTTAGGTACGTTTCTACTTTATAAAGAAATTGTCAATGGTTTATCTCCACAAATCAAACTATGGCCGTAGAACATATACTTAAAGAATACCAATGAGCACATCTTAGAAAAAAGTAGTTATACAGTGTATAACACTTTCCGAATTTGCACACATTGTCTGATCATATGGAGCACACACGTACAGTACTTTGAAAATATATACACAAAACACTGTAGCTCCATTCATTATCTGATCATATGGAGGACACACATACAGTATTTTGAAGATGTACACACAACACTGTAGCTCCATTCATTATCTGATCATATGGAGCACACACATACAGTACTTTGAAGATATACACACAACACTGTAGCTCCATTCATTATCTGATCATATGGAGCACACACATACAGTACTTTGAAGATATACACACAACACTGTAGCTCCATTCATTATCTGATCATATGGAGCACACACATACAGTACTTTGAAGATATACACACAACACTGTAGCTCCATTCATTATCTGATCACATGGAGGACACACATACAGTATTTTGAAGATGTACACACAACACTGTAGCTCCATTCATTATCTGATCATATGGAGCACACACATACAGCACTTTGAAGATATACACACAACACTGTAGCTCCATTCATTATCTGATCATATGGAGCACACACATACAGTACTTTGAAGATATACACACAACACTGTAGCTCCATTCATTGTCTGATCATATGGAGCACACACATACAGTACTTTGAAGATATACACACAACACTGTAGCTCCATTCATTATCTGATCATATGGAGCACACACATACAGTACTTTGAAGATATACACACAACACTGTAGCTCCATTCATTATCTGATCATATGGAGCACACACATACAGTACTTTGAAGATATACACACAACACTGTAGCTCCATTCATTGTCTGACCATATGGAGCACACACATACAGTACTTTGAAGATATACACGCAACACTGTAGCTCCATTCATTATCTGATCATATGGAGCACACACATACAGTACTTTGAAGATGTACACACAACACTGTAGCTCCATTCATTATCTGATCATATGGAGCACACACATACAGTACTTTGAAGATGTACACACAACACTGTAGCTCCATTTAATATCTGATCATATGGAGCACACACATACAGTACTTTGATGATATACACACAACACTGTAGCTCCATTCATTGTCTGATCATATGGAGCACACACATACAGTACTTTGAAGATGTACACACAACACTGTAGCTCCATTCATTATCTGATCATATGGAGCAC
Organism: Paraescarpia echinospica; assembly: GCA_020002185.1. Classification (NCBI taxonomy): domain Eukaryota; kingdom Metazoa; phylum Annelida; class Polychaeta; order Sabellida; family Siboglinidae; genus Paraescarpia; species Paraescarpia echinospica. The sequence continues at coordinate 40,217,353 of CM034534.1, read as the reverse complement.
ACACATACAGTACTTTGAAGATGTACACACAACACTGTAGCTCCATTCATTATCTGATCATATGGAGCACACACATACAGTACTTTGAAGATATACAAACAACACTGTAGCTTCATTCATTGTCTGATCATATGGAGCACACACATACAGTACTTTGAAGATATACACACAACACTGTAGCTCTATTCAACAAGTAATGATAATACAGTAATATACATCAAAATGTTCTTCTTACAACAAGTAAAGTGTCGATATTACATCGTGATGACTATCTGTTATTCTGTTTAAATGAAATAGTGGACATATTCGTCAAATAACGTTTAGGAATATGCAAACAACTAACATTGCCGACAATTCTAACAGACGTTTTATGGGCAAATGTGTATGACTAATATATTGGTTATATAAGTGTTTTTTTAATCGTGTAATATGGAAACAAAACACAATCTATAAGAGAAAGACCTTTCGTGAATGCAGTACCGAAAGTAAAATACGACCTTCTGAGTAAATATACACATTTGATCACACACAGACAGTGCGACGCAGCCGTGTAGTTCCTATTTCATAATTGAAAACGTTGACTTACGAATGACAGAATCTGTTTTGTTACGTCTTAGAGCGGTCATTGCTTTCGAAATCCAATTGTTTTAAATCCACATGACAAACGAGAACATATTGAAAATATTGAAATTGTTAAATACAGTCAATACTAGTGTGAAAAACAAATATCAACTGGTTTCTTTGCGACTTGCATTCCGTTGCAAGTGTGCTCGATGGTGGCGTAGACGCGCCCTGGTCCGATTACGTGTGTTACTATGCCAACGTCTATTTCAATCCCAGCTTCATGCGATTTGCCATCTGATAGAAGTATTAACATTTTCTTCCAGCAGCAAATGTTAATTGTGTATTGTTTTGTTTCTTTCACAGGTCATCGGTGAAACAAAGCAGGTCGTTCGAGACTGACGCGTGACTCGCAAAGTCCTGCAGCAGAATACATAGGACACGGATGTCTAACTTTGCTGTTCGTGTTACAAATATTCAAGGAACAATGTTGACCATACGGCGATGCACCGTTAGTCGGTGCAGCATTCCAAGTACATGTTTCATAGAACATTTATACACATTGAATTGACTAATGTTGTAACATTGACACGACAGTTACTTAGCCGAATTATGGTTGCCATCTGTTTTGCACGAGCAATGTCTCTTGCGTGGCTTACAACAACATGTAGTTAGTATTCGTCTTCTTCTTTTTCTTTTTCTTCTTTCAAAACAGCTCTTCACTCTGTGTTTGCTACATTATTGAGCATGATATCCATGAAGAGTGGGAAGTAGAACGGTTTTCAAATGTGGACGTGCTACACTTTTGTGATTTCAATCCGTATTTTTAAATTGAAATTCTCTATTGATCCGTATAAATCCGTATAAATTGGCATTATGTTTGTCGCTGGTTAATCGGCCTACATAGTTCCGAGTCTGATCGAATGGCGCCTTCTGCCAACCTTCCAAATTATATCTACATCATACTGTAAAAAAATCTGCCTTGCATCAAAATTAGTTGTTCATCGACCTCTATAAATTTGGCGTTCGAATTCACACTCTCCTGACATTACATAAGAATTGATTATTTTATCGCGATGTTCAGATGTTTAAAAATCCATATGAAAACGGGATACGGCCGGATTCTTTCAGAATTTCCAGAAATATACATTGTACACGGGATGTCTGTGTGTATGTTTGTCAGTTTGTGTGTGTGCGTGTGCGTGTTTGTGTGTGTGTGTGTGTGTGTGTGTGTGTGTGTGTGTGTGTGTGTGTGTGTGTGTGTGTGTGTGTGTGTGTGTGTGTGTGTGTGTGTGTGTGTGTGTGTGACAGAGAGAGAGAGAGAGAGCGTGCGCGCTTGCGTGTGTGCATGTGTAGTTTTTTGTATGTATGCATATGAACAAATAAACGGTATACCACAACTATACATATAAACATTGTATGTTTGTCGTCGTACCCTAGTAGTACACGTATTGCATCATACAAACGAGAACGAAGAAATACGTACTACGCCGGAATACACAGAAACCCAAACTCAGAACCTTTGCTAAGATATGTAAGATTGAACAACTAATCTAATTGATTACTGTTTTAGATAAATGCAATGTTGCAAAGGTATTAAATAAACAATTTGCTATAGGAAGGTATAATTATAAACAGAATAACAAATACTTGTATAAATTATCGTGTTTTGGTACCATGTCGAACGAAAACCGCTGAAAATAATCAGTACAAAGTGTGCAACTGAATTTATACACGCACGCACACACGCATACACGCACACACGCACACACGCACGCACGCACACACACACACACACACACACACACACCACTAGACGTGTGTCGATGTGTCAACTTTGACGTTAATGCGTCGTTGTCAGCCTGTTCATTATCGTCGCTACCAGGGATGTTACTGTAAGTCACCTTTATGATGGATGGTTTACAAGGTATTAAGCTGCAATGTTCCTCGCCACTGCACCTATCCCCACGTGACCGGTGTGACGTCGCCAATCGCCCACACATTAGGATAGCGCTATCAAATTCAGTCATCAACATATCGCTGTGTAAACACATTTTTGTGACGCCCTTCACTAGTTGTTCATTCCTACATAAAAATTATACACACACGCACACGCTCCCTGCGTTTGTGCACGCACGCACGCATGTGTGTGTGCGCGTGTATGTGTGTGCGCGCGTGTGTGTGTGTGCGTGTGTGTGTGTGTGTGTGTGTGTATGAGTGTGTGTATGTATTCATGTATACATATATATGTGTGTGTGTATGTATGTGGACGTGTATGTATGTATATATGTATGTATGTACGTATGTACACACACGTTGTGCACTCATACGTATGCACGCATACCCCCACAGACACACACACCCACACACATACAACGGTTTGGTGGATGGGTGGGTGGGTGGATGGGTGGGTGGTGAATGTGGGTAAGTGCAGACAATTCATGTTTTCATATAATATGGTGTCAGAAAACCATATGTCTGTGCCACGTTTTACTGGGAGGGGGGGGCAGCAAACCATATGTTTGCCCTCCAATTACACACACATTTCATAGTAAAAAAACACATTGATCGTCTCATAAAATGTACATTTCCACCCGCCATTGACGCTCGCCACAAAAACAAACATTCACGCTCACATTTAATGGGGGGACAGAACCATATGTCTGCCCCTGAGAAATTCCAGGGATCAGCTGCCCCTCGTGCCCCCTGGTCCCGAGCCTATGGGTTCAGATAATAAAGTAACGTGTCTAGAACAACATCATGTACACAAACACAAACTGTTTCATTCCCATGTCGCCGAATCAACGTTGTATCGATTTCAATATACGATTAAGTTACGTATTTACAAAACTGTACACATATCTAATAAATATTACATAATTCAATTGATTTATACTGATTGGTTTGTTGCATGAAACATCACCATATTCAAGTGAAATCATGAACAGTACCGTATTTAGTGGCATTTCGCTACGGCCCACTTCGCCTGTTTCTCCTTAGCTGTGTCCTACACAACCTGTTGCGCCGCTACATTTTAACATAGAAAACAAAATAATGATTAACTATGGTTGACCCATTTTGAGATCACAATACGCCATGGCGTCCACGTGTACGAAGGTTAGTTCATTTGTTCTTTTCACCACAGTCGCTGTTCACTTGTTTCCTTCAAACACCCATTTGATTTAGTCATTAGCTCAATCGTTCAACCAGCCCGATGCTGATCGAATATTCTCATAATGTTCTACTGTAACATACGTATTCGTAATCGCATCTGTTGTTGCGTAACCGACTCATAGACGCTCTCTTGGTAACCGTCGATCGCAGTCCGTTCTGCGTATGTAAACAGACCTCGGCTTACAACGTTCGTCGGCTTCCGCTTGAAATTGCCGTTTGGCGACCGTAGAGCGCAGTATGTGCGGGATTCCGGCACGTCCAGGAAGGCTATTATGTTGCGCAGTTGCATCGCTAGGTCCTTCACCATATCCTCGAAGAAGACGACTTGCAGCGGACCTTGAAAGTCGTCGAGCCACTTTGAGTTGAAGCGATGCCAGTGCTCGGCTGACGTGTTAACGAACTGACGCCAGGCAGCTGTGCGGAGGGAAGGCAGATATTATTGCTTTTATTATTATTATTGATATGCTGATCAAATTTCGTCGAAACTGCATGCCTCCAGCTCTTATAAGAAGCATCCATGCACAGTCCCCATAAATGTTCACCGAAATAGCCATGTTTCTCTGCATGCATGTGTGATATATAAAAAAATGGCAAAAAAACACTCCGCTAACGAAACTCTTCCGAATACACGTCATTTCACCACCAATACATTCCACCATTGAACCTGCTCATATGCCTGATTTGTTGAACTCAATTCACATAACAAGATTTTCTACATTTTAAATATCACCACTTTCTAGGTAGTAGATATTCTTTTAAAACAAAAAAAATTAATTGTGGTCTCATTCCACCAAGTAGAAGGATACTACGTCTTTATTGTCTCATTGCGTGCATGTGTGAGTGTGTGTGCGTGTGTGTGTGCGCGCGCGCGCGTGTGTGTGTGTGTGTTCGTGCGTGTGTGAGTGTGAGGGTGTGTGTGTGCGTGTGCGTGTATGTGTGTGTGTGCTTTAGTGCGTGTGTGGTGTGATCGTGGGTGTGTGCGCGAGAGTGTTGATATAAGGGTTTCAGAAAGGAAATTACTAATAACCATGTGAGAGAGAGAGAGAGAGAGTGTGTGTGTGTGTGTGTGTGTGTGTGTGTGTGTGTGTGTGTGTGTGTGTGTGTGTGTGTGTGTGTGTGTGTGTGTGTGTGTGTGTGTGTGTTGCCGTGGGCGTGTGCGTGTGCTTGTGCGTGTGTGTGCTTTAGTGCGTATGTGGTTTGATCGCGAGAGTGTTAATATAAGGGTTTCAGAAAGGAAATTACCAATAACCATAGTGTCACTACTTTGCGTGACCACAGAACGTGTTTCTAATAAGACATCTGCTCACTGGCTATTGTAATGTCACCACACGTGTAAGCTATATCAACATTAGCCGACATGAACCACAGCATAGGCGATCTATTACTCATTTTTTTGCATACGTGACTATAAGCACGTCCAAATTGGTTGCCAGAGACGCGCCAGTTATATTGCAAAAGGGAAATTCTCATCCAAAGCACAAGGTCTAATACCAACCCAGAGCAACAGATGGCGCTACCCGTTCAATTCCAATATGGTGCATCGCAGAATGACTCTGCTTCCTTTTTCAAATGTTTTGGTTATACTCACTTGTGTTGTACACGTGACTATGCGCACGTCCTAAATGGTTGCCACAGACGCGCCAGTTATACTCAGACACAATGGCGTCGTACGGGTCCCGGATGATGAGAATGGCGCGATCGTATTTCAGCAGCTCCCTCTCGCGGTGAGTGTTGATTACTACTACTCGCGAGTCTGTGACGTTCTCTCCCGGGAATTCGCCGTTCGCTAGATCAGAGTCATAATACACACTGCCCGTGTATATACCTGCAGAGAAGTTGGTAGAGTCAATCAAAACAAGTCGCATATCGTTGTACACAATGTCAACAAACAAAATATATTCAGACTTTATATTTTAGCTGCGACGTGAAGTGTTTGCATTTATTGTAGGCCTAGTTGGAAAGCCATTTATATCGACCTACAGTATAATTTTGTGTACCTTGCGAAATAGCATAAACTGTCCCATATAAAGTTTGGAACACACTAGAGGATGTTTAGTAATTATGTGTGCGTGTGTGTGCGCGCGCGTATGTGTGTGTGTGCGTGCGTGCATGTGTGCGTACATGCCTGCGGACGTACGTACGTGTGTGCATGCGAGCGTGTGTGTGCGCGTGTGTATGTATGTGTGTGTGTGTGTGTGTGTGTGTGTGTGTGTGTGTGTGTGTGTGTGTGTGTGTGTGTGTGTGTGTGTGTGTGTGTGTGTGTGTGTGTGTGTGTGTAATTATTGCAACTGTACTGTTTTATTAACCTCATGACTGCAAAGAAATACACTGCTATCACAAGGACAAGCGTAGTTTCCTGTTCACCCGAAGATCCTACCTGTCGCCAACTGCAAGAGATGTCGTATCCAAGTACTGCCAGAGCCCGGACTGCTCGTGAGAGCTGTTGCCGTCAGCGGCACGGCAGAGTACCGAGGAGGAGGACAGTTGTAGCGTCTCTTCCCCATCTCCTCCTGTTCCGTCGGCATGGCGACGTCGTTGTCGTAGCAGCTGTTATTGTAAGTGTTGCTGCGGCCCACGTCCTCGTCTTGGTATCGGTGAACTTCACGCCGCACGACGCAATCCAAGAAGATACAGCTGTGGTGACGTAGAAGCAGGACACTAACGAGGACGACGTTGATGAGACTGACGTAGACTGCCAACCGACACAAACATGTCCACCACTTTGACGTCATCGTTGGTGCGTCACACGGGTAATCCAAGACTACGTTGAGGCTTCTGGTGGTTTCCTAGATATAGAGCTAGTATGATATTATGCAGTAATAATAATAGTAATAATAACAATACACATTTTTTATTCAAAATAAGCCTTACAAAATGTAAATGTTGTCTTCCAAAGGTATGTCATATTTTTGTTGAACAAATGTTACCTCTTCAAGATTGTCAACAGTTGTGACAGTATAAAGCAGGATTAGATTACAGGCTGTTTATGCAAAATCACTATTGTTAGCAGCGTGAACGATTCAGACGGGCGTACTTCACACATATAGTGTACACAATAACAACTGTTGGTCTGTCACAAAGTCACAACCGTTTTTGTCCATTAGCAATCTTGTTTTCTTGCTCTGAATGGCAGTCTTGTTAAATCGCATCGTCGCATACCTGCTGAAGGCGACCATCGACGGTACAATATTTGCTATAGCTATTATCAACACGAAATTAAAAGAAATAATACTATATATATAAATATTTATTTGTCATATTATCTGAAATAACAATAATAAAAACGCGTTATGTGTTCAGTTTTTACTAGGAAGCGATCTATATTGCATAATCATAACGTTCTTTATTTGCCGGCAGTTTCACATATCATGCCGCTATTCACGTGTCGTTTTTTCTTGACGCTCCGAGATAATGTTACCGTGAAGTGTTACCTTGCAGTGTGAGATATATATTGGTATATGACGAGCGAGGCGGGCCGCCTCCCCATTTTTCTATGCCGCCGCGCCCAAAATAAGCCGTAATTGCCGCCTCGTAGCTATTTCGTGCGCCCATTTTGTTTATTTTGCAATATATTCAACGTGGGCGAGCGGCATAAAATGACATCACAAAGTCATTTACATTCCTGCAAAATCACAGATTTGTAGTAACGTCGTATTCGAACGTGTGGCCACGTGTTTTGTTTCGTGACATTTAAAGGCAGGTCGTATGTTTAACAAGATTTAACAAGATTGCCACCCAGATAATTAATTCTATGTGGCAGGTGGACAAGGAAGCCCTTTGGCTTATCGAGAGTCCAACCCTTTTATTTATGGGTATCCCGCCCTTCTGAGGTATGTGTCGATTTTATTTTTAAACATATTCACGCTACTAGCACCCACACAATCAGCAGATAATCTGTTCCATTCATTTACAGTCCTTTGTGGAAATGAGGACTTTCTTATATCTAATTTACACTGTTCCTTTCTAATGTAACTTCATGTCCTCTAGTCCTTCTATCTTTCTTAACTGAGAAAAAATATTTCTATCAATATTTTCATAACCATTTATTATTTTAAACACTTCTATCTGATGTCCTCTCAATCTCATGGTTTCTAGTGTTGTTAAACTACATTCTTTTAGGCGAATTTCATAACTAAGATCCCTCAGTTTTGGTATCATTTTAGTCGGTCTCTTCTGTACTCTTTCTAATATATCTATGTCCTTCATGCGATGTGGCCTCCACTCTTGTATACAATATTTTAAATGAGGCCTCACTATTGTTTTGTACAGCGGTACTATTAGTTCTTTTTCCTTATACGCTATATTTCGCTTAATTAATCCAAGGATTTGATTTTCCTTTGAAGCTGCAATTCCGCACTGCTCTGAAACCTTCATATCAGCATTAATGGTTAACCCTAAGTCCTTTTCTTTTACAGTAGTACTTAGTACAGTACCCCCGTTGTATATTCTACCTCTTCGTTCCCATGTCCTGTGTGGAGGCATTTACATTTCCCAAAATTGAACAGCATTTGCCACTTTTCATACCATTTGATCAACCTGTCAAGATCATCTTGTAAATGCTGTCTATCTCCATCACTTTTAATCCTTCTAAACACTTTTGGATCATCCCCAAATTTCAACACCTTGCTTGTTATTTCATCATCCAAATCGTTGATATATATTAAGAATAATATAGGTCCTAGTACTGATCCCTGTGGAAACTGTTGCAAGCGGTACGCTAATTTGTTCTACAATTTCCAATAGTAGTTTGGGCGGAATCCCATTCACTCCAGGTGAGTTATTATCCTTCATAGCCCTTATTTTCTTAGCTACCATTTCCGGGGTTACAATTAACTGTCCTAAATAGTCTGAATCTGCCCCTTGAACTCTGGTACAGGCAGTGAACTAATATCTTCCCTGGTAAACACTGAACTAAAATACTGAACTAAAAAACATGACACCCAAACGGTAACTGCGTTTGGGAGACATGTGGAACTCGGAGAAAAAAACAAAGAAAACGGTATTTGAACAAAGCACCCTTTGCGCTCAATTTGACTATTATAATGTGCGCCCACAATAAATCAGAATGCTGGTGTAGCTGATGTAGACTTTCTGGTTTAGACAGTGGTGGGAATAAAAACCGTGCAGGCTAATGACACTACGTCACTACTACTACTACTAGTCGCCACTTGTTTCGAATCCCGACCCCTTTGAAGCACAAATAGCATCCCGGTTTGCGCCAGTATGCGCCGCAGCGGTCGTGCGTTGCCGCATCGCGCGCTTAAAATGAGCGATATATATATATATGTTGATACTAACCGGGGCGCTATTTACGCCTCAAAAGGGCGCTTAGACGCAATATTCTTAAACGCAAATATGCCTAGGATAATGTTGAATGATGGAACTAATTCACTGACGTATAAAAGTTAGGCAACACACGGCTTATAACGGCGAAATCGAGGTGGGTCCGAAGTCAACACAAGTGCCCGCTAGTCTATTCAACTAATGTTCTATGCCGTTTTTAGCAAACAAGGGAATGTGGTTCGTAAGACATCGTTCTGCTAAATATATAATGCATATTCCGATAAAAATGTTTCAAACAAAGTGAAGTACTTACGAATATACATCACCGAAGTTCATATCTCGTAAAACCCGTGTATACTAACATATTATCAATACATTGATGTGTGCATATAATGTGGATATACTAAACAACTTACACTGTTTTATAAATAGGACACAAATTGAGAAACCTTTTTGCGATTGATAGAAGCATACTTCTGTGGCATTCCAAAAATGACCGTTTAATTAATTGCATAACATGCTAGCAACAAATAACGTATAATATTTGAAACAGAAGCCACCAATTTAACATCATAATATACTACTAATCATAAGATAACTTCTATTGCGCCTAAATCCTTGGAAACCAAGCTCAGAGGCGCATCAAAGCAAAAGGATTGGTCAATCTCAAAATCCATAAGCAGTATTCCAGTTGTCAACAGATGGGTCAAGACTCTAGGGAGCTACGGATAAGTAAGGTTGTAAAGATCAATGTTTAAATGACGACTGAATTTTGTAATATTTTCAACTGATTTAACACTAAGAGGGAGCATATTCCAAAGAGTTGGTGCAGCAACAGAAAAAGCCCTAGTTCCAATATTAGTGTTGACTCTAGGAACAAAAAGTAGGTCAGAACTAGATTATCGAAGCTGGATAGGTTTTCTTTCAGGAGTAAGCAGTGAATGCAAATAAGATGGTTGCTTATTGGACAGTGCCTGGTATGTAATGGTACAGATCTTAAATAGTATACGATATCGTACAGAAAGCCAATACAAAGACTTCAAAAGTGGTACAGAGCGAGAAAAACGAGGAGATCTTGTAACTACTTTTGTTAGATAATTTTGGACACGCTGAAGTTTTGTGATATCCTTGCTAGCGATATTATAAAGAACGGAATTGCAATAGTCAAGACTGCTACTAACAAGCGCTGTTGCAATAGTTTTAGCAACAGAAAATGACATATACCGGCGAATACGGCGAATATCACGAATATGATAAAAACAGCAGCGACATGTTTGAGATATGTGTTGTCAGGAATTGAAGTTACTATGAAAGATCACTCCTAGATTCCGCACTGAGGTTGCTTGTGTGATATACTGATTCAAAATACGCGTATGGAAATTGCATTTAATTTCAACTTGCTGTCTGTCATCCAGTGGAAGATATCTCGAAGGCCGTCACTACGTTGTTTAAGGGAGCGATTTGTATCCGGGCTAGCCAACGAAATGTTGATCTGAGTATCATCAGCATAAAGATGATGATCCAAGTTATGTTTTTGTATAATAGAGCTTAGTGGCATGGTGTAAAGAGTGAAAAGCAAAGGCCCAAGAACAGAACCCTGGGTAACACCAAATAAAGCCGGCAGTGCAGCTGACAAGCAGTTCCCAATCTTTATAGTTTGGTAACTATTAATTAGATATGAAGAAAACATACATCAGAATGCACCATTTAAAGCTGGTTTAAAAAAATCTCCGGGGAGCACCCTCAGGACCACCGTAGCAACGCTTCGCGCCTGCGGCGTTCGCGTACCCCACCCCTATCACCTCGCCCATAATTTTACACAGGGGGACACACTGCTTTGAAAAATGTGATATTTTCAGGTGGGTTCGTAATTTTTGGAACACAATTTGTGTTGAACTGCCCGTGTCCACTGTCCACTTTAACACATGTCATCAACACTGTTTTTATTCAAGTAATAGAAAATGCAACGTATACTTTAATATTTATTACTTGTTGGTTCGAAATGACGAAGGTCGGAGATAATGTGATGTTCATGTCCATCGATAGACCCTAGTAGCGTTAGTGTTAAATTGTCGAATAATATTCGTATTACTATGCTATTGGCATGAGGATAAACATAAGCATTATTGAGTCAGCGTCTACATCATGTTGTCCATGACATCATGTTTTCCCGAAGTATTTGCCGCGCGCGCATGGTTCCTGCGAATGTTATGTTAGGTTTTACCTAACAACTGATTTACCCAATAAAAGGTGACCATCTTGACATATATGGGGGTGTTTGAAAATATATCGGCCTTACATCTGATTCGTGGGGTCGTAGATTAATCCCTGAAAGTTTGGCGCTCGAGGTTCAAGCCATCTAACAGGAAAACCGGAACCTACCCGCATACTTACGCAAACTCGATTATAAGTAGTTTATTATTTTATATGTTGTTGTTGCTGCTGCTGTTGTTTTGTTGCCATCATTATAGGCATACATGTTTATGTAGCAGGGCTATGGGATGCACCAAATGATTGAACAAGTGTTGCGATTATAAACATAATAAACAAGAAAATATATATAAACATATTAATGATAAACTGTCTGTCGACTTTCATATCATATACTATAGCTGTTTTGGAAACAGTCATCCATACTTGCACGCACACTCACATGCACACGCACTCACGCACGCACACACGCGCACACGCACACGCGCGCCCGCACACACACACACACACACACGTACACACACGTACACACACGTACACACACGTACACACACAATTTCTGGATAATGAATATCCCCATCACAATAAATAAAAATCGAGCCGAATAAAATGAATCATATCGACTCCCATCAAACTAAGAGTCATCCGAATTATGTTGTAGTGACAACCCATCAAATATTTGATTACCTTTAAAACTGCACTTCGTTGGCTAATTGAGCCCGTTTCTTCTCAGTAATCAAACATTATCATTGCTATGACCAGATAAATAAGATGAATCAAATACTCTGAAAGCGCGGTGACATAATCATTACAATTACCCTTGGGTTTAATTCTATGTTTGCAGTAAAGTTTGCGAAACATTAAACGGAGAAATGCCTTTCATAGTATCCTGTGCATTAAAGATAGGATGTCCATTTCTAATTTATTAGTATTACTAGAATAGATATACCAAATTACGTTTAAGCCAGAAACAGTTTTCGCCGTTTGAAATTTGAGCCTGCAATATATTAATATTGTAACGAAATATTCAATTTGTAATAGTCAGTATTGGTCCGCACTCCTAATTGGCACTTTTTGCGTTGAACTTTGGACGTTGCCACGATCCTGAACAAATTGTGACAAAGTGCAACTGATCCTGCGCACTTCCTGCTAATGATTACCCAACGGAAAGATAGAAGGATTAGAGGACATGAAGTCACATTAATAAAGGAGCAGTGTAGATTAGATATAAGAAAGTTATCATTTTCACAAAGGACTGTAAATGAATGGAACATATTATCTGCTGATTGGGTTGGTACTAGTAGCGTGAATATGTTTACAAATAAAATCGACACATAATTCAGAAGGGCGGGATACACGTAGATAAAAGGGTTGGACTCTCGATAAGCCAAACGGCTTCCGTGTCAACCTGCCACCTACAGTTAATTCTCTGGGTGGCAATCATATTAAATCTTGTTAAACATACGACCTGCCTTTAAATGTCACGAAACAAAACACGTGGCCACACCTTCGAATAAGCAATGTTTCAAACAAACGTATAAAACATAATGGGTTTGTTGACATGGATTAAGTAAACACATTGGAAATTAAACATTAACAATTGATGTAGACTATTTCTGCGTATTTAGTATCACCTGTGGTTGGTTTACGATATCGTTGTGATTAATGTTGGGAATATACAGCATGTATGTTTTGTAATAGCACCCGATTTTCCCAGGTTTTTGTAGGCCCTATCTTATGACGACGGCGACGGCGGCAATAGCGACGACAGCGACAGTTTGACAAGACTACAGTATACTTTCAGGGTATGACTACTATCATTGCATTTCTGAGCCACACACACATACACACACACACACACACGCACGCACGCACACACACACACACACACACACACACACACACACACGCACACACACACACACACACACACACACACACATAAGGTCTTTCAAAAACATCATTCTTGTAATTCACCGGATGAAGTAATGGTAATTGACGCCGTGCCATGAATACATGGTTATTAAGAACAACACAGAACCGCGAAAACAGAAGCATAATTGGAATACTACATAATTCTGTCACATTTTCATGTAGAGCTTGTGTTCGGATGTAGCGCTATTGTATAAAGATACATGTTACATTATGATATATATTGCATTATTGTTAGTATATATATTTATATATATATAAAAGCTTCCCAAAGTATATAATACATAGTCCGGAAACGCAAGAAATATCTATCACTCACCTTCGTACGTGTCCGGCCACTGCGCCTGTATGTCAGCATCATGAAGCAGTGCGAGATATATTCCTATACAACATGACACGTCACGTGGTCGCCTGGTGTTGGTATCACCAGCCACACCAACGCCCATCGGGTCAACAATAGCGTACGCAACACAGCCATCACCACTGATACCATCTTTCGACCGTGGTCAGCAACGAAAGACGAGATCCGGTTTTGTTCGACGCCTGTGTTGTGGTGTGACACAGGTCGCATCGGGACGTCGATTGCTGGCCCCGTTTACGCACTGGTTCTCCTAACATCGTGTCAATACGGCCTACGCTATACGCATGACAGTCGGTAGGTTCGAAACAGTTCGGCCGGTTGTTATATTTCATACGCATAGGCAAAACGATATCAATTTCCCGCTATTCACTAAAGACTTATTAATATAGGTACGTCTTTGCTATATACGCTGACACAGTGGCCTATGAACATGGGCTGGGTCCAGTTACATAATTGTAATTGTATTGGTAATTGATTACATACAAACTGTGATGTTGTAATTGTACTTAATTCGGGTTTTGAAATTGTTCGGTAATTGTAATTGACTAGGTTTGTTTAATTTAACAAGATTTAACAAGATTGCCACCCAGAGAACTCTAGGTGGCAGGTGGACAAGGAAGCCCTTTGGCTTATCGAGAGTCCGACCCTTTTATCTATGTGTATCCCGCCCGTCTGAGGTATGTGTCGATTTTATTTTTAAACATATTCACGCTACTAGCACCCACACAATCAGCAGGTAATCTGTTCCATTCATTTACAGTCCTTTGTGAAAATGAAAACTTTCTTATATCCAATCTACTCTGCTCCTTTGCCAATGTAAGTTCATGTCCTCTAGTCCTTCTATCTTTCTTAACTGAGAAAAAAATATTTCTATCAATATTTTCATAACCCTTCAATATTTTAAACACTTCTATCTGATCTCCTCTCAATCTCCTGGTCTCTAGTGTTGTTAAACCGCATTTTTTAGGCGTATTTCGTAACTAAGATCCCTCAGTTTTGGTATCATTTTAGTTGCTCTCCTCTGCACTCTTTCTAGCATATCTATGTCCTTCCTGCGATATGGCCTCCACGCTTGAATACAATATTCTAAATGAGGCCTAACTATTGTTTTGTACAGCGGTATTATTAGCTCTTTTTCCTTATACGTTATGTTTCGCCTAATTAATCCAAGGATTTGATTTCCCTTTGAAGCTGCAATTCCGCACTGCTCTGAAACCTTCATATCAGCACTAATGGTTAACCCTAAGTCCTTTTCTTTTACAGTAGTACTTAGTACAGTACCCCCCATTGTATATTCTACTTCTTCGTTCCCATGTCCTGTGTGGAGGCATTTACATTTCCCAAAATTGAACAGCATTTGCCACTTTTCAGACCATTTGATCAACCTGTCAAGATCATCTTGTAAATGCTGTCTATCTCCATCACTTTTAATCCTTCTAAACACTTTTGTATCATCCGCAAATTTCAACACCTTGCTTATTATTTCATCATCCAAATCGTTGATATATATTAAGAATAATATAGGACCTAATACTGATCCCTGTGGTACCCCACTCAATACTGATTTCCAGTTTGAAGCCTCCCCATCAACTACTACACGTTGTCTTCTGTCAATCAACCATTGTTCTATCCAGTTTATTATACCATTTCCTATGCCATGGGCCTTTAGTTTAAGCAGTAATCTTTGATGTGGTACTTTGTCGAAAGCTTTTTGAAAATCTAAGTAGACGATATCTACTGGTGATCCCTCATCTACCCACTTAGTGATGTCTTCCAAAAAACATAACATATTTGTTAAGCATGACCTCGCTTTAAAAAAACATGTTGAGATGGGTTTATCAAGTTTTGTTTAACAAGAAAATCCACCATGTGATCTTTAATTAGTCTTTCTAACAATTTACAAATCACTGATGTTAAACTCACTGGTCTATAGTTCTCTGACTTGTTTCTCGAACCTTTTTTGAATAACGGTATAATGTTTGCTTCTTTCCATTCTAAAGGAACCACTCCCTCTTCTAATGACAAGTTGAAAACTGTTGCAAGCGGTATGCTAATTTGTTCTACAATTTCCAATAGTAGTTTGGGTGGAATACCATCCACTCCAGGTGATTTATTATCCTTCATAGCCCTTATTTTCTTACCTACCATTTCCGGGGTTACAATTAATTGTCCTAAATAGTCTGAATCTGCCCCCTTGAACTTAGCCTCTGGTACTGGCAGTGAACTAATATCTTCCCTGGTAAACACTGAACTAAAGTACTCATTCAGGTCTTCTGCCATTAAGAATCCCTCTGATATTATATTTCCAGCACTATCTTCTAGAGGACCGACTTTATCTTGAACTTTCTGTTTGCTTCGAACATACGCATAAAAACTCTTGCTGTCATGTTTTATATTACTAGCTAATTGTTGTTCATAGCTTCTCTTTGAATTTCTAATTTCAGCTGTAGCTTGGTTAAGTGCTTCTTTATAACTGTTGTAGTCTTCATCATTTCCAGTACATCTGTATGACTTCCACATCATTTGTTTGTACTTAATTTTTCTAATGGCTTCTTTCGATAAGTGTTTCTTTTTGGACCGTTTTCCTTGTTTTTTGAAGGGTACAAATTTATCGACTATGCACTTAATAATTGAAATAGTTACATCAATTATGATCATCATCGTCATCATCATGTCGTTTCCTGTGGTTGGGCGAAGGCCTCAGCATGTCGTTTCCAAATCTGCCTGTTTTGCGATATCCTCTGTCAGATGGTGCCCTTCCAGAACTCGTCTAGTTCGTCTCTCCACCGTCTCGCCGGTCTTCCTCGGGATCGTTTCCCTTCGTAAGGTCTCCGGGTTGTGATACGCGATGACCATCGGTTATCTCGTACTCTGATGTGCCCTACCCAGGTCCACTTCTGTCTTCTGATTTGTTTTATCACGTCTATGACCTTTGTCTTCTGACTTACCCAGATGTTTGTTTTTCTCTCCCGATATGTGGTGTTTAACATACTTCTTTCCATCTTTGTTTGTGCGGCTGCATGCTAGCTTGTTCTTTGCCTGGTTGGTGGGTGCCCATGTTTCCGCGCCGTATGTCATCGCTGGAAGTACGCATGAGTTGTAGACTTGTATCTTCAAGCAGGTTCCAAAGTTACCCTTGAAGATGTTGCGGTGTTTGGCGAATGTTGTCCAGCCGGCGGTGATTCTTCTTTGAATCTTCTTGTCTTGGTTTTTGTTTCTGATGCTGTATCGCTGTCCCAGATAGACGTAGTTTTTACCGTTCTCTATCTGCGTGGTGTTGATATATATTGGGGTGCCATTTTCTAACATCACCTTTGTCTTCGAAATGTTCATCTTCAGATCTTGTTTTTCACTTTCATCAGCTAGCTCCTGTAGCATGTTTTGTAGTTCTTGTGGTGTAGTAGCGCATATGACTATGTCGTCGACGAAGCGAAAAAGACTGAGATATTCTCCGTCTATCCTCAAGCCTCTGGTTTCCCAGATCAGTCTTCGGAATATGCTTTCGCGAGTTGCCGTAAACAGCTTGGGTGATGTGGTGTCACCCTGTAGTACTTCTCTCTTGATGTTGATCTTGTTGCTCTTTTTGTGTAGGTGGACTGACACCGAGCTGTTGGTGTAGATGTCTTTCAGGAGTTTGATGTACACGTCTTCTATCCCCTGTTCTTGAAGGGAGGTCAGTATTGCTTGAGTTTGCACCGAGTCGAAAGCCTTCTCGTAGTCGATGAAAGCGATGCAGAGCGAGGTATTATGTTCTCGGCACTTCTCTTTTAGTTGGTTTACGACGTGTATGTGGTATGTCGTTAAGTACCTGCTTCTGAATCCTGCTTGCTCTCGTGGTTGGCGAGGTTCAACCAATAATCGCTTTGTTCTTTAACCAGGCTGCACCATACCAGCCTAAAACTTGTCTTGATATATCTGAATTGAGTCACAATCTTTTCCTGGTTTGATTAAACAAATAAAAAGATTACGAGCTTTTAACTGCTAGTAATTATAGATATTAACCACAGGTTTCTGACTGGGAAATACTTGAAGGAAAGCCGTTATGGCTTCAATGTCTTCAGTGTGCAAACTTTTAATTTCATTATAAAAATATCTTTGCGCGTCACTTAGTCATGCTAGGCACACACCAGTCGGTTGGTGTGTGCCGAATTTAAGCCCGACGGTCGGCCTTATAGCGCCGACTAACGCCGATTCGAATGTTGAATCGGCGGTCGGCGTTAATCGGCAGTCGGCGTTAGATAAGGAGGTATCCGGTGACAAGTCGGCGCATATTCGATGACGAGTCGGCTGGTGTGTGCAGGTTTTTTGTTATAACACGACGGTCGGCGGTAACTTGGCCAATAAGAAATCATAGGGCAATCATGTGATACGTCTCGATATAGCCCAGCGTCTTTTTTTAGTTTTCAAGCGGGGCACAAGTTTTCATTTCTTACTTTCATATTTTACTGTCCTGGCGGGTAACCAACGTTTCAGAAAGTGGTAGATTATTTGTTATCCTACTGCCATTGACCATCATCGTTAGTATTACTTGTTCTTAAAACAGGCGCTACGAATTAACCTAATTCCCACCTGACTTTGTTTCACGCTTCCGACAGGAATCGCCATTTTGTCTTGTGAAAAACGCTACCTCTGGTGGCGCCGCTACCGGGCGCATATATATTAAGCCTTAAAAATGCGCAAAGCGGCGCTAGCGGTAGAAAACGTTTTTGAGGGATTGGTCGGGTGCGACTGATTACACTTCAACATAACTGTTTACTGAACTAACTAACTAAATATAACGTTCTGCGTACAGATATAAAACATAGCTAGAGGCTATGCGTTCCTTTGCTGGAGGATATGCTAAATGCTCAAGCCATATTGTCGTGAAGACTGACGGCGAAGCTCCGACTTACTATGTAACAAGTTTCGTTTTTCTGATAGCCGTTTTGGCGTACTTTTTAAAAATGTTTCATGTGTTTATTGTAGGCGTATCGCCATCTCGAGTAAACACCAAAGGGGTTAACACGCGTATTTATAATGGATTGTTTTCCACAAGGATCACGCCGAGCGCCGACGGTCGGCGCGAGTCGGTTGGTGTGTGCTGGCTGGTGTGTGCGGGCAAAGTCGGCGTTAGTCGGCGTTAGTCGGCGTAACTAATTGGCGTTTTTGCGCCGACTGACAAACCAAGTCGGCGTTAGTCGGCTGGTGTGTGCCTAGCATTATTCCAATTCAATTAAAGAATTATTAATTTAATTCAAATTAAGAACACCTGCTCTTCAATTATAGTCATCTTCACATTGAGAAGACGGTAGTGATTCCAGGTTATCGTATGAGCAACAAACAGAGGCGCCATCTGGCGGATACTGGTTAATCGACAAGAATGTCCGTAGTGCTGTACACGTAGTAACACAATTGCTCGTTGTGTTCAATTATTGTATAAACAAACTCAGGCGCGCTTTCCCGAAGCATCTTTTATCAAACTGTTTCTGCACAAGACGACGATGTATTGTCATATACTACGAAAATTTACACCTGGTTCAAGCGGCCGTTAAGCGCGCCACCCGATTAACGTTTGAACGTCGTCTCGTAGGGCCTACAATCTTATGACAATCGTATGATTACGATCTTATGACTTATGACGATGACTGAATCAATACCACAACAGCCACAACAGCATGAAAGCATCCTCTCTAGCCAGGGCTGTTTGCCATGCAAAACTAGCCCTGGCTGATCCCCTACGCGAAGTGTGGAAGTTAGCTGAGTCAAACTAGTAATTGACTTCACCAGTCGCGACAGCATCACCCGTGAGAACAGCGCAAATACCCCGCCCCAGTTTGAAGACGAATAAACGACTTCTTGGAATCCCAATACATAATGACCCGTTCGCCCATTAGCACGAGCAGCTGAGCGGTATTACGTGTATTCGAATAATTGCTTCTACTTCCTGAACTTTGCATGTAACACGAGCCACGGTTGGTTGAAATTAGTTTTATTATGACCACCTGACCTGCCGACATCCACTGATCTAGTGAGCGATTTCATAGGCTGAGCTTAAATTCAGAGTTTCGCAAAGCGATCAGCCAGGGGGTACTGCTGACTGGCACTGACGTAAACAGCAGCAGCGACCTGTGGCGCGCGAGGGTGCATGAAAGGGGTAACGAGCGCCGAACAAAAATAGCCTTTTGTCCTCGTGTCGTGCCGCGATCCACTCTGGTAGTTCACGACCCCATTTCGCGTCGACACTGATCCCGATATTTCAGTGAGACAGTAGCACAGCGCGTCAACATACACATTGCTTCACCTTGTGTAGACATGTAACGCAACAGTAATTCGTTCAGGTGGGAGATCGTGTGTTTTATGTACTTCAGACACAGTTTATATTTTTGTTTTGATTTGGTCTCTGTCACTTGAGACAACAGGGCGTATTCGTACAGTTTTGCACTTATCTAGTTCATGAGTAACGAGCTCTGCGGCAAGTCAACAAGTCGATCGTGTTATAAGGTGATTGCCTCGAGGCAATGGTATCGCGTATAATGCGTATAATTTCATGTTACTCCTGTGTCTACAACTGTGTGCAGTTTTGTACATTATTATTAATTTTATAAACGATACTGACGTGTATACGGTAGATTCTCCAGAAAAGAACGAAAAAGGCCAAAATATTGATTTTCTGCAATTTGTTGCCTTTTAGGATTCTTAAAATAGACATGTCGAACTCTTAAGCATCTTAAGTCAGGTAATGTTGCTTGTTACAAGTGGTAGAAATAAACAGTGGTAATCATATGATACCGTACGAAACACATGCCATGTGAAAGATATTATCCGTATATATATATATATATATATACCCTTTCGTGTGACATAGTAGAGAGATCGAAAAAATATATGTAATGAGATATGTTAGAATATGCCTAGACCAAAACACAATACAAGGTACATCAACACCGTTATCATACCAAATTGTTTAGTAATGTATGCTTAAAGGAAGAACATAATTGCAAATAAGAATAATTATTTGCCTAGATTGACAGGCAACATGTACACCGTTGGCAATTATCAGCATTACAAAACATGTGAGTGCTTTTAAAAATGGCTCCATTTAATTAATCAAGGACTATTTTAGATGATAACTGGTTAAAGACCTCAGTAAATACCAACACACTTTAACCGTTTCATTTGTATATAGTGCAACATTACTCGACTGAGAGTATTTTATAAGACATCAACACAATACCCTACGAAACACGCTATGTGTCAGTACCCTCAAAATGCACTAATATCTGTGTTTATCTAGGTACCAAAGACGGTGCGAATACACGCAGTGAGGAAGGCAGGAATATACCGAACATGTTGAAAGGGAACGTCTTAGATCGTGTTTAACATAAACACACCAGTATGTGCTGGAGATGGAGGCGTTGACAGAGCAACAACAACTGAGGAGGCATGTTTGTGAGTACAAATAAATCCGGAGAATTACAGGTGGAAAGAAGGTATAGTAGAACCTTTATTGGGCGACCATTCTATCCGCATAGCCAAAGGGTCGTTCAAGACAGGTTAAAGGTGTAACGAGAATATTTTGAGGTACTTTGGTGGATAACGGGACATTAGTAATATAGTATAATATAATAGTAACTTTTGGATAAATGTTCTGTTCTGTGTGTAGTTAGTAATTGCTATGCTTTTCATTGTGAACTTGTATGTTAGGTTTGATAACTGGGGCAAGTGCCTAGAATACTTTCTGGCCGAAGACGATGCCAACGTCACAGTCGAGATTTTCGTTTTAAATGTGAGGTTCAAATGCGTAAATATCACCTAAATTCCAACATGGGAAGAGTGTTTTGAACCTATGTTAAAAACAATACCGCAGTGCTTCCAATCGTTGCTCAACCCACTACCGTGGTGTTTTGTATCGCGCAATGTTTCGAAATTAAAAAATGCAAAGAGGTATATCATTATCCAATCCCTAACTCTTCGTATGATACATTCCTTGGAATACTAAATTCTCATATTGATGAATGCCTACCATAGAAAAAAATCAAAGTAAGATCGTCACCAACGACTGGCTCACCAAAGATATATTAACATCTAACAACAACAAAACCATCTATACATTTTTTAAATGTAATTCAACAATTGAAAATGAGCAAATTTATAAAAGATTCAAAAATAAACTGACACATGTGCTCAGACTTTCTAAGAAAACATATTTTTTTAAATAAATTTGACCTATTTAAAAATGATTGCAGAAATACATAGAGTACCATTAATGAAGTTTTAAAATCCCCCAAAAATAAATCTGCTATCAATGATAAATCTATAACATCAGAGGGAAACTGTTGTTCAGACAAACAGGTAATAGTGGACAAATTCAATAATTACTTTATAAATAGTGGCCAAAATCTTAACGCAAAGCTAAACCAAACGGCACATGACCCTACACATTTTATAAACAACAACGCAGCAACCTTTTTCTCTACAGCAACTTGTCCCAATGAAATTATTAACATAGTGCGTAGTAACAATTCAAAGAAGTCTGGTGGCTTTGACAACATTGACCCACGCATTATTCAGCAAATAAACTAACTCACATCTTCAACAGTTCATTTAGTACGGGCATTGTTACCACCAAGTTAAAGACAGCCAAGGTCATTCCTTTATATATAAGTGAAAACCCTGAATTGTTTGCAAACTACACACCAATTTCTATTCTTCCGTGCCTATCAAAATACTAGACAGCCTAATGTACGACAGGATTCATAATGTCTTAACCGAACACAACATGATATCAAAAAACACTATGGTTTTAGGGAAAATTACTCAACTTATATGGCAATAATCGATTTGGGTAATAAAATGTCAAGCAACATTGACAACAAAAAACATAACATAGGCATCTTTCGTGATCTCAGTAAGGCTTTTGACACAATAGATCATAACATTTTAATACAAAAACTTCAAGGTATAAGAGGTATTGCTTGTGACTGGTTCAAAAGTTACCTTAATAACAGACCACAGTGTGTGTCATACAACAAAACAGAATCGGATGGTATGAAAATAACTTGTGGCATTCCCCAAGGATCTATACTCGGTCCATTACTTTTCATCATATATATAAATGATATTGTAAATGTATCAAAATTAATATTCTAAAGTCACTACTGTTTGCAGTTGACACAAGTTTCTTCCATGCTCACACAAATGTCCACACTCTCGTTGAAGACGTTATTGTGGAACTACACAAAATAGCAACATGGTTTAATACCAACAAACTTTCACTAAATGTAAAAAAAATATATAATTTCATAATATTTACACACATAAAAAGTACAGTATAGACAATGCAGAAATAACAATAAATGGAAACAAAATAAAACAAAGTAAATTTACAAAATGTCTAGGATTAAACATACACGAACACTTGACCTGAACAATTCATATTAATAATTTGTCAAAATAATGCAAGAAATGTAGGAATGCTAATATAAATTTATTTTTTTCCCTGTGTGCAGCATGAAGACATACTATTCATTAATATTATCTAATTTACAATAGTGCGTTCTGTTGGGGAAAATTCATACACTATACATTTAAACAAATTAAAGATACTACAGAAGAAAGCTTTAAGGACAATTACACAATCGCACTACTCATACAGATCCTCTATTCTCAAAACTAAAATTGTTAAAAATTAGATGATCTGTACAAACATCAACAAGGCATTTATAATGGGTATTACATTCAACACATTAGAACAAACATAAACAAGGCATTTATAATGGGTACATTCAACACATTAGAACAAACAGCAGCAAGTTTACCAAAAAATATTTTGGCCCAATGTTCTGGAATGCCACCTCAACAGTTAGGAGAGCTTATATCATTAAACCTATTTAAAAGAAAGCTAAAAGAGTTATTACTGTCGAGATATTAAACTTAGGTATTAGTACTGATTATTTACTAAGTAATAGATCATTTTGTTTGTATTAGTCTATTGTCTATTTAATTAGCATCATTTACGTTGTTGTTTTAGTAGTAGTTGTAGTAGTAGCATTAGTAGTAGTAGTAATAGTAGTAGTAGTAGTAATAGTAGTAGTAGTAGAAGTAGTAGTAGTAGTAGTAGTAGTTGTAGTCGTAGTAGTAGTAGTAGTAGTAGTAATAGTAGTAGTAGAAGTAGTAGTAGTAGTAGTAGTAGTAGTAGTAGTCGTAGTAGTAGTATTGTTGCAGTTAATGTTAAATCATGTTATTACTATAAATTATTCAGAATCATGTAGTATTAAGTATTATAAAATATATTTATGTTCACGTATTATATAGTATTAGTGTACTGGAATGTATGATGAATTGATACCACTAGTGCTAGAAACCGAAAATAGCAATATCATATTCTGGTATCATGGTATATAAACAGTAATCTCGCAACTAGTAGTGAAAAATAAGTAAATAAAACATTCTTTTTAGTAATGCTACGCAGGTTACACCAGTAAATATGCTGTTGCGTAAACATTCGCATATCAGTAATTTGGAGTGGTTATTTTAGTTGCAATATGTTATTACCTCTATTATGTGTTCACGGTACTTTACACTGTAGCATACTACTTTATTTGTTCATTTAATCATAACAATACTGTTATCATTTTGTTTTATTGTATAATTGTATTCTAGGTGGTCCTCGACAAAAGCCCCTAGGGGTTTCCAGAGAATCTCCTGAGTTACACGGGTTGTCTACTGATTGTGTCATATAAGATGTTGTAAACTATATATGTGTGGCCAAATAAATGTCGTTCTATTTTTAAAGTACTACGCCGAATGATGCGCACCTGGGCGCCTCGTGCACACTCGGCTGATTGTCCCAGCCGTTCACATGCTGTGTATGGCCCAC
The DNA here is from genome assembly GCA_020002185.1 of Paraescarpia echinospica. Taxonomy (NCBI): domain Eukaryota; kingdom Metazoa; phylum Annelida; class Polychaeta; order Sabellida; family Siboglinidae; genus Paraescarpia; species Paraescarpia echinospica. The sequence goes on along the minus strand of CM034534.1, from coordinate 40,192,973 downwards.
ACAAATAGGCTCAATAATGGAAACAAAGTTTGTATTCACAGAGACCAGTTAAAGGGAATAAAAACATATATTGCTCGAATTCATGTTATATTACATCCTGCTATCTATTTCCACGTCCACCAAGCCCCAAAAAAAAAATTCAACGAATTAGAAATTCCACATTTTATGGTGTGCATCCGGACATTTTCGAATATGCATATTTTTGGCGCGCTTTCGAGATGTGACGTGACTTATGACTCACATTTATTTTACGGTTCCACATGAATCGAATTTTATTCAAAACAACGAATGCGAATGGGCCTACAAGTCGACTAGGTTTCGCCGAGCTTGAGCTCGTTTTCAGAATAATTATATCGAATGCAACCAACGGCAACGGCAGATAATCTACACCAATAAACATACATAGCAAACATATATTGTATCCAGCTACATAAAGTAACATGTATAATCTCATAATATCACTAGAATATCGATATATGACGGAGTTGTAAATTTATCATAACAACTTAAATCAGTATGAGAGTTTTCGTTGGTCCCGCTAGCTCAGTGGGTAGGCGCATTGGTTACTTTTCATTTATTTTACAATCGGGCGACGCCGGTTCAATCCTGACAGCATGCAAACCTTTGATTTTCTATACACTTTTTTTGTTTATGTTTTCACGAAGTAATATAAACCAAATCATGTTATACTATAATGCACTGTTTGTAAATAATTTTTATTTTTGTAGTATCTATTTATTCGCCACAAAAATGAAAATATGGTCATTATATAGCGATGTTTCTAAATTTTATTTATCCAAACAAATATAATGTAATGGATATATAATTTATTAATTGTAAATATATTGTATGGTAATATATGGTAATTATATATGTGAAAACAGATTGAGATATATCTGGATAAATACAATTTAGAAACATCGTTATATATAATGACCATATTTTCATTTTTGTGGCGAATAAATAATTACTACAAAAATAAAAACAATATTTACAAACATTGTATTATAGTATAAAATGATTTGGTTTATATTACTTCGTGAAAGCATAAACAAAAAAGTGTAAAGAAAATCAAAGGTTTGCATGCTGTCATGATTGAACCGGCGTCGCCCGATTGTAAAATAAATGACAAGTAACCAACGCGCCTACCCACTGAGCTAGCGGGACCAACGAAAATTCTCTGACTGATTTAAGTTGTTATGATAAATTGTACAACTCCTTCATATATCGATATTCTAGTACTATTATGAGATTATACACGTTACTTTATGTAGCTGGATACAATATATGTTTGCTATGTATGTTTATTGATGTAGATTATCTCCCGTTGGTTGCATTCGATATAATTATTCTGAAAACGAGCCCAATGTCCTTGGCAAGGCCAAGCTCGGCGAAACCTAGTCGATTTGTAGGCCCATTCGCATTCGTTGTTTTGAATAAAATTCGATTCATGTGGAACCGTAAGATAAATGTTTGTTCCTCTATGATGACTAGTGTTTGTATTACGTATTGCACAATAACTCGTTCTGACGCTCGTTTCGACCCAAAAGCTATCCTTGTAAACATGCTCTGAATGCATGGAAAGGGTCGGCCTGATGCGAGTGTGTGTCATAAGTGACGTCACGATACCACGTGATCGCCTAGTTCATTAAAATTTCATTTTCCGCGGGAAACGCTTCACAGACGGGCTTAAAATCGAATTTATGCTACAAATGTATTTTTCTGTATTTGTTTAATGTCGTCAAATGTTACATACAATGTTAAACTTTGTGTACACATGGAAAAAGGATTTTAGCTAATGCCTTATTTTTATTTCCTTTAATATTTACTTTGATCGCCGATGCACAGGGTAGTGGTGATGGTGGAAACAAATGTACACCGTCACAATTGCCCGGTGCATCAGCTTTCAACGTAATTGTTAGTTGGTCTCTGTGAATACAAACTTTGTTTCTACTGTTGTGCCTGTTTTGTAAATTGTGGCTCTAGAATGTGTAGTGTTTAGCATTGTTTTACTGTGTAATAGATAACTGAAATATTAATTTTCTTTTCCTTATTTGCAGTCATCAGATTGAGACCAGTTGATTTTAGATGGTTGCCCTCTGGATTATTATTAAGGAACGTTTTATTTAAAAAAAACACATGGCAGGCAAAAATACCATGAATTATCCACTTCGATCCCGAGCTCCCTGAATATGCTAACTCTACAGTCTGACTGGTTTCTAATTTCTCGTTTCAGCCGCACGCAAGTAACATTTAGCAGACACAAGATAGGCCTAGATACATGGCTCACCGAAACACCAAATCACCAGCGAAGATAGAACAATCATCCACCGATCGAGGACATTGAACATGCGTTTGCTCCGGCGACTAGCCTGCTGTGGAAGCGTCCTAAACCTCATCATCGCCAGCATCGTCTTTCTATGGCCGAACAATTGCGACGACAGCGACTGTGTCATGCGAACAGCGCTGCTTGACGGAGGTAATGTCGTGTGCTACGAAGGAGCGCTAGAGGAATCGACGCCGGACAAGGACAAGATAGGCTCGCGGCGCTACAACTGTCCAACTCCCCGCTTCTCCGACGTGCCCATGAAGTCGACGGCGCTCGCCAGTCGCCCTGGCTCCGGGAACACTTGGGTGCGGCACCTCGTGCAGCAGGCAACAGGTAAGTTAGTGTGTGGACATGACCGTAGTCGTTCTTGTCCTTCCTCCTTGTGTCCTTGTAGAGGGGTGAGGTTCTGGGCCTCTGTCGTTGTGATGCTTTTTCTGTTGTTGCTCTACATTGTTACCTATCAGCAGTTCCTCTGTGCAACTTTTGATATCTTACGACTTGATAAAATCCATTCTTAGAAAGTACCCACTTACCCTGGTCGCATCATACGGCTTCTTATCAATCTTGTCATTAAGCTGAACCTTATCCTAATCCCATCCTCAAGTCATTCTTCTTTTACCCACCCTCTTTCTTCAAGTAATTATCCGAATCCAGTTAGTATTGCGATACATTCTCTTGCGCACGAACTGACATTATTTTCTGATTAGATTTCTGTTGGGTCTGTCACTCGACCTCTGTATGTCTCCTTTGTCGTCTTATGTTTGTGTCTCTGTCAAATACACTATGTTTATTTCTCCCATCTACTCACATGTCAGATATTTAGTTAGCCACTATTTGTTCTTATACCCTCTTCCTCTCCCAGACTCTCCCTCGGTATATGTCTGTCTGTCCGTCCGTCCGTCCGTCCGTCCGTCCTTCCTTCAGTTCGTCTGTTTATCTGCCCGTCTCTCTGTCTGTCTGTCTGTCCATATGTATGTCTGCCTGCCTGCTTGCCTGTCTGTCTGCCTGCCTGCCTGCCTACCTGCCTGCCTGCCAGCCTGCCTGCCTGCCTGCCAGCCAGCCAGCCAGCCAGCCAGCCAGTCAGCCTGCCTGCCTGCCTGCCTGCCTGCCTGCCTGCCAGCCAGCCAGCCAGCCTGCCTGCCTGCCTGCCTGCCTGCCTGCCTGCCTGCCTGCCAGCCAGCCAGCCAGCCAGCCAGCCAGCCAGCCTGCCTGCCTGCCTGCCTGCCTGCCTGCCTGCCTGCCTGCCTGCCTGCCTGCCTGCCTGCCTGCCTGCCTGCCTGCCTGCCTGCCTGCCTGCCTGCCTGCCTGCCTGCCTGCCTGCCTGCCTGCCACCCGCCTGCCTGCCTGCCTGCCTGCCTGCCTGCCTGCCTGCCTGCCTGCCTGCCTGCCTGCCTGCCTGCCTGCCTGCCTGCCTGCCTGCCTGCCTGCCTGCCTGCCTGCCTGCCTGCCTGCCTGCCTGCCTGCCTGCCTGCCTGCCTGCCTGCCTGCCTGCCTGCCTGCCTGCCTGCCTGCCTGCCTGCCTGCCTGCCTGCCTGCCTGCCTGCCTGCCTGCCTGCCTGCCTGCCTGCCTGCCTGCCTGCCTGCCTGCCTGCCTGCCTGCCTGCCTGCCTGCCTGCCTGCCTGCCTGCCTGCCTGCCTGCCTGCCTGCCTGCCTGCCTGCCTGCCTGCCGTCTGTCTCCCTGTATGTCCGTCTGTCTCGTCGGGCATTTATAGTATTTTAGTCGGTAGATTTACTGCTACGTGATATATATTCCCATAAACAAGTGTGTAAGACGAGGTTCGACAGATTGTAGTGACGTTGACAACTTCCATGCAGGTATATACACGGGCAGTGTGTATTTCGACGTCGATCTAGCGGAGTCCGGCTTCCTGGGGGAGAACGTCACAGACTCACGAGTAGTAATAATCAAGACTCACCGCGAGAGGGAGCTGCTGAAATACGACCGCGCCGTTCTCATCATCCGGGACCCGTACGACGCCATTGTGTCAGAGTATAACTGGCGCGTCTGTGGCAACCATTTAGGACGTGCGCATGGTCACGTTTACAACACAAGTGAGTATAACCAAAGTATTTGAATGAGGAAGCGGAGTCACTCTGCGATACGCCATACTTAAATTGAACGGGTAGCGCCATCTGTTGCTCTGTGTTGGTATTGTTACGGTGTAGTTTGCATGAGAAGCCCAGTTTGGAGGCAACAGTCACAGTTCAAAAAGTACCGAGAAGCATGTTTTACTCTCAGAATGAATCGGCGAGGTTAAGTGATATGACATTACAATGCATTTGAATAGTAAAGATAGTCAATTAAATTATCAAGAACACAGCGTGGTAATGCTATTTCAGTGCAACACGTGGTGCTATCCGAGTGAGTCGGCTTCCTTAGTCAAAAGCTTTGGTAACACATTAAACCATGCGTGAACATTGACCTTATTACCCCTACCACAACTTACACTAATGCACAGCGTTTGGATATCTTCATTTCAATTGATAAACTCCAAACGTTGTCAACATATCTCTCCATTTGAAATACTACATACAATAATTTTGTGTTGACTCGAAATAAGATTACGATCGTTTTTGTATAAATCTACGTTTCGTTTGTTCGTGCGTTTGCTCAGTTTCAATAAATGTTGTTTTGTACAGGTGCCTGGCATCAGTTCGCCTACAAAGCTGGCAGACACTGGTTTCGCTTCCACTCCAGGTGGCTGGATCGCTTCAGCGGTCCGATGCACATTGTCTTCTACGACGAAATGAAAGAGAACCTAGCAATGACTCTACGCAGCCTGTTAGCCTTCATTGGTGTGCCGGGTACGCGTGTTTACTGTGCACTGCGCGTGGCCAATGCTAACTTCCGGCGGAAAGCAACGAAAATTGCAAGCCGGGACTTGTTCACACATGCGCAACGGTACATGATTGATAACTACCAAATAAGTGTATATGAATCCATCGAGCTACAACAGAAGCGCATGCGCAGACTCATGCTAGTGACACACAAGAAAAAATTCTACAAGCAACGAATTCAAGAAAATAGGTTACAGGAATAAGAAAATAAATTAAGGAATGCACGAATGAATGAATGAATGAATTTATTCATTCATTCATTAATGAATGAATGAATGGATGAATACTTCCAGATGATCAAGTCGGTGATGACCCAGTGACCAACGCAGTTGAAGAAAGACCCGCAATGTGCATACGGGAATAATAAACTAAGTGGAGTCTTGTCAAAAATATGATGCCGTTATGCACAAAATAGTACAGACAAAAATGTAAATGTATATTTAGTTGTTGAAGTTTTCAAGCATTTGTTTATCTCTCTGTCTATACAGACAGACGTTTACATGTGTGAGTGAATAATGTTTACGCAGTGGTTGAAATGTCATTTACTATTTCACACATCAATTGCGTTGGTGAATACTTGTTGAATTGAAACATTCAACCGATCTGTCATGGCAACATTCGAGCAATCCATTCGTCGTCGTTCTAGCACATGAAAGTACACTCCGAAACACTCGCATGCACTCACAGAAACAGACACACAGACACACAGACACACAGACACACAGACACACATACACACATACACACATACACAAAGACACACAGACACACAGACACACAGACACACAGACACAACCCACCACACTCATACACGCACACACACACACACACACACACACACACACACACACACACACACACACACACACACACACACACACACACACACACACACACACACACACACACACACGCAGGGATGGTACGCAGCAAATCAAGCTGTCAAATCGTTTTTTTATACATTTATGTACAGACATGTCTATACACCCATCGACAAAGATGGGTCGTATTGGATAGTTCGAAACATCATTCAATAAATAGTGATCACTTCAGGCAAGGGGTACTTTCTTGTCAAGTCATTTAATCGATAGAAAACGCAGACAACATCGCAGAACAGACCTGAAGCATTGACCAGGAAAGCAACAGTGATGGTCAGACTATATAACTTTGTTACGGAAAGACGTATGTTCACCAAGTTCTAATTGGTACAAGTGTAAACTTATTAAATAATTTATTTTTGCTAACTATTCGGCAGAGTGCCACGGACTGCCCATCCTGTGCGATAGTGTTCCTACAATCGTGGCGTTCTCCGACTGTCAAGACACACTTGACACATGCACCTGTATATAGGCCTATCCTTAACCGACCAGCGTAGTCGCGTGGCTTGATAAGATGTCCTGGTTGATCGTGCTCGAGATATATCGATATAATTGTTTGGACTTCTTTAATTGATGGTCGGCTTCGTGTCCATTCTAAGCTATACGTTCGTCAAGTACAATTCCACGACCGTGCATAAAGCGAACATACAAAGATTTGTGCCAGTGACGTTAATGTGAGTTGGGTCGGGGTTGCTAAAGGTCTAGTGTACGCCTATTATGCTGGACGTACACTGTTAAACTGTTGTCGTCTGTTTGATCGGCTAAATGCAGATCAGTCGTGCAATGTACGATGGTCCGCAACTCAACAAAACTCGAGTCGCCTGTTTATTTGACCGGTACAACTGTTGTTGAACCGATTCATCATTCGAAAATTGAATCGCAGCAACAAACGTTGCGTAATGTACGATGGTGTCAGACGAGACGTCGTCGTTGCTTGTTCATCAAACAGACGACTCGCAACAACAGTTTAGCACTGTACAAAGTATACTTCGTTTAACAGAAGCTCGGATAACAGCATCAGCCATTCAGTAGTTAACTATATTGGTTGAGATGGAACAATTGTATTAAAATGCGCCACTGGTGTTTGGATTCTTACTTGTTCAGCTGCGCTGCGTCTACAGTAGAGTGTCCAATAACGTGAGGAGGTGATGTCATGGTGGCCGCCCTGTATTTCGCCGTAGTGAGAGTAGTATGAGTTTACAACGCGGCATTCTAATGCTACACACATGCTGTATATTATTGTAGGTTTCGCCTATGTCATGTCTATGTGGATCACACACCCGTTTATCCTCTGGTAAGTTGTGTAGTTATCGTTTCAACGTTGCTGCCAGTAGTGTAGTCCGGATGGAAAGTGACCTGTCCCCTCCCTACAATCCCACTTGCTTTCCTATTATATTTCTCTAGCCTGTTCCTTTCCTGGTTGCTGATATTGCCACTACAGCACACTGCACCAAAGTAAAGCACTCTGTTCACCGTTGAAGTAGTATAAAATATCTGCAGCAGTTTTTGGCGTACATTAAAGGATCTCAGTTTCCTTAAGAAATACAACCGAGTATGTAGTTTCTTCATAATTGCATCAGTGTTTGGTTTCCATGACAGTTTGCTGTCTAGTACTATGCCCAAATACTTGTACTCATCCACCATTTCCACTACTTCTCCTTTGATGACCACGTCTCTATAATTCTTACTCTTCTTTCTAAAATCAACTATCAGTTGTTTAGTCTTACCCACATTGAGCTGAAGGTAGTTGTCGTCACACCATCCCACAAACCTATCCACTTCTCGTCTGTAGTCTGTCTCGTCGTCATCAGTAATGAGTCAGGTCAGTCCTATATCGTCAGCAAACTTGGACATAGGACTAGAGCTTCGGACTCTCGACCGAAAGAACCCGGGATCGAATCATGTGCTGCGGTGTCGAACCTTGGGCAAGTTCGTTCACTCTATGTTGCTCCAATTCACTCAGCTGTATGAATGAGTACCTTGCTGTAAACAGTGGTGGATATTTGTGTACGAATAGCCTTCGCGCATTAATTGCAGCGTCGCTGGAGGCTTCCTAGAAAAGTCGAGATGGTGTTCGTTTGAACAGGTCTGCCAGGGAGTAAAGCGCTTTGAGCAATCCTGAGGATTGGATACTGCGCTATATAAGAACTTACCTATACCTTTTTTAAAAGCAAGATTTTTTTTTTAATTACTTCTTTGTCGACAGGAAGTGGTGTCAATATGGAAATGACGTCACCACGCTCGAACTCGAATATTGCCATATGTTGCATTGCAGTAGAATTATTACGCTGCATTTGAGAATGTAATTGACCATCGTTGCTATTCAAATGCACTATAGTGTTATATCGCTTTACCTTGCCGACTCACTCTGAAAGGAAAACATGCTTCTGGGTCGTTTGACCGGTACTAAGCCTCCAAAACGGGAATCGTCATCGGAAACAGACCGTAATATTTTCAAACTCAGACAACATATTGCGATACCCGTTCGATTTCAATATTTCGTATCGCAGAACGATTCAATTTCTTTATTCAAATGCTTTGATCAAAGTACCGCAATGAATAACTAACAACTGAAGCGACAAATAAAGCATCCAATGTTTTATTTTGAAACCAATCAATAATTTACACGTTAACCAAAAATCGTGAACGCAACTGTACAACCACCAGAACAAAACAACACCTACAAGACAATACCAGACAATTAAAGACATTTAGGTTTTCTATATTATACAAACGCTAGAATCCACATCGTAGAAAACGGCATATATCTATTTTGGTATGCGTCATGTTCCTTTATAAACACCAATTACCGATCGTAACCACTGGTGCATAACGCAACTTTGTATACATTCTGAAGCCATTTAATATATCACATCACAGCCTGAGCAACACTTAACAATCTACATCGGTCATGTTCAAGTGTCCGATATATGAAAACAATGTAACCGTCACATTACGATAGTCAACGATGTCATAACAATACCAACTGAATTCTTTTAATTGTCAGTTTTGACCAATCTTCGACAAAATAATGTACACGAAGACGCGGATCAAAGGTTATATACTCGTGGGTAGAACGCATTTTCGTTACGAGTATTGTCCCGGCGTCCTAGTCATCCAGGACGATGGTCAAGGCATACTCGTCCGGGACGATGATCCCGACGCCATATTCGTCCATGACGATAGTCATGACGTCATACTCATCTACACCTACAGCCATGACGTCAGACTCGTTCAGAACGATGATCACGACATCGTGCTCGTCCATGTGTATTCCTATTCACCCAGGATGGTAGTCCTAACCAGCATCTCGGTGACACTGTACGGGTCACAGTTGGACGAAGGGCGCCGGTCCTCCAGGTAGCCGAAGCCGTCGTCGGCCACGGTCCGCGGGATGCGTACGCTGGCGTTGCGGTTAGCGACACCTGACGAAAACTCGAGGATGGTCGACGTCTCGTGCAAGCCCGTCAGACGGCGCTCGTTGTCCTTGCCCTCGTGAGGGTCGTACACGTGGATGTGACGTTGGTGGGTCAGCGACAGCTTCTTGATGGCGGCGTTGATGACGCTGGATGGAGAACGAACAATCACAATAATTTATTTGACCATAAGATTACATTACATACAGCAAATTTATAAATAAATGTTATGGCCTAATATAACAGTCATCCTGTTCGTTAAATAATAATTTATAATACAAATTCATAATAGTACAGTAATTACTATAATAAACATTATATAATTTATAATGAACATTGACATAATAACTAACTAATGTCATCTAACTACTAACACTAAGTAACATAAAACATCACCTAAACTAAATAACTTATGCTGATGAAATTTGTTCTTGTGTATACTGACTTGAGCAGTTTTTGTTTAAAACTACGGAGGATTTTATTATAGAAAGGATTATATGTCTTGGCGGGAACCATAACAGTATTGGTGACGGTTTATACTTAAAATAAGTTGACTTACTCGATGCCGCCTTTTTCTCGCATCTCCTGCGTGCTGAAGTTGCAATGGGCACCTGCCCCGTTCCAGTCCCCCGGGATCGGTTTAGGGTCGAAGGACACGACGAGGTTGAAGTCCTCGGTGATTCTGTGGAGGAGGAAGCGAGCCATCCACAGCTGGTCCCCCATCTCAAGCCCCTCACACGGACCTACCTGGAACTCCCACTGAAAGGGACAGTGAAAGTTAATTTATATGTACATCATTATGCTGGGGTATGAGTAACGCGGGTTGGTTGTTTGCATATTTATATTTTGCTCCACACTACCCGGTAGAGGCGCTACTCAAATCTTCACAAGTGATACGTGATTATAAATTGAAAATGGACGGCTGCAGCTGTGCCCTATATAGGGTAACACAGCTTTCGTGTTTCGTTTATAGATAGTTATTGTGTTTCTAGTCGACATTCTCAATAAGAGTACTATCCACGACTGCGAATTGGAGAGATGTCTTGACAAATACTAAGAGCTCGTGAAATGATATACAGACTTGAAAATTTGCACATCAAGCGCATGTTATGGCAGGAAGATGTGTAATATTCAAGTTTGTGCATTAGGCCGACTCTGCTCAAGCCAATACCATAATTACATGAAAATAACAAGTATCACGTATTGAAACGTGTTGTTTGCCCACGAAAGCCCACCTATTAAAGAACGTACAGTACTCATACATCGTTTCCGACAGTCAGTTGTCAGCGTAGACACTGGAGATACATGTATAACACTACAAAAGCCCCACCAAATTGCAAGCGACAGTACAGGCTAGCATGTCCTATTTTCTTTGAAACCAGGCAGCATTGGGGCGCTATGACCAATGCACGTCATCGGTCCAAAGAGTACATACCTGCGAAGGCATCACTTCCGCATTCGTGCCCGATATCTTGATGCCGGCATAGAGACATGCGCGATAGTGGGCTTCCACCACGCCACGACCCAGAATCTTGTTGGCGCCAACCGCGCAGTAATACGGCCCTAGAACGGAGAGTCGATGTTACAGAGTAGACAGATGCATCGACATAACAGCATGTGTCAATCCTAGAGAATACGAAAATGTGCACAGTGAACATTACAGTGATCGCGTTGCAATGATAAAACACACTGGAGAGCTTAATCATTACGTTTCACAAACATATGCTAATTGTTATGTTTCTGTAACAACAAATTGTTTACAAAAAATCATCAACAAAACACGAGTCACGCTGCATAATATATTCTAGATAAGTTCATCGTTATACATGGAGCGTCGTAGTTTGCGTCGTAGTTTACGTTAATAACAGGCACTACATTTTAAACACGCACGTAATACGAAATATTTTAATACAGTTTCAAGTAAAAACATGTATTCACTTATGTATGTAAATGCATTCATAGAAGCAAGACAACAACGGAAAGGAATGTGGAAGTGATAGGCAAAAACAAAAGAAGATTGGCGAATTAAGAGATCAGAATGCAGAAACGCAGAAAAGAAAGTAGCTGGGCGTAGACTGCGATGACCAGAACACATACAGAGAATGGTTGACAAAGAAAGCACAGGAAACAGTAGAGGAAGTAAAGGAAAAGAGAAAACGCAAGTTAACACGGAAAACTTTCACCAAGAGATGTTGTAAGAACAGTTGCGAATGGGAGAGAACAGCAGAAGATCGTGATCGCTGACGACAACTGTTAGAGAGGACGATAATATACACAAAAGTGATATGGCCATCCCGGATGTATGGGAGAAGAATAGAAACAATTATGCCAACCAACCTTGAGGGCCCGGGAAGCCGTTCTTGGGCCATCCGAACGGGTGTTTATCGAGACCGAGCAGAGTGTATTCCTGCTCAATTCCGAACCATGGCTTCGCGTCCTTCGCTTTGTCCATGACGGCCTTGCACGAGTGACGCCGGTTACTCTCTGAAGTATCACGCAGTCTAGATTGCATCGGCGCACAAGTGCAATATGACATCATAATCGCCACCTCCCTCTTTACTTAGAGCGAAGAGGACAATTGAGTAAATAGGTAATTCCGTTCGTAACTTTCCTGCGGACGTTGTTGTAAAAGTTACTAAATTATTTGAAAATCAACTGACGTGTCCGTCAACTTTCTCAAATGGATGCAATAAGGTTATTCAGTATATACCAAGTTAGTATTTATAAATGTGTTGCATTGCAGATTCTTTACTTTTCTAATTATACGTGTTGCATAATAAACGTGTCACCGAATGAATTGTTTTCCAATTAAAAATGTACATATTAATAATATATTTCGATTGCTTGAGCAGATCGTTTCGTACACAACTGTTCCTCACCCGTGGCCTTCTTATCGTGAGTGTAAGTCTCACAGAGCACAAGTTTGTTCCTGCCACCTCGGAACGGATCACGGAAGATGCTGACGGGATGCAAGAAGATGTCAGAATCGCAGCCTTCAGCTTGACCTGTGCTGGACCCGTCGAAGTTCCACACCGGGCAATCTACAATGCAGTACACAGCGCAATTTAGTTCAGTACCGCCAATGATTTAACCATCCATAATATCATGAACTGATTCATTACGAATATTCAACAGATGGCCCCCGTCATCTACAACACTCTGCATCTTCAAGCCAACAGCCCATCGTAAACCACACCTTCAGCGCATTTCGGTTCGGAGTCGAGCGTCTTCGTCTTGGCCCTGAGGCCCTCTCCGCTGCCGTCGATCCATACGTACATGGCCTGGGTGAGGGAGTCCGGGACCTCCAGCCCCATGTAGCGACCCATGGCCGCCGACTGGTCACCCTGACACTTCCAGTCTATTTGGTTGGTCATCCTGCAATGACATCGACACATACCATAAAAGATAAATAGAATCGATAGAGGTCATTGTATTGAATACAAAAATATAAGTGGGGAGACCGGGGCACCATGGCCACCTTACGTTCAGAAGCTGATAACTATAAGTCTTTTGCCAGCTTGGCTGTCCTATTATGTGGAATGTGGTGGCTTGTATATCCCCTACAATGGGTCGAAAAATCTGGCATGCGCTAATTGAAGACCGTTACTATCAACATAATAGGCCATGGTGCCCCGACCTCGGTGACACCCCGTTATAATTTAAAATGCAAGTGACCAGCCAATAAAATGACCATTGTGCTCCAGTGTCCATGGTGCCCCAGTCTCCCCTACATTGACATTATCGTACATACACGCAGTGTTTCAAACATGAGTAAACTTTTTACACACTAGCATGCGTGCGTACACACACCCGAGTTTTGTAAACCTTGGAGAGAGAGAGGGAATTTAACTTATCTAGAAGAAAATGACTGTACACCCGTGTAGGGAACTGTGCGCGAACAGTGACGTAATACACACAATGTGACTGAAAAGTAAATAAAAAATATAAATAAAAAAGGTATTATATAGCGCGGTATATCCAGTTCTTGGGAATGCGCAATGCGCTTCACACTTTATTCCCCGACAGACCTGTACAATCTAACACCATTTCAATTAATGCGCGAAGACTATTCGTACGCCATCACTGTCAATAGCCATATACTCATTCACACAACTGAGCGAACTGGAGCTACATGGAGTGAACGAACTTCCCAAGGTTCGAAACGGTAGCACAGGATTCGAACCCGAATTATCTTGACTGAGAGTCTGGTGCTCTATCCACTGCGCTACCACCGCGCTCCTCGTGTAACACTGCACTACCACCGCGCTCCTCGTGTAACACTGCACTACCACCGCGCTCCTCGTGTAACACTGCACTACCACCGCGCTCCTCGTGTAACATTGCACTACCACCGCGCTCCTCGTGTAACACTACGCTACCACCGCGCTCCTCGTGTAACACTGCACTACCACCGCGCTCCTCGTGTAACACTGCACTACCACCGCGCTCCTCGTGTAACACTGCACTATCACCGCGCTCCTCGTGTAACACTGCGCTACCACCGCGCTCCTCGCGTAACACTGCACTACCACCGCGCTCTTCGTGTAACACTGCACTATCACCGCGCTCCTCGTGTAACACTGCACAACCACCGCGCTCCTCGTGTAACACTGCACTACCACCGCGCTCCTCGCGTAACACTGCACTACCACCGCGCTCCTCGTGTAACACTGCACTACCACCGCGCTCTTCGTGTAACACTGCACTACCACCGCGCTCCACGTGTAACACTGCGCTACCACTGCGCTCCTCGTGTAACACTGCACTACCACCGCGCTCCTCGTGTAACACTGCGCTACCACCGCGCTCCTCGCGTAACACTGCGCTACCACCGCGCTCCTCGTGTAACACTGCACTACCACCGCGCTCTCGTGTAACGCTGCACTACCACCGCGCTCCACGTGTAACACTGCGCTACCACGCGCTCCTCGTGTAACACTGCACTACCACCGCGCTCCTCGTGTAACACTGCACTACCACCGCGCTCCTCGTGTAACACTGCACTACCACCGCGCTCCTCGTGTAACACTGCACTACCACCGCGCTCCTCGTGTAACACTGCACTACCACCGCGCTCCTCGTGTAACAACACCGCGCTCCTCGTGTAACACTACCACCGCGCTCCTCGTGTAACACTGTTCTACCACCGCGCTCCTCGCGTAACACTGCATTACCACCGCGCTCCTCGCGTAACATTGCACTACCACCGCGCTCCTCGTGTAACACTGCACTACCACCGCGCTCTTCGTGTAACACTGCACTACCACCGCGCTCCACGTGTAACACTGCGCTACCACTGCGCTCCTCGTGTAACACTGCACTACCACCGCGCTCCTCGTGTAACACTGCGCTACCACCGCGCTCCTCGCGTAACACTGCGCTACCACCGCGCTCCTCGTGTAACACTGCACTACCACCGCGCTCTTCGTGTAACGCTGCACTACCACCGCGCTCCACGTGTAACACTGCGCTACCACTGCGCTCCTCGTGTAACACTGCACTACCACCGCGCTCCTCGTGTAACACTGCACTACCACTGCGCTCCTCGTGTAACACTGCGCTACCACCGCGCTCCTCGTGTAACACTGCGCTATCACCGCGCTCCTCGTGTAACACTGCGCTACCACCGCGCTCCTCGTGTAACACTGCGCTATCACCGCGCTCCTCGTGTAACACTGCGCTACCACCGTATATATATATATATATATATATATATATATACATACATACATACATACATACATACATACATACATACATACATACATACATACATACATACATACATACATACACACACACACAGTCACTACTGTCTACAGCCAGGTACTCAGTCATACAACTGGGTGAACTGGAGCTACGTGGAGTGAAATAAATTCCCAAGGTTCGACATGGCAGCACATGATTCGAACCCGGGTTCTCTGATTGAGAGCGAGGCTCTAGCCACTGCATCCCACATGTAAACACTAAAGACGGCGTTATAAGACGCCATTAATAATTAAAAGCGTCCTGTAATATTGTTGGCACAATTTTGATTTAATCACATCGTTACACCTTAAGAACGACTTCAGGCGTGAAGCCAGGTAGATGAAGACCAAAAGCATTCTGGACAAGGAGCTGCATGGTATGGATGGGAAGTGTGAAGACCGGATAAGAACGGCATAAAGCAAAGGAGTGGCTACACATGGCAACCAACCTTCCGATAGGACAAGGCACCACGTTATGATGACGGTAACATCAGTCTTTGCAGACTTTGACAAGCATATATGTTTCTTCTTGCATCGAAGTTTTACAGATAATCAATTGCCCTGCATTACTACAGATATGCCACGGAGTGTATGTCGTCTGTGCCAATTGATGACTGGCAAACTATTGTATGCTTTAAAATGGGATTCCGAATCACGTCGAAGCAGAATTACATCGTACATAATATAGCAAATAAAACCAAGTAGGGCCTACATCCAAACCACAATAATATATCAATACATTCCATAATTAATAGTATAGATACAACAATTGCACATAAATCATTATGGTTTTAATTCTCTTTAGCCGACTCGCAATCATGGGAAATAATGTATACATAGCATCACGCCATGCCATGCCATGCCATGCCCACAAGGAGTGCCCGGACCCATTTCACGTACCTGTCCTGGGTTAGAACAACGTAGCCAATTTGCTGCAAGACGTCTGCTGCGACAGTAATCGAGGTTCCCGCCTTATAAATAGACACCCCGTCACGTGATACTTGACAGGAGACTGGAACGACCCATTACACATGCAGGGGTGATCACAAGGCAAAATACGCAATCGAAGAATCGCATTCCGAAATTACCATTTATCGAATGATGTATGATAGCGTATAAAAAAAACTAAATAATAATCGTTAATTTATTATGTTTGGTGATGAAAGGCAAACTTGATAAATGTTCAATATCTGTCACAAAATGGTTTAACCCAAGACGGGGAGGCTATTGTTGATTATGCGGCGTCGTTGCTGACAATAGGATACTAATGAAAGTGCGAACCTGCTAATTATGTTTGCTTGGAACGATTGTTAATTGAAACAGCGTGACTAATTGCTAGTTCGCAGTGGGCAAATACGTTTATAATCTGCGCAAATAGTTGAACCTGGCAACATAATAATATTAATTATTATTATTATTATTAATTGTTTTACAGGCGATAATGTTAATGTGCCCAAACAATATTTAATCAAATCCAATCATTTGATTTTTTTTTTTAAACAGGGAAAATGCTTCCCGTCAGATGTTGCCAAAAGCAAGATGATTGTGTCGATATGTACGCGGGGTCGTCATGACTCGCTGATATGATCGCTTGCTTCTAGCTAGCCACCAAAGAATGGCTTGTGACATAAATGTGGTGGTTCTAAGCAATTGGTAGGAGGTGGGAAATTGGTCACACAAAGAGGTGAAAGATGGGATCGGTGGAAGATACTCTAAAATGGGTTAGAGATAGGAGGTTGGGACATTGTGGGAGAAGTGAAATGTCCCTACAACCAGGCGAGAGATTCGACGTTGACACCCTACCACACCCATGTAAGCAACTGGCCAGCTTGACCATTGTAGTCGCCGTTTACTGTTCAACATAACATTTGTGCGTCGTAAAAATCCAGGGGGCCGTCTCAAATTTGCTGGCACTTCATTTATATACCACTAGCTGAGTTACCCGGCGTTGCCCGGGGGACGGCAGTCATATACATCCTGAAATAATTTGCATTGAAATCTAAAAAAGTATTCCTAACATAATTATGAACACTGAAAACAGACCAAACCTCAAATGCCCAACATTTGCGTTCCAGACACCCCAAACCCATCCCGAATGTTTCCAGCCTACCCGCATTAATAAATTGTAACTGGTCAATGGCCTAGTTGTTAGGTCAACCTTTTGTCAGAAATCGCACGCGCTCACCCGTGTAACCGACGTAACCAGCAACAGGCAGCTGGGTTATGCGCCAGGGAATAACTTTGTCTGCATACACCCAGTAACACATTTGTACATGGAATAATTACATGTACAATGATATAGAAAAAAAATTAATGCCGTGGCTGGAACTCCACGGAATTGTTGCAGTTTGTTGTTTGCCAGCACGCGCTCAAGGGGCTGTCGCGGCAAAATGCTTACGTGATCAGCGACGTGTAGACCTGGTGCATGTTAAGAGCTGAGGATTTTCAAACGTCAGTAACTTTAAAGTATTCAAAATGTCTGCATACATCCAGTGACATATTTGTAGATGGCATAATTATCTCTACGATGATTTATAAAACGATTATATTCCGCGGCTGGAATTCCACGTACAGCCTTTTGAAATATTGAGACCCCAAGTTCTCCACCCCCGGACGAATTTCAAATATGTCTAAGTCTACGAACCATCGTAATGGGTCCGGTAGATCACATGCAACATTTCAGCCGGATACATGCAAAACTGACGGAGATGTGGGTGCACATACAAACAGAGAAGGACCTGTTTTATAATATAGAAGTTACCTTATTATTATTATTATCATTACCATTATTATTACCATTGGTGTTATCATTATCATTCTATATCCCCATGTGCGACCGTTTCGGTAGTCGTGTTCGAGACATTTGGTCGAGAGTGCCACTGCATGACAAATTACTGCGTGGCTGGATGAGGGCGCCCCCGTGCGTAGATTTAGATAATGACATATTTCTGCGTTAACGTGAGTGAAGTTCGTTGTCTATTAATTTTAAATGTTTATCAGATTTTAAGACATGCTGAATGTCAGTTATTTTACAGAGTTTATGTTGTCTTTCATTACGGTTCCCGGATATAAAATGTCCATTACGTCAGAAAACGTAAATTATGATCTTTGGTTACGTCACGACTTCGATGATGTCACCGGAAGTAGTGCGAACCGAGTACAATCGATCGTAGCAACGTGTTTCGTGTTATTTGTTTTTGTCCGTCAATAACGAGTCGCGTCCGTTCGTGTTGTCAGTTGAAGGCAGGCTATGGACGTAAATGTAATAATTATTAATGATCTAATACCAGCTAGTAATAACTTGTTTAGTTTTGTTAGTTATATACGATGTAATAGTTATAAACATATCATACTGTGTGTGTGCGTATGCGTGCGTGTGTAGCATCGATGGAATGCACTGGTTTTGACTTCGACTGGCGAATGATCAGCTGATCCGTGGCGTTGCTGTGCTGTGGTTTATTGTGTTTTAAGTCGGGTGTTGGAGAATTTCCCGGGGAGATGGCTTGTTGTTGATTTCTATTCAGAACTGCCTACGCGACATATTTCTGGGTACAAAATATATAACCACCAATATCAAAGTGCTCAGAAATGCTCAGGTTTTTTTCTTCAAAATCTGTAACGTTACAAAACTAGATACATTCTGGGTAGGTGTACCCCATTTTCGTGGACCGGTCATGCTACTACAGTCTACTGCTCCAAAGGTAGGGATACTCTAACTAGGAAATACTATGCAGCAGTTTCTGACATTGAGTGACAACGATTCACATACGTGAGAGCACCAACTAAAAATATTCAAAGGAACCATGTTGAAAAAACATTAAAAAACTCATTGATACACGGATGTATGGAATAGCTGTGGTTGAGATTGCATCAGTGCAGTCTTTTGAGAGGAAATTAGATTATAAGATGTTGGAAAATCACCCAATTGAATTAGTCCAATTAAATCACACTATACAGTAAGACTATTACATGTAAAACAAAAACATAGCATTGTCTTTTTTTCCAAAGCTTGTGACCCAAGGTGACTGGGTATTTGTAATAAATGTAGGGGAGGCTTGGGAGAGTTGGGCCACAGGGAGAGTTGGGCCACCCCCAATTTCATGGAAGTTGCAAGTTGTTCTGGAAAGGTGCTGCCATCTATTTGAAGTATAAGACATTATCTTTTTATTGATATAAGGGGCTTGACAAGTTCAGGCTTGCTGTCCATGTTTTTAACAGAAATACATTTTATGCACAAAATAGTAAACATTGGACACTAAGGTAAGCAATTTTATATCTCTTCAATACTATATAGTACACTGTTCTTGGGTGTTCTGCAAGATAGCTGTGACAGTCCTCTCCCATCAAGGCATTTGCGAAATCCATGTGGTCAATGCCTGTGCTAAGATTTAGATTGAAATAAAAAATGGCGGGTATGGTGAGAGTTGGGACACTCAGGGATGGGAGGGTTGGGCCATGGCCCAACTCTCCTATCACTTACATTTAGTGAATAATCTTTTCTCTAAAGCCTGTTACTTCGAGTATTAATTTAGTGCATGAGGCAGAGGGGACAATAGGATATAGGGCAACCTTGTGCTGTGATAGTGTTCCGAGCCGCCGCAGGGGGCGAGGAATACTATCACAGCACAAGGTGGGCCTATATCTGATGTCACCGAGGCTGAATGCACCAGCCGACATAGACCATGATGCTAAACTTATGAATTTTATATGTAAATCTTAATATAAATATATCAATATATTTATAAATGTATTAATTAAATTTAATTAATTGATTTATAAAGTAAATATTTTATATTTTATATCATTAGTTGTTAGTGGGCAGCAGAATTACTGTAGGTCTGGTTGGTAACTGCAGATTGCATCTTTCGAAATATTAATTTAAGTTTGTCTTAGTGATGTAATAATTTTTCCAGATGCCACGAAAATACCAAAGAAGATCAAATCGAGGTGCATCAGAAGATGTTCTACAGAGAGCAATGGAACAAGTCAGGGGAGGATGTAGCATCCGTGCAGCTGCTAAGGACTTTGATATAGCAAGAATGACTCTCAAGAGATACATCAACAAGCATGATGGAGAAAATGGACAAAATGATGAACGAAATAAGGTGTTTGGCTACGGAAACTGTCGACTGAAAAACATGATTCTTTCTCCAGAGATGGAAACTGACTTGGCAACACATATTAAAACTTTGGCTGAACAATTTCATGGTATGTCTAGAAACAAATGTCGTGCATTGATTGTGGAATATGCTTTGAAAAACAATGTGACTGTGCCTAATTCATGGAAAGAAAATGGAATGACTGGTGAACACTTTTGGATATCATTTAAAGAAAGAAACCGTCTTGCAATCCGAACACCAGAGGCAACATCTCTTGCTAGGGCTAGTGCCTTCAACCGGTATACCGAGGGCAAATTCTGACAACCTCGGAAGCATTATGGACCTGCACAAGTTTGAATGTCATGCTATCTATAACGTTGATGAGACGGGATGCACGACGGTTTCGGCACCCGAAAACATTGTAGCTGGAAAAGGAGTGAAGCAAGTGGGGTCAATCACATCTGCTGAATGGGGGCAACTTGTCACTGCAGTGTACGGCATCAATACAGTTGGTAGTGTCGTTCCACCTATGCTAATATTCCCACGGAAAAACGTCCGTGAGCATTTCACCAAAGGTGGCCCCCCAGGGTGTATTGGGGGTGCAAATTCAAGTGGTTGGGTCAACGAGGACTTATTCCTGGACTACCTGAACCATTTCAATCGCCACACGCGATGCAGCAAGGAAAATAAAGTTCTTCTTATCTTAGATAACCATGAGGCCCACATTTCTCTGGCTGCCATTGACTTGGCTAAAGAAAATGGTGTAGTGTTACTGACAATGCCACCATATACCAGTCATAGGCTTCAACCTCTCGATGTGTGCTGTTTCAAACCTTTCAAGACGGCATATGCTCAAGCTATGGAAAACTGGATGCGATCAAATCCTGGCAAAACTATTACGATATATGAAATATCTGAATTTGTTGCCCATGCTCAGTCGCATGGCCTCACTGCAAAAAACAATTTGTCAGCATTTCAAAGTACCGGCATTTCTGCTTACAACCGGGATTTGTTCGACGAAACAGACTTTTCGCCAGCCACAGTTACTGAGCGAGATCTTCCAGAGGAGTTGGAGAGAAATGATCCAATTCCTGCTGAACAATTACCAGCTCCCCAGCCAGAACCCAGTTCTACTGCAACACCGGTTCCCCAGCCAGAACCGAGTTCTACTGCAACACCAGCTCCGGCTCAGCCAGGGCCAAGTAACCATTATGTATCGCCTGCTGATATTGTTCCGCTTCCAAAAGCTGGTCCACGAAAGGTTACCGACAGAGGTCGCAAGAGAGGGGATACAAAGATTCTAACCGATACTCCAGTACGTAATAGCATAGCAGACGCACTAGCTGCTAGGCACAGTAAAAAACGAAAGTCAAATCAACCAGTCAAACATAGAGCTAAAAAGTCCTTATTCAAAACCCGAGCAAGGAAATCTCCCACTCCATCATCTTCATCAGAAAGTGATACCGAAGTTGTGCCATTCATGGAAAGTGGTGAAAGTGATGCTGATGAGCCAGATTACCAAGTCATTGAAGGTGATTTTGCAGTTGTAAAATTTTTGTTGGCCAAATCACGCATTGTCCATTATATAGCGCGGGTTGACGTTATTGATGGAGACGAGTGTGAAGGTGTTTTTCTTCGACGAGAATTCAGTCATCATCAGACAATATCTACATTCATGATTAATGATAAAGATGAAGCATCATTCCCTAAGAAGGACATCATCAAGAAGCTACCTGAGCCTCAACAGTTTGGTGGCACAGCTCGTCGAGCAGGAAAATTTACATTTCCTTGTGACTTCACACGATGGGATTTCCACTCGTCTCTTTATTAGGCATCATCGAACCTATCACGTATTGTGCATCACATAGCACAGGTTGACATTGTTGATTGGGACGAGTGTGAAAGTGTGCCTCAATATCACAGTCATTTTAAAATGTGTTAAAACACGGCATAATTCCATTTTAGGATTTGATATAGGGGCCTATGACCAAATAATCAGTGACATCATTAAAAAAGTTAGAACTGGAATATTTTGCTGATCAAGGTTGACTTTTTCTAGTGGAGTGCTACTGGACCATGTTCTTAATATCTATTAATGGTTATTTTAAGTTTGGAATTAAATTGTTCACATTTTCTTTCACTGGGTAGTTGTTACATGTCTGTCCCAAGTCTCCGATTTTGTGGCCCAGGTGTCCTCAGCTATGGCCCAAGTCTCCCTGGATATGGCCCAACTCTCACCACTCCCAGGGAGAGTTGGGCCGGGATGACACCTTTCAACAATCACCTCCTCTTTCTACATGTGTGCCTACATTTTGAATCAGCTGTCACAGATTGTATATTATGGTCTGTACATATCACAACCGCAGGAAATGGTACTACGCCATGAATAGAGAGAGCACAATATGTCAAAATATAAAAAGTGGCCCAACTCTCCCAAGCCTCCCCTACTATTTGTGAGCCTTGGTGACGGGGGCATTATTTATAAACATGCTTTTATAAAAGTGTTTGTTTTTCGTTTATAATGTACTACTATTGTAATATTTAGCACATACATGAATTGAAAAACGTGCATATAATGTACGTATATGGATGGATATTATTTTGCATAGATACGAACGGATTGCATTTTGTTCAGCAACAGTTGAAAGTTGACGATGGGCGATAATAGGGTGTCGGCGGCAACAAACGCCTGTTCACATTGCTCAACTAAAGTTTATAAACAATGTCAACGACGGTAAGGGGTAGGCAAGGCACAATGGTATTAATAAGATTGTTCTCAATGTCCAGTCATCAATGTAAGATGTAATTCAAATAATTCCATTCAGGCCATTGTTCTGTCTGTTGTCCGCGCGGTCGTTGTCTAAGTTCGGGCGCAGACTGGAGCAACCCGGAGCGCTACTTGGGCTTCAAAATGCGCTAAGGCTAGAACGCAATATTTGTATAGCGTAAGTATGCCTGAGATGATGTGGAATGATTTAATTATCGCATCAACATGTCAAATTTACGCAAAACTATAGTTAATAACGGCAAAATCGAGGTGGGTCCGGATTCTACACAAGTGCCCTTCAATTTTCAAAGATTTCTCAGACACATTTTGTTTGCGTCTTCTGGGTACATGCGGCAAAAAAGTATGCGGCATTTCAGTGTGCATTCATCGCACACCAAGCCTGTGAGCGTGATAACTGTGATGAAATAAAAATAACTCGGACACCAATGTTGTTATCGAGCACCACGATCGTCTGTGTATGTGGGTGCCAGCGTGACCTGGCTTATGGCAGCAAAACCAAATGTTCCACTACGTATTCCTACTGTCGCCGGAAAAGCAGTATACATAATAAATGTTATTGGTATAAACAATATTTAGCATCATCACATTATCGTTTCACTCACGGAGTTTGAGTGAAAGAGCTGCAGAGGTGGGAAAAGATGGACTACATGGACGGGATGCAGCGAGAGGAAGGGGTAATAAGAGAGGGCGTGGCCGAGGAAGAGTGTGTCAGAGGAAGAGCGTGTCAGTGAACAAAACAGACATCGCCAAGTTGCGTAATCGCAGAAAGGAACAATTGCAGATAAATTTGCATTTATATAATATTACACGTTTTTAATAAAAAATTAAATGCAACTGACAAAATATTGATGTTCTGTGTTGATAAACATTTGAAGAATTTGTAATCCATGTGCTCTGGCAAACCGCCATTTCATATAAAAAGCCCCTGAGTGAAATAAATGTAAAACAATTGTGTGCGTGCGTGCGTGCGTGCGTGCGTGTGCGTGTGCGTGTGCGTGTGTTAATAATACTAACATTTCAAACACAAATTAACCATCCACATCATGAAGGGGACACAACACGTTTTCTATTTTTGTGTTATACATTTGCACAAACATCAGCACAGTTTGTCAATGCTGTAATATATTTCACAATGGATCAGTTGACAAATATGTTGTACATGTCACTGATACGAACCTTTGACCTGATATAAAAAAAAATTGTAAAGTCAGATCTTGGTAAAAGTTAATATCATTAGAAATAACAACCTGGTTATTCACTGCTTAATGCTGCCTTCTGAGTTAAACTACTATTTGTAACAGTACAATATGAATAATATTGACTTATTTGACCGCATTTGCTACCATATATGTCACTGTGTCATTTGATGTAATTTGCTCTATACGTAATAAATATTATTGTTATTATTATTCGATAAACGAATATTATTTTTTCAACTTTTGCACTTTGTTATCTTGAAATTGAATATTATATGAACAGAGTTTATATGACATTGAGCAAAACGACATGTAGCTTGTTGGGAATATTGATTTACATTATATTTGTATTAAAGATATGAACTATCTTAGAGTGCAACTAAAACTAAAATAAATGTTGACACATTAATTACAAAACAATTTATGTAAATGTGTTGATTAGACACAGAATGGCCTGTAAGTAAATTTCAAACACAAAACATTATTTGAATACAATAGTATTTTATATAATTTTTTAGTAATATATTACTTTTTAACCATTTGCTTTTTGAATGGTACTTTCTTTCCAGTAACTAATTGAACTGGTCTGTCTGTGAATAATAGTGAGTGTAATGTGCATAATGAAATTGAGGTTCTCTGTAATTTCACGTAATGTAATGTTATACAAAAACAATCTGAATGTAAAAAGCCGTGTTAATTTATTTACAGAACAATTGCCGTGATGAAGATAGACAGCATTTACAAGATGATATTAACAGGTTGATAAAATGGTCTGACAAATGGCAAATGTTGTTCAATTTTGGGAAATGTAAATGCCTCCACACAGGACATAGGAACGAAGATGTACAATATACAATGGGAGGTTCTGTACTAACTACTACTGTAAAAGAAGATGACTTAGGGTTAACCATTAGTACTGATATGAATGTTTCAGAGCAGTGCGATATTGCCGCTTCAAAGGGAAAACAAATCCTTGGATTAATTAGGCGAAACATAACGTATAAGGAAAAAGAGCTAATAATACCGCTGTACAAAACAATAGTTAGGCCTCATTTAGAATATTGTATTCAAGCGTGGAGGCCATATCGCAGGAAGAACATAGATATCCTAGAAAGAGTACAGAGGAGAGCAACTAAACTGATACCAAAACTGAGGGATCTTAGTTACGAAATACGCCTAAAATGTGGTTTAACAACACTAGAGACCAGGAGATTGAGAGGAGATCAGATAGAAGTGTTTAAAATATTGAATGGTTATGAAAGTATTTTCTCAGTTAAGAAATATATAATGACCAGAGGACATGAAGTTACATTAGTAACGGAGCAGTGTAGATTAGATATAAGAAAGTTCTCATTCACACAAAGGATTGTAAATGAATGGAGCAGATTATCTCCTGATTGTGTTGGTGCTAGTAGCGTGAATATGTTTAAAAATAAAATCGACACATACCTTAAAAGGGCGGGATACACGTAGATAAAACGTATTGGACTCTAGATAAGCCATTGCTTTTGGTCCCATGCATTTGGGGAAATCCAGGTCAGTTTGTGGATGTCTTTGTATGAAAACAGGGTTCCTCCTATCACCGTACTGTTCAAGCCACAAAAGTCGCATAGCATCTCACCATTCTCATTTATGGTACCACATTCTTGACCACTTGCCATCTAAAGTTAATTTTCTGGATGGCAATCTTGTTAAATCTTGTTAAAGATGTGTACCAGTAATTGTCTGATATGCTTAACTGTCCTGTGTTACTGCTTGAGGTCAAATAAGTGGACTACTTGCTGGGAGGGTCTAACAATCCAGCCCATCCACAGGCATCCAGTTTGACTACGTCACAATAGAGCTGTCAGTGGGACAATATACAACACAGAGCCAAAGTATCCAGTAATTGACATAAATGTGTCAACATCTCCCAGACAGTGACAGCGCAGTGCACTGATGCGCGACTACGTGTATGGAGCTGTTAGCGGAACATGGCCTCAAGATGGATTCCAAATAAAGCTGATGACATTAATATTAGCATGAAAACTGCTGCAATTTTAGTGTTATTTGTAAAATAAAATACCTAGTTTGTCAACAAGACAAAACTATGTGTTTTAACACAATGTTTTACATGTAATTGTTCATATTATGCATATGTTATGTCTGCTACTAGTAGGCTGGTGTCAGTGATAAAAAATACACTTGAAACCTATTCATTATAGCCCTCCAAACATCCTCCACTCCCCTACGAAATCGTTACCTTGTCGTGTTGGGGTAGCTTGCGTGCCTCCGTGACCCTGCGAGCTCGAGCTACGCCGGTGGGTGTCTTAATTGTACTCCTGGTAGGGTCACCCATACCGGATTGGTTAAGGGGTAGAGGTTAGACTAAAATCGATCTCCTGGCCCTCCAGGGTGGGGGTTGAGCGCAGGATTAACACTACTACCTCGTACAAACAACTTGTTACAGAAACTCGTAAAAGAAAACCAACAGGCACCAAGCCAGTATGACCGATGCTAGTGAAAGCCGCAAAGAAGCTAGTAGCGCGAAGACAAGACTACTGGATACAAAAACCAAACTCCAGATTGGGACCTGGAATGTCAGGACAATGTTCGATACTGCAAAAACAGCACAAATTATAAATTAGATGAAATCACACAAGTTACATATCCTAGGAATTAATGAGGCCAGATGGACAGGTTTTGAGAGACATATCACCCCCGACAGGAGAGACAATCTTGTTCCCTGGCAGATACGACAACCACCATATTGCAGGAGTTGCGCTAACACATATGAAAGGAATTGGAAAGACACAGATAGAATGGAAACCAGTCAGTGCTAGACTACTGAGAGCCATGTTCTTTGGCAAGCACAGCAAACTTATGATCATCCAAAGTTACTCGCCAACCAATGATGTAGAACCGGACGAGAAACAGGCCTTCTATAGCATGCTGCAATCCGAGAAGGAGAGAGTGCCTGTACACGACGTTTTGATCATCATGGGCGACCTCAATGCAAATGTTGAACCTGACAATGTCGGTAGAGAACGAACCATGGGCGGTCAAGAATGTGGTACCATAAATGAGAATGGTGAGATGCTATGCGACTTTTGTGGCTTGAACAGTACGGTGATAGGAGGAACCCTGTTTTCATACAAAGACATCCACAAACTGACCTGGATTTCCCCAAATGCATGGGACCAAAAGCAAATCGACCACATTATGTTCAACAGCAAATTGCGGTGATCGTGACTATATGCCTGTGTTAGAAGAGGCGCCGATATTGGCAGTGATCATCATCCACTTCAAGCAACAGTCAAGCTGAAGCTCAGAAAAACAGGCTTCGACATCCCAGCAACGACAGCATTGACCTGGACGCCAGAAGGAAGTGGAAAAAGAGGCAGACCGAAAATAACTTGGCGACGAACAATTGAAGAAGAACAAAACATTGCCGGGCTGACTTGGGGCACAGCAGCAAGGAAAGTCTAAGACAGAGGGGTCTGTCGAAATCTTGTGCGAGCCTTATGTGCCACAAGGCACGAAGCGGATAAGTAAGTAAGTAAACATCCTCAAAATGTGCTCAATTTGAAGAAGGGGGTATACATGTTAACGTTAACATGAATTACGGTATCAACCACAAGATAAGTTTTGCTCAGATGCATAGGAACTATTTACATAAAGCTTCAATAAGTTCAATTGTTTAAACTTTAAATGTTTGATACTCACACAAATATGTGCACAACAAATTATGTTAAAACCATCTCTGCAGTTGTATTTCTCAGCAATCTTTGTATTTTACACTCAGTCACGCACAAACCTTTCTTTCGCGACATATTAAACCTCCTAATAACTATTCTACATCATTTGTAAACAAAAATGTATTTATAGTTAGGCAAAATCACTGGTCACCAAAAACAGAGGTAATAAAAGGTGGTACTGTAAAAATGTATGCAAAATGTTATTATGTTTACATAATAAAGTCATTTACAATGATATGCTGTTTGACCAATGTGAATGACTGCTAAAACAGCCAGGAAACATAACAACGTTGATGCCATTGCCAATTTTTGTAGGTGAATATTCCACGGATGGATGATGACATTTCATAACGGATGATGACATTTCAATCATGCTCAATAATAATTGCAGCTGCAGCTACCTGCCATTTTTTTTTTAATTTGTCTTTAACCCACAGGCACCGACTCGGATGGAATTGAACAAATTGACATAAAATACCGATATGACGTTGCCAGGGTATTACGCGATGCACGAAGATAGGACACGACAATACTTCTGTCGACTAGATGGGCGATGTTTGACCTAAGCAGTCTACTTCATATTCCATTCCCTTCCTATACTCCACCTGGTTACCATTCTACCTAGCAAGGGGTATGGTCAGTAACGATAACGTCCCGAGGCCGAGCCTGTGAACAGTGATGGGTCGTGCGACATGATACCCGAACGGGAGATTTTCTATATGAATACAATCAATCCATCGGCATCAAATATTTATATATTATATACATCATAAAACAACATAACTTGGACCTATGTGACAACAAAATAGACAAATGGTCAGTCCAGCGCCGGCCAAAAACGCCGCCATCACTGAATCAACTGCAATGCCAACTTACGACGTTACCTGTCAAGCGATCCGATTTCGTTTTTATGACAGCCTTCAGACGATGCCACCGGCTCTTCTGCTATACCAAAGACTAAGTAACTCGTGTAGCACCCCTGAGTTTGTCATCTTCCGTTTTCCTTTTCTTCGCCGCTGAAGATAGTACAGACGGACGCAAACTTGTCTTGCCCGCCATAGGGCCTGTACGCCTCGCGCCTCGTTTTTGATCTGGTGTCATCTGGCGACATCGACTCCATTTATGCCAGCTTAATCTTAAATAATGGGGATATGTTTTGTTTTTGGCTGTAATCAACGGAGTTTTACAAAATCGTGTTCTTTTTTCCGGTTTCCGACAGATGATCACAGGTTGAAGCAGTAGGAAACTTTGTCGTTAAGAATGTTCGTGGTAATCGAGCACCTTCATCATCATCATCATCATCATCATCATCATCATCATCATCATCATCATCATCATCATCATCATTGCCGTAGTGTCCCGTGGTTGGGCGAAGGCCTCAGCATGTCGTTTCCAAATCTGCCTGTCTTGTGCTATCTTCTGCGATAATCCATTGTATCTCGTTTTAACACCCATTTCTTACATAATTGTTAATCGTGTCATGTAATCCACATGTTATATTTCATATTTTAATATGTACTGATTCTTGTTACATTAACTAAATATTATTATATATTTCATTTAGACGAAAAAAATCCGGGATAACAAAATTGCAGTATATATGACCGCCGTCGACTGCTACCTGAATTTTTCTTTGCATTTTTCATTTCCTTGATGTATAGTTCATATAAAACTGAAGTGACAGCGCCACAACACAATTAACAAAGCTACAATAAACCGATAAACTAAGCGTTAACAACTGGCTTCCGCATTGCTAAAATCACTGGGCAATAATAAATATTGTGCATGTCGCCAGTCGGCTCCACTCGCGCGTATCACGTGATACACAGTTCCATCTCGTTAAACATTGGAAATTAGAAGCCACGCCTTGTAAGCAACTGATACAAACTCGTATCATAAAAATGTAACCAATAAAAATAGTTCATTAAAACATATTTGTGTTGTAACGCTCTGTTAGTACGTTATAATATATACCATTTATACTTATATTTTAAAATAAAAACGAACAAACTGTGTTTCTTTAAGATCTTGGAAGGGGGCCAAAAAGCGGGAAGCATAATCACATATACAGGTTTATTTAGGACATAACGTTGGAAATCGTGTGCTAGATGCGAATTCTTAACAAACAAGTATTAGTAGAAAGGATATACGAATTCTCGTAAATCGGTATCAAATAAAAAATTACGCCCGATAAGGGACTCGAACCCTTGACCCTCAGATCACTCTGAGACACGATCAGCTTTAAAAGTCTGATGCTCTACCGACTGAGCTAACCGGGCCCATGAGTCAGCGGCGCACCGTACCGTGACCGGTGACGGTGTAGGCTCTACGCACTATTAATCACGCTAATGGTATTAGTGTATTCAGTAAGCAATAGCTTGGTTTAATATTGATGGTTATTTAGCGTGTTGGACAACGATTGTACTAAATGAAGGTAGTGATACTGCTATGTATTAACTATTATACGCACGCATGCAGTGCCTGTGGCTTTTTGCCACGTGTTCCGCCTACATTAAATCTAGTGGCAAAACAAACGTAACACACTGGCGTCGGAACCACCGGGGGAGCTAGAGGAGCTGAGAATACCAATATTTTGGTGGGGGCTGGAGATGGGATTAGCCCCCCCCCCCGTATTTAGGGAAGGGGTGTGCATTTTAGGGTGGAAATGTTTTGGTGGGGGGCTGAAACAGGATTAGTCCACCCAAGTATTAAGGAAGAGGGTTGCATTTTTGGGTGCAATTTGATGTTTTGGCGAGCCTCAATGGGGTGGGATACAAATCGATGTTTTGGAGAGCAGGGAGGGTTTTTTAGGCGAGACTCGGGGGGGGTGCAAATCGAGATTTTTGCCTAGAGCCCCGGTGGGTGCAACTGAAGGTTTCTTGTGAGAGCTTCAACAAATTTAAAAAATAATCAACAGCACTCTCCCCCGTCTGCCGATGTCATGACCCGACAGCGGAGTGGTTTTTAAGTTCCGGCTCAGCCCACACAATATTAATTTCGTTCCGGCGCCTATGCAAATGTTACAAAAGGCAGGCCATGCTCCAATTCCGCCTTAAGTGCAGCATTGGTAGATGGACATCTCCGCGTGTCAACGTAGTATGTCTATTTATAACCAACAGTCGAACACTTGTGAGGACTGAGTCGTAAATTGATATCGTCACATCTAATCAAAAATCACGATAGCGACAACAACAATATAGTGACGCAGCGACTTTCTGGCGCAACGGTAGCGCGTCTGACTCCAGATTAGAAGGTTGCCTGTTCAAATAACGTCAGGGTCACTTTTGATCATCTTTCATGTCAGGCAATAGCTATGAATATTGAAAATTTAGGGATCATTTCAGAACGTCGATGTCCGTTATAAGACGAACGTACTTTCATCTGGCCTCAGCCCTCACCCCGTCCTTGAGATGAAAGTGTGTAAACATTGATATTTTTATTAGGTGTGACGATATCTATGATCAGTATCGGTTTGAAGCATAAAATGTCGATGTCCGACGCCAGATGAAACTGCATCTGAACCCCTCTCTCCCGAAACAAAAGAAATATCTTATATCGAACATCGACGTTCTAAGATGATCCCTTAGTGGATCTATGGACCGTTTCACTGAAATACTGAACTCCAAAGAAAATCCATCACAAATAGAATCCGTTTTTAAATATTTAAGGAGCTCGGTCTCGACAGACCCCTCAAAATACAAAAAGCCGCTGCTGCATCACCGACGAAACCATTTCTGTACCACACCGGCGAAAGTGTCCGGGTGACAAGTCCTAGTGTTGAGAGTTTTCCGTTTACAAGATCGTTGTTAAGGAGCAACTTCGTCCGTTACATTGCCAATAGAGTTGTTTAGTTCATAATTTGAAGGTACTGTTTTTTTGCAGAATAAGTACGCCATAATAGTCGTGAGTATCGTCACACCGAATAGCGCTGATCAACAACTACGTCATCGTCATCTGCATAGTGCTCTATGTAGCCCACATGTCTCAGCGAGTAGGACAAATGACTAGCCGCAGCCGCCATTTCTTCATGCTTCAGCAGTGAAATACAATGGCTGGCTCTACTCCTTTTTATCGTGTGACGCTCGACCCAAATGATTTTCGAAATGCGCGTCCCAAGAAGATTGCTACCATTCAGACTTTGAGTCCTGTTATACTATGCATTACCTACAGAGTGCACAGTGACACATACTAGTACTATGATAACAACATTATGATATCAATACTGTGTGCTTTATTAGTCTATACTTATACAATTACTGCGTTCGAGTATGTGTGTCACTGTGAAGTATGACACTGAAGTATGTTCACCAGTACGCTATAATTATTGTATGAAGGGGATGATGATTATGCACATCGTACGTAATATTACATTCTAATTAATAATATAACGTATTATCATACCAATACAGATTTTATTCGGAGGAAACACCAGTCTTACAAGAACATAATGAAGTCAACAACAATGTACGTATGCCCATGGCCATGTCACTGATCAACAAAATTGACATAATTAATTAATTAATTGTGGTAATTATCCAGTGCCACCTGATTCTGGATTTCCGCCAACCACATTAGCCATTCCGCCAGAGGAGATTGGCTGCTTACTTAACAACCGGCTGCTGGTAATTCACGAGAAAACCAACCATGTGAACCAATTGACTAATGACAGGCTTTAGTGATATAGGAACGGTTCGACTAATAATCTTAACTTTTTTCATTCGTTCGACAGTTCTCTCAACATGAAATCTGACACGTGCTATGCGTTTTGTTAGCATCTCCTCTTGAGGCGTCAATCTATCCCTATTTCGCAAGAACGGGGGAATATTTAAAAGTACACATTTTTCCTGTAATATAGCTTTGATATCGAAGCCTCTATCTGCTATTACAAGGTCTCCAGGATTGAGACAATTGAACAGCCCTGATCTCAGAAATAGTTCCTTGTCGGAAATGCTGCCTTAATACATATCAGACAGAAATGCAACAGCCCCTGTTGGAGAAATAGCATGAAGACCCTTCAAGGTAGAATTATTTGTGTAGTTGGAATACATGTTTCCTTGTTCAGAAAAATGTCTAGGCTGCTGGGCAAACACTTCGAAACAGTCAATTATGACTCTGACATTTTTGAATGATTTGAAGCACGCTGGCAGATGTTTCCGAATCATTTGACGAGATGGAAACATCCGCTTTCTCAACACACCTCTGTGTGTATACAGCAGCTGAATCCAGGTATTTATGATCACAGACACAGTTCCCACTCTAAGATGAAAGCGATAAGCTAAGTCTCGATTCGGGAATGCCTGGCGCATTTTGATCAAAGTTAAAAGCAGCTGATCATGGATAGACAATTTACATCTCCTAGCATGCTTCCCTGCGCGCACAGTTGTGTGCGAACCTCTCCAAAAATTCAAACCACCAGCGACAGCGCCAATAGCAGATATGAGATGCAAAAATTGCACAACGGAAAGTCCTGAGTAAAACTTGAACTTCACTTCGTCGTGTGATACATCGGCAAACAATAACCTGTCCATGGAGGCAGTTCGCCCCCACTGTCTCTTTGACGACGTTTACAGACTGTCTTTTGCGGATGATGGCATCGATCTTGCTCGACAACATCTCATGACATGTGTAGGTTGTTTGCGTTTCTTCATCAATCAAAGTTGGCGTGATTGTGTTTGTTGAGATGGTGTTTTTAGCCAAAGTAGTGGAAGCCGGTGCCTGTAAAAGCAACAGGAATGGCAATGAGAACATGGATGTTGGCGCATTCATTCATTTATACAGTTTTTTGCTAACAGGTAATTATCGCACAAAACACAAACCAAACATGGTCAATATTATAGTAGTGTTATAAATTTTGTTATTTTTTGGGGAAATACTATCGATGTGACCCCTTGCATGTGGTCACAGTGTGCGTATCTGCTGTCGCTGTTGCATATTCCGTAACAACAGCGCCGAGTTGCACCTCTACCTGCCAGTAAGCGAGCAGTGACTGCTGCTTTCTTCTTGCAATAAGAATCATGATCGGCTACCATGATGTCCTACTGGAAAGCGCGCATGCGCGTTTACATTAATTTCCTGTTCTGTTTTTAGGTATTTCACGGCAAAATTATCAGCGCTATAACAACAACATTAGCGATAGCAATAATACAGCGATGACGTGACGCAGCGACTCTGTGGCGCAACGGTAGCGCGTCTGACTCCAGATCAGAAGGTTGCGTGTTCAAATCACGTCAGGGTCACTTTTGGTCATCTCTCGTGTAAGTGAAGTTGGTCAATGTTGGCGTGATTGTGAAATGTTGAAAGAAGAAAGAAATTAATCACAATAAATACAACTGGTGTAATTATTATTAATCAGTGTAACCGTTTTGCCTTCTAACCGTGTAAACTTATTGACAACGTGACTGTATTTGTTTAATAATAATGCAAAGAAATTAGTAAAATAACACTACAATTGTTATACATATTCCATTGTACATGTACATGTCTACCAAATGACGCTTTAATGTTAAACGTTGTTCAACATTATAATTTAATTGGCTCTACGGGGATCATTTCACATGATATAAAAATTACATTAATCATATCACGTTACGCTGCGCATCAATCTTGTGTGTATGCTAAGAGACCGTCCATAAAGCACGTCACGATAAATTAAGACTTTGGTGTGACCCCCACCCCCATTGTAACACTTCGTAACGCTGGCCTGGACAACCACTTAAAAGTACACTCGAACAAAGACGAGTTGCAGACACAAAAAGAAGTGGAAGCGAGAGTGTCGCCAAGATGACACTGACAGTAGGCGAACTGTGGACTCCTTCGCTTCGCCAATATTCTCATCACAGAGTACGCTAATTGTTTAGGCGGTGTCAGCGTTTAGTTGTATTGGTACACTCAATACACTAAAAGATACGCGCTTCTGATTGTGTTTAGCAAGCATTGCTATCAGTCTGATATTGACGGCTAAATAGAGTAAACGAGTTCATATGACGCTTCGCCATGCTAACCCAGACATCCCCTAACACTAAGCGTGACGTACTTTATGGATATCCCCCTAACAATCTGACATTGTGAATTCTCAACCCTTTGTTATGTTGATGGTAAACATCGTATTTCATGTTTGCGAAGTATGTAATAACAATTTATGAAATATGAAAAACCATTCAAAATATCGCACCTAATATCATGTCATCGATTCAAGCTCACGTGGAACATTTCACTCCAAAGTGCGCGTGCGCGTGAGTGCGGAGTAGCTGAAGATTTCGGTACATTTCGAACCACTTTCTCACAAAGTTTGACTAAATTAGGTGCAATTGTTTGCGTTTTGTACGCAAGACAAAAGGTGAGCATCAACCACAATACCCAACCCATTATACGTTCAAATCTCTCACTCGAGTAGCCTCGACTGATACGTATAGTAAACACTGTTGCTTCATAATGTTATCAGTTTTGTCCCCAACACACATCGGTGTTGTAGCACGTTCCCTTGTCGCATGGTTCGCTCAACCGTTGCGTGACGAATACTGGGTGCTAAAGATCGCCCCGTGTCAGGTCACTGCACCCTCGCGCGCCAGTGGTCGCTGCTGCTGATTATGTCAGTGCCAACCAGCAGTACTCTCTGTCTGATCACTTTGCAAAACTCTGAATTTAAGCTCAGTCTATGAAATCGTTCACTAGATCAGTGGTTGGCGGCAGGTCACGTGGTGTACTCTGGAGTGGTATGTACTAAAGGCCTCATAATGTTATCACGTTTGCCCCCAGCATAAGCACCTGTTGTCGCACTTTCTTCTGTCTCGTGTTTCGCTCTATCGATGCGTGACGAGTTTCGGGTATTGACAATTTATTTACAAACCTTTGTGAGTTATGCATTAATGGTCGTGTTTGCGACAATCCCATTTTGGAAATACCTTGACTTACACATAAAATAACACATGTAGCCACGCGTACGGGCTTATATTTTGGTCGACACATTTGGTTTGACCGTCTCGTCTCCAGCAACTGTTCTTCGGCCTACTTCTATTTGCACACAACTGGAACCTGGGAAATTGGATTAGGGTGAACATTGTTTGGTGGAGGGTGGAAATAGGATTTGCCCCTCCCCCCAATATTTTGGGATGGGATCAGTTTTTGGATGGAATTTTACGTCTTTGGTGAGTCTGAAGGTAATATAATGGCGCTTTCGGGGAAGGCAAATCGAGGTTTTTAGAGAGCCTGAAGGTGTTTTTGGCGAGCCTCGGGGGTCCAAATTGAGGTTGTTGGTGAGCTTCTAAAATTATGAACTTCGCCGCAAAAAAAATCTTCAACACCATTCCTCCCCCCCTCTCGTCTTCCAGTGTCATGCCAGCGACAATGGAAGCGTGCTGCGCTGAAGCCCCGGGCTGGCTCAGTCCCTTCAATATTAATTTCGTTCCGACGCCAGTGCTAAGTATTTAGTAAAGATTACCTTGAGCCGACGCAACAGGATGTTGCTCTGAGAGACCGGCACCGTCTCCGCAATAGCGATGAGGATGCCTTCGTGTCCGTTGTTGACGAGCGTGATGTTGGCGCGCGTAGAGAGAGCGTCAGACGGGTCAACGGCGGACATAAACGCTAGGGCGGTGACCACAGTGACGGCTACAATAGACATCGTAGAAGGAGAACGGACCCTTGTAGGGATAACGACAGAGGCAGCGAACGACTGCCATTGCCCACGCAACAGCTGATACTGATGCAGGTACCGATGCACTGAAGCGTGGTCGGGTAGGATCATTGAAACATATCCGTTAAGTGTGTGTGTGTCTGTGTGTGTGTGTATGTGTATGTGGGTGTGTGCGTGTGTGCGTGTGTGCGTGTGAGCGTGTGTGTGCGTGTATGTGTGCGCGCACGTGTGTACATGTGTGTACATGTGAGCGTACGTGTGCGTGCGTGCGCGCGCTCGCGTGTGTGTGCGCGTGTGTGCGTGTGTGCGTGTGTGCGTTTACGTGTGAGATGTCACTTCTGGTTTCTTTGTTTTGGAATATGCCTATGGTAAACTATTAAGTACTATAGATGTCGCAAGCTATTGGGAATTCTCGTTGATAGCAGTCACCATGCACGCATCATTTAGAAAACCCCCAACTACACACGCCCCCACGGTTCACCTCAATCACCAACCTTCAGCCCCACGTCACACATCCAACTCGAGAATCACCAAAAGCTTCAACCTTTAGTCTCATATCCCCCCCCCACCGAAACTCATCTCAAACTTCAACACCATTCACACGTCCAACTTCATCCCATCCTTGTGGCTAACCCCAAACTACACAACTACAGATTCATAATCGTTGAACTACTCCGTCGTATCACTGTGAAGCTGAGCAATCGTCACACTCGCGCGTCCTTTTCGGCGGTTAATAAATGCGTTCAACTCCTATTCGGGAGTTGTTCAACTCAAGTCTCAACTGCACTTGAACTTTGGAGGGTTAATGTAATATCAAGGCTTTCCACCCAAAATATTGGCTGAAACCCCTTCGCTTCTGACGCCTGACGTTTCTGAATTACCTCCGTGATTCTGGTGCATGTTTTCGCTGTGTTCGCCTTCCTATACCACACGTTGACGCGATTTTCCGAGAACCCGTGTTTGAATATTGCCGTGTCACCTACATTCATCGGCCTCTGATGTATGGTTATCATGACGACCATTTAAGAATTTCCTTTTCTTCCCCTGACAGCACCATCAAATGCATAGACTTACACGTGTTTTGAGTCAATTAAAAAATCAGCTTCCTGCCACCGCTCCGTCTACAAATGCCCTATTATGGATAGTCTGTTGTGTTAGGGTTAAGTTGAAGGTATCTTTGACAAGATTGACATCAGGTGTTTACGTGCAGTTGTACGTCGACGGCTGTAGCAGAAAACTCCCTACGATGAAAACAAAAAGGACTCAAAACAGCAGAGTCCCTATCAAAATATATGTAAAATAAATAATAATATATGCAAAATCTATATAAAATAAGTTATAATCTGCCTCATTTGACTTCGCTTAGAGCCTATTCGTTTATTGACACAACGCATGCAAAGCATAACATCAGTGCGGGCATATATACATCATCCGACTATTGCTATTTGTAATAAGAATCTTTAAAATGCAATTTGTTGTGAATGCACGTAATGTTAATCTACCGGAAAATCATGAAATCCCAAAACAGCAAGTACATTATTTTAGGATCAGTGGCTATACTTAGATTAACAAACAACCTCAATTCCGACGCCTACATCCTACGTACATTCGACGTACATTCGACGTACATCCCACGTACATCCCACGTACATCACATTTACATTTTTTTAAAGTCAAAGTCAATATCGTTTATTCGAACACATCAAACAAATCAACGTACATTCAAACAATCGACGTACATTCGATGTACATTCCTCGCGCAGCGAAATACCCACTAGAACAGACACCGTCTTCACACTCGTGGCAATGGGCCAGCTTATCAAAGCTACCTACATTTCCTCGTGAATGTACCTTCATATATAACATATCCTTGAATGCGCCACACTGAATGCACACTAAGGACAGCATTCTGAAGTAAGGAATGAGATAACTGTAAATGTGTCTTTGCGGCTGTTCCCTGCAGGCGATTTGGCGAAGAAGGGCTGTTCTCGTTTCGTTTTCTAATACACTCAGCGGTATAGAATGTTAATGTTGGCAGACTTCAGGCGGTCAAGACAGTCATCTATCTCCCGCATTGAGCCAAACAAAATTACACTAACGTCAGAGGTGTAGCCACTGTTCTAAGTAAAACAGGTGAAATTTTGTGGTTTTACATATAACGCGTTTATGGGTACGCGGGGGGCTAACACCTACGGAATGGGCAAGGTTTGACCCATTCCAGGGTACAGACCACGGTTGACTTTACCATTGGCGGCCATGTTAACGTTTTGTCAGATTATAAGAAAACAGTACCATTCAAAAATCTGAAATTTGTACAGAGCCTCTATCACCTTCTCATTGATCAAATTTCGTTACCAGCGACAATCTCCAGCTCTTTTAAAACGCATCCATGCGCGGTTCCCCTCAGCATTTACCAAAATGGCCAGGTTTTTCTGCGCCCATGTCTTTTGTGAAAAAAATGGCAAAAAATCACTTCGCCAACTATCCCCTTCCAAACATGTGTCATTTCACTGCCAATAGGCCTACATGCTAGCACTCAGCCTGGTAGTATGTTTGATCAATTGCACTCTTTTCCATTAAAAATTCGTTCAAATATCAACATTTTCTTGGTACTATGTTATCCTGCAACACAGCAATAAGGTAAACTGGTCTCCGACCCCTCCATTGTCGTCATCTGAGAGAGGTCATAGGCATTAGATACCCTCAGCGAATATCCAACAATGTCTTCAACCGCTAACGCGGGCGCGACCTACGCAGCCTGTCTGCCGTCACAGCACGTTGGATGGAGTCTGTTTGAACACGTGCTTCAATTGTTCCGTGAAGCAGGTACATGTGGCTAAAGATATGTATTTTACACCCTGTTACGTAGCTGGCTGGCGAGGCGGAGTTCCAGCGTCGTTACCAACTATATCACCCACAAAGATTTAGTCAGCAAGACTTAGAACGGTTGAAATAATATGACCGGAGCCAATGGAAAACACATTGGGCCGAAACATTGTAGAAGAGGCACCTGCGAAACTGCTCCCTACTTTTTGTTGTGAGGTAGTGACGTTAAGTGCAATCACACGCACACACGCACACACGCACACACAAGCACACAAGCACACAAGCACACAAGCACAAATCAAATCACACACACACGTACACACACATACACATACACATACTCACAAGCATGCACGTACGCACACACACAATACACACATAAAA
Organism: Paraescarpia echinospica; assembly: GCA_020002185.1. NCBI lineage: Eukaryota > Metazoa > Annelida > Polychaeta > Sabellida > Siboglinidae > Paraescarpia > Paraescarpia echinospica. Next base: position 40,153,102 of record CM034534.1, on the reverse strand, counting down.
AAACAAGACACACACACACACACACAACACACACAACACACACAACACACACAACACACAACACACACAACACACAACACACAACACACAACACACAACACACAACACACACACAGACACACAGACACACAAGAAACACACATAGCACACACACAGCACATACAATACACACACACACACACACACACACACACACACACACACACACACACACACACACACACACACACACACACAACACAACACAACACAACACATATACAACACAACACACACAACACACACAACATACACAGCACACACAACACATACAACACACACAACACACACAACACACACAACACACACAACACACACAACACACACACACACACACACACAACACACACAACACACACAACACACACAACAAACACAACATACAACACACACACAACATACAACACACACAACACAAACAACACACACAACATACAACACACGCACGCGCGTGCACACACATACATACACACACAGCACACACAATACACCCACATACACAACACACACAACACATACAATTATGTATTGCAGTGAGCCTAAATCTGGACGCATTCCAGCGTTATGCCGAGGGACAGTGGTTATTTTGTCACGGAAAAATCCGAAGGGAAATTTCACATGCAAACACACCCCGCTACAATGCACACGCACACGCGCAACATGGCGTAGACGCTGACACAATAACAACGAGTATCCGCGAGCGCGTTATGGTGTTTATGTAACAATGCTGTGTGTTTTCTAATATTTCGTAAATATTACTATCACGACTGTCAACTACCAGGGCATCCCGTCAGGTGACGGGCATTTTTGATAGAGGTTATAATTATGCGCGTGGCACTGAATAACCCGAATGGAAATTCATATATAACCACATACACACACACACACACACATACACACACCCCTACACACACAGACAAACATACATACATACACACACATACGCACGCACACGACACTCACACGACACGCCCACACACGAACGCACACGCACACACGCACACACACGCACACACACGCACACACAAACACACATATACACACTCGCACGCACACACACACAAACACACACGCAAGCAGGCACGTGTGCAAGTGTACGCACCGTTGACTAAGAGGACATGTTTAGATGAACCCGACCCAAGTCGGTTCAGTGAATTTAAGATCGTTATGTTCGGTATATACTATTCATGCGTCACAGTCGATAATACAAACCACCGTGACTGCCACTCGCTATTGCCAACTAGGAAGTCATATAGTCATTATCGGTTGACGCACGGACTGTGTCGGTTGTTCTGTGTGAGGTCCGCTAAACGGATATGTTTCAATGATCCTACCCGAACACCCTTCAGTGCATCGATACCTGCATCAGTGTCAACAGTTGCTCGCTGCCTCTGTGGTTGTCTCTACGAGGGCTCGTTCTCCCCACACGATGTCCAGAGTCGCCGTCGCTGTGATCACTGCCTTGGCGTTCATGTCCGTCGTTGACCCGTCTATCGCCCGCTCTACCCGCGCAAACATCAAGCTCGTTGACTACGGCTACGAAGGCATCCTCGTCGCTATTGCGGAGACGGTGCCGGTCTCTCAGAGCGACATCCTAGTACGTCGGATCAAGGTAGGAACAGCGATTGTTGGTAGCCCAGGGGCGGATCTAGAGAGGGTAATCTAGGGGAACCTCCAATAACACCCCGTTAAATCTCGAAAAAACTACTGGCAGCCGAATCAAATTCACATTAAGTGGGCTGAGCCGGAGCTTCAGCACGACTCCGCTGTCGGATCGTGACATCGGAAGACTGGGGGGGGGGTGCTGTTGAAGATTTTCCACCTGAGCTTCACCACCACTCCGCCGTCGCGACTCCGCCATCACTCTGTCAAATCGGAAGGTGGGGGTGGTGCTGTTGAAATATTTTCGCAGCGACGTTCGTAATTCCAGAACGTCCAGGGGGCACATAACCGGGACACATTCGAAAGGTCTTTGGGGTACGCAACTCTAGCGCAAGCGTAGTGCGACCATATTTTAAAACTTTACGGGTACGTAACCCCAGGCTTCCCTCGATCCGCCTATGGTAGCCAGTAGTAAGTACGAAGTGTCGGTATGTGATGAAGTACATTTTTGGAAGTACTTTTACTTGTAACGACGTACAAATAATGTGTACTTTTAATTAATGTAATGAAGTATTGGGGTGGTATTCATGATTTCTGCATTAAATTTTGAAACCCCAAAATATTGATATGTACGATATGTGCCTGGGGTATGTCTGTTTGCTGCCAGTTATTTTTCATTAGTGTTATTTTTCATTAGTTAAGTCATGCATTTGTTTGGTTTACAAAAATTAATAATTATGTGAATGTTTTGTTTTATTTGCAATGGGTGTCTTTGTGCGCCATTTTAACGAAAGTTACTTCATAAAAATACTGTTATGTTTACTTCAAATACATTTGTTAACTTTTTACCTGTACTTCAATTACATTCTTAATAAAAAGTACTTTTACTTTGGCTTGAGTAGCTTTTTTCCAAGTTACTTGTACTTTTATTCAAGTACAAAATAAATGTACTTCTACCGGCTGTGGGACTCACTTCAAGAGTCCAAGTTATAGATGAATTGCCTGAGACAATACGATGTGTATGTTTATTTTCTAACATTAAAAACGTAGCTTTGATACGGACGAATGGTTTTCGCCTCGTCTTTCCCTGTGTGTCCGGGGTGAGGCTGGCCTCGGTATTTGTCCTCAAGTGTTCTCCCTCTTATGTTGTTCTCTTCTTTCCCTGTATGTCCGGGGTGATGCTGACCTCAGTACTTGTCCTCAAGTGTTCTCCCTCTTATGTTGTTCTCTTCTTTCCCTGTGTGTCCGTGGTGATGCTGACCTCGGTACTTGTCCTCAAGTGTTCCCCACTTATGTTGTTCTCTTCCTTCTCTGTATGTCCGGGGTGAGGCTGGCCTCGGTATATGTCCTCAAGTGTTCTCCTTCTTATGTTGTTCTCTTCTTTCCCTGTATGTCCGTGGTGATGCTGACCTCGGTACTTATCCTCAAGTGTTCTCCCTCTTATGTTGTTCTCTTCTTTCCCTGTATGTCCGTGGTGATGCTGACCTCAGAACTTGTCCTCAGGTGTTCTCCCTCTTATGTCGTTCTCTTCTTTCCCTGTATGTCCTTTGTGATGCTGACCTCAGTACTTGTCCTCAAGTGTTTTCCCTCTTATGTCTTTCTCTTCTTTCCCTGTATGTCCGTGGTGATGCTGACCTCAGTACTTGTCCTCAAGTGTTCTCCCTCTTATGTTGTTCTCTTCTTTCCCTGTATGTCCGGGGTGATGCTGACCTCAGTACTTGTCCTCAAGTGTTCTCCCTCTTATGTTGTTCTCTTCTTTCCCTGTATGTCCGTGGTGATGCTGACCTCAGTACTTGTCCTCAAGTGTTCTCCCTCTTATGTTGTTCTCTTCTTTCCCTGTATGTCCGGGGTGATGCTGACCTCAGAACTTGTCCTCAAGTGTTTTCCCTCTTATGTTGTTCTCTTCTTTCCCTGTATGTCCGGGGTGATGCTGACCTCGGTACTTGTCCTCAAGTGTTTTCCCTCTTATGTTGTTCTCTTCTTTCCCTGTATGTCCGGGGTGATGCTGACCTCAGTATTTGTCCTCAAGTGTTCTCCCTCTTATGTTGTTCTCTTCTTTCCCTGTATGTCCGGGGTGATGCTGACCTCAGTACTTGTCCTCAAGTGTTCTCCCTCTTATGTTGTTCTCTTCTTTCCCTGTATGTCCGTGGTGATGCTGACCTCGGTACTTGTCCTCAAGTGTTCCCCACTTATGTTGTTCTCTTCCTTCTCTGTATGTCCGGGGTGAGGCTGGCCTCGGTATATGTCCTCAAGTGTTCTCCTTCTTATGTTGTTCTCTTCTTTCCCTGTATGTCCGTGGTGATGCTGACCTCGGTACTTATCCTCAAGTGTTCTCCCTCTTATGTTGTTCTCTTCTTTCCCTGTATGTCCGTGGTGATGCTGACCTCAGAACTTGTCCTCAGGTGTTCTCCCTCTTATGTCGTTCTCTTCTTTCCCTGTATGTCCTTTGTGATGCTGACCTCAGTACTTGTCCTCAAGTGTTTTCCCTCTTATGTCTTTCTCTTCTTTCCCTGTATGTCCGTTGTGATGCTGACCTCAGTACTTGTCCTCAAGTGTTCTCCCTCTTATGTTGTTCTCTTCTTTCCCTGTATGTCCGGGGTGATGCTGACCTCAGTACTTGTCCTCAAGTGTTCTCCCTCTTATGTTGTTCTCTTCTTTCCCTGTATATCCGTGGTGATGCTGACCTCAGTACTTGTCCTCAAGTGTTCTCCCTCTTATGTTGTTCTCTTCTTTTCCTGTATGTCCGGGGTGATGCTGACCTCAGTACTTGTCCTCAAGTGTTCTCCCTCTTATGTCGTTCTCTTCTTTCCCTGTATGTCCTTTGTGATGCTGACCTCAGTACTTGTCCTCAAATGTTCTCCCTCTTATGTTGTTCTCTTCTTTCCCTGTATGTCCGGGGTGAGGCTGAGGCCACTCCTCTCCCAGTCCCTCAAGATGTCTAATTACACAGTCATCCCAACTTAGTCTAGGCCGTCCGTCCCAATCTAGGAGTTAATTTATCAAACTTTTGTTGTTGTGTTTGCTTTATTCTCGTAGCGAAGAAGATTCCATGACCAGGTTATATATTTCATACAGTAACGGTTACGACAAGACAGCGTACTGCAGCATGGCATGCGTCTCACATTAGAAGATGACGATTTCAGCCAATCAGGCTCATCTGACTGTAGGCCGAAGAACAGTACCTCGGGATGAGGTGGTGTCTAGTTAGCCCTGTGACCCAAATTGAAGTTTGCATATGTGTATATCTTAGTCTCTCTGTCACAAACGATCGGTAGTGTACAGTTTACCGGTTAAATAAGTGTTTACTACATTGTGCTTGATACTCGTCAGGCATCGACAGAGCGAAACATACGACAGGAAAAAGTGCGCTAACACGTCAGCATGTCTATGCTGGGGGCAAATCTGATAACATTATGACCGTGTTTACTGCATATCAACCCGGAGGACGCGATGGAAAGATACGAATATGCACTTAGTAGGATTCTGCGGTTTATGTGCACGCGTCACGTGTATCACAGGCGTGTCTGGGGGGAAGAGGGAGACACGCGCCCCCCTAGATCTTTAGAATTTGGTGTGCCCCCAGACTTTTTTGAGTTGGGTCACGTGACCGTGCCCCACCCCCGACTTTTGGTAATGAGCCCCCGTTGAGGTTATAATAAGAGAACAATTTTAAAGAAAAGCCCCCCTCTGTATTATAATGATTGATGATATGTATTTAATATCTCCGTCGGTCAAGTTGGCCAAAATGAAATCGTATCCTTACAGCGGCACAGCAATGAAACAAAGGCAGTCTACGTACTGAAAGGTAGGACGGGCAAAGAAAGCATTATTTCTCATATGAACGAGGAAGCACAATGAGTGGCTGACAGATCAACAGGTTAGAGGCCTGACAGTTGCCTACAGCCATATAATCACCGGGGTATGGTCAACCGTAATAACTCGTGGTCATGACTAATATGTAAACAGAAACGACTCTAGCGTTTCGCAAACCGGAAACGAACATAACGCATTGTGTGTGTGTGTGTGTGTGTGTGTGTGTGTGTGTGTGTGTGTGTGTGTGTGTGTGTGTGTGTGTGTGTGTGTGTGTGTGTGTGTGTGTGTGTGTGTGTGCGTGTGCGGTGTGTGTGTGTGTGTGTGTGTGTGTGTGTGTGTGTGTTTGTGTGTGTTTGTGTGTGTGTGTTTGTGTGTGTGTGTGTGTGTGTGTGTGTGTGTGTGTGTGTGTGTGTGTGTGTGTGTGTGTGTGTGTGTGTGTTGATGTTTTCGTCGATGTTGATTCGGAGAACCACGTGTGCGCGTCTGACACCAGACAAATTCGAAGTACGTTTAATTTATGTTTAATTGCAAACAGCCCTATGTCTAGGGCTGCCATCGGAGTGGTTTATTTTCAGAGTTTTCCTTCTCTAGAGTTAGTGAGTCCACGCCCTACAGATTACCCATTTACCCCCTGTGTGGGATATCTTACGTCCCCTGGCATATACACCAGATAGTCGGGACCAATGGCTTATAGTGTCTCTTCCGACAGACACAGGTAAGGTGAGGTGAACGAAACTTGTCCCAAGTTTCGAAACGACTGTCGGCACCACGATTTGAACGCCGGTCGTTCGATCGACATCTGGGCTCTCTAACCGTTCGACCATTGCGCCATACTATACCGGTATATTACTGTACTTTTCCTGCATTTCTTTTCACTTGTTCTTTTAATGCATGCTATGTATGTATCAAGATTTGTCTACATGTAGTTTACGTAAACATAATATTGTCTATCTTGGTCTAAAATAAAAAAATATTATCTCTCACCACGCGGTCGTGACGTAACCTTTCCTTACATACTTGTACTATCTTCCAGGATTTCTTCACCCAAGCGTCCAATGATCTCTTCAAAGCGACATGGGATCGCGTCTACTTCCGCAACATCACCATCCTTGTGCCTTTGGTAGGTTCTATCTACAACTGTTGCACGTCTCATTATGCGTGTAGTGGCGCGATACAGAGTCATGTGCAATACCATAATTTATTAATTGACAAAACAGGAGAACATATATCGATTGACGCGTTTGAGATATGTTCAATGCTAATAGGGTTAGATACACACGCAATCACGCATGCACGCCACACGCGCGCACACACACAAACACTCAAACACACGCACGCACGCACGCACACATACAATCATACACAAACACACACAAACACACACACACGCACGCAAGCACAAACATACGCATACACACACACACACACACACACACACACACACATACACACACACACACATACACACACACACATTTTGCACACGCATGAATATTAATTAAAGAAGTTCATATAAATAATGTATCGTTATTTTTCGATCGATCGATCGTTCCTTCAATCTTTCGTTCGTTCGTTCGTTTGTTGATTAGTTCTTTCGTTCTTTTGTTCTTTCGTTCGTTGCTTTCGTTCGTTCGTTCGTTCGTTCGTTCGTTCGTTCGTTCGTTCGTTCATTCGTTCGTTCGTTCGTTCGTTCGTTCGTTCTTGTTACCGTCGTGATATGGTAAAGTCGGGCATTACGTGCAATCCCCAGAGTTGGGCCAACAGAGACAACTATGACACGGCTACGTCCGAGACTTTCACTTCGGCCAATGTCGTTATCGACGGACTTGAGGTGGACACGCCAACGACTATAATGTCCGGTGAATGCGGTCAGCCGGGGGACTTCATCCATATCCCAGTGGGATACATGATGATGGACTCGTTGCGGGATATGTCCGACAAGTTCGGTTTTCCAGGTTAGTATCAATTCCTGTATTATTTTAGTTCGTTGTTAAGTATCTGTAGTATAGTGGGTTCGGCTGATGTTCAAGTAAACACAACGCGCAAATACGGAATACGGAAACGTACGTACCGTCTGATTTGATGACAGTCAGGTCTGAATGAGAATCACGAATGTCAGTTTCTTTGCCGGCAATTTGAGTGTAAACACACTGACTCCGAGGAAAAAACAGCTTTGGTAAGGTGGCTGAATAATTTGCGGTGTCAAAGTGAAGGAGGTAGTTTCAGTACCCGAGTAATAGTTTACCCAGAAGCACAGTTACACGACTACCGGGGATTAGATGCATCAGTGGCGCCACCTGTCGAATTAAATGCGAATTACCTTAGCTTTGCCCTAAGTTTTTATTATTTTGTTTACTGCGATACACATCAAGACACTGATAGTGGCAAAAACGAAATCGACACAAAAATATATTGTCGTTATTACGAGATGTACGGTGTTCATGTATATAATTACATTCCGACAGGGCCGACACTCGTCCACGAGTGGGGGCATTTGCGCTGGGGACTGAGGAACGAGTACCCCGTCGATGGCTACCCGGGGTTCTACCACGACTCTGACGGTGAGGTGACAGCGGTGAAGTGTGGCAAGTTCATGCAGGGCAGACATGTTGATAACGACACTGGAGACTCATGCAGGAACGATAATAACGTCGGACTGCCGTCAAGCACGTGTTACTTTAAAGCGGACCCCGACCCTGGTGTAGAGGCATCCATCATGTTTAACCACAATGTCCCCAGCGTAAGTTTGTTGATTTGTAATAACACGCGATATATTGTGCCGCGCTCAAGTATAAACATAATAAAATATTACCGAACGTCTCAGTTCCTGGAATTGATAAAAGTTATAAACGTTTCATTCGTAGGCGTCTCCCAGCTACATATAGTAGCTGATTAACAAATAGTGTCACACATCATGTTCACTCACTCATTCACCAACTCACTCACCCACTCACTCACTCACTCACTCACTCACTCACTCACTCACTCACTCACTCACTCACTCACTCACTCACTCACCCACCCACCCACCCACCCACCCACCCACTCACTCACTCACTCACTCACTCACTCACTCACTCACTCACTCACCCACTCACTCACTCACTCACCCACCGACCCACCTACCCACCCACCCACCCACCCACCCACTCACTCACTCACTCACTCACTCACTCACGCACGCACGCACACACTCAATCACACACTCAATCAACCAATGAATCAATCAAGTCAATTAATCACCAACTTAGTTGTTTATATGCGCATGTACTCTCATTAAGGTAACAGATCCCTGGCCTTATGTTTTTCATAAGAACACCAACGTTCATACACACATACACACATACACACATACACACATACACACATACACACATACACACATACACACATACTCACATACACACATACACACATACACACATACACACATACACACATACACACATACACACATACACACATACACACATACTCACATACACACATACTCACATACTCACATACACACATACACACATACACACATACACACATACACACATACACACATACACACATACACACATACACACATACACACATACACACATACACACATACTCACATACACACATACACACATACACACATACACACATACACACATACACACATACACACATACACACATACACACATACACACATACACACATAC